>JAWNNJ010001656.1:0-600000 GCA_035045125.1 Hypselothyrea guttata
CTAGATGGCATTTCTCCATCTCTCCTGCAGAAAAAGGGGGAGGACCGAGCTACTCAAAGTAGCCTAAGGAGAAATTATGGGATGAGCAGTCTGGCGCTAGGGCACATCCCAGACGCATGGAACAAAGCTCGGGTAGTCTTCAGTCCCCGCAAGATCGGGAAGAAAGACATAGCCAATCCCAAGTCCTTTAGACCCATCCAGCTTTGACATCGTCTCTCCTGAAAACAATGGAGAAGCTGGTGGACAGTAATATCAGGAGAACATTGTTAAGAGACAAGCCTCTACAAAACAACGCAACACGCATACAGAGCGGGACGATCTACGGATACCGCAGCTTTATCAACTCTGCAGGACACACTCAAACATGCAGTTGATAATAAGGAGGTTGCTGTGTGCGCCTTCCTAGACATTCGAGGGCGCTTTCGATAATACCTCGCATGATGCAGTGAGACTCCTGTCCTCGGACAGAAGAGGCCCTGACTCCACCACAAGCAAGATGGATTCAGGCGTTATTGAGGACAAGACACGCCACCTCAACTCTTGGTGAGAATGTAGTTACGGTACTAACCAAGAGGGGATGCCCGCAAGGAGGGGTGCTCTCCCCTTTGCTATGGAGCATCCTGGTGGATGAATTACTGAGCAGGTCTATGCGAGTAAAGGCATACAATGCCAAGGCTATGCCCGATGATATCGTGATCATCGCTGTAGAGGCAAAATCCGAGGAAGAGACTTCGCGACACAGTGACCAACTAGGACTTAAAGAAACAAAGAAATGGTGCGAAGAGGTTGGGGACTCAATCTAAACCCAAATAAAACAGTAATAGTCCCATTTACTAGAAGGTACAAACTGCAAAGAATGAAGCAGCTAAGACTGGGAGGCTGCAGTATAGAAACCAGTCAGGAAGTTAAGTATCTCGGGGTAACCCTTGATAGCAAACTCAACTTTGGAAAACACGTGAACAACACTGTCAACAAATGTCTCAGGGCCATGTTCACATGCAGAAGTATCGCCTGGAAAGTCGTGGGGAACCTCCCCACAAATAATACGATGGATATACCTCATGGTCATAAGACCGATGCTAACATATGGAGCGATTGCTTGGGGTGACAGAACCAAGCTTATCACAACCAAAAGACAGCTCCAAAGACTACAGAGACTGGCGTGTGTCTGTATTACGGGTGCCATGCGGACCTGCCCGACGCAAGCACTCGAAGTCCTACGTAGAACTCACCCCACTCCACATAGCAGTCAGCATACAACAAAGGGCAACGTTAATTAGACTGGCAGCTTTGGAACAGGATGGAGACAAAGTCGTAAGCAGCAATGATTTTGAAAAGACTAGCTGAGAAAATTCCCCTGGTATCACTTCCAAGGGACACTCATAGGTGCAAGGCATGTGTTTGAAAGAAATTTCAACGTACACATATGCAACAAAAAAGAATGGACAACTCTAGAGGAAAACCATCCCATGAAGCAGCACACTATACAATGGTATACGGACGGGTCTCTCACTAACCAAGGTTCTGGCCTTGGTGTGGCCGGCCCGCGAGTCAGACACCACGAACCCCTGGGGAAAAACACAAGCATCTTCCAAGCAGAGGTTTGTGCCCTAGGTAGGTGTGCTGACATAAATTTAGAACGAGGCTACCGGAAAAGGGAGATTGCCATACTCTCTGACAGTCAAGCGGCAATCAGGGCAGTAAGCAACTGCACTATCACCTCCAGATTGGTACTAGAGGTGAGATTCTAAATTGGACACACTAGGTAAGAACAACAAACTTTCCCTAAGATGCGATCCCAGGACACTACAAAACATACCAGGTACCGATCATTATCGTTGCCTTTCCCGGGTGAGCCACTGCAAGCTCGTTCCCTGGTATGTTTGAGTGTCCTGGGATCCATCTTAGGGAAAGTTTGTTGTTCTTACCTAGTTTGTCCAATTTAGATCTCACCTCTAGTACCAATCTGGAGGTGATAGTGCAGTTGCTTACTGCCCTGATTGCCGCTTGACTGTCAGAGAGTATGGCAATCTCCCTTTTCCGGTAGCCTCGTTCTAAATTTATGTCAGCACACCTACCTAGGGCACAAACCTCTGCTTGGAAGATGCTTGTGTTTTTCCCCAGGGGTTCGTGGTGTCTGACTCGCGGGCCGGCCACACCAAGGCCAGAACCTTGGTTAGTGAGAGACCCGTCCGTATACCATTGTATAGTGTGCTGCTTCATGGGATGGTTTTCCTCTAGAGTTGTCCATTCTTTTTTGTTGCATATGTGTACGTTGAAATTTCTTTCAAACACATGCCTTGCACCTATGATGTCCCTTGGAAGTGATACCAGGGGAATTTTCTCAGCTAGTCTTTCAAAATCATTGCTGCTTACGACTTTGTCTCCATCCTGTTCCAAAGCTGCCAGTCTAATTAATGTTGCCCTTTGTTGTATGCTGACTGCTATGTGGAGTGGGGTGAGTTCTAGTAGGACTTCGAGTGCTTGCGTCGGGCAGGTCCGCATGGCACCCGTAATACAGACACACGCCAGTCTCTGTAGTCTTTGGAGCTGTCTTTTGGTTGTGATAAGCTTGGTTCTGTCACCCCAAGCAATCGCTCCATATGTTAGCATCGGTCTTATGACCATGAGGTATATCCATCGTATTATTTGTGGGGAGGTTCCCCACGACTTTCCGGCGATACTTCTGCATGTGAACATGGCCCTGAGACATTTGTTGACAGTGTTGTTCACGTGTTTTCCAAAGTTGAGTTTGCTATCAAGGGTTACCCCGAGATACTTAACTTCCTGACTGGTTTCTATATTGCAGCCTCCCAGTCTTAGCTGCTTCATTCTTTGCAGTTTGTACCTTCTAGTAAATGGGACTATTACTGTTTTATTTGGGTTTAGATTGAGCCCAACCTCTTCGCACCATTTCTTTGTTTCTTTAAGTCCTAGTTGTACTATGTCGCAAAGTGTTTCCTCGTATTTTCCTCTAGCGATGATCACGATATCATCGGCATAGCCTTGGCATTGTATGCCTTTACTCGCAAGCCTGCTGAGTAATTCATCCACCAGGATGCTCCATAGCAAAGGGGAGAGCACCCCTCCTTGCGGGCATCCCCTCTTGGTTAGTACCGTAACTACATTCTCACCAAGAGTTGAGGTAGCGTGTCTTGTCCTCAATAACGCCTGAATCCATCTGCTTGTGGTGGAGTCAAGGCCTCTTCTGTCCAGGGCTACCCTCACTGCATCATGTGAGGTATTATCGAAAGCGCCCTCGATGTCTAGGAAGGCGCACACAGCAACCTCCTTATTATCAACTGCATGTTTGAGTGTCCTGCAGAGTTGATAAAGTGCAGTATCCGTAGATCGTCCCGCTCTGTATGCGTGTTGCGTTGTTTGTAGAGGCTTGTCTCTTAACAATGTTCTCCTGATATTACTGTCCACCAGCTTCTCCATTGTTTTCAGGAGAAACGATGTCAAGCTGATGGGTCTAAAGGACTTGGGATTGGCTATGTCTTTCTTCCCGATCTTGGGGATGAAGACTACCCGAGCTTTGTTCCATGCGTCTGGGATGTGCCCTAGCGCCAGACTGCTGATCATAATTCTCCTTAGGCTACTTAGTAGCTCGTCCTGCCCTTTCTGCAGGAGAGATGGAGAAATGCCATCTAGACCCGGGGATTTAAAGGGCTTAAAGGAATCACCATACCAGATCTCCATTTTCTCCAGATTTTCAAAACTGATTACTATAACATACCCTCTAAAGCAAGCACCTCAAATAACACTCTTTCTTTATTAAAAATGTAGTTTCACTTGGAAAGCAGTGCAAGTTCTCGAGAACTAAGCCGAGTGCTAATTGAACTTTAAAATTCGGGCGCTAATTAATGTTGAAAGCGGCGTTTTTATAGCCGTAAATCGGACTTACAAATAAGGTCGGTATACTCCAGTTATAGGGCGAATTGTAGTTTGCCTCAAAGTTGTACGAAACGAAAACATTGCGATGTGGCAGCTCCAAAGGCACAGCAATAGCCGCAAATACCTGCAATATTATAGGATATACACAGGGTATGCTGGCTGCAAACGCTTCAGACTTACGCCGTGTGTGCTGGAGGGAATAAAGGCCAAGGCACAATCGCCCAAGGGCAGATCGAAGGCAGTAAGAACCAATAAAAGACGACTAACAAAACGCAGTAGAAACATTTTCAGAATGCACAAACCGCCGCGAGCTGCAAGAAGAAACTGAACCGCAGCTCAACGGCATGGCCAAAGAGTGCTCCATAAAAACTGAGGCATCAATGCTAATGCCTTGAGTAAAGAGACCAAAGTACACTTCATACTCGAGGGTAAACAAGCAGAGTGACGAGTCTGTGCTCATTGCTTTCATTTATTTTCTACGCCTACGATTTAGCATGTCATTGAGAATCTGCTCCACGGGCGTCGATATCAGATCCATTATGTTATACGGACACTCCTTGTGGTAGAAGTCGCACTGCTGCTGCAGTCCATCCGCCTCGGCCTGGTAATAGCTGTCTGATAAATGCTCATCCCGGGAGCTGCTGGGTCTGTAAAGCGCCGATTTAAATACGGAAATCTGCGACTTTTCTCCAGCCAAACTCACGTGAATATAATGTGCACAATGTTGCCCAGCAAACCGTTGATCTCGCCCAGCGAAGAGTCGTTGGTTTCGCATATCATGCGCAGCAGACACGCCTCAGGGGGATAGGCCGACCTAGGAGCAGTTGCTATATAGCTGACAGTGCTGCTTAAAAGCGTATACACACCTTTCAAGTTTGTCTTTCAGCATGGCATAGAACATTGTGCGTGTCATTAGAGATAATTCCCGTTTCTCTCGTGGCAAGTTCTGTTTCTCTTCTTTCTGCTGCTCCTTGGTATCCGTACTGTTAGCGCTCACTGTGCAGTTCTCACACTGCCTGCCATTGTTAATGGTGGAATATGTCAGATAACCATCCTCAAAGTCTTGGCCCATCTATAGAAATCGGGTTAAGTCTTAGAGATGCAACCGGCAGACAAACTTACAGACTTACCAATATCGGTGGAAACTTGTAGATATGTTCCGGCATATAGTAATTAAACTCGTAATTATACGACAAAAACACATTGCGGTGCGGCAAGCCAATAGGCACCGATATAGCCATAAAGATCTGTAATATAGCAAAGTTTAAGCCTAGGATTCGTTGCAGTTTTAACAGGCAACTAAATTACACCATATTCCGAGTTTGTCGGAAATATTAAAGCTGCCTCTAAACACGTTAAAAGCGCTAATAGTAGACACAGATTTGAAAGGCGCTGCATATTATAAATATGCTTTATTAATCAGCTAAATAAACTAAAACTTTTAAGCCACAAACGGTGTTTGTTATTGATAGCGCGTCTAGCGTGAAACTGTTTGGCCTGCGTTTGGTTTAAGGCCTAAGAAGCTGGCTTCTAGCCGAGAATTTTAAACAAAATTGCTGTTAATTAGCTGCGAAGGGAACAGACGAACGGAGATAGACAGTGAGAGAGAGAGAGAGAGAGGGAGCAAAGTCTGTCGAATTGGGTCAATGGGGAATTGGTTAGGTTTAGTTTAAACCTAATGTGAAACTACCGCTGCCTAACTCTAGCTGGCCAAACTCTCGTTGGTGAAACTCTCGCTGGACGTACTCTAGCTGGACGTACTCTCGCTGGACGTACTCTCGTCGGCGAACTCGCACTTGCCAAACTCTCGCTGGCTGAACACTCGTTGGCCAAATGCACCGTATCCGTACTCTCTTTGGCCGAAGTCTTGCTAGACGTACTCTCGCTGGACGTACTCTCTGTAGACGTACTCTCGTTGGCTGAACTCGCACTTGCCAAACTCTCGCTGGCTGAACACTCGTTGGCCAAATGCACCGTAGCCGTACTCTCTTTGGCCGAACTCTTGCTAGCCGAACTACCAATTGAACTAGATTCTGGAATTAAACTGACCGTACAATGGTATAATTTGAAATTTACAAGCAAAGACAATAGTAAATGGTACACACAAGTGATTATTTCCTTATGATATAAGTAATAAATGTTTATATATCTAAATGGTATCGTTTTGCTTAATCGATAATAATGTGGTTAATATGTATTGGTTCGTGTTCCAGTTCTTGTTGATGTGGATGCTCTTGATGCTGCTCTTGATGATGCTGCAGTTGTTGCTCCAATTGTTGCTCGAATTGTGGCTGCGTTTCCTCCTCACCATGATGAAGATTAACGAGGTGCGAGTGTTATCTATTGTTGCGCAACTTGCGCTCCTTCCAGGTTGAATATTTTGAGTTGGCGGTGCGCAGCATTGTGTTCATGTGTTGGGTCAGGGAGGAGCGCAACGGCGACAGCTCATGGATAGCACGATTCTAGATAAACGGTAGTTGCAACAATTACATCACGACAGTGTTCAAGGTTTCTAAATCTAATTCGTTTCAGCCGCCAATCTTGCTGATTTCTCACCTCAAAAGGCACTATTTTGGCCATTTTGAAGCGCTGCAGAGATTCGTGCATGCGCTGCAGCTTTGCTTCCAGCTCCTCGGTGGTGGGTGGAAAACAGTTCCAGAAATGCTTCAGCAGATCCGACAAAGACAGATATAAATGGCGCAACTCACGCAGAAAGTCACGCTGCACCAGCTCTACAGAAAAATGCAACAATTCCAATTAGAAAATTGAGTAGAATGCGAAGAGAACTGCACTTACGTCCAGCAGACTGTTCCTGAAAGCCACGCATCAGTGAGCCGCCTGGACTGAGCTCGCCCAGCGCATTGACAGCCGACTTGGAGCAGATCACGTTGCGCTGAGCACTGCGCGCCAGCCAGGATTCCGAATTGCGCACCAGCTTATACTGCACATCGTCCAGACTCTGGACTTCGTTGTGGTTCTCGTACATGTGATTCTGGATGGGGCCGTTGAGGTAGCGTTCGACCTTTGATAGCTCAAAATGATCGGCCTTGTTGCTGGCTTGGGACTGAGACTCGTCGTCGGAATCGAGCATGGGATTGCCCAGATCTTCGTAGTGTATCTTCTCGATCAGCCGTTGCTTCTTCGCCTGTGCCTCAGCGTGATCGTTATCATTGACTACAGTGGATTCTGTGCCGGCTGCCTGCTTGGATGTTCGTTTGCCGTTGATGCCGTTGGTGTAATTGGCCTGTCCGAGTGGTCCAACGGCCTTGTTGTTGCCGTTGGTGAGGGAAGTGGAGCTGCTGGGGCCGTTGACATTGATGCACGTTTTTAGGACCATTATGGAATGCTGATTGAAGCGCTTGATCATGTTCTGATGCACAATGTTGCCGCTGTTGATCACACTCCGTTCGCCGTTCACGCTGCAAAAGCCCTCCTCCAGCGGCACATCCTCAAACTTCTTTAGATCCAGGAGAGGATCGCCGGCGCCCTGTTGCACGGCGGCCTTCAGGGCCTGATCATCGATCTTGCCACACTCGGTGAAGATGTCTTTGGTGCCGGCCGTGAGGCGATCTCGATGAAAGTAGTGCGATTGAAAGAACTTTGTCCAGAATTCTGACTCAGACATTTTGCTGGGCACGTTCTCCACGTGCTTGCGCATTACGGCGGGATAGGTTTTAAAAATGCAGTGTATAACATCCGGATTCAGATTGTACTTGAGCCCATTGCAGCCGTCCGTCTGCGGCTTGATGTCAGCCAAAAAGGCGCCCGAAACACCTGCAAGGCATAAGAATGTTTAAGATAATTCCCTTAGAATCTGCACACAATTCAGACCAATTTCCTGCGACGTGGTCGTCTTCTGCAGCGCATGATCCTTGGCATGCATGGCCCAGAACTCATCGCTGATCACGACCTGGGTAATCACCAGATCCTTGTAGAGCTGCAGCAGCCTGGGATTGCCCGTCAGGATGGCATTCTTGTCCTCCAGATCCTTGTCCACCTTGCGCTTGAACTTGGGCAGCAGCAGCTGCAGCTGATCCTTGACCTTATTGCGATCCTCAATCATCGCCTGCAGCCCCAGACGATTCACAAAATGGAACGTGGACGAGTTGCCGTCATGCAGCACCACCTGCAGCTGCACCTTCGGCTTGCCCTCCGGCGAAATCTTTTGAGCTGCATGGCACAAACAATAATAACTCTCTCAAACAGACAACATTTGGCATTCATACTTTTGATATCCGCAAAGCGATGCGAGACCGTAACCGTGTCCCGATGCTCCGCCATCCAGGCCACGCGCTCGTTCATCACGTAGAGCGTGCCGTCGCCCTTCTTGTACCGCACCTCCCCCATCTGCAGCAGCACATCCTCGCTGCTGGTGGTCATAATTCTCCGATTCCCCGATTCTCCCAATCTCAGTTTCTCCGATTCTCAGACAATTGCCGGCTGAAAGGATAACGCCCGAAGCACCCACAATTGCCACGTCAGGGGCAGCCTGCAAATATAGCAAAATTTCATTTCTCAGCGCATGCCATGAGCTGTGCACATTCGCCGCCTCGGCGAACGCAGCGTTTTTTATGCAATTTGCACAATTCTTCGCTATTTTCACGAGATTACTGACAAAAAACGCACCTCGCAGCAAAACTGGGCAACAGTGTTGGACAACGGCGCAAGTTCGTCATTTGGTTCGCGGAACCAGCGCAACAGCAGCTGTTCCGTCTGTTTGCAAGTGTGGCAACTCTGCTGCACAGCATGGCTGCCGCCAAAAAGTGAACATTTTAAACAAGAACAATAAACTTTATTTCAATTGAACATAATAGTACTTTGGGAACATAAGAAACTTAAATTAAGCACTTTTTTTAGTTGTGCGGTTTATAGCTAAATAAGTTGTGCATTTGAGCATGTATGCGTTTTTGATTCGCATCAGCAGCTGTGCTTGCATTTTTTGTCAATGTGGCAACTCCACTGCGCAGCACGTTTGGCGCCAAAAATTTAATATTTAAAGCATAAATAATATTAAATATTTTTCATTTTAACTTAACATAATGATAGATCGATGCGATCGGTATGTAAACACATATTTTAGGAACATAAATTAGGCACTTTTTTTCATTTGTGCAGTTATAGCTAAACAAGGCGTCTCTACACACATTTATGTATGTACGTGTGTATGTATACGATTTTCACTTGTATGTATCAAACATGTACCGTTTTAAGCGGAGTCGCGTTCCGATGTCAGTCCGATGTCCAGGGAACTCTCTTGCTTTACGTCAGCCTTCAGATTGAAGCGTCTGCCTGCCTCCGGCGTGCGCTTCTTCTTCGTATCATCCCAGATGAGACGCTCCTCGTAGAATTGGATGACCACTTGGGGACACTTGGCATTGGCCTCTTCCGCCAATACCATATCGACTTCAGGACAGTTGTACCATGTCATAAGGAACATGAGCCGTCCAGGTTGTTCGGTGGCGCCCAGAATCTTCAGGGGTTTCAATCCACGCGCGAATCCAGTAACCTCGGCCTCCTTTGCTTTTGGAACAACTTCAGCTTTAGCCTTGGGTTTGGGTTTGGATTTTTCCTTTTTTTGCGATTCCTCGAAGGCTGCTATGAGATCTTTGCAGTGCGCCAAATGTTTGTACGGCTCCCAAGTGTTCTGGCTGCTGGGATATCCCTTCCATTTGAGATAATACTCGGCGCGGCCGTTCTTCATGCGCTTCTGCTCAATACGCTCCACAATGTATTCGTCCATAATTATGAGTTTTAATAACTTCTCAGAAACACTTCCTTCCTGGAAGAAAACTTGAGACTAACTAGTTCCAAGCGCGAATATCATATGAACCGGTTGGTATTTTACACCAGGCAGTATTTCAAACGGATCTTTTGAACAGCGTTGCCAGAAAAAAATAAAATAAAATAAAAATAAAAATAAATAAAATAATAAAAAAAAATGAAAATAAAGCTTATTTGCAAAAAAAAAAAAATAAAGTAACAGAATTAAACAAATAATTTATATTTTTTAATAAATTGATAAACTTAAGCTGAATTCTGAGCTATGTTGGCAACGCTGCACTTGGTGCGTATGTATGTATGTACATACATATAAACAAATATACAATTAATTTTTTTTCAACTTTTATGTGCATGTGTGTGTGTTTGACTTTGTAAACAAAGCAAATTGGATTTCATAATTGCTTGCAAAGCATCAAATTCAATAATAGAATTCTTAAATGACAAACGTTTGCACTCAAACGTTTAGATTCACATTTGATTTTCGTTTCAGCATTAATTACACCCAGACATACAGAAAACTCAAATGGATTTCATGCGAAAATGAAATCGGAGATGAAAACTGCATAAACATATTTTATGGGTGTATTTACAGTTAGAAGTTTAGACACCCGGCGTCTGCCAGTGTTGCCAATTAACACAAAAATTAGCTAAATCAAGCTGCTTTTTTATTTGTTTTTTTTTTTTATGTTTAGAAATATGTTGCTAAATATGTAACTAAAATAAAAATGCATACATAAATCACAAATAAAATCAATATACAATATGGAAAATAATTACATATTTTACATATTTTTAATTAATTTGTGATAAGCACAAATCTAAAAGGAAACTCGCTGATTTTCATTGAATGAAACGAAATGAAAAAAAACGCTAAATAAATGCATCTACACATAATACAAATTATTATTAATTATTCAAAAGTGGCAGATCTACATAGCTAAAATTAGTGACTATATTATGGCTATATGTTTGAAAATATTTATATTTAATTGGTTTTACATTTATTCATAATTATATTAATTATAATCACGTGTTTGCCATTGCGCCTACGGGTCCGAGCAGGTGTTATACCTACTAATCATAAAACTATGTATTGATAACTGTTTATTTGGCTCTTATCAGTTTCGATTTCTAGTTGTTTATCGCTGTACTTCACCTCCGCTCTACATACATATGTACATACCTACATATATATTCATATATATAAATACATAATTACTAAATGTTGATATCATGTCATAAGCTATAGTATACAGTTTAGAAGTTATTTCGCCGATAAAAGTGACTCACTAGAAAACCCAACAACAATAGCACGCACTCTTGCTCTTCCACTTGCGCTCTCCCACGCTCTGCCTCTCTTTGCCCACAGAGCTTTTTCGAAGTTCGATTTCACAACGGCCGGCTATAAAAGCCGCTGACCGGCAGCCGAAGCTTCAGTCCGCAACGACCGCAACACAGCAGCAGAACATTCGCCACGCCCTTGGCTTTGTTCGCTCTGACAACCGAATATAAATAAATATTCAACAACAACAACAACCAACAATCTAACAACATGGCCCAAACCACCATACAGATGACCAACGAGCAGCTGCGTGAGCTCATCGATGCCGTACGCCTCTCTGCCGCCAACGCAGCCGGCAGCGCAGCCGCCGCATCGGGAGACGCAGCCAAGGCGAAGGTGAAGGGCAGCTTCAGCGCCTGCACCCATCGGTTTGGAGGCGCGCGCAGCCACGACGAGGTGGAGGAGTTCATCACCAACATGGTCACCTACAAGGAGCTGGAGGAGATCAGCGATGAGCAGGCCCTCAAGGGCATCTCGCTGCTGTTCTACGGCATGGCCTCCACCTGGTGGCAGGGCGTGCGCAAGGAAGCCAAGACGTGGGGCGATGTCATCGACCTCATACGCGAACACTTCTCCCCCACAAAGCCCGCCTACCAGATCTACATGGAGTTCTTCGAGAAGAAGCAGGACGATTCCACAGTCATCGATACCTTCGTCGTCGAGAAGCGCGCCCTGCTGGCCCAGCTGCCGGAGGGGCGACACGACGAGGAGACGGAACTTGACTTCCTCTACGGCTTGTTGCACATCAACTACCGCAAGCACATTCCCCGCCAGGGGCTGCAGAGCTTCAAGGATCTACTAGAGCAGGGGCGTGTCATCGAGCACAACAACCAGGAAGCGGAGGCAACGGCCAAGGGGCCGCTGCGGGGTGCGCGACGCGCCGACCGCTGCACCTACTGCAACTTCCGGGGACACACGTTCGAGAACTGCCGCAAGCGCCGCAGCGCGCAGGAGGCGGAGGAGTAACAAGCAAGGGCCAACTAAACGCCTCGAGGCGTGACGTCATCGCAGCTTGGCAGCGCAACAACAACCACAACATCAGCTGCTCTCTCGCTGACGTCACGATCTCTCTCTCACAACAACAACACTCACTTCGCCGCGCTGGCCGCCATCTTGAAGAGAAAGAGAGCGCTTTCAGTTAAGTTCATTTCATGCGCCCATTCTACGCCAGAGGGCGTGCCGGCAAGCCAAGCTGAGCTTTTTCAAACAAACCACAACAACAACTTCACATAACTTCACTTCGCTGAAGTTCACGCCGCACACGCGGCTTTTTCTGGCTCCGAACGCCAATCCAGTCTGAACTCGTGAATTTTTTCACACATATCGTATTTTTGCCAAATCAAGTGCCGAGTGACGCCGCTTTGTAGTGAACCAGGCGCACGCATTTCGCTCCCAGGCGGAGGGGAGAAAGCGCGAGAGTTTTCGGGAGCGTGAGCTTTCAGGAAGCGATCGTATCTATCTCTTTCTCTGCCGTGTTGAGTGTTGCGTGCGCCTCTTTTGCTGCTTTTCGGTGTCGCTCAAAACCGCCGCCTTGGCCTCGTGTCGGCGCAGTGAAAGTGCAGTCTGTACGTAGGAGAGCAAGCTTTTCGGCTGCATGCGCGCAAAAGCTCTGCCGGCTTCGGTCGGCAGTGTTGTGTGCGTCTGCACACCCGACAAGTTTGTCCCTTGCGTTTTGGCATGCACTTGCAGCTGCGTTGATCCGTGGTCAAGGCGGCAAAAAACCCCCCGTTGATGGCAATTTCACGGCAGTTTCTTCTGCGTGGCGTAAGCTTCTGGTGCGATTTCAGAGCGTTATCTCCGTTGCGAATGGCAGGCAACTGCCAGGCTGCACCGGGTTGCGAGCTGAGGTTGCATCTACGGGGCTTGCGTCCGGCGTGGCAGGAATCGCCGTGAACCTGCCGTTGACAAAACCAAAATTCTCTTTCGAGAGAACTTTGAAAACAACCAACCAACTTCAATTCTTTTTATAAGAATCAAAGGTCAGAAATTGCACTACGATGGCTACGCTTCGCCATCCGTGCAATTGGCACGCTAAATTGCATCCGCACAGCATGTGGTTCCACATTTCGGGGCTTCACTGTGGCCACGGTGCAAGCTCTAGGCACGCCAGCTCAAATCATATTCACACTCAACGGGATTTCAGATTCGTCGCTGCTCAGTGGCTCCAGCTAGCGGCGACTGTCTGAAACCCCCCCACGTTTGCAAATCTGGTCATTTGTGCAGAATCCATAGGCGCGTAGTATCCAATAATTTTCCATCACCAATAACATCGGTAGTTACTGCCTTGTTGCCCTGCGCGCCAGTTTGTACTTATACTAAACAGTATATATATGTTCTTGGAGCACTGGCCTCGACACAACGCAACAACGGCCCGCATCTCCCCGATGGTGTGCCCCCTGCCCCACTCTGGCAGGCCGCATTATCATCCTTTGCTGGGGGCCTACGGATGACCACAAATGGCCAAGTTTAGCAATCGGAACTTGTACACTCATTAAAGACTGAAAAAACCTAAAATTAAACAAAAAACAAACCACAATACAAACCATACAAAACCACAAAGCTCAAATTGTTTAAATGGGAACATTGGGGGTGCAGAGGGGATACATTTCTATTTCAACGGAAACTTGGATGGAAAGAGAAGTCCAAAAGCCGATATTCGCTTGCTGTGCTCCCTTTTTAGCCAAGCCTTTCCAGAGAGTTATGGAAACAGCCTAGAAGAGAGACCACAAATTACAGAAATGCTGAGAATCAACGTTAATTTAAATTTCAGATTTGGAAAACAATAATTTATTTGTATTTTTATTATTTGTTATAATCTATTTAGTAATATGTTCTATGTATTTCTTTCTATATTATATATTTTACACATTTTATTTGCATTTAGCATTTTGCAGTCTTCAACTTGTTACAATTTATTAAATGTAACTTTTAACTTAAATTAAAGTTGCCTATTTTACATATGGTTCAGATCTATGCTTTTTTTTTTTTAATTTTATAAAACTATATTGTCTATAAACATATACCTTATTTACTAAGATAACTTCAGGAATTTAATTCCATCAATTACGAGTTATTTTAATTTAAATTTAATTCTTATTTGTTATTATTTTTGTTATTTTATTATATTTTATTTTAATAATATATTATTTTTATTATATTTTTATTTTTATCATATATTACTGTTCTATTTTATTATAATTATTGCACTTTCTGAGGTAGTTTTCAATGTCGTATGCGTTCGATGGTGCGTCCACGTTCGAGCAGTTCCCGGAAGGTTTTGATCTCGTGTCGGGGCATGCGCTCCCTGTAGTTCTGCTGCATCAGTCCGTAGATAAAGTCCAGTTCCGTCTCCTCGTCGTGCCGCCCCTCGGGCAGCTTGGCGAGCAGGGCGCGCTGCTTGCAGACGAAGGCGTCGATTACCTCTCCGACAGCTTGTTTGGTCTCGAAGATTTCCATGTAGATCTGGTAGGAGGGCTTGGTGGGGGAGAAGTGATCCCGCAGGAGCTGCAGGGCGTCTGGCCAGGTCTTGGCGTCGCGTCGCACCCCCTTCCACCACATGACGGCGATGCCGCTGAAGAGCAGCGAGATGCCCTTGAGGGCGTCCTTGTCGCTGATGCCCTCCACCTCCTTGTACGTCTCTACGGCCGTAATGAACTCGTCCACGGCATCGTGATCCCGTTGTCCGCTGAAGCGCACGGCGCAGTTGCTGAAGCTGCCCTTGGACTGCGGCTCCTCCTCTTTCTCCGGCGCCAGCGACCTGATCGTGTCGATAAGTATGCGAAACTGTTCGTCCGATAACTGCGTCATATCGATAGGCAGTTCTAACTTTAATTCATCAACAAAGTGGCAGGAAAACGCAGCTGTTTCTCCTCCGTCAGCATTAAAACTGAGTAAATTTTTCAGTTACCTGCAGCTTTTGCTTTGTTGTGAAATCATCGACGAAAGAGAGGGCGCAAGAGCAAGAGAGCGCAAGTGAGAGGCGCTTTCTAAGCGAAGCAAGAGCGAGAGCTTTTTCGAATTCGAATTGAGCGGCGAGTTCAGAGCGTGCGATGAGTAATACTAGATAAATTAAATATGTGAACATTTCGAAGTAAGTATGTATGTATTTAAGTTTATAAATGTATGTTTGTATATTTATATTAATTGTTTAGGGGGTTTTTTCTGCAAATAGTTATCAATGAAGCAACAATATATCAAAATTTAAAATATAAAATATAACCGATACAATAATTAGCTAATTATTTAACACTTATTATACTAAGTATGTTTATTTGTATGCATTGATAAGAAACTGACTTGTTTATACTTGTCGTTTATATATATGTATGTATGTATGTATGTATGTATTATTTTCGCTTATCATTTGGATCGTTAAAGTCGAGTAATCGTATGATATCAACAAATTTCGCAATGTTGGCCTATAAAACCGGCAAAAACGCCGGCCGGCATTTCAAATGTTGCCAATCCACAGCCAACTTCCAAAATGGCCCAAACTATACAAATGACCAATGAGCAGCTGCGGGAACTGATTGAAACCGTGCGATCCTCTGCCGTAGGATCTGCCGTAGGGTCTGATGATGCCTCCTTAGGCAAGGGGAAGGTCAAGGGCAGCTTCAGCGCCTGCACCCATCGATTTGGAGGCGCGCGCAGCCACGACGAGGTGGAGGAGTTCATCACCAATGTGGCCACCTACAAGGAGCTGGAGGAGATCAGCGATGTGCAGGCCCTCAAGGGCATCTCGCTGCTGTTCTACGGCATGGCCTCCACCTGGTGGCAGGGCGTGCGCAAGGAGGCCAAGACGTGGGGCGATGTCATCGACCTCATACGCGAACACTTCTCCCCCACCAAGCCCGCCTACCAGATCTACATGGAGTTCTTCGAGAAGAAGCAGCTGTTCAATACTGTTATGGATGCTTTTGTGGTGGAGAAACGCGCTCTGCTCGCCCAGTTGCCCGAGGGACGTCACAGTGAGGAGACGGAACTGGACTTTATCTATGGACTGCTCCATATTAAATACCGTAAACACATCCCTCGACAGAGCGTTAAGACATTCAGGGATCTGTTGGAGCAGGCGCGGGTTATTGAGCATAACAATCAAGAAGTTGAGGCCGTATGCTCGGTTAACGCTCCCCATCGTATTGTCCGACGGTTTGAGCGTTGCACCCACTGTAACTTCCGGGGTCATACTTTCAAAAACTGCCGCAAACGGCGTCCAGTTGCAGCAGAAGGCTATAATGCTGAGGAAACTGCATCAAAAAGAGCTCGAGAGTCCTAAATTAAAAAATTGAATATTATTTATTTATTTATTTTTATTGGTTAACAGAATTTATTTTAAAATATAATGTTTTAAAGCTATATTAACTGGGGCCTTCAGGCTGAAATTAAATATAAAATTTATTATTTATTTGTAATACTATTTATTTACATAAAAAAATACGCTATTATTTAATTGAATTAATATAATATATATTAATATATTAATATATATTTAATTAATTAAATAAAAAACACCATAATACAGTTTGGTGCCAAGTGTGCCTATCGTGCGTTTAAGCAAGGTTGCCACTTGTCATGGAAAACAAAAATGCACTTAAAATGACGTCAGTCGATTAAACTGACTATCGGTATAAGTTATCGGCGCAAATATTTAAATTGGAATAAAGCAACAAATGCCTTTCATTGTTATTAAACAAAGCACATAAAAGTGTAACAAAAAACAAATGAAGCGTTGGGAAACTGCCTGCTCATAAATAAAATTGAAAAATTGAATGAATAAATGATATTTTATTATTTAATTGCCATATGTATGAATTGAAGCGCACACACACATGGGGAACGTGACAAAACTGGGCCTGTGTGTGTGCGTGATATTGAGATGGCTCGGCATTATGTACTGGCATTGAAAACACTTGATTGCTGCAGAAATAAGCTTGTCAGATATTAATTATCTCAACGAATTTTAATTACGCCGAACTACGATGTGGAGACAAGCGCAAGTGCTTGTCCGTACTTACAATACAGTACAATACATATGTATAGACCTATAGAGACATCGATACGTGCGATCGTGTGTGTATATGGTATATATCGGGTATATATGGAATGCTTTCGCAGTAAAAGCGTAAAACGATCCGGCAGACGGCAGTTAATGTAGATACAGATAATGCCAGCGAGAGACATTCGAAAGAAATTCATTTCAAGCATCGTTGAGCTGCGAATTGCCCTCTGTCCTATAAACTCTGGGGCGATAAATGCAAGCAAATATAAAGAAATGCGAATATATACATATACATACATATATACATTTGTATGATCAGCATTATATTGTATGGCACAACAAAGCCGAATAACTGTAGACTGTAGGCCCTGGCAATTGAATCAACCGAAGCTCTGGCATTGACTTTGAAGTGCTGTCCATGAGTTGCACTGAGAGAAAAGTCAACAGTTTTTGCACTTGAATTCGAGAATTTGCACTGTCAAAAAAGCCAGAACAACTTTTGCTGCAAGAAAGAAATTCTTTAACTTCTCTAAATTCTAATTTTTTTTAATTTTAAGATTAAAATAAAATATGATTTAAACTTGAATTCCCAAACCAAACAGGCTTTATTTAATATGCTTATTTTGTAGAAAGAATTTATAGTTTTATTTTTCCGAGTGCGGTTAAGTGCAGCGATAAGCGAAATCAAAGAACTTGCAACTAATGCCCGGAAGTGGGCTAAGAGTCTACAATGTCTTAATGTCAATTTTCCGAGCGTTTCGCGTGCCGTTTTGCCTACCTGAAAATGCTACCTGTCGGCGCCATCAATTCAAAACTAATTAGCTCTCAGTTCTGTCTACGTTGCATGCGCGTATGTGCATTAAATAAATCCGCCTGAAAATATTTATTATTTGTCTGGCAGTCTGACGGTCTGACAGTCTGACGGTCTGGCAGTCTCGGCTGTCTGGCAGTCTGGCAAGCAGACAGTCTGTCGCGACAGTAGCGAGTGGGAACTAGAGATTGGTTTATGGCTTGGAATTGTTTTTATTTTTAGACTCGGATTTCGCTTGGAATTAGTGTATTTTAATCTGTCGTCGTCTTGGCTGCCCTAACTGATAAGCGGGCGTCATATGAATGCGACACTAACTAAACAATAATTATTATATATTTTTAATGAATACCACATCGGAGTATTTTTTTAGAATTCACCTTCATTCCGTGCTGTTGTTATCGCCCGAAATACTCATTATTTCTACCATATATGATACACTTTCTGGCAGCATAAAAATAATAAAATCGATTAGCGCTTTTATGGATGTGCAATGTTATCGCCAAATGTCAAACGGAATCAATTTTCGGGGGATGTTGGCGATCGCTGCAGCATAGTTCAAATAGAAATCAATGGACTTTGCAACCCCTGTACGGCACAAGAAATTCAAAAAATTGAATTGCAAACAAAACCGAGACCAAAATAACAACAAGCACAAAACGGGGAGGATAAAATAAACAAAAGCCGCACAAAATAAGCAATTAATAGCAGTACACAAAAAAAATCACAAAAAAAGAAAATAATGCACGGCGTAAAAGTCAACAAAAAGCAGACGGATATTGCCAGATGGATCTGTTCCATGGACCTGGCAACGGCACCCCACAGCGCTTGCCAAAATTATTGGCAATATGTTCTCTTTCCCATTACAATTCGGCTGCTCTCACGCTCCCACTCTAGCGATATCCCACTGCAACCAGTGCTGCCGGCATGGCTTATTTAAGGCTAGAAATAGCATCTTAAAAAATTAATAAAATTCTAAAGTAAAAATGTAAATTTTAAAACTCAAATTAAATATTAGCAATACAATTTAAACTATTACATTGTTGCAAAAATATATATTGATCAATTCTCTAAAAATTATTTAAATTTTAATAATTATGGAATATAGCCAATTTATTCAATTTGCGTAAAAATTAAAAATTTTGTAATATACTTTTATATGCTAGCTCAGAACCAGCAAAGTTTGCAATACAAAATATTAATATAATTAAAATATTATATAGCTTAAAAGATTTATATAATAAAAGTAAAATCAATATTTTTATTTTTCTAAATATTCCATTTATTTAATGTAGAACCTAATAGAAATTATAGAAATTATTGAAATATCTGTGAATTTCTAGCAACTTAATGATAATAATAATGATAATGATAGGCATAGATAGAATACCATTACCCGCTAAATTGGCATCACTGGTGACCACAGTGCTTTCGTGAGAGCGCGTGTGCCAATTCTCTCTCCGCGCTGCGGCTGAACTCGAGGCAGCGCAGCGGCCGCGCAGCCAGCGCTCAGTCGAACGCGAGTCGCAGACGCAGACAGACGCATTCAGAGCGCGTGCGTAGCTGGCAGCAAGTGTCGCAGTATCTCGAGATAGCTGGGAATCTCTGGCAAGCTCCGCGGAGCCTCACGCGCGCTATAAAAAGATACAAAACAAGCTGTGTACAAGACACCATGTTATTTTTATCGAAAATAACTAAAAAAAACTGATACAAAATAAAACGAAACGAAACTGCGTTTCAAAGATTTCAACACAACTCGTAACTAGTGCAAAAACTTGTTAGCAAAGTGCAGGCCAATTAAAAAAAAATATATTTAGGAAAAAAAAGCAGGCAGAAGAGACAAGTGCAGGAAAACCTCTTCAAGGGCCGTGTGGCAAGTGTTTTGCAAATTGCTGCTGATCTGGCCTAGCGAACGTGTTCAAACAAGTTCATACGTGTTCAAGTGAGCGAGTGCAGTGCACTTGACAGACGCAGACTCAGAATCAGACTGAGATTCAGATTGAGACTCAGATTGCATTGCGAGAGCTACAAATCTAGACAGCTCTATCCGGTCGCTTGGCTAATTGCGCACACTACACAGACCAGACATCAAATATGACAGCCGAGACACTTAAACCGTTTATAACGCCGGTGAGTGCCGTTAACAATTTCCCGGCCAAGCATTCGAGCGTTACGCACACGCATTCGCACGCCCACTCCAAGCGCAGAATCAGGCAGATTATACCGATCATATTGTGCATTACGGGAGTCGTACTGGTCATCGGTATATTCAGCTTAACGGTAAGACAACTAAAATATATCGTCTACTTTGATTAAACAATTCCCATAATGATTTCACAATTTAAGTTTGTTATTGCAAGGGATCTAAATAAATAAATAAAGCTAGAAATATTTAATATATATTTTATTTCAATTAGAAAAGTGCCATAAATGATAATTTCGCAATTTAATTTATAGTTACTAGAGATCTAAATAAATTAAAGTAAATCTCAAACAAATGTTGGTTTTGGATCAGAAAATTGTCAATTTATAATTAGGAGACATCTAAATAATTAAATAAATAAAGAGAGCTATTCGAATTAGAAAAGTGTCATAAATGTTTTGGTTTATGATTTCAATTTATAATTACAAAATGCAAATTGAATTCTGTGAACAACAATAAATTTTATGAGCCATGACCGGCAGACAACACCATCTAAGCGTGGAACTATAATTTGGCACACAAAAGATACAATATCTACATATATGTAGTATGTATCTATACCTGCTAGGCATCGAAACCCGTCTGCGTTGCCTCGGATCAAAATTGAAGCGTGTCTCTGGCCAAATCGCTTCCTAATGATGATTACCATAAAACCTAAACAAGCTGTAGGTAGCCGGGGACAGAGACAAATCGGCAGCAGATACAATATAAATATACAAATTAAATCTTGTTGGGAACTACTTAACTAGGTGCTAACGGATCGAATGTTTGAAGTTCTCTGGAGTAGCGCGTGTTTCTGATTCTAATTTTAAATGTTGTTTAGTTCTGTTGATTTTGTGAAAGAAAAAGCACACTGTCATTAAAATTCTTGCGCATACCCTGTAAAAAGCAGCAGCTGCCAGTGAGCTTGATGTGCAGTCAAAAATAGGTTGTATTTCTTGAAGAAACATGGAAAATAGTATACCCCTTAATCTAAGCTGTTACCCAATCTATTACGCAGTATCTGCAAGTCATGCACTCTCGAGCAACGCACTCTTAATTGCTTTATAGGGTTATGCACTTGATAAATGCCGGCAAATGTTTATGGTTTATTGACTCACTGGGCCCATATCTCATAGAGGAAGTTTTACGCTCTGTTCTAGATTTCGGATTTGTTGACACAGCTTGGGCATATCTGGGCAGAGTATGCGACGACAAAGAGAATATAGAATGCAAATGCAATGCAAAATACTTGAATGATTCGCAAGCAAGAATTTTGTTTACTGGGTGTTCTGGAGAACTCTCTATGTAAGCCCCGACTGCGTGTGCACTTTGGAATCTATCCCAGTTTTTGTCGAAACGGAAATCGCACAATTGTCAATTGACTTGTAAATGTTGCTGGCACACACAGCATCAATCTTTGTTAAGATTGTTAATTCAATTTGTTTAAAGAGCGATTGATATCTGGATATCTACAGATTGACCACTGAGGGCGACCCTCATCAGAAATGGTGAAAGTGGAAACAGAGTTTTGTTTTCTGCTGGCGTAACAAGATTTACAGATTACATTACAGCTGCCAGAGCTCAGAGATTTATGGCCCAATGGAAAACTCGTTTACAGTTTCAATGTTATGTTGTCATAATAGCTGTAAGCCGAATGCAATTCACTTTAAAGACCCAACCTATTCTCGCGGTGTAGCATTGAAAACCCACAAGATAAATGGCCTTCAAGCGGCGCTCTCTAGGCTATTCCTGCCACATGTTAAAGTCTTCGTCTTGAGCTTAATTCAATAATTTCATAAACAAGTTTCACGGCGCACTCATAACTTATTCACACACACTCACAGTACTCACAGCACTCACGAAACTCAATCACAAGAACTCACTGCGACACATGTCTCGAAACATTACGGAGTACGCGTTGGACGTGTCTACAGTTGATCGACTCATAACTGGCGGACGTTCAGTTAGTTTTGTTTTCCTTATTATTATTATTTTTATAATTCTTATTTGACTGGTAGCCGCCACATGAAAGCAAGAATAATGTAGAAATAATGCCAATAGAAAGAGGCGCTGACAGTGTCATGTTGGGCAACGCGTCGAAAGTTTCAGCAGCTCGCCCAGAATGTTAATGATCCATTAAAAAGATTATGCGCCAGTCGCTCAGCGGTAGACTACATATACTATGAATGTTTCAAATACCCAAATACCCGAATACCCATTAAGCTCACGCATTAGTTGGGGTAGTTTGTCTTTAGTCTTGTTTACAAAGAGCTGAAGAATAAAAGCAAAGAAATCAGCTCTTCATAAGCTACTGCTGCATCAATCTAATCTAGTTTATTTTGTCCGTTCATTCGACAGGGTATTTTGCAGTCGAGCATGCTTATCCTACTCAGCCCATTTGCCTATCAAAATCTTTGTTCGAATTATTTTGTTTTTCGGCTTTTTTCTTTGGCTAGAGATGGTGTCAAAGTTCGCTGCTTGGGATTAGATGAAGTGTCGGTTCTGGCACCGCCTATCGGCATAATTGAGGCTCATTACAATAATTGTTTGAAAATTGTCGATAAGCCCAACATGAGGCGAAGCGCACATTGTAATTGTAATAGAACTTGAAGTAGATTCGAATTTAGATCGTATAAAATGCCATTAGTTCTATTGGCTTTTGTTATTCGCCCGATGTTTACATTATGTTTTTTAATAGCTTCCCTTGGTTTGATTGAGAATAAACAGATGATCACAATGTGTATCTCAAGTGATCTCATATACAACATACATTATTTATGACGCAGCCAACAGACCCTATGGGAAACTATTGCCAAAGAGATTTTCCAATTTCATTTTCCATTTTCCGCTCGCTCTTGCAGATTTGGCAGACGACACGCGTCCAACAGCTGGAAAGCGATCTCAGCTGTCTACGGAGGGAGGTGGACAGTCTCAAAGACAGGCTGGGCATTAACTATCTGGAGGACTTGGCCGAATTCCAAAAGGAGGTGAGCGTCCAACATCAATAAAGAGATGTATTTTTATATGGCGTTGCGTCACATGAGCGACGCTAGAAAAATGAGAAAATAACACTGAGATATGCCAAAGTATATATGGGACATTTTGTATTTATAGATAGTATGCGGTCAAATTAAAATATCTTGTGAATTCTTCACTGAGCGCGTATTTCTGTTGATGTTTGCCTCTTGACAAATGAATAGGATTTGCTGGTCCATCACTCAAATAATTAATGGGTATCTTTGACAAATCACATACCTATAAAGCAAACTGTCAGACCTTAAACCTGTTGAGATAAAACACTCAATTAATGCTTAAACGGACGCAATGTAATTTATGAGGTAGCTGGATACAAAGATCAAACTTAAACTACTTATTTGCTTAGGCTTACTCGGGAGAAGATATATATTTCGATTATAAGGTTAAATACAGTCGAGTCTAGCGCTTGTTCAAGGCCCAAGTATTTTTGTATCTAGAGAGAAATTTATTGTTTATTTAATTTTGTGTGCATCGAACTGAAAGTGACGACTGATCTGATCTCATCAATAGATTGGCACAGATAGTTTCAAGATTCAAGAGTTATGTCTCTGTGTGTATCTGTATCTGTATAATTATACGGATGTATCCGTAGCTGTATTTGTATCTGCATATATCTTCAGCGAATTAGGAAGGCGCCAGCAATTGTAATTAAGCCAAATGCCAAAGATGAAAAAGTATCTTTAAATGAGTGCGCGTATTTTTAAGCATGAAATCAGAATGGAATTCATATATACTATAGCTAGGGGAGCCCAAAGTCACGTACTTCTAGCCAAGTGCTTGACCCAAAAAGAAAACCAGCTAATGGATTCCTCTCTTTGTCTTGCAGTACAACAACTTATTACCTGATACCCACAAACTGGAGGACGACGAAGATGATAACGATGACAATGATGATGATGAGGATGATGATGATATTGATACCTTGGGATATGATGAAGAGGAAAGCACGAAGGACGATCTGCTGGGCAGCTCCTATGACGAGGACGACGAGAACAGCGAGGAAGATGCGGGCAATGAGAGAACCGATTATGACGATTATCTGGAACTGATCAAACAGGAAACTAACGGCACTCGCATTATAGTACAGCGCAACAAAACCGAATCTCAGACCGAATCCACTGCGTCCACTTCATCCTCAGTGGCGAACGATGACAATGTCTTTGACGACTTCACCAGCTACAATGACTCCAAAAAGAAGAGACAACGGTGGGTGTAATATGTTGTTAATTAAATGATAAATTATATATTATATACATTGTCATTACCAATAATTAATTAATATAATTGTCGAAAAATTCTTAGTAAATCTCGCTCCATTGCCGAGCTGCGCAATGAGCTGCAGAGCAACGATGTCAAGCCCCAGGCAGAGCAACAATTAAAGGACAAGTAAGTGGATTTATGAGTGGTAAATACAGAGCAAACATTTATTGATGCTTCGATTCCTGCACAGCTCTGCCCCAGCCGTGTTGCAGCACCCACGCAAGATGAGGACCAGGACGAGGCAGGCACGCCAACGCATCCTGGTACGCAAAGGTTCGTGTTGCAAACGCATTGAATGACAAACTTGAATTGGCGAACATATCTATCGAATAACATATTCCACAAAAAATTCTATAAATATATACGACTTGTGTCATTTGTGCGTTTGTTAATTTACAGGCGAATCTCCTGTTTCAGCGAAATCCACAGATAATTCCAACGGGAATGGAAATGGACTTGTCACAGCCGCTGCACATTTTCATCTGAATCGCAAGGTGCCACATCATCATGCGCCCATACAGCTGAGTGGTAAGTGAACCAGTAAATAGAACAGCTCCTGAATTGATAAAAATTCTTATTACTCGCAGCTTATCAGGGCGATATGTACATTGGACATGCCACGGCGAGCAGCGACAATCCGTGGCAGCAGCACTTTAGCGTGGAGAACGGAGTCCTCACGGTGCATCAGACGGGACTGTACTACGTGTACGCCCAGATCTGTTACAACAACACGCACGATCAGAACGGCTTCATCATCTTCCATGGGCACAATGCCTTTCTGCAGTGCCTGAATACGGTGCCAACGAACATGCCACAGAAGGTGCACACGTGCCACACGAGTGGACTGATCCATCTGCGGGAGAACGAATCGATACATTTGCGCGATATTCATCGGGATCGCAACGTGATGCTGAGGGATGCGAACAATCGCAGCTACTTTGGCATTATGAAGGTCTAGAGATCAGCGCTTTTAGACCGATTTAAGCTTTAGTAGTTTCGACTACTCGTGAATACGAATACAGCAAAGTAGATTCTTAGTTTTAGCCTAGCGTTAGTTCATCCGCATAAACATAAACATAAAACTGTATCGAACATCATAATATCAGCATAATATCTCATATTTATTTTGTATATATACGTTTAATAACTGGCCATAATAAAAGTTAAAGCGACGCCAAGTAGATGGAATTCTTTTGGCATAAATCTAACTGCAATTTAAAAGAAGTTCTATTTTATTAATTAAGATGAATTTAACAAGAAATTCCCTTAATATTTAAATAATATATAAGAGATTAAGCCAACTTTTTTTTGCATAAATGTAACTGCAACTTAAATGAAATTTTTTTGTATTTTATAGCAAAAGTAACCCCATTTTCTTCAGAGAATTTTCCATGCAACTAAGCTAAGGAATTCCCTTCATATTTATAAAATGTAATATAAATAAAAGTTGCAGCGTAGCCAAGGAGTTGCATACATCAAATAACCTCATTTTCCCAGACAATTTCCCAAGCAATTGCAGTTTTCCAGCCAAGGAATTCCAATATTTATAAATTAAAGCGACTCCAAGCAAATATATCAAATCCTTTTGTAAAATTCTAGCTGCAACTTAAATGAAACGCTGTTCTATTTAATAACATGCGATAACCCCATTTTTTGGGGGAACTCCCCAAGAAATCGCAAGGGAATCCCCTGAATGTTGATGTATATTTTGTCTGACAGGCACAAAGTAAATTATTCCATGTGCAGAAAGTCAAGTCAAGTGGAGTCGCAACTGTACCGACGTCAAAGGGCATAATGAAGTTCGACTCGACTGCACATAAAATACGAATACAAAGTAAAAGTACGTTTATCACAAAGTACAGTTGAGTACAGCGGTGGCATATCCGGGCTGAATGGCCAAAAATAGATGCACCTAATGCAGCTGAAAGCTACCGCAACGCATACGCTGAGAGCATTACGATTCCGATTCCGAACTCCGGAAATAATTGCCATATGATTGGCATCCCGTGTATGTGTAACAGGTGGCATGGCTGCCGTTGAAGCAACAGTTCGTTTGGCTTTTCAGGGGTGGCCATTGCCCAAGGCTGCCACAATTGCGGTTCTGTTGCCAGGCCTACCTGCTGTATATGCATACATACATACGCCTCGGAGGCACCAGCCATAGAGCTTCCAAAGTCTCGCCCATGCGCAGTTTGGGCCAAAATAGAATACTTCTACAGTCGCATCAATTTTCGTTGCATTTGAAACTGCGCTTTTCGGTTTCCCCTGTTGTTTCAGTAGCCTGCAGGTTCTCTTCGGTTTCGGTTGTGTTTTCCTTTTACAGCTGCAAGTGCATTCATTTTCAAAGTTTTTCCAGTGATTTTTGAGCCTGCAAACATGGCTAATATTTTCTCAAAGGTATGTAGATCTCAAGTTTTGCATACTTTCACTTTATTTCCAAGTTTACTAAGTCTTTAAATTAGAATTTTTAAGTTAAAACGAAATTTGTAAATGCTAAATAAATTTACTATGCATATTTCTTTGCTAAAAATAATTTCTGAAAAATTTAAAATGGTGTTTTTAGACCCTTTACTTTAATATATATTCTTGATCAAGATGACAAGCCGAGTCGTTGTAGCCATGTCCGTCTGTCTGTCCGTTTGTCTGTCTGTTTATCCGTCCGTATGAACACCTAGTTTCGTTTAAGGAGGGAAACTTCTCCCTGTACTTATTTTGGTACTAAAATCTAAATTTTTTTTTTTACCAAATACTGTCAAGTTTAGATTTTCGTGGCTGATTTTACCATACAAATCGTTAAGGAATTAATTCTGACGATTGTACAAATTTTTTTCTTTAAGATTTACAATTTTATTTTATGGGGTAAAAGTTCTCAAATTTATTTTTTTTATTTTTTAGTGGTATTTTATTTTCACATTGAAATCATGCATAAAAGCTTAAACCGCTTGAAAATCATTTGAGTTTTGACAAAGTTATGGGCATTCAAAGTTGCTAGGATCGTTCACAGTGCGCTCGACTGATCAGTTGCGGCCCTAGAAATCTTAAATATGCCCAGCTTAAATATAATTGAAAAACCAAAGCTGTGCTTTATTAATCAAGTTTTCAATACACGAAAATCTCTGTTTAATTAATGGACCTGTACAGTTGCAATTAGAATGCAGCGTTGGGCGAGTTCTGCGAATTGAGACAAATGAGTCGCAATAAGAAGAACGCGAGGAGCGAGCAAAAGCTTTCGCAAGCAACAGCTTCGCCCACGCACAAAGCACGCGCGCTCCCTCTCTCTCCACCCCTCCTTTTCTCGCTCTCTCTCTCTGAGCGAGCTTCGTGTGCTTTGGCTGGCGCTCGTGAGCGCGTCTTCGGCGGAGCAGGCGTAGGTATAAATAGCGCAGGCATCGCGCATTTGATGTCACTCTTGGTTCCGTCTTGACCGTGGCTGGTGCCGAGCTGAGTTTCTGTGGCAGAGTTGCTTGTAGCAGAAGGCGTAGGAGTGACGCCATGTTGTGAAAAGTGTCTACCATTTTAGTATTTACCATCGCCAAATAACACACACACACGTTTACACACACACGCACACACAAGCACAGTGAGGAACTCGCGAAGGAAAAAACAACATAAAGGCAAACAAGTGCAACGCACAAATCAAATAGAAAAACGGGCAAACATTGTTAAAGTTGCAAGTGGCAAGTGGCAAGTGGCGAGTGGCGAGTGAGGAGCAGGATTGCAAGTTTTCACATAACAAGAAGCCTGTGGAAATTCGGAAATTGGGAAATTCGGCTGGAGTCAGCGTAAGCTCGTAAGCGACCATTGATTTGTTTGGCTGGTAAGCGTGGGCGTTGTGTCAATAAGTTGTTGAATTTCAGCTCAGTTTGTCAGTCTGTCAATGCGTCAATCCCTCATACTCCCTCACACACACAGACACAGACACAAGCATCCATAAGAGGCTTTATTATTATGAAGAGCCGTAACAGTGACAAGCAAACGCTAAATAAATGATGACCCGACATAAATGTAACTCAACAAACTGTTGGATAACAAGCGCTGCCCCCAGCAAAAAAAAAAAAAAACAGGAAACAAAAAACAGCAACAGCATAAAAAAGTTCCACGTAAAAAAGGCTCGCACTTTGCAGGCCATTTAAATATTGAAGAGCCAGGGAACTGGCGCCTAATTAGGCACGTTTCAGTCAAACAGCAACAGCTTCTACAGAGTCACATAGTATATATGTACCTCAACTATATATACCGACGATATCTGCTGTATATATGCCACGCTCAATCTGGCCACTGAATTCAATTTGTCTCAATTTGATTGCCTCAGCAGTGCGTACTACCATTTTCTTATAATGTAATTATGTTGCCGCTGCACGAGCCAATTTGCATGTGCTGCCCGGATGTCCGGATGTCCAGCTGTTCGACATGGGCCACGGGTCCGACGGAGTTCCTGGAAAAAAAGGAACAGCACAGCAAAAAGGCAACATTGCTGCGTTTGCTTAAAGTCCTAAAGGCAGCAGAGCAAACATGATAAAACAAGAATGAAACATAAAGGAAGATAAAAGCAGTTGGCATTGAATTAAAATGTATATTTCATTAGTTTATTCATCCTTTTGTTTAGCTTTATATTTGTGATTTTATCTACTTTATTTGCAAACATCAGAGAAGTTTTCAAGGCAGTAAATTAAGCACAATAAGAAGATAAAAGAAGAGATGAAAATGTACATATATTTACTATTATTATTCTTATTTGTTTAGTATTATTTTTGTGGTTTCACAAAAACAGCAGACAAACATGATAAAATAATAATAAAACATTAAAGAAGATAGTAGATCAAAGAAGCTGGCATTGAAATAAAATTAATATTTCATTAGCATTTAGTTAATTTGCTATGTTAAAAGACTTCGAAATAGTAAACTCCAATATTACGCATACGCATTGTGGCTGCATTTATTTTCTTTACAATTTTCACCTTGCTTAAAAACCAATTGCTGGCAAAGCAATATTTGTTAAGCCGCAAGAACATAAATTTCCGCCCCTGCCAGGAAATTGCAGTCTGAGCAGAAGTTGGAAATTAGACCTGTTGCTGTAGTTTAAGGTTTTTAGTAAAAGCCATTTTGTTTCAGATTGAATAACTGCTTTAAAATATGATTAGAAAAATATGGCATACATTAAACTTGCAGCTTCTGTGAAAAAGTTAAATAACTTAATAGCTTTTGCGACTTTTGCTTTAAGCCAGACTAAGACGCAATTTAGCTTAGACAAGACGCAGCCAAGCAGCAGTAATAATATTAAAAATACAATAACAAAAGCTGAAACTATACGGCAACAAGAAGAGGGCAAGACGAGCAGTGGGCGGATGTGGGATATGCTGAAATAAAAAGCAACCGCCTTGACATTTAATGGCGCTTAGAGGCGACGTCTATCATAAATTCCCTGGCAATATGAGCATTGTGAAGGGTGTACGTGTGTGTGTGGGGCAACTCTTATGCAAACTATGGGTGTGTATACCTTGTCTTGTTAGCCGCAGCGCACAGGAGCAACAGGCCAAAGATTGCGAACGTCATGTTACGCATACGCCCAGTGTTAGGTCTTGTATTCGGCATAGCATACTTTTGTGCGCCGCCTGAACATGCTGCAGCCTGAGCACATAATTGTCCAACGACAGATGGAACTTTTACTGGGGTTTTGTCAACGCCAAGGAATGTTGGCAAAAAAAAAAAAAACTTGTAGCCCTCTTGGCTCAAATATATACTATGCACACGCATTGGAATTTTATTGATTTATCTCTGGCCTGTGCGTCAGCAGTTGTACTGTGCGATAGTTCATTAGAGTGCCAGATGAGCGAATAATTGAAATACCTTGCCGTATAATAAAACGGAACGGCAGCATCTACATAGTTATGCGGCCCCCGGCTCAGCTCCACGCATAATTGGAATATTATGTTAAATTATGCAGCTGACAATGAACCTGATTATTTGACACCTGATAGCACGCATACAGCTCACCTTTCGCTGCCTGGCGCCGGCTTTAAAGTGTTAATGTAATTAAAACTTTTGCCAGCGCATAATTTCATACATCTGCGCAGCAGAAACGTGCCTCGCATAAAATATGATTAATGCCCGCTTATCCCTTTCACTTTCACTTTTAGCGGCATTTCAGCAGCGTTTTCTAAGCAGCCGCCAGCAGCCATGTCTGGCCAATTTGTCGCCCACCTGGGCCTGATGTTGGCCATCCTGCTGGCCAACTCTGCAGTGCAGGCCACGCCCCAGCGCACCGCCTACTCGCTGCAGGCAGCAGTCGACGAGCTGCACCGCCGGGAGGCTGCCAAGTATCCGCTGAATGCACCACCAGCAGGCGCCCACTTTGCGCCGGATCAACTGGACGACTGGGATGAAGGTGAGTCTGAATTAATGGCATAAAGAACGCCTTTTAAAGTATTAAACGCACTTAGAAATAGACTGCAAATTGCTTAGATTTAGTTCATAAATTTCCCCTAAAAGCGAGCAGCATTTTGCGCATTTAGTCAAGAGTCATTTAACTTGAATATTTTGCAAATAAATCGTGGCCATAAAATACTTACTTATTGTAAATTCACATAAAATGCCTCTCAGCACTAATAGATTTTTATGGCTCAGGTAGAGCTGAAATAACTCTTGTGTTCTATTAAATTTATGGGTTAAATCTCTGGTTACCTAACTCAAGCAAAGCCTCATAATCCGTGCGCTAATCTCAGCTGGCTGTCGGCTGTCAGCTGTCAGCTGCCAACTGCAGAGCGGAAATCCAATTCGTAACTTATACCCAAATGAGATAGCTACTAGTCGGAACCTCTTCCGGCATTGAGCCCCTAACCCGCATGTTCTGCCGAGCACGTGACCCACCCGAAGCGCCTCCAACCCCAGTAGAAAACGCACTTTGTTTTTGCACCCAGTATAACTTTGTGTTTTCTTTTTTCCCCCTTTCGTTTCTTTCTTCCTGTTCGACTGCTCCCGGTTGCTTTGGTTCCTTTCGGTATGTTTCCCCCTGGCAGATAGCGATTTCCTTGGCACCGGCAACAAGTACAAGAATCGCAATCGCCATAGAATCAATAAGGCAATTGCCAAGTATTTAGAGCGCGAGCATGATAACTTTGATACCGCTCCATTTGCTGGTTATGAGTTCGATGAGGAGCGCGAGCAGCAGCTCAATGCCGGAAGTAATAACTTTGTGGATGAGAAGCGTAAGCGCTCGTCGTCGCCCTTTAGGGAACGTGACGAGCAGTACGGTAAGTAAGAGCGTAAAATGAGAGAGAGAGAGAGAGAGAGAGAGAGAGAGAGAAAGAGAGAGAGGGAGAAAAAGAGAGAGAGAGAGAGAGAAAGAACAGACGAAAGAGAGAGATGAAACACACACGCATATCTCCACACCTACACACATAGAGAGAAAAATTGTGTTCTAAAATTAAGTACAATTGAATTTAAATTGAGCCTTTCTAGTTGTAAAGAAAAATTGTTTGAACTTTTTTCAGAATTTTAAAAAGAATAAAAACCGAATTTTCTTTAAATAAAACTACAAATTCTAGTTTTAAAAAAATATATTAATATGTAAAATAATTTTTGATGATTAAAAAAACGAATAAAAAAAATGCAATAGAAAATTAAATTATTTATTTCTTGTTTTATTTATATTATATAATTTTATTTATTTAATTAAATTATATTAATTATATTTATTTAATTCCCATTTTATTTATATTATTTAATCTTTAAGTGCATTAAAACTTGCTTAAATGTAAAATAATATTGAATAACTAATACAACCAGAATGGGCGGAGCAGATCAGTCGGACGGGCCCGACTGTCTTATACCCTGTGCCCTATATTTTTTATAAAATTTTATAAAACTGTCATACGCAGCGTAGCAGCAATGCTTTTTCTGCTACGTTTCCTATATGTGCCGCTTAATTGGCAGCGCAGCTAGTGAGCGAGCGTGCAACGCCTGCAATATTGTTTCGCCTATAACTCCTGTGTTTATCGATCGATTTCAATGCGCTTTTCAGGATAGTTAAATATAATGAAAGAGAGTATATATACCAAATAACAACGTTCTATGCTCAATATTACGCTTGTTATTTGGTTTTTATCGATTAAGGCGTAAAGGGGGCGTGGCATCCAAAATTTAAACAAAACCTCATCCTACGTATGATATAGACCTACAAACTACTGAAGACAGAATTTATGCAAATAGCTCAGTGACTCTTAAATTGGCGAATGTATTTAATTTCATTCATTGTAGGCGATAGGGGCGTGGCATCCAAGATTTGAAATAAACTTGATCTGCGTATGGTACACACCTTTCAAAAGAGACCAAAACGGCTTCTCTAGCTTCTATAGTTTAGAAAATCTCAGCGTTCATACAGACAGACAGACAGACAGACAGACGGACAGACAGACAGACAGACAGACAGGGCTAAATCGACTCAGCTCGTCTCCCTGATCAAGAATATATATAGTTTGTGGGGTCTGTCACGCCTCCTTCTGCCTGTTACATACATTCGCACAAAGTTATTAACCCTGTTTTTCCCATTTTTCAAATGGGCACAGGGTATAAAAACGCGGGAAAATTATTATTTATATTTTGAGTTTGCCTAAACTTAAAACTTAAACTTGTTTAACTTGTTGCCAGTTCGAAATCCATTGATTTTTTCTCTCTGTGCACTCGCACACACACACAGATAGACACACAGATCTATACTCCGCATAGTTAAAAAGCATATTTCGGTATGGGTTTGGGACTTGATGTCCGTTTGAGTGCCTCAAATGGATTGGGATGACAATGCTTTGCACTTCCAGGCTAAAACCACTTAGCTCAGATTAACTTGCGAGTGTGAATAACTGTGTGGGTGTTTGTGTGTGTGTGTGAGTGTGTATAGACTTAGGCTTGACTACTTTTAGTCAATGATAAATGCAATGAGCTGGAAGCAAGCGCTGGCATCCTGGCTGTCTTCCTGTCGTTTGATTTAATGGCTGCGGCTCAGAGCAGCCCAATAGCAGCCTGATGCGTGTCCATAAGTCGCACACATACACATACACACACACACCCATACCCATAGAATCGCACACCCTCACGCACACACTCTCAATTAATTATGCCTAGTTGGATTTATAGTCGAGGCACGCATGACCCGCTCTTAGAGCGGTCAGCATTTGAGAATTTGCACTGAAGGTCAAAGTCAAGACACGTGCTTTGTTGCTGTTTTTCAGAGACTGGCGCCGGTGGCGCCTCCGCCTCCTCCGTGTTCCGTGAGCGTGAGAACATGGGCAACAACAATGCCGGAGAGTCGGGGCCCACGCACAGCGAGCTGACGGAGCAGTTTCTGCGCGAGATCGAGGAGGCCAGCGAGCACGAGCGGCAGGAGCGTTACAAGGCCGCGCTGCGTCAGCTGTGGGAAAAGTATCAGCAGCAGGAGAACGAGCTGAGGAGCAACGACGAGCCGGAACAGGAGCCGGATCAGCGGGATCCGCAGCTCTTCGAGCAGAAGAAACGCATGCGCATGCCTCCCTACTATCTGCTGATGCAGAAGAAGCGCAGCGCGTATCCCGTGCTGCCCTGGCTGCCCTACAACGCAGATAAGAAGAAGCGTTTTCCGGTGGCCAAGCGTGCCGCTGGCGCCTCTCCGCTGGCCAAAACGGACGAGCGTGTGGCCCAGGAGCTGAGCGAGCTGTTTGGCAAGCCCGTGGACCAGCAGCATGCCGACGAGAAGAAGAAACGCTCCACCGAGGAGCAGCTGAAACCAGCCTCAGCCACAACCCATCAGCCGGAGACCCAAACCGGAGCCACCGCCACAGCGCTGGGTGATATGCGTCTGGAGATCAACTTCCAGCGGGTTAATGTCAGCAATGCCGCACCTAAGGAGACCGCCACGGCGCCAGCCGTGAAGGCGGCGGGGCCTGGGGAGTCCGTGTTGCATGGACATGCCGGACATCATCGCAAGCGCAGCGAGCATCATTCGGATGAGGAGTACGGGGAGCACGATGAGCACGACGGCGATGGTGAGGGCGAGGAGAGCTCCGACGAGGATGAGCACGATGATTTCTACGAGGATCCCGAACGCGAGGGCGGCGAGGGCGAGGGCGAGAGTGAGGGAGACGCCGGCGAGCGACGGCGCAAGAAGAAGCGCGCAGCCGGCTCCAGGCATGCGCACAGTCCCAGCGTAGGTCACCTGATGCTGCGCGCCAAGAAGTCGATCGATTGGTCCCAGTACTTCGGGCTCGATCGCAAGAAGAAGTCCGAGCAAGTAGTCGAGTAAGTGCAGCAATCGTAGCTCCAGTAAATTCACTTCTAATTCCTGCAATTCCACAGCAACGATTCGAAGAAACGCAGCATCGAGGACAGCCAGAATGCTGGGGAGCATGAGGAGGACGATGAGGAGAAGAAGAAGAAGAAGCGCGATCTGGACCCCGAGAAGCTGGAGAGCATGGACAAGAAGCTGCAGTCCATTGAGGACTTCATCATAGACGAGACCATCAAGTACACCGGAGCCCACGAGGGCATCAACAGCCAGGAGGAGATACGCAAGCTGAAGGAGCACGTCCTGGCCCGCCTGGCCACGGCCTACAGCCTGGAGAAGATGCGTCGTGCTTTGGACAAGCTGCGTCAGTCCGTCGATGCGGAGAATCATCTGCTGCGCAATGTCATCGAGTCCGACTCCGAGGAGAACGGCTTGGAGACTCGCTGGCCAGCCAAGAAGCGGTACAGCGTCAAGAAGGAACAGGCCGAGGAGCAGCCAGAGTAAGTACTAAGAAGCCTACTGATCTACACTCTATTATACCACTCTTTTTTACCTTTACAGAGATGGCCCGCAGCAGGCGAAGAAGAAGCGCAGCGGTTATATGCGCTATCCGGAGCCGCCCAACAACATGGAGGAGGTTCTGAACCTGAACGGAGGTGCTCCCTATGAGACGCTCAACGATGCCTATCTGGGCAACAAGAACTACATCATCGGCTCCAATCAGTGCCCCATTATCGAGTCCATGGCGGAACGTTGTCGCAGCGTTGATCTCATCTCCGGCGATTTGAATCAGGAACTCCTGCCGCTCTGCGGCGTACATCAGATTTGTTATCTTTGCGTAAGTTTGCTTCACATGAAATTCCAGTTAATTAGACCCTGTAAAAAGTACAAAAGAGTCTGTTATTATCATGGTTTAAGTATATATAGCCATACATTCAGTCCGTTGTCCATAACACTACCTAGATCTCAGTAATTATAACAGCTAGAGTCACAATTTTTGGTATACAGGTTTTCCTGTGCTGTACGCTGATCCAAGTTGTTTTCAATTTTAAATATCATCCATTATTCCCCCGCAAATCGCAATAAACCACAACAGCCACCATTTTAAAGCTACAAATTTGAAATTTTGCATACACGTAGCCTATGGCCTGGTTCAGCAATGCTGTGAGCTGCATTACGATCGAAAAAGAAACAGCGAAGATATTTAACAGACAACTTGCTCAAGAAATTTTTTTATATATATCTACAGGGCGCCTCGACTGTGGCCTGCGACTATCAGTACCTGGCGGAGGCGGATTCCATCTGTGGCAGCAGCAACGAGTGCCAGGCTGCGGCTCGCTCCGTGCTCATGATCCTGCGTGGCACGCCTGGCAGGCAGCTGGGACCCAGGGAGTGCTTGAAGAACCCATGCCTATATCGGGCCATGCGGGAGATCGGCCTATAAGCGGGCTGGGAGTATGAGAGTTTTTAACGTCCTTCAGAATAATCAATAACTAAATGGGAATTCACAAAGAAACTTTGCTGAACTCGCAACTCACATATTTAATTCAGATATATAGATGTATATGTACAATATATGTATGTCATAAAATAGTCAGTTAAACATTTGGATATATTTTGCAACTGGAGTTTGCCAGAGACCTACACAGAAATGTTAACGCAGACATAACCTAATTGTTTATATAGACAGGAGAACCAGCAGTAGAAAGCGACATCAGCAATAGTCGAACGGATTTGTGTAATTTATCTCATTCCACGAGAGATTTTTGGAATAACCTTTAATCGATATACTATATCTTTGTACAACAATACACAGTAATATTAACATATAATCAAAAGGAGCATATATATATTTAAAATCATATTCGTATGTGTATTAACAGTTATTAACCTTGAACGATTCTTAATGTACCATAAACATAAAGTTAAAGCAAATACTTGCTATATTTATGAAGGAAGCCCATGCAAATCCACACTGGCAGCTACTTAGCCGATATACGATATATTCTATATCTTCTAGATGCGGCCCATCAAATGCTTACGAGACTTAGACAGAATCTGAGGCTTTCGAGGCTTCAGCTATTTATTTAGCTAACTTATGCCATGCAGACACGAATTACTAAAACAAATAGATAACAGCATACCTACTATATAGTATTTAAACTTGATATTGCAAAACGATTATCGCATATACTACAAACAGTTTTTACGTGTATTTTAGAGTTTTAATAGAGCCCCATTGAAGCTGACTCAGCTAGAAACATGAGATCCTAGGAATCAAAAACTTTTGCAGAGATTTTCAACTCTATGTATCTTTAAATATTTACTATACACACATGATCGTGGTATATGCAACATTTTTGTTGATCCTTTGGGAAATTTACATTTATGCAAGAGTAAACATTCTACTAAACATATACATAAATGTGTTTCAGTGTAAAAACAATAAATGCAAATAACTAAGACAAATATTCTCTTAAAATCTATAGATGTGATTATATAATATATGTATTTACAAACTTAAGAGAAAACCCATGGAAAATCAAGGCAAGTAAAGTGTGAACTGCATTATAATGAATCAAAATATTATTATAAATGTATTTACATATAAAACGATATATCAATGTATATGTTTATGCCACAGTTTAACAAAGAATTTAAAGCAAATTTAAAACAAATATATATAAATCTATAAATGTATTGCTATACAGTTATGAATGTAAAATATATAAGCGAGGTCTCGCACGCAGCGTTTGCAAATTGCTACAAGTACATTTAGAAAACGAAAATGGTATCTTTTGCTATTTAAAAATGTAAACGAGGCCTCGAAAAAACACAGTTATCAACGGCTTTTTATTGCAAATTGATAAATGTTTGAATCTTGGCGATTTCGAAGCTAACAGTGCTGTGTAACGCCAGCAGGTTTGCAACTTGGCTAAGCGATTTTTAGCGCATGTTTGCTTTTGATTAACTTGGGCAACAACAGACGCGGTCGCACTGGTTCTGAGAAGCGTAGCTCGGACGCGTGTTCATGCTAACATCATACTTATGTGCCCTGATGCACAGTTGGCACTTGATGTGATAAAACAGAACCAAAGGTTAATGAAATATGTGATAATTTTATTAGTTAATTCAACAAATTAATTAAAATGGCATGTTTTCTATGTTATATTTTCAACTCTGCAACAAATGAGAACAATATGCATAAAAACACCACATTTGGCACAATGGTGCGCGCAGTGAAAACCCTGCACCGACGCAAACTGCCAGTTACTTTGTTGTTGCTCGAACCCGAACGTAAACAAAGTATGTTGTATCGAGCAGGCCATGGCAATTTGCCACATCAGTATCAGTTTGTTGCATTTTGTTGTGTGTCTTTAGACGATAACAACAAATCCGGCTAAAATATTGTTAAAAAAAAATTGAAAGTATGCTTTACAGCTGCTAAGCTGGGCGCCTGTCAGACTTGCTACATGCAGCCGACAGTCTAAACAACGCAACCGGACGTCGTCAAAAGTTGTACACGTCAGATAAAATCCATGTGCAGCATCCGGTGAATAAATCAAGAATTCCAACGGAGACGCCAACAAACAGACGCTGATAAACATTTGACACTTTTGACGGCGCACACAAGCAACAGGCCATGTCCGAAACGAGCATCGAAGTCAGCGGGGAAATGGAGCTGCCACAGCGTCCAACGGCTGGCGCGCAGACAAGATTCAGTTGGGATATGAACAGGTTACCCAACTGTGCCTAATCTTATATAATCCGTAATAATTCAAATATTTCTTGCCACAGCTTGCCGGCACTGCAGAACATACCCTCGCCCCTGGAGCTGATTCAGATGGTGCGCCAATCGCTGCGTCCCTGGACCGTCTTCTTCAACATCAACAACGTGAAGACGGCAGCCAGCATGCCACGCCTCAGCAGCCGCATCATGCGCAATCTGTCCTACTTCCAGAGCAACTACGTCTTTGTCTTCATTGTGCTGATGATCTACTGCCTGTAAGTGCTCTCCAATAACTCTCAACAGCTGCCTAAATATTGGTTTTACTTCACTGAACAGCATCACATCACCTTTGACGCTGCTGGTTGTGGCAGGCGTGGCCTTTGGCTGCCACAAGATACGCTGCTGCAACAACAACTACACGCTGCTCGGACATCAGGTGACGCCGAAGCAGCAGATTGTGCTGCTCAATCTGGCGGCGACGCCGGTGCTGCTGCTCGTAGGCGCCGGAGCTGTATTATTCTGGACCCTGGGCGCCTCCTGCTTTGTCATTTTGATGCATGCCGCATTCTACAACATTGATGCGATTGTGACGGAGGAGAACGACGGATTCGCGCCCAGAATCGTCTAGGGACGTGCGCGGAGCGAGATGATTGCCAAACAGGGGCCTTACTAGTTCATAAGCTGCAATATAGACCGTTATTTATAGCCCATTCGATATGTATTTAAGTTTCAACCGCCGCCACGTTGCCAAGAACGTGGTTCAAATTACACGCTGACAAACAGTTTGATTTGGGTTTTTGTGTTCTTCCAGTAATTGGCACATCAATTTGTATATTTTTAATGGATAGGAATGTTTGGGTTTGTTCTGGAAAGTATGCACAGTCGTCATGGTGAAGTAAAAGGTTAAAACGAAGCTAAAATTCACTGAGGTATTTAGAGCTAAAACTAGGAATGCTTAGTTACAATGTATAGATAAGTCTCTTGGTCCTGCTGCCTACGCCTCCACTTGGGCCACGCCTCCATCTCTAGGCGAGCTGCGAGCTGTTGGTCTGAGGCTCCTCCGGCTCCTCGTCGCTGGCCTGCTGCTCGAGCTTCTCGAAACCGTTGCGGTCCAGCAGGCCGCCCAGCTTGAAGCCCTCGGTCTTCTCCCAGGCGTGGCGGCGGTTGTGGGTGCCAAAGGGCAGGCAACCTGACGACACAAAGCGCAAATTAATCGGGGGCAAAAACAGCAAACGATTTACACAGAATGTATATATGGATATATGTGTGTATATATATATATAGTATGTATGTACAGCTCATGCAGAGTCGCTGGTTAAGTTAGTTCTTGCATTCTCTCGCTGCAAATCAAAACAAAATCATTAGTCGGCTTTTGTATAATTTGTGTATGTGTATTTGTATAAAAAGTATAGTATATATATGTATATATAGTTATATATGTATGTGTAAACGTATAAGATGAGATTACAGCAATGAGGGACACAAATAAAGGAATGCAAACAAGGAAATCACACAAAACTTAAAATTACAATTATAGTACACAGATTACGGGAAATGATACTGGCAAGTGGGCGGATTGGGCGTGGAGGCTAAGTGAGTGATGTTGGGGTTAGCACAGACTTTGATTGGACGCCGCCAGCTTGCGATAGACCAGATCGCTAGGCGGCACGGCGCTGCTCATCGCTTGATTACCTCGCTTACGACGACGCGCCATCATCAGGGCCAGCGCAAATGTGGAGCCGGCAAAGAGCAGCATCAGCGACACCACCAAGATGGCCTTGCCGCTGGGATGATGACGCGGCTGTGTCTCGGACGGAGCTGCAGCTGCCGTGTCAGCAACGTCGCTGCTCTTCAGCGCCGACAGCGACATCGACTTGGCCAGCGATTTGTGCAGGAATTTGTGTATGTGCATGGGATTCAACTCGGCCACGTAGATGGCATTGCCGTCCTCGCTGACGGCCACGTCGTGCGGATTGTGGAACTGCAGATTATTGGGCCCGAACTTGGACACCAGCTGCCGGCTGCGCATGCTCAGCACAAAGCCATGCACCTCGTTGTAGTGCTGCGGCGACAGTCCCAGCTCCGCAGTAGGTCCGTTCACAATCACCAGCTCGCCACCTGCAATCAAAACATATTTGAAAACATTCCTTTCAAGCAATTCCGCAATTCCTTATCATATTCACCTGCTGCTGGCGTGTAGGCCATGCTGAACAGCCGATCGCCGATGAGCGGACTGTGATACTGCGAGTGGAACGTGCCGTTGCCGGAGTCGAAGCACTGCACGCGTCCGTTCTCGCGATCTGCGGCGCAGAGCAGCTGCAGCTCCGGCACCAGCGTCAGCGCATGCGGTATGGCAAAGAAGTTGGGCGGCGCCACGTCGTGCGAGAAGCCGGAGAACGAATTCTGGCCCCAGAACAAGATCTGTTCGCCCTGCTTCGAGTACTTCAGAATGCGCGCGTTGCAGTAACCGTCGGCCACAAAGAAGTCGCCGTTGTTCAGCACGGCGGTGGCGGTGGGCTTGCAGAACTTCTTCTTGCCGCTGCCGGGATGGAAGGCGGTGCCGAGCGTCAGCAGCGGCTTGCCCCCTGCGCCGCGCGGCGGGAACTTGAACACCTGATGCAGAGCCACGTCCGTTACCCAGACATTGTCCTCGGGATCAATGCTGAGGCCGTGGGGCAAGTAGAAGCTGCAAGGAGAGTTGGTTAATATTTGAGATTATTTAAGCGCAAGCAAGTTAAGCTGAGAGTTCGGCCAGTGAGAGAAAAACCTACGAGAGTTGAACCAACGAGAGATGGGCAAACGAGTGTTCGGCTAGCGTTTGGCCAGCGAGAGTTGAACCAACGAGAGTTAGGTCAGTGAGAGGTCGGCCAGTGAGAGTTGGACCATCGAGAGTTCGGCTAGCGAGAGTTTGGCCTACGAGAATTGGATCAAGGAGAATAAGGCCAGCAAAAATTCGGAGCGAGAGCGAAGCCTATGAGAGTTCGGCATTACGTGAGATGTATCAACGAGAGCTGGGCCAACGAGTGTTTGGCTAGTGAGAGTTCGGCCAGTGAGAATTGTGCCAAAGAGAGTTGAGCTAAAGAGACTTGGGCTAGCGGCAAATCTAGGTGTTCATACGGACAACAGACAGACGAACAGCCGGACAAGGCTATATTGATTTCGATCATCAACCCGAGTCAGAATATATATAATAAATATATTCCTTCTATCTTAATGTCATTTTCTTCCTTTCTAAAGTACAGGCTCAACAAAATCAATTAAAAAACTGTATGAATTGCTGCTTACAAATTCTTGCCCCATTCGTAGACCACGCTGCCGCTTTCCGGCTCCAGGCCCAGCACGGTGCTCTCCTGTATGGGCCCGCGGTTGCGCTCCTGGTAGAAGTTGGTGTTGTTGAACGTATTCTGATCCCAAACACGATCGACTCGGTGGAAGATGACGACATGGCCCGACTTGTCGAAGCTGACGGCAGTGACGGCGCCTAGTTTCACCTTGTTGGCTGGCCAGGCGTTCTGATACACATAGGCTGGAATGGTATAAGGGATTGGTAATTAGCAGGGATCTTTATAGGGAACAGATGCAGCTATACTTGAGTTGAGTTTGGAGAGCTCAGTCTTGATGTCCGTCTTCTCCGCCTTGGCGGGCTGTGGCCAGTTGATGGGCGTGGCGCCCGCGCCCTTCATCATCAGCTGCTTCAGATGCGCGTCAGCCACATGCTGCAGAAAGCGCTGGCTGTCTGGATTCTGTGGGAATCACAAAAATTAGCATATATTTGCCACGGGAGCACAATCAGGTGTGCGTGTGTGTGTTTGTGTGTATGTGTGTTTGTGTGCGTGACGTCACAGCACAAAATCAATATGCACGCCAAACATCTGTGTACACGTCTCGGGCACAAAACATATGTTTGATAAGCCCATATCGCTTTGGCCTTGTTAATTACCTCGTTAACAGCCGCCGATGCCACCAAATTGAGGCAGAGACTCAAAATGAGGCAAATTGAGAAACAAAAGCAGCAGCATCGCTTGCAGTTGTTGCATCTCTGCAGTTCGCTCTTGTTGCGCTGCATGTTTGCTCAGCTTCAGTTTAACCGCAAACTGCGTGGAATTAATTTAATTTTACAGCTTCAATTTCGTTATTCGCACTGCACAAGCCTCAAACAAGCAATAAACAATTTACGTAGCTGCAGCGGCCATTTTACTGGTTGAATACCTAACCAGCTGTTAGGGTGACCAGAGCTGACGTACTATCGATATATCGACTATTTGTTATCGAGCACGACTGCTGAGTTGCTTAAGTTTAAAAATAAACCGTTGATGCGGCATATAAATGAAACTTCAACGTTTCGTTCAGCTAGTCTAGAATAACAGCCATACGCAGTAGCATTTGCACAATACAACATTAAAAAATTTAATCCTTATCATACAAATATTTTAATACAAAATAATTAATAGAAGTGACGTCAATTATCTGTAACTAAACCACATAATCGCAATTCAGCGTTTTTTCCACAATGAAAACTGCAAATCATTGCATATTTTTAACCGTTGTAATCACTGTTGTGTGCGCAGCTATTAAGGATAAATCTAGTCAGCCTCTTTGGAATTATCTTGATGCACAATCTGGCGAATTCGATTGTTACAATTGCGAAATTGATGTCGGAAATCCTCTGTACTTGACACCCCTGATAAACAACGGTTCGCTGGCAAAAGAGGGCATTAGAAACTTGTCACGGGTTGACGCATCACTGTTTCTTGGAGTCGAAAGCTATTCTGGTTATCTGACCGTTGATAAAACCTACAATTCTAATTTGTTTTTCTGGTATTTTCCGGCTGAACAAAATTGTGCGACCGCTCCAGTTATGGTTTGGCTTCAAGGAGGTCCCGGCTCTTCGTCCATGCTTGGTTTATTTTTGGAAAACGGCCCACTTATTTTGGAATCGGAGAATAAACTAAAAAATAGAAAATACAGCTGGAGCAAGACGCATAATCTGATCTTCATTGATAATCCCGTGGGTACTGGATTCAGTTTTACCGACCACGCAGAGGGTTATGCGCGTAACGAAATAGATGTAGGTCGAAATTTGCATGAAGCTGTAAGTCAACTCTACAAGTTGTTCGAGTGGCCTTCCTCGTCGGGTTTTTGGATAACTGGCGAATCCTACGCTGGAAAATATATACCTGCCTTAGCCTATCACATACATAAAGCACAAGAGCAAAGAGATATAAGCCAGTATGAACATATTCCTCTGGAAGGAATGGCAATTGGCAACGGATTATCCGATCCCATAAATCAACTAGTGTACGGTGACTATCTATATCAGTTGGGACTTGTGGATGACGTCGGACGTGATAATTTCCATAAATTGGAGGCTGCTGCTGTCCAATATATTAAGGATAACGAAATGGATTCTGCTAGCGATGTATTTGATTCCCTAATACTGGGCGATTCCCCCACAGGTTCCTTGTATAAGAACCTAACAGGTTTCACGTGGTATTACAACTATTTGCAAAACCATGATGTGGACTATATCACAAATATCGGCAACTTTTTGGATTCAAATGCTGTGCGCCGTGCGCTTCACGTGGGCAGCCAACCATTCCATGACATGGATAAGGAGAATAAGGTGAAAAATTATTTAAAACAAGACCTGATGGCCAGCGTGGCACCTTGGATAGAAGAACTTTTGGAATTTTACACTGTGTGTATGTACAGTGGCCAGGTGGATATCATTATTCCATATCCATCGACCCGCAATTATCTAAAACGTTTAAAATTCCCTGGAAGTGAAAACTACGAAACAGCAAGTCGACAAATCTGGAAAGTTGATGGTACAGTTGCCGGATATGTGAAGCAGGTTGGAAACCTGTTGGAGATATTAATTCGAAATGCGGGACATTTGGCGCCGATGGACAGACCGAAATGGACTTTCGAGATGATCAATCACTTGACTCATTCTCATCGTTAGTTGAAAATAATTGTTTTTATTTAGATGGAAATTTGTAATACATTTTCGGGGAATCGATGGTAATTTAAATTAATGTGCATTAATAGGGAAAATTAAAATGCACTGGAATGATTTGTATAAATAATTATATTTTTATGTGAATTTATATTTATATAAAGATATAATGCAATATAAATAAATAGAACCAATTCCAATGAATCAGTGCCTTTTAAGCAACAGTTGTGGTGCGCAAACACCAAGTGTGGCAACCGTGTCGCAATGCCACGGCCATATGCAGCACTTATGCGCCGCGCTGTCCAACACTGCAAAGCGCAACACACACCCCGCTTCCCGCTCTTCCTAAATTCCATTATTATTTTTCGAGTTTCATCCGCAGCCACAGTGCAAATTACGGCCGCACGTTAATAAATAATAATAAATAAGAAAACCCAAGCTTAACAGCAGTTAAGCCGTAGCTCTAAACGTTCGTCAACTTAATTTAAGTGTTAAAGTAGTTCTAAAGTGTTGTTTTAAGTCGCCAAACTTCAGTCTCAACAAACCAAAACTTTCGTCTCCTCAACTGCAGATTAAATCAAATAAACAAATAAATTGCATTCACAGTTGGAACAGCAAACTAATGCGCGTCCCGCATACTAACTAAGCTATAAAGAAAGAGGTGAGGCATCAATACAATTGCATATCGGGATTAGGCTGCGATTCAGTTATGCCATATGGGCAGAGGCGTCGCTCGAGGGGGGCTGCAGTTCAATGCACCAAATGCAGACGGCGGCAGATATATCCAAATAAATCAGCAAATGTAGCAAATGTAGCCGTATCTGCCACTGCCGAGAACCTGATTATGCGACAACAAGATGCAGCTGCATTTTATCGAATTTCAGCAGCAAAACAACCACAAAACAAGCAGCTAGAAAAGTGCAACAAGGGGGTAGAGTTCGACGTCTCAGAATGCACAATTTGCCTATATATATAAATAGATATGGATATACACGGTGGTGGCTTGCCTGCCGCGTCCCAAGACTCTGCCTGTCACAATTTGATTTAGGCACCTCTGTCCGACTGTCTTCCTGCCCCTCTGTCCGTCTGTCCGTATGTCTGTCTGTCTGTCTGTCTGTCTGTCTGTCCGTTGTCGCCGCTTGCATTTAAATGCAGTTTGCCTATTTGTTGGGCTGCTGAAAGCAAGACAAAGGCACACCATTTGTATGCTTTGTAGGGCCAATAAAAATATTTGATTTGTTAACTTTCAAATGCTAACCATGCGTCTGTTGCAGCTGCAAGTTCCAGTCGAAGTCGAAGATGCAGCATCATGTGCATGCCACAAGAGGCGCAGCGCCTCATCTGCGCCCTGCGCATCATCACAGCCACAGCCACAGCCACATGGCCCTAGCGCATGCTCATCCTGGCCTGGAATCCCACTTGGGTGCACTTGCAACACAGCAGCAGCAGCAGCAGCAGCAGCAACCACAGCAGCCACAGGCACCGCCAAGAGAAGCGCATCATCGGTAAGCAGTTGGTGGCAAGACGCTGAAGTTGGCTCTTGGCTTGGCCCGGCATTTGGTTAGGGCATTTGGTTAGGGCATTTGGTTAGAGCATTTTGGGTGCGCCATCGCGTCTAGGCTTTTATACGTTGCGGCAATTATGTTAATTCCTGTCACTGACAATCGCCTGTGAGACTCATCATCCCATTTTCTCAACTCATAAATTATAATTTCAGTGGCTCTTTGTTCTTTTAGCGCTCAGCATGACTTCCGCTGCTCGATAACGGGTTTTTTAGCAGCTACAAAACAGCATTCAACAGCAGCAGCAACAACAACAGCAACAACAGCAACAGCAACAATTATCCTTGACGTTGCCAGCAAACCTTCGCCTCTTAGGCTCTTCAGTTTGTCGCCTTTTGTGCGTCGATCAGATGTTTTTTCATGCTCCAAGCCAGAGCCTCGGCCTCGTCCTCGTCCTCAGACGCTCTTCAGTCGCCTTTGGCCTGGCAAACGCGTCGCATTCGATTCCAAACGCTGTGAACTCGGCAAATATTTATCCATAATTTCGCCACAGCATGTAAGATTCGCACTGTGGCAGGTGTGGCAACAAACTTGCAATTGCAAGTTGCAGTTATTCTAAGAAAGAAATGAAAAGCCCCAAAGGAAATTTATTCATTTGGCTAATTTCATTTGTGCAGCTTAATTGATATTGTGCTTAATATCAGATTTGTAGCTGATGCAACAGTTTTGTAAGTGAAACTCAAGCATTTGCAATATTTTGTTCAACATTTGGCAGTCCCTAAGCCCGGGCTCTCTGCCTCTTTGCCCCTGCTGCCCCTGTCTGTGGTAGGTGCGTCTCAATTGAAACTGACAGTTGGCGAAAATGACACGATGCGTAAAAGAATGCGGCTTTTGTGCTTTGTTAGGGATTTTTGCCATTGTTCGGCCTCAACCGCTGTTGTCTGTCGCTGCAGCAACAACAACAACAACAACGACAACCGCCAGGGGCATGCCTCAAAGGCAAAGGGTGCAGAGGCCTGTGTTGTTTTTGTTTTCGATGGCCACTCAATATGCCAGTTTATAGACTTAGCTCGCACTTGGTGTGCTCTCAGGCATTCTAAGTTTATTATTTCGCAGCATGCAAATTCGCAGAAATCTCCAGATTATGTGCATAAATAGGCAGTTTTTAAACTCCAGCAAAATAACAGAAATTGCGAAATTAAATAAAGTATAAAAACAATTTCTTTTGCAAACTAAACTCAAATAAAACAGCAGCTTAATTTAATAAGCTTACACAGAAAATTCGTAAACAGCATTCTGCATAAAGTTCGATCGGAATAAATATATAAATTTAAACCGAAATTGTATAATTTAATTTATTATTAATTTATAATTAATTTATAATCCCCATTTTGATTATTCTCTTTTTGCAAGTTTCAAATTCCTGCTAATCTTGTGCTTCAATTGCAGCCTTAATCATCAGCATCATCAGCATCAGCAACCGAATGCCGCGTACCACAATAACCACAACAGCAACAGCAACAACAGCAGCGGCAACAACGCCAACAATAGCAATCCAATGCAAAAGATTCGACAGCAGCAGCAGCATCAGCAGCAGCAGTATCTCAACGTCGCCAATGGACATATAGCCAAGTGCAACCAGCAGCTGCCGCCGCCGCAGGCCTACAATCATCTGGCGGCCAGCTCAGCGGCCATTGCCTACAGCCAGCTGCCCCACCACATGTCGCACCTGGGCGGCTATGCCACACAGCTGCCGTCAGTGGTGCTGAGCGACGAGCCGCCGCATTGCTATGTGAGAAAGCGCGCCAACTATCATGGCAACAACAACAACAGCAGCAACAGCAACTTTGCTCCAAAGGCCATACTGCAGAACACATATCGCAATGGACAGACAGCGGCGGCAGCAGCAACAGCAGCGGCAACAACAGCAGCAGCTGCTGTGGAGACAGCAGCAACAGTTGCCGCACCTGCAGCGGATGCTGCACCTGCCACCACACTGCGAGTGGCCAGCAGCAGTCGCAGCAGCAGCAAAGGCGAGCACATTGCGCCCGCCAAGGAGCCGCTGAGCGAGCTGCCGCTCTCCGCTTCCCCCGATGGCAGCGAGGAGCAGCAGCTGCCGCAGACGGAGGACTGCAGCAGCAGCAACGAGCAGCTGGATGCCGCTGGCACGCTGTCCAATGAGGATCACAGCGCCACGCGCAATGCCAAGGACAAGACGCCCATGTGCCTGGTCAACGAGCTCGCCAGATACAACAAGGTAAGCCCAGAAAGATTTGATCTATAAAAACGCCTCAACTACATCTCTTTATTGCCACAGATTGCACATCAGTATCGGCTGACGGGGGAGCGTGGGCCGGCGCATTGTAAGACGTTTACGGTGACGCTGAAGCTGGGCGAGGAGGAGTATTCGGCGGATGGCTTCAAGATCAAGAAGGCGCAGCATTTGGCCGCCTCCAAGGCCATCGAGGAGACCAAGTACAAGCATCCGCCGCCCAAGATTCGACGCAGCGACGAGGGCAACTCAACGCGCACGCACATAACGCCCACCGTCGAGCTCAACGCGCTGGCCATGAAGCTCGGACAGCGCACCTACTATCTGCTGGATCCCACGCAAATGCCGCCGGCAGAGACGGCTGCGTATCTGCCGCCTCCTGAGTACGGCACGCCCCTGTTGCCCACGCCGGCGGGCGGCTTACCCCCTCCACCGCCGCCGCCAGCGTATGCGCTGCGACGCAACGCCAATGGCGCTGCTGGTTATGTGTTGTCCGCAGCTGGCATGCATCCGCATCATCCGCACGTGACGCTGCAGCCGCAGCGCGGCATCTACGGCCATCAGCGTCCCTATGCGCCCAAGTATCAGTCGCGCTTTGCGCTTGCGCCCGCCCTGGGCCCGCACATGTTGCCCGGTCCCTATGCGCCGCCGCTGCCCGTGACGCCCAGCAAGATCACGCTGTTCGTGGGCAAACAGAAGTTCGTGGGCATCGGACGCACGCTGCAGCAGGCGAAGCACGATGCGGCGGCGCGTGCGCTGCAGGCGCTGAAGACGCAGGCCAGCAGTGCGGCGGACGAGGCGCTGGACGACTCCATGGACGAGGGGGACAAGAAGTCGCCCATTTCGCAGGTGCACGAGGTGGGCATCAAGCGCAGCATGACGGTGCACTTTAAGGTGCTGCGCGAGGAGGGGCCTGCGCATATGAAGAACTTCATCACGGCCTGCATTGTGGGCTCCATCATCACCGAGGGCGAGGGCAACGGCAAGAAGCTGTCCAAGAAGCGGGCAGCCGAAAAGATGCTGGAGGAACTGGAGAAACTGCCGCCGCTAACGCCCACCAAACAGCCGACCATCAGGCGCATCAAGGTGAAGACACCCGGCAAGGGAGGAGCAGGCGCCATAGCAGGAGCAACCCCTGCGCTCACGCCCGTTGGCAGAGCGGAGCGTCGCAAGCGGGTCAGTGCGCCAGCCAAGGAGAAGGAGAAGCCTGTGGTGGAGCTGGACGATGCGGAGAATCCCATCACGAAGCTCATACAGCTGCAGCAGACGCGCAAGGAGAAGGAGCCCATCTTCGAGATGATTGCCAAGAACGGCAACGAGAACTCCAGACGACGCGAGTTCGTCATCGAAGTGTCCGCCAACGGCAGCACCGCACGCGGCACCGGCAACAGCAAAAAGCTCGCCAAGCGCAATGCAGCGCAAGGTATAAAATAATTCCAATCTAATCTAAATACAAACTAAATTCTGCTTTTGTTTACAGCGCTGTTGGAGCTGCTGGAGGCAGCGGAGCAAGGCAACAGCGAAGCGACTCAGGCGCCGGACAACCCTCCGTCTGTGGTGGGCACCGCAGCAGAGGTTGCAGCTGCCACACTCGATGTGCCCATGGTCAGCACGCCCGCAGGTCCCGTGCCCGGCATTCTCATAGTGCGGCAGAACAAGAAACGTAAGTTGTTTGCAGAGGAGTTGCAGCAGCCTGCTCTAATGCGCTTGTTCCTTGCAGCAGCCAAGAAAAAGGATGCGGTTGTCATAGCCAAGGAGACGGCAAAGGAAAAGGACGCCAAAAAGGAAGCAGCGGAGGAAATCGCATGCAACAACGAGGCAACTGCAGGCGATGCCAGCGCCTCAAATGAAAGCAACTTGAACACTTCCACGGGCAGCAACAGCAGCGGCGTCAGCAGCAACAGCAGCAACGCCGCAGCCAGCAGCAACAGTCAGGCAACAGGCAACACAGCCGCTGAAGGCGACAACAGCAGCAGCAGTAACAGCAACAACAACAGCAGCAACAGTGGAGCAGCTGCTGGTGGCGTGCACATGAAGGAGCAGCTGCTGTACCTCAGCAAACTATTGGACTTTGATGTAAGCTGCCAAATAGAGCTCTATCTATATAGTATATACTAACTGTATTTAATATGCTCTCCCTTGCAGGTCTCCTTTTCGGACTATCCCAAGGGCAATCACAACGAGTTTCTCACCATCGTCACGCTGTCGACGACTCCGCCGCAGATCTGCCATGGTGTGGGCAAGAGCTGTGAGGAATCGCAGAACGCAGCTGCGCGCAATGCGCTCAAAATTCTCAGCGAATTGGGTTTGAACAATGCCAAGAAATAAGCCAAACTGAAACTAATTGAAAACTGCAATGAAATTACAAAACAAAAGCAAAAGGAAACTAAAAAGCACCCGTCCACAAATCAAACCTTAAAAAGCTCAAAAAAAACTATAAAAAAAACACAAAAAAACGAAGAGTTGAAGTTGAAACGAGAGGCGAAAGCGAAAGCGAAGGAAAACAATGCAAGAGAACAGTAATTTTTGAAATAGCAAATTTATTAGTTAATACCTATTTATTTATTTATGTGCAAGTGCGCGCAATTTGCTGATTGTGCCAACTGCTGTTATTAATTTATTGATTTTTGTTGAAATTGTGAATGAAACAGCTCTGTCTGAGAAACCTTTTTAAAGCATGTAACCCCATAACTCAATTAGTTGTAGACGATGCATTAAACATTTAACTGAAATGTGTTGCAAGTGTTGCATGCATTTCCCTAGGGCACTTGAATTGAATTGATGAACATAAACGTATTTGAGACACAACTAAGCAACAATTATAATAATATTTATTAACTGCATGCGGCTGCTCACATCCTTATGCGAAGCTTTCAAAAAATAAATACAAAAATGTTTGTTTCAAATAATATTGCCGATAATCGCAAGCTTGACAAGTTGACGCTTGAGCAAAATTTTCAATTTATTTTTTCTAAGGAGCATAAGAGCTGCTGCTGCTGCTTGTGGCAAGGTGTATGATGGAACTCGTCGAATAATGAAACTCTATTTAATAAGACCCATTTAGTATTTAAGCAGCTACAATTGCAATTTGCAAATTGCTTGCATGTTTAGCATTTTGTGAATTGTGTCGCCCAAGCGACGTGCAACAATCTAAGGCAACTTGCAGCTTGCTTTAAATTGTGGCAGTTGCAAACAGCTTGGGCCCATTTGCTTATTACCAAGCGGCAAGGGAGAGAAAGCCAAGCCGCAAAGAAGGAAATACAATTTACATAATCGTTAATATTAATCATTAAATGTTTAAAGTACATTTTGTAAATGCTCAGCTTTTGGCTGCCACCGAAACGCACTAAAAGCTGAGCATCTTTATGAATAAAGTGTTGTTTAAATGCCCCCTACACCCTACACTCTGCACCCTACACATTCACATACTTTGTTCAATTGTTTGTCACACGGCATGTTAATGAAATTTATCATTTTACAATAGTTTTTAAACAGCACAGAATTAAGCGTTAAGTTGCATTATGTCAAATTGTATTTTGTGGAAACGAATCGCGTGGCAACAATGTGCATGATTTGGTTTGCTTTCGATTGGATTTGCATTTGAAACACGAAATCGAACTTGAACAACTTAAACGAACACACCTCCAGTATTAAAACACATACTCACCTGCATAACTTACACTTAAACACACAAAAAACATAATAACATGCAACGAAATACCTTAAGATCGTGCACATTGTCTGCTCAAAGCCCATTTTGTTAGAAGATTTTGCAAGGCAACAACGAAACGGAGGAGAAAACAATAAGACAACGATGACGCATCAAATTAAACTTGATCTTTGCAAAATCTTCACAGAATTAATAAGTTATAAAGCATATGATATGTCGTAATTATGTTTATAAAGAAGGAAACAAACGTAATCTGTTCATTAAGTAAGACCAAACAATAAACACACATTTATTAGAACCTAAGCCTGCCCATAAAGCAAACTTGAAGCGAGAACAACAACAAATGTTAGTCTTAAAGCCAAAAGTCTTTGTCTTTCGTGCATACTACAGAGAGTAAACTAAAGGAAAAGTGTAACGAACGTAACGCAAACTCTATATGTAATATGTGAAATGTAATAATTGTAATAAACATTCAAATAAAGTTGAATCCAAACGGTCTTTGATTGAAAGCGAACCGGAGAGTGGAATTCGGCGTTTTATATAATGCTCAACTTACAGATTTACAGAGCTCCGATTACGGATATTACAGCTCTTGATTTATGTCATTTGCCGCCCTGCTTCATAAACTAATAGTCGACAAATTTATAGCCCCAATAAAACGATGTTGGCCTTATGTAAAGAAAATATCATAAAAAACACAAGTGAAAATTATTTTCTAAAAAACCACAAATTTTAAATTAGTGGCGATGCAAATTAACGCTTGTTAATTTGACACAACAAAAAAAAAAACATCCACATTTCGCAAGTCCCAAATATAAAACTGTAAACGCATTAAATACCTAATATGCTTATTGATTGGCGATGACTAATGCCGATATGCCAGCCGATTTATATAAACAATATAATGCCGCTAAGTGGGTGTGGAGGCAGTAAAGCGCCATTTCCGACAGTTTTTAATAGTTTAGTTTCAGTTTTGACAGATAACGACAATTTGGCAGAGCAGATTCACTTTTTAAGCAGCGCAGAAGTTGCTCAAGTTCAATGTAGTTTAACTGTTTAACAACAACAGTAAGGTCGGAGCAGATCGGTAGGACGGTAGGCTATAGTCGGATGCAACCGACATTCGCAGACACTGTACTTCGGGTTTCAATATTAACTGAAGCGTTGCTTCGCATACCCTCTATTAATTCAAGCAAATTGTCTGTTGCATATCTTTGCTATTTCTCATTCTATCGTAATACTGTTTAATGGAGAATATAGTCGGAGGCTATAGTGGATGCAACCGACAGTAGCAGACACTGTGCTTCGAGTTTCAATATTCACACACCTGTTGCATATCTTCGCTGTTTCTCATCCCATCCTAATACTGTTCGACGTACATGTCAAATTTTAGAGAGTGGGGATCTATCAAAATTCTAAAATAATTATGATTTGTTTCCTATGACGAATATATATATTTTTTGTGGGGTTTGCCACGCCTTCTTACACACATTTCTCATTTGCACAAACCCAATAAACCCCTTTGTATTTTTTTCAAGAACTGGGCTCCAAAATTAAACCAATTTGGACTATCCTGCGGGCGTTTGGCTGAGGGCGAGTAAACATGTTTTTTCTTGTTTTGTTGCCCGTTGGGATTGTCGCTGCGTCTTCGGCTGGATGGGGCATTGCAACTACGTGGATGGCGCTGAGTTTGGAGGCTATAAGTAGGCGCGTCGCTTCTGCAGGTTGTGCGCTTTCTCCGCTGGCATTTGGCCAGCGATTAAGCTGCGACATTTGGTGGGCAAATGCATAATAAATACATAAAATTAAACCGAAATGCCCTTGCACATAGGCGCTATAGCGCTAGGCGCTTGGCTGCCTGCCTCCCTTTGCAGCCCGGCAAAATCAAAGCGTTTGCCCCATTTGCATATGCATTTCTCTGGGAGATTCCCCTCTCTCCGTCGCTCGGCTGGTACAATTTCTTGTCGCTCTGCGGCTTGTAGCTGCGTGTGTTGATTAATTTATGGCGCTGATAATAATCCGGCACCGGCAACGTGTGATTATGAAATTTGTATTTTGTATTTCTGTGTTTTATATAGTTTTTTTTTTCTTGTGCTGCTTGTGGTTTTGGCGTTGCCAAAAGAAATCAATAATACGGCGGAGGAGTGAAAGAGGCCACGACCAGAGACCAAAAACCAGAGACCAGAGACGACTCGAGATGAGACGAGACGAGAAATTAACATGTGTTTGTCAGCGCCGGCAAAGACATTAGTAAATCCCATGCATCTCTCATCGGATGTATCTGTAGCTGTAGCTGTAGCTGTATCTGTATCTCTTGGCGTAACTGTATCTGTGTCGCTGTGTGTGTAGCATATGATGTAATAAGCGTTTGATTTTTATTATGCTGTGCTATCGAGGGAACTGGGTTGGAATTGGAATTTTTTTAGTTTTTTAGTTTTTTAGGTTTTTAGTTTTTCGGTATCAGTGCGGAAATGGAAGTTCAAACTCGGAATCGAGCAATTAAAATCAATGTATTAATTTAGGCAATAATTTTCCCATTCGATTGTTATTGTATTGTTATTGTATTGAAGCGGCATTTATGTAATAAGCGCGCTTAATATTAATTTACAAAATATTTAATTTAAATGTTAACAAAATCATTTGGGCATCCGAACGAAAGTGAAACTTTTCATACCGATTTTTGTTTTGTTTCTTCTGCTGTTTTATTTTTCTTCTTTTTTGCTTTTGGTTAGACTTTGTTAGGTTGTGTGCGAGCTGCCATTGAGGGTTTTGCGGCTGATTTTGATTTTGATTTATCTACATGCCAGACCTAAACGTTTTTTATTTCATTTTTATTATTTTGAAAGCCTGGCGGTAATTTGGAACTTTGACAAGCATTTAGAAGCAAACGCCCATCAGTCTGTGTCAGGCTGTGGGAATCTTTATCTTTCAACCGCACGAAGTGGGAAATGAAAATGAAATTGGATAGTAGTGAATAAAATAAACTATCTTCAGGTTGGCATTCGATTAAATTGGATTTGTCGATTTGTCGATTTTCGATTTTCGGTTTTGGGATCTGTGGGCATCCAACGCCGTAGCTAAAACATATATAATCGTTTGTGAAAACCTGCATGCGGTTAAATTTCTTTTAATCATGCTTAATGAGCTGCTATTTTCCTGTTGTTGCTGCCTTTTTTCTTGGCGTGTGTGCTCATAAGCAGAATTTGAATTATAACTCTCTATAGCTTCATGTTTTCAGTTGTCAGTTGTCAGTTTCAGGTTTTTATTTTTTCATCTTTTCATTTTTTCATTTTGCCAGTAGCATTGTTTAATGTGCCTCCATTTGCATTCATGTTTGGTAAACTTTGCTGCTGTTTTTTAGCTCGAGGAATCGATTAAGTCAATAACTATTCGGGTCTTTTCAATTTCACTTGATTTATTACAGCTGGCGACTATCAAACGCCTCAAAAGAGCAGAATAAATCATATAGAAATTGTGTCATTTACGTAGACAATGGTAACAAGTCAGGCCTTTGATTTATATAAATATAAATAGCTTTTAGGGCAATATTATGACTGAAATTTCTGTATAAAATTATGCGGATTTCAAAAGATATTTTATTCAACTCGTACGCCCCAAGTAATGTCTTGTGATTCTATAATTTAATAACGCATAACCAGCAATTAGTTTATTTAAATACAGGAAGCAAAAAAACAAACATATAAATAACAAAAAATAATAAATAAAAAACGAAGCGCCCGCATCGATTTCACGTAATCAACACTTAGCCGCAGGTGAGAATTATGCAAAAAGATTTGCAGATAAAATATGGAAAACAAAGATAAATTATGCCTAAAGAACCGTGCTGTACTTCTTGGCCAAGTCAAGTGCCAACAATTGGATTACTTCAAGCTGAAGTATGTACATGGAAACTACTTGCGATCCTCAAGACCAAGTACCAAAAGGCAACACTTGACAAATGATGCGTTTTGAGCCATTATTAATAATAATAATTTGAAGAATTTTGCCACAATGATTTCTCATTCGATAATCAGCAGTATCATTAATTTTTATTGCTCTCATAACAAGTGGATGGGGGTGTGCGGCGGCAGGGGGCATCGAATGGCACAAGTGCTTGCATAATGATTATTTTTATATACCAATTTATTTCTGGTAAAAGATAGGGAAAAAGACAACATTTTCGTATTAGTTTGCATAAAATCGAATGGCCCAAGACGAGCTGATGGATGCCAAGCGAAATAATAAAAGCAAATCAAGCAGCTCAACGAATTTTGTGATACCCTGTAGAATCAGGGAAATGGAATGCATTTAATTAAATATTTAGGACTAATGAGGACGAAGCAGATCAGTCGGATGGATGGCTACAATGTTGTAATTTGATGCTTTAAATTCAATGAGAAATATGAGAAATTTGTCTATTGCATATCTTCGCTGTTCCTTATCCAATCGTAATACACTTCACAGCATCAAAAGCAAATGCTATAAGTTACGTGCATTCCAAATTACAAGTCGATAGCTTTATCTAGGTGCCTTTTGTATAGTCTTAAACTACAGGGTCTAAAATAGTCACAAATAGTTATGCCTGTTGACCGTCTTTAACTAATATTTAAATGCTGTGAATACTTTCGAGGGTAACCATGCAGTCTGGCATTTTATCGGCTTACTGTCTGCTTTTATTTATTGGTTGTTTCAGCGGATTTGTCAAGAAGACGCTGCAGAATAAAGACAAATTTTGCCAATGAAAGAAAACATATGAAGTGTCATGTTCAGAGATAAGGCGTACAAAAGGCTTAGGCAGCTTAGCAATAAAAGAAATAAACAAATCAAAAAAATGCCAGCTAAATAGCTAAATGGCTAAATGGCCAATAATAATGGCAATGAGAACTGAAGCGTGCATAATTAAATTATACCCACTGTTTAATTAATGACACAACACGAAGCCATCAAAAATGCCATTTAATAATAGAATTTATTTAACACACCATGCACCGAAAAGCCTTATTCATATGTACTTATGTAAGATATTGATTAATTGATTGATTGCCATTGCTGTTATTGATTGCTATTGTCACTGATCGACTTCATCCATAAACTTGTGCAGTTTGTCGGAGTAGTTTTCAGGTGTCCAGGCACCGAAGATGGCATGTCCCATCTGGGAATAGGCTCGGAATAGGGATTTGTGATCGATTTGTGGCAGCTCGAACTCCTCATCCTCGGCATCGGTGGCTGTTATCACGTGGATCAGCATGAGCAGCATTATGGCCATTGCCAATAGCCAGCGTTGGCCCTGTAGATGCAACAACATGTTCTGAGATACTAAGATACTAAGATACAGATAGTAGCTGCAACAAAGGTATTTGCAATTGAAATTCAGATCAAGATGTTGTCGGTTTTATAGGCATGCAGGGGCTGCCATAATTTGTTGATTTGCACAATTTGCACAGTTGGCCAATTGTTGCATTCCCAGGCGAAACAACATTGCAAATGTTGCCATGTTGTTGCTTGTCAAACAACCAACATTGATACCAAAAAGCGGATCATGGGCAAATGTTTTAGTTTGAATTTAATGCTTGTACGAGATGCCTTCGCATCATGTGATGAAGAACTATAAATCCGTTAAATATTTTGCATTATAGTATGCGTAGACTGTTTGCTGCCTTGCCTCACCTAATTCATTAATCATTTGGCCAAGTTAAAAACACTAGACTTCAAGTGCAGTGATTAAATTGGCTTTTAAGTTGGTTTAATTTATCGCATGGGCTGCTGTTTTTGCACTTTAATTAAAGTGAAGATATTAAATATATTTATTTAGCTTAGATTTGGGTCACACGATACTCATCTTTAAGATGCGGAAATTGTCAGTTTTCCCGCAGCCTTGAAGGCCAAGCGCGCTTAATAAATTATTTATTATATTTAAACAAATAAAAACGCACACAGGGCTAAAAGTTCAGGTGTCGCATTCTTCTTGGCTTTAACATTTTTGTTGTTTTGTTTTTATTTTTGTTTGGGATTTAATCGTGAGAAAGAGCGCTGGACCAATGAAAAGGAAAGTCAACTGATGCCATTTCCCGCATGCCAAAGGGCCAGAAATGCATTTATTTTTGATATGTTGCAGCAGCAGCAGCGCAGCAGCAACAGCAGCAACAGCAGCAGGTTGTCACCGGTTCCCAACCGGAGCAACAGTCCAACAGCAACATCATCATCAAGTTCAGCAACATTATCAGCTCACATAATACGCAATCGATTGTTGTTTCTTGTTTTCGTATCTTCTTCTTTTACGCATATTATAAGACTCTTTTGGGTGTCAGTTGTTGCTGCTGCTGCGACTGCTGCTGCTGCTGCTGCCTCGTCTTATTTTGGCCAAATATTTCGATAACTTGGACTTTTCAGTTCAGTTCAGTTCAAGTTCGCGTCTCGAGCGGTTAAGTTTTATTCCGACTATTAACGCGATCGGTTGACACACTGAAAGGATATTCATCTGGCAAGGATAATGCTTTTGTGTTGCTTCGGCTATCCGTGAAGTTGTATACGAAAAGTGTTCAAAATATATAAACGAAAAACTAACAATAAATAAAACAGCAATTGGTTCATAAACTAAAGGTAATTTAAACAAGCTTGTGCATGCAATGAAGAATACAAAATCCTGTGAACTGATTCAACATGTTTGTGCAAGATATAATATTTTATTACAATTAAAAGTACTTGGAAAATTCTGAAGTACCAATAGACGAGTGTCGCCCAAAGGATACGTATATAAATACATAACCAAATATTTAAGTTAATAGGATATTTTAACTATAATACTTTCTATTATAAAGCAAATTAAAACTTTACCACAAATTAGTGAAGTTTTTATAAATAAAAAATAAATCAATAAAATATTTTGCTTTAAAATAAGGATGGTTTTGGTTAAGTGGTTTATTTATTTATAAATAATAATATTTTTCACTATATCAATTATAGTCTTAGTTACCTAGTATAAGGCTTCATTGAATTTAATTTGTTATTTTGTGATCAAATTAGTCTATCTAAAAATGTTTATCAATTAATTTTATTTAATTAATTATAGAAGTATTTTAGTCATGTGAGCTTTTCCCTTTTCCAGTCTTTTTTTTAGTCATGTTTATTTATTTTCATTTAATTTTGACATACAATTTTCAGTTTTAAACAGTTTGCTTTATCTTGATAATTGCATGAAATAACCAATATTCTTAAGATTCCACCTTGAACATTCGTAATTAATTGCCCCCTCCCTGTTTGATCTCGATTACACCGCAAATGTATATTCTTCAAACTAATTGGCAATTACGCGTTTACCTTTATGAGCTTAATTTACATTATTTCACATCCCACAGAATATGTAATATATTATTCACAATCACTGGTAATTGCCCCGTGCCTGAGTTCTATAATTATAATCGTAACTCACCCGCATATGATAGTTTAATATGCCCAAATCGAAACGTATTTTGACTAATCAGTCTGTACTGAGCAATGCGGATATGGATTTGCTAATTCTTCAGCTTCGAATAAAGTCACAGACAATGCGATCAGCATATTTTGAAGTGGGCCACAATCTCAGCTTGTATTACGCACTCGATAATTGTCAGATGCCCATAATGACAGCCACTTGGGGCTCCGTCGAAAGATTCAAGTCAAAATGCCGGTACTGAAATGTGTGAGAAGTCCCCGCAGTAGAAGATACGAGTACGTTTGAGTGGTTGATGAATGTTGTGAATGTGTTTATTTTAGATTGATGTCATACACGAATGCTTGAAGTATGCGGCACAGATCCTTTTACTCATCCTCTTTGGCCATAAAAATATTTCTCCAATGAGTCTCAAGTGGGTTTTGTTTTTGGCGTATTTGAATTGCTATTTTGCTTTGTATTTTTTGCTTTTCGTCTGTTGAGTCGCATCAAAATTAGACTGCTATAATTAAATTCTAGAGTAAAGCGAAACCAGTTCCAGACGATGCAAAATAATTGACTGCGAGCGTATGATATCATTAAAGAATTATGCTTGGGTTCAACGAAAACGTGCTGCTAAATTATTGGCATCAAACAGAACTGAGACAAATTCGAGTCTGTTTTTCTTGGTATTATAATAATTAATGCTTACACAAAGTGGAATTGATGCGATTACAGCATGAAAAATTCAAGAAAAACCACAATCAAATCAACAATCAAGCCAAAGTAAAACATTTTAATTTGTCCATTCGAAGTTCAAGAAATCATTCAAAATGATTTAATGAGTTCCATCCATTCACTTTCAAACAGCCACAGCTCTTATCTATCTCAAAATTGTGTATCTTCTTCATCTGTCTCGGTCAGTCAGTACATTTTTGACGGATCATCGAAAACAATGAGCCGTAAAATAAAAGAGTTTTCAGTCAAAACAATGTACCAAATATGATCGACATGATGGGAAATGCTTCCTCATTGTCAATTCCAAGTACTAACCCAGATCTGCTCTTGATATTGACCCTGAATACGTCGAATGTTCAGCATTTGTTACACTTTAACCGAGGATTTCAAGTTCGTTTCAAAATGCATTTGCATAATGTGGCTACTACAATTGTAATTGTAATTATTACTATAATTGTTGGTTGAACTTCCGAAGAGTCTTCAACAAATATGGTGGTCATTAAATAACAATTAGTTGTTGCTTAGATCGCCATTAAAACACTGAAACTCAAATAGAACTGGTTAGCTTACAGTTTATTGACATAGGAGAGGGTTATTGACTCCTCCAACTGAGTACTATTAATATTACTATTTAGTTTTATTTGTAGTAAGCTAAATACGCGTAAATTGCCCCATTAGAGGCACGCCCTGACATAAATGAACCTTTTAATTGTAATTAAATTAGTTTTGCATAGCCTTAGCATATTATATTGAATAATTTTTACATCATCAGCGCAACTTATATAATCGATTAAGATATCACCGCTAGACAGTTAAAATTGGAAAATAATTAAATGCTGAAACTTAGTTTTTATTTTTATTTATTTTGTATTCAGGCAAACAAAGAGACACAAAAAATTGATTGCTCTTTTTTTATTTAGCTGGCTTGGCAAATTGCTCGGAACTACTGTTGTTTGATAAAATATTTGATATTTATTTAAACAATATTTGTGCAGTTCGTTGTGTATTGTTTGGCGTCTTCTGTTTGCACTCAACGATCGTTCAATTTCAATTCGCACACTTCAAATGACATGATATTCACAATGGGCCCACTGTGCGCTGCGTCCATTTGATTTCCAATACTCGATTGTCAATTGCGGGCAGTTTTCATGGCAATTTGTACTCGAGCACAGAAAACATGTCAAGTGTGCTGCCAGGGCAAGTTCGTTTCCTAAGTTATTCGTTTTGAATTTTGGCAAGTTCGTTGCCTAAGTCTTTCGCCATTGCCCATCAAATGTTGTCAATAGAAATCGTATAAAGACTCGATGACTCGCTGCTGTCTAGACAGCATGTGATGCTGAAATCATTTAGGAAAAGCAATACACAAAATACAAATAAAAATAAAAACTCTCCATAATGAGCTGTCAATAGGTTGACCTTAGACTCGCGTTGTTTCAGGTAGCGGCAAATAATGCTCAAATATTTGTCTTGAAGCACGATAATGCTCAATTAGTCACATTCTAATATGTTTTTGATAACTCGGCTCATCTATTTTGGGCAATTGATTAATGACAATTTATAGTATACATTTATTTTGATATTTATTTAATATGGTATTTTAATACCCTTAAAAAATGAGTCTAATAACTTTATAAAAATGATCTATTACTGCATGAGTGCATTGATCTCAGTCTCTATAATAGCTAGGACAGACAAATTTCTACAAATTTTAGATGCCACTCTCCCTTTTTTTTTAATCTGTCTTGAATCTTTTCAATAAACAAATATGTTTTGTTTCGACTAATCGGCTGCGTTCCTTCACAACTAAATGTGTTCTTTGCCCTAATAATATTATTTCTTTTACGTCCGTTTGTGTGGTATTTATTATTATTATTCCGTCCGTTACGCCTGCAAATTGTCGCTCGTAAAAAAGTTATGAAATATGTAGATCAAACGGAAATTATTTCAGCTATTTGAAGGTCAGCGGGTCAGCTGCGTTTCCTTTTATTGCACAGAGATAAGATGCTGGTGCCAAATAGATTTTAATATCATGTATCATTCCGATCCGTCTAAGGCAAATGCTTATATACGACGGGAATGTGCACCCACGCGGGTGTTTGGTGGTTGACAGTGCCACTCAAAAGTTTGTGCACCAGTCGCTACTTTTGGCATTTGTTTTGATTTAATAAATCAGTGCGGAGCACACAGTTAAGATTCGCTCAATTTGGTTACGTGTGAGCCGTAAAATAATGGGCACGCCTCTATGTGGTTGCTGTGGTTGTTGTTGTTGTGGTTGCTGTGGTTGTGTTTATGCTAATGAGGCGGCTGTTTGGGGCTCTTACGTCGTTTGGGGCAGGCCGTTTGATATTCAAATGTTTTCAACAGCATGTTCGTTTTAATCAATGAATGTTTATTGATTCATAATTTATCAATCAGCCTAATGCATAATGAAATCATTATTTTGTAAGCGTGCAATTTACATATAAATATATATATATATATATCTACTTGTATTATTTGCTTTCAGCATGCCCCGGTTACGATTACGATTGCTGCCGTTGCTGCTGCTCCTTATAGCGGGTGTCAGCGGCCAGGGCAACTTTGAGGATGCGGACAAGGCGAACGAGTATACGGATCAGCAGTACGATCTGCGGCATACCATACCCGGAGAGCCAGGCGTCGACTATCCCATACTGAGCGAGGTGCCCAAGACAAGCTTCATCTGCAAGGGACGCCATGAAGGTGCAACCTGCATAACTTTCTTCAGCTTTCCTCGATTAATCTGAGCTATTTTTGGCAGGTTACTATGCGGATGTGGAGAGTCGCTGCCAGGCATTCCGCATCTGCGCCCACACGGCACGCAGTGCGCAGGGCTTTGGCTTTCTCTGTCCCAATGGCACCGTCTTCAGCCAGCAGAAGTTTGTCTGCGATTGGTATCGCAACGTGAACTGCGACGCCTCGGAGCAGTACTACGACATGAACAGGGAGCACACTGTGGGCAGCACGCAGCAGATGATGGAGCGGGTGCGCCAGATGATGGAGTATCCCACCATGACCATCACCAAGGCCCTGCAGCAGCAACAACGTCAGCCCCCTCCGGCCCATGTCCGTCATCAAACACTCAGCAAGGATCTGAGCAACCTAAGCGGTGTCCTCTCCCAGCCAGCTGCGATTGGCGCCTCCAAACCCGTGCTGCGTGGCGAGGCCATCAAGAGTGAACCACTGCCAGCACCTGTTGATGGTGTGTCCGCCTCCGAGGATGATATCTACGTGAACAGCTTGGGAGAGCTCTCCTCTGACCCGGGCATACAGTTCGACCACACCAACGCCCACATCATTGCGGAATATCCACGTGAGTACCACTATCAGAAGCAGAAGAACTTTGCCGAACGCGTCAACGCCGGCTTGGAGCAGCTGAGCGACACCACCGGCGGCTCCAACGAGCAGATGGCTCCCGATTACATCAAGCAGATCCGCAACACCAAGGAGGAGGGCACACAGCTCGATCTGGTGTCGAACATCAACAATCTGTTGGAGGAAGTCAACACGGATCTGGATCCCAGTGTCTCCGGCTATCAGTCGATGGCTCCGCCGAAACTGAAGCAACCGTTTAGATTTCTCAGCCGTGGATTCGCTATGAGCAACGAGAAGGAAACTGGAAAATCCTCCTCGGCTTATGTGTACAATAAACCCAAGCAGACGCCGGGCACAGTTCGATTTACGGTGAGTATTACGTATGAGTTTTAGATGCATTTTCATCCATTTCAATACTTTTGACTATGACTAAACGATACTATTGTCATGATGCATGGTTTTAATAGAATTTTATGTTTTTATGACTAAACGATAGTATCGTCATAACTATCGCTTGAAACTCTTTTTAACTTTCATATATAACTCTCTAACCTCGTAGTCTATCTATAAATCTCTTTCTTTCTTGATTTCTGCATATTTTCACAACTATCGCTATACTATCGTTACTATCGCATTCAACTCTGACTCACCACACACATTACAAACCACCAACTACAAACCACCACACAAACCACAAAACCACAGCCCAATGAGATACCCATTGAAGCTCATAAAGACACTGAACATAAGCTGAAATTCAATGCTGAGAAAACCACCAGCAGCACCACTGAAGCAGCTGTGGAAACGCTGCTAATAGCGCCCACACTGCCGCCAGCATTTGATGAGGCGTTTGACACAACCACAACAGAAGCTGTCACAAGCAGCACCACAGTTGGCACCACCACAGCTGCCGAGCCCATTAATTATAGCAGCGAGGAGCCTGTCATTGAATCCATTGGCCAAGCGGCTGCGCTGATTGCCAGCCATCCGCTGACTGAGCAGCTGCAACCACCAGACGCACCACTCGATGCCACAGCGGTGGACAAATCCGATGTGCATCTGGAGGCGCAGAAGCTGCTGCTCGCTGGCGTCAAGCAGACCTCACACGATGAGGAGACGGCGCTGCGCACCAACAGACTGACGCAGGGCAGCAGCACCACCACCTCCACCACCCCCAGAACCACAGCAGCCATGCTCACCTCAACGGAAACCGTTACGGAAATCAGCAGCACACAGGAGCGCATACGTGGCTATAGACGCTTTGCCAATAAGCGTGTGGGTGGCAATACGCTGAGAAAAACTCTGCCACAGTTACTGCCAAGCAGCCGCAGCGGCAGCAGCAGCACCACCAGCACCACTCCAACCACACAGCGTTCAACCACACCGACGCGCAGCTATTTGGAGCGCCTGGCGGCCAGTCGCATACGCCTCTCACGCCTCTCGCTGGCCACAAAGACGCCAACAACAGCAGCAACAACAGACACCACCACAACAGCAACCACCACAACCACCACCACAGCCTCACCTCTCTCGCATGTACGCGCTGGAGCTGAGCAGGGTCCGAATAAACGGCTCTCCGTACGTAATATCGACAAGGAAACCGGACAGCAACGGGCCAGCTGGGACAGCGTGCAGAGCAATCTGCAACGCTTCCAGGTGCAGCGCGGCAATCGCGTCTACACGCCAGCAACACGCGAGCCCAGCACCACACCAGCAACTGTTGCTGTCACAGCAGCTGTGCAGCGTGGCCGCAATCGTCACGGCAGCTATAGAACGCAGGCACCACTGCAACGCACGCGCGCCACCACTACCACAGCACCACGCAGCAGCACCACCAGCACACAGCGCACCACAGCAGCAGCGCTGTCCACGCTGACGCAGCAGATATCGGCGATAGCCTCCGGCTACAGCTACACACCTGCACCACTGAACCCCACCAGCACCACCAACACACATCACTTCAACACACCCATCACAACACAAACACAACAGCAACATCATCAACAGCAACGGCAGCAACAGCCACAGTTGCCACATCAACAACAACAGCCACAGAAAACACAAACCACATTCAACTTTTCCACTTCTTCCGCTTCCTCCTCTGCCCCCTCCATTGTCAGCTCCTCCGCCTTCCTGCCCTTTGATAAGCTAACCCGCGCCATTGTTGATGAATCCATTTTACAGAATTTCAAGAGCAGCCATCCCCAACGCGGCTCCGCCTCCAGCCTGACGCATACGCAGCGCGTGTCCAAGCCAGCAGCAACTGTTGCCGGCAACAGCCACAGCAACAGCAACAGCTACAACTACCCCAAGCCAGCAGCGGCAGCAGCACCAGGCAAGCACCACAGCAACATCTGCTTATTAAACTCAATTAACATTTGTCTTTTACAGCTCTGTCTAGTCTAAGCATACCGCAGCGTCCGCAGCAACATCAGCAGCAACAACAGCAGCAACATCAGCAACAACAGCAACAACATCAGCAACCACAACAGCAACTACAGCTTTCCGCACTGCCCACCCCGCCTGGCATTGTTATTGCTCGTGCAGAGGGACAACGCATTGCTCCCAACTCCGCCAGCAACATCATCTCATCGCTGATCAATCAGCCTCAGACGCAGAGCAGTCCAGCACACTCTTATGTGGCATTAAACGATTTTCTGAGCAACAAGTTCGGCAACAGCAACGCTGCCGTCCCAACCACAATGCAGCAGCAACAACAACAGCAGCAGCAGCAACAACAACAGCAACACCAGCATCATTTCCAACAACAGCCACAACGTCAGCAACAGAAACCGCCGCAGCAACAGCTGAACTACATATCACAGCAATATCAGCAGCCACAACTGCAACATCAGCCACAACAGCAGCAACAGTACCGCCCGCAACAGCAGCAGCAGTATTTGCCACCACAGCAGCAGCATTTCCAGGCACAGCAGCAACAACGTTTACAGCCACAGCAGCAGTCCATCAGCTATCAAAATCAATATCAGCAACATCCCTATCAGCAGCAGCAGCACCATCAACAACAGCAACAGCAACTGTTGCAACGTCCCTCCATACAGGCGATACAACAACCTTACCTCACGCCCAACATCTTTGAGCCCTACCAGCAGCAGCAGCAACATCTGCCCCTCTTTCCACCCCTGGCAACCGTAACCGCCGGCAAAAGTTCGCATGTTGCCGTGGCGGGCAGGGGGGGACAGCAGGCGGACCATCTGAACGTGCAACTGCCGGCGCTGCCCAACGGCTTGATACCAGCTCCAACCCTACAGGTGGCCCAGAAGCGCAGCGACGTGAAGGTGAGCCAGCTGCAGCTGACCGACAAGAGTTCCGGCGGGGATCAGGGACAGGCCACGGCCTTCTACTCCGGACGCACCTCCTACCAGGTGCCGCAGAGCAGCGTGGGACGCCTGCCGAATGACATTACGCATCTGAGGCGCCTCCGCCAGCGTCGCTTCTGAGCGGGAGAAGAGTTTAAATTATAGGGAGTTAAGTTATATTATTTATGAAGTAAGCTAAGCTAATGCAACTGTAAAATATGCTTGAAATATTTAAAACTTTTGTGCTATTCTCCGTATTTATTTATGCTACGATAATCGAATCAATAAAACGACAACCAAGTGTTGAACGCGTGTCGAATTCATTTGCATTTGTGAGATTAAGTTTTATTGTTTGTTGCTTTTGTTTATGTGTTTAGAATTTAGATTTGCGTCTTAGAGTCATAGTGAATACAGTACAAGTACAATACATGGTATCATTAATAATTATTGTATTTATCGTAATTTATCGTATTTATAGATCGTATATTGTTTTACAATAATGCCATTTTGAATAGTTCGAATGTGTTGCTTCTTTAGCTTGTTTTGCTCCAATCCCATCGTGTTGCCTGCGCTTCGTTTCTTTTCTTTTTATATTCTCTTGTTGGTGTCAAACATTTTCTATTTACGGTTAGTTGCTTAGCTTAATTAATGCTGTGCACAATGCATATCATATCATCAATAGTTGTAGTTTAATTGTATTTATCGTAATCGTTATCATTATCGTTATAATTATAATTATGTTTATCGCTAACATATGCATAATTAAACGGTATGGCATGGAGTATTTGTTTATACACACACAAAATTCAACTAAACTATGAATTGGCATAGGCGTGACAATAAGGTAGGAGGGGAAACAGCACAAATCAATTAACAGAATCTCTAAAAGTGTAAATTAATTACCAACTAAAAAGGTACCGGTAAGTACGTACAATTAAATTAAATTACAATTAATTAAGCATACTATACACAACTCAAGTATCAAAAGTCTTACAGCTAAGTCCACAAAACTCTCGCCGAATTTACAGCAGTATTTCCATCATCGTTTTTACAATCGGTTTATCGGTTACAGGAGGATTACGGTCCGATAGATTCCCTCTATCTACAGAGAACAAATCTGCAAAGTTTGCCTGCGCATCCGCTTCAGCATCAGCAGTTTACGACCATGCGACACTTCTGCACACGCACGCGTACTCAGGGAAGCGAGTGCACCGTAATTGCAGCAGGCGCCGCAGTTGCAACAACTGCCTCCTTCTCGCTCTTGACGCCGGGCGTGTGCAGCTCGCAGTAGACCTGACGCTGCTCCTCGCAGAGGCTCCAGCTGGCGGCACGGGCGCAGGGCACGTGGGCGGGCGCCTTGCAGCTGCGCTGGAAGCAACAGATGTTGGCGCCTGGCTGCGAGCAGTGCACGCACTGATAGCGTGTGCTGTCCCAGACAGCTGCGTCCAGGCCGTTCACGTGCGCGCCGATCAGCTGGATGTCGTTGGCCCAGATGGCGCAGTCCTCGTGCAGCCAAATCTCGTAGCCGTGCTCCGAGGTCTTGGACATGCCGCGAAACGTCTCCACGAACTTGGTCTCGTGGCTGCAGTCGAGCGGATCCTGCGAGGAGCACTGAGATTCGTTCTGATCATCGCTGCAGGAGTAAATGTTCTCGTGCGTCTGTTTCCGCTTCCGCTTGTGCTGTAAGGTAGGAATTGTTAGATTACTGAAGAGCTAAGGAGTTATGGAGCTATTCAGACTTACCATTGTGATCTTGGGCGCCTGCATAATGCTGGCCAAGGTGGCCGGCACCACGGGCAGATTGCGCGCCTGCAGCTGCACCATGTCCGCACGCTTGCGCTTGTTCACAAACAGCCCATCGACGTCCAGCGGAGCGGCGGCTCCATTGGAGGTCAGCTGCAGCGCAGCGCGATACTCCTCGCAGTCGATGGAGACCAGATAGGGACCGAAGAGATCGCCCAGGCCCAGCTTGTGGGGGCCGCGCTTGCAGAAGACACAGATCCAGCTGGAGTCCGTGGTATCCGCGTCGTAGCGATTGCTCAGCGTGGAGCTGTGCATGCCGCGCAGATTCTTGCGCTCGTGCAGCGCCTTGGTGGGCTTCTTCTTGGTCTGCTTCTCGTTGACGTCCTCGGCGCTGTGCGTGTTCTTGATGCTGATGCTGCCGTCCGGCTTGATCAGTATGAACGGTGACTTGAACCTGAGATCTGCCCCAGCTGCCGCATCGCGATTCGGTGCCGGTGTGCTGTCCTCATCCGTGCTGAAAGGCTTGCGCCCCCCGCCGCCCGCCGCGCCCTTCTTGCCATTCTGTTTCGCCGCATTCTTGGCAGTTGGCTTCTTGCTGTTCTTGGCTGCCGCGGGTTTCTTTTTCTTCACATTCTTGTTGTTGGTCGCCTTGGCAGGAGCGTTGGCTTTGGCGGCGGCAGCTGCCTCGCTCAGTTTACGCGCTGCCAAGGCTGCTGCGGCGGCTGCCGAGGTGCTGGGCTTGTCGTCATCCTCGCTCTCCAGCAGCACGGTCTCCACCGGCGGCTGCTGCTTCTTGCGCCCCGGCGTCTTTTTGGTCTTCGGCTGCTCGTCGAGCGTAAAGCGCAGCAGGGAGGGATCCATGCCCACGGACAGGCGGCGCGGCGGCAGCGCACGCGTTGGCGGCGTGCGTGGCGCAGCTTTCGATTGAGCTGCTGCTGCTGCTGCTGCAGGCGACGCAGGCGGAGGCGTTGCTGTCTGCTCCTTGACCGGCGACGGCGCTTGCGCTGTGATGGGACTGTGCCTGGGACTGGGCAGCGTGGATTTCATGGATGCCTTGGTGGCCATGGGCCGCACCTCTGGCACTGCAGTTGGTTTCTCCTCGGGCAGCAGCTGCGCGCTCAGATCTGGCTGGATTACGGCGGGTGCGCTGCTGTTGTTGTCGTTGGGCGGCTCATCCTCAATGCCGGCAAACATTTGCTCCAGCTTGTCCTCCACCTCATCCGTTGTGGCCGCCACTTTGGCCTCAGCTGCTGGCGATTTCTTGGCTGCCGTTTCCACCACTTCGTCCTCGCTCACCTCGTGCACGCTGACCGCCGGCTTGGCATCGATGTTGCCCTGCTCGACCAGCGCCGGCGAGGCTGGCGTGTCTGTGATGATGGCCTTGCTGGCCTCCTGTTCACGCTCCTTGCTCTGCGGCGTCGCTGTCAGGGCTCGACTGCTGTGGCTGCTGGCAGCGCTGGAGCTGCTCGAGCTGCTGCTGCTGCTGTTGCTCTGCGGGCTGGGCGGTGGCATTTTGTTCTCGTTCGTTGCGGGCGATTTGCTGGCGGGCAGCTCGGGCTCATCGCTGTGCTGCAGGCGCTGCAGCTGCAGCTGCTGCTCCGTTAGATTGCGCTGCAGCAGCGCCTGACGCTGCTTCTTAGTCTTGGGATTGTCTGCATCGTTGTACAGCGAGGAGCTGTTGCTATTGTCAGCGGCAGCAGCAGCAGCAACAGTTGGCGACGTTGCAGCGCGTCCATTCTCCAGCGGCTTCTCTGCTTCTTTTTGCATGCCAAACGGCTGGAACTCGGCTGCATCAGCGCCTGCTTTAGGGGATTGCTTGGGACTGCAGCTGTTGCTGTGCGGATTCTGTGCGTTTGCCTGGGGACTGGGCGTGCGCTGTCGCTTCATGTTGTCGCTGGGCGTGAGGCGCATCACTTGGCTGGCCTTGCGCTTGCGTCGCTTGCGACTGTTGCTGCTGTTGCTGTTGGACTCCAGCGACTCCTCGTTCGAGGTGGTCATGTAGGGCGACTCGGGCGCCTCCGCCAGCAGCTGCTTGTCCTCATTGCTGCGATATGCTGCACCTGTTGACAGATCCGTGATAATTGTCTGCGCTTGCTGCTGCTGCTCGTTGGCAGCCTGCTGCTCCTCTGGCTTGTGCTTGGCCAGCTCGAGATTCGTCAACTGCTGCGTGCTGCGGGAATGCATTTGTGTTGGCTGCGATTGCTGCTGCTGCTGTTGCTGTAATGATTGCTGCTGCTGCTGCTGTGCCGCTTGTGGCGGCTGCTGCTGCTGCGCATAGGGCGCACTCGTCATATGCGGCGGCGGTGGCAGTGTTGCAAGATGCTGATTATGATAGTGCAGATGTTGCTGCTGCTGCTGTTGTTGCTGCTGCTGATGTTGCGGCTGCTGTTGCCCCTGCTGCATGGCTGCGTAGTCGCCGACGTTCGCATGCAGCTGATGATGCAGATGCAACTGATTGTAGTCCAGCGGCGACTGCGGCGTGGGCGGCGTCTGCGGCCCATTGTATTTCATATTGTATGGCTGCTGATGCTGCTGCTGTTGCGACTGTTGCTGTTGCGGCTGTTGCTGCTGCTGATGATAATTGCGCAACGGCGAGGCTATAAAAGAAAAGTATTAAATGGCATTCTCAACTGCATACAGCATAGACTTACGCTTTTTGGCATGTTGCTGCTGCTGTTGCATGTTGTGTGCTGCCAGTTTACCAACAGCTGCTGCTCCGGTGTAGCCGCAATCCTTGCCAGCCAGCTCCGCGCCCTTCTGCATGCCCTTTAGCTGGGTGAGCTTGAAGTTCTCATCGCGATTCGGCGCATAATGCGTGGCTGGAAGATTGGCATTGCTGCTGCTGTTGTTGCCGGCGCTTCCGCTGCCACTGCTGCTGTTGTGATTATTATTGCTGTTGTTGTTGTTGTTGTTGGGCGGGGTGCTCGGCGGCGGAGGCAGAAGAGATTCGCAGTCAGCAGCGCCGTTGACATTCAGATACTTGCTGGCAGCAGCAGCCGGCGACGTCGTTGCAGGCAGATGAGCCGACAAGTGTCCTGCCGGCGTGTTTGTGGTCAGATTGTGACTGCGAATGAAACGAGATAAAGCTAAGTACAAAGAGGCAGGAGTTGATGATGATATTCTGCTTACATCGTTGGGTAATTGGGAGCTGCATGTAGATGAGATTGCTGCTGCTGCTGTTGTTGTTGCTGTTGCTGCTGCTGCTGTTGCAGCTGTTGCTTGTTGAGCGCCGGCAGAGAGCTGCGCGTGGACTGCAGCGACAGATCCATGGAGTCGAAAGGCAAAGTTCCAGTGTATGGCGGCGCCAGCAGCGAATTCATTTGATGATGATGATCCAGCTGCAGAGACAGAGCAAAGAATGAGCAAGCTGTATAGGCGGGGAGGGAGCAGCTGGGATGCTATATCATATGGGATTTATGCTGGGGAAGCAGAAGCTGTGCATGCGTGGGAATACGGGTTTATATATAGCTAGATATAACTGGAAATGCTGGCGAAACTAAACGCATTCGAAACATGAACAGATATTAACGGTTTGAACTACGCTAATTACGTTTTTATGATTGGCCGACATAAAATTGTAAATGGCATCGGGGGGCGGCGGCGGCGGCGGGGCCTGGCCGGAGGCATGCCAGGCCAGCGGGGAGCGCACCAGGGGCCGTTCGTTGGAGAGATGCGCCAGCTGAGGCTGCCGCGGTATATACGACGGAATCTGCAGAGGATTAGATCTCAGTCCCATCTGGAGCAGCGCGATGCCGGGCAATACTTACTTGCAGGGGATTCCACGAGGGATTCTGCGCCGCCTGGCTCAGATGCCCGTGAGGATGATTGTTGTTGGACATGCTTCAACTGATACCTGATACCTGATACCTGATAGCTGATACCTGAGTTATCTCATTTGGAAATTCTAGCTAAGTATTTGGAAAAAAAAGCTATCGCTGTCTAACGGGCCATACGGCAGCAAGGCTTCTAGGCTCTGACGCCCTTTGGCCAGGAGTGTGTGCAATATAACCGCTAACTGGCATATAAAAGTAAAAGTTATTCGCTTTTTTGGCTGCTTCAAGTATAAACAATTTCGCACGCACTTTTTTCACACCAGGCTCACACACACACACACACACACGCACACACACACACAACATCCACCCACTTGCGGTCCTTGCGCGATAAACGCAGGCAGTCGATAAGTTATCGACAGTCGCCAGCAGCGTTGTTTTGCATGCCCAGCCCTGGTTTTCGATGCCTCTGTGGGCGCTACGCAACAAACACGCGGTCTTTGCGCCTCAATGAATGAGTTTTGTTTTGTTTTATTTGCTTGTTTTATGGCTTAATGTTGGAAATGTGGTTAGGCGGCACAGATGTTAGAATTGTTAGATTACTAGAGCATTCAACGCAGCTGTTATACCTCCTTAAACACGCCCTCGTCGCCCGCTTCAGGTGCAGCGCATTGCGGATTCGTTGCGACCCGATTTTTTGCGAATTTCTTGTTTTGGGCCGAAAGGCAAAAGGCAGGCCAAAACCGAAATGCACAAGCGCACGCACTTTTTCCACTGCTAATGCATCGCAGTGTCTTGTTCAACCGATGGCCTCACTGCATTCGCGAATGCCGCAGCGTTAACCGTATCGTCTTTATGCGTAGTTTAATTTGTTAAAAACAAAATCGAATTTACGTGTGCTTCAGCTTCTGTGTTATGAGCGAGCGCGCCTGTGTATGTGTGTTTCCTGGTTCACTTGCGGAGCTGAAAAATCGCAACACTGGTTCCGCTCCGCCGCTCCCGGTGGAACCATTTCAAGCTCACGCGGCAAAGGCGCAGGGTATTTAAGTGCGAAAGTAAAATAAGAGTGATAAATCAAAGAAAAATATTTGTTGAAATTTATGCAAAAATAAAAAATATAAAATTGACGAAAAAAATCGTAAGAATTAAAATATTTTTGCTTATACAACTGAACGAATTTACTATCTAACGAATTATTAATAGTTAAAATGTATTGTTTATTGACATTATTTAAACAATTTAAATAATTTTAAGAGTGTTTGTTAAGCGCGACGTTTGGCCAACGAGAGATCGACCAGTGAGAAATTGGAAGCGAGAGTTCGTCAAGCAAGAGTTTGGCCAGCGAGTGTTGGGCTAGCGAGTTGGGTTAGCGAGACTTGGGCTAGCAAAAGGACGGCCAACTAGAGTTCGGTTAGCAAGAGTTCGGGAATTCAGAATTTTATATTAATTAACCCTTTGAGCGAAGAGGTGACGCATGGTACAAGAGAGCTATAATATGAAATTAAAATAAAAATTATTAATTTAATTATTTAGTTTTCTCTGTTTGATTTAACTTCTTAAATTATACATTTAATTATGTAGTTTTTTCTGTTTGATTTAACTTCTTGTGAACTTGTGCAGTGTTCGTTTTGTTCTTTTGAACAGGTTACTTTTTGACTATGAACTAGTTGCTTTGTGCCATGGAACTGCCGACTGCATTCGCTGTTATCGATATGTCGTGCTCATAAAACATCGTCCAATCGAATGCGAAGTGTTGTTGTAATTGTTTGTTTTGGTCAATTGATTGTAGCCCTAGCGGATTTCATTTGCCGCCAATTTGTCGCAGAGCACGAAATAAATATAATTTGCAATGAATAATCTGAAGCGCGGCGCATTTTTTGTGTTCGAGGGATGTGACCGAAGCGGCAAATCCACGCAGAGCCGACTGCTGTGTAAGTGAAATGAGTCAATTGAGTGCATTACAGAACTGAATATAGATAAAAGAGTTGATAAGAGCTGTTTGTTTTGATTGCAGTTGAGTCGTTAAAGGGCACTGGCGTGCCCGTGAAGCACATCAACTTTCCCGATCGTTCTACGCCCATGGGGCAGGTAATCAACGCGTATCTGACCAACGGCCAAGAGCTGCCGGACGAGGTGATTCACCTGATTTTCTCGGCCAATCGATGGGAGCACATGAACACCATCAAGAGGGAACTGCAGGCGGGCACAACGTTTATTTGCGATCGCTACGCCTACTCCGGAGTTGCCTACACGGTTGCCAAGGGCCTCGACTTTGACTGGTGCTGCGCTCCAGAGCTGGGGCTGCTGAAACCCGATGCGGTCTTCTATCTGAAAGCCAATCCCGATCTGCTGACCCAACGTGGCAGCTACGGGGAGGAGCGGTAGGTCTGAGGTTGGCAAGCTCTCTGCTCTTCTTTCATTGCTCTGATTTCAATTGCAGCTATGAGAAACTGGAGTTCCAGCGAAAGGTGGCGCAGGTGTACGATAAATTCCTGGCCAAGGAGTCCAGTTATTGGCATGACTTCGATGCCGGCCAACCCGTTGAGCAAATCCAAACACAAATTGCAGCCATAGCTGGGAAATTGCTGCAGGATGCGGCGAACAAACCAATGACAATTCTGGTCAAATAGATTTTGAATTTCGTGGCATTATGCGGTCAGATTAATCTATGATTTATGCTAGATTTGTAAATGGCATTTTGATAAATGTAAAGCGTTAAGCCATTGGTAGAACGTATTCGAATCGGCTGTGATATGTAAATAATCCCCTTGATTTATTGCAGTTAGATTAAACGGGCAGAACGTTTGGTTGCTCCATTGTATTTTATTTAACTTAATTGCACAATTAATTACGGCTAAACCACAGCAAGGAAAATAATTTACGCCTTCAACTTAGTCGCTAAATGATCCGAAACTCTGCACCGTGCTTGGCACCTGGTCCCAAATACTGCAAATTCTGCCAATTCAAAGCCTCCATTAATAGTTCTCATATTCCAGCTCCCCACGCCGACTGCGTCCGCCTGCCGCCGTTGCCGGAGCAGCGGCTCCGCCCGCTTTGGGCGCGCGTGAACGCAGCGTCAGCTGTCGGTAGCCCACGCCCGGTGTGTAATCCACATTGGCACCACCTCGAGCACGATGCAGATTAGTGAGCGTGGCGCTGAAACGCTTCTGCGCCTGGTGATAGGAGGCGATGTCGCCATAGCTGTGCTTGGGCCACATGCACTCGCATCCCGAGGGCACCGTGCGCGTCTCCGACTCCCAGCAGCCGCTGTTCTCGTTCAGCCGTATCAGATGTATGGTGCGGTTCAGCTGTATGCAGGCGAAGCCCGTAGCCGAACAGATCTGCAAGAGATTAAAGATTAGAAACGGAATCAGAGAGAGAATAAGAGAGGAATTACGCTCACCTCTCGCTTCTCTCCGGCCCATTCGGTGAGCAGGGCGCGCAGGCGGGGCAGCTCGTTGTTGCGGTAGTTGTTGAAGTTGTCGTGCATCCGGGGAGGCAGCGGACCGTAGTTGTTGGCACAGGTGACCTCCACGTAGTGATTGGGCCGGTACTCGCCGTTGTCCAGCTTCACGGTGACCCGCTTCGTGGGGCACAGCGACTGATAGGTGACCTGCAAGCAGCTCAAATGGTAACTAATTGGTAAGATAGCTATACGGATGCACTTACTCCCTCGCTGCCCGCATTGCTGGTAGGGGGCGGAGGCATCACGCTGCGCACACGTCGCTTGCGCACGTTCTGTATGCCGTAGGGCAGCTGCTCGCTCAGCTCATCCGACTCCGGCTCCAATTCTGACTCTGACTCCGCCTTCGCCTCTGCCTCTGCCTCGCTCAGCTGATCAGCATTGGCCACCGCAAAATCCTCCTCGCCCTCGTAGTCAATGTCGCCTGCTGCATCCTCAGCCAGCTTGAAGTTGTCCATATCATCGTTGTAGTACTCTCGCTGGGATCCTTTCCTGCAATTGCATATTAAACCGCATTTTTTAGCTTTGGCAATGAATTAGCAAACGCGGCCGGAAACGCCTGCAGCCGGCTGTAAAATGCGCTTTTAGACAATCACAGAGGGAAAAAAGCTGGCAAAGAGAACGGGAGTTAAACTTGCTTTTGACGTTTTTTGTATGGATAGTTCCAGCTTCTTTTTAATTTTTCCGCTGGTTTTTCTTTCGTTTTTTTTTAGATACAGGGCTTTGAAAAGCTACAAAAGGGTCTATTCAGTTGGTGACAATCAAAATTGTCCGGTTTTTAGCGGGTACTTTGGGAGAAACTCACGAAAAGAGCACTCAAGAGTCTGTATAGCCGATCTACTCTATGCTGAACCAAAGATTTTAATCTGTTGCCATTCAATTGTCTTTCTCAGATTTTTTTGGGATTTTTGTTTTGCTCATTTTAAAGTGATCGCAAGCGAAACTACAAAAATAGTTCAAATAAGAGCAGATCCTAATAAAATGTTTTTTTGAGGTACAGTGTCTCCTACTGTAGGTTACGTCCGACTGTAGCCTTACGCCCGACTAATCCGTTCGTTTTTGCAGCGCATCATTTTGCATTCAACTGCAGCAAATGCCAATGAATTTTTTAGCTTTCATTTCTGCGGCGTTTGCCCATTCGCGTGCGATGCTTTGTCAGCTCCGTAGGGAGCTTGGACTGGGTGTTTATATAGAGCATGTGGGGCGGTGGGACGGCAGGACGGACACAAAGCTAGCTTCGTAACGCGAACTGTCGTTGGCTGCCAGCGGATTTCCTTTTTGGGTTGTCAATGCTTTACGCTGCGCGGCAAACCGTACTAGAAATCCCACTACACCACCACACCACCCGACCCAATCGCACCACCAGCACAGCGCCCATCAAGTGGTGCAGGCAGTCACCGCAGGGTGCACGTTCCGAAGCGCACACTTCAGGCCATGGCAATGGCAACGGCTTTGCCAGTTTTGTCGCAAACTTTGCGCAAATGTTGTGAATTGTTTAGCCCGGGCGTTTTATTTGTGAAATTAAGACAATGGCAAAGGTAAGTGAAACGACCTTATATACCAAAACACTCGGTATTAAATCATAGAGTTAATTATACTATAGAGCTGGATTGCCTTGGGCTCTATTGGCTGGAATACCACTGTGCGGGGGCTTTAGATCAACTAGCAAATTTAAAATATTTACGTTCTTGGATTACAATATTATTATTTGCTTTAACAAATTATAAAAATACGTTGCCCTCGCCTTGTATTTAAAATCTATCGGAATATCTATCTATTCTTCTTAAGATAAGCTTCAATTGCATTTAATTTAAAATCTATCGGAATATTTATCGCTATTCTAATAATATTCTTACGATAGGCTAGAATTGCATTTAATTTAACAGTTTATAAATTCAAGAATACTGTAGAAATTTATTTTATTTTTAATGTAGGGCATTCAGCAGTCGCCTATGCTCGTTGTGCTAACATGCAGATTGCATTGCTTCAGCTGGCATTTTGGCAGTTTGCAGTCTTTTGTCTTCTTTAGTATTTTTGCAGTTTTGAATTTGTGCTTGTGATTGTTGTTGGCAGCCCCGCGCCCGCTGGCATTTCATAATCTTTGGCATAGAAATCGCCTGATCCTGCTAAGCTTGATCTCGCAAACAAAGCCAAAAAGCAAAAGTGCATGGGCACAAGATAGCAGATAAACTGAGTGGGCAGCAGGAGCAGGAGAGGAGCATATCTGGGAATCAGCTTAAATGCTGATGTCAGCATGAGGAAGGCCTGGGATTTAGTTGATATGCAGAGCAGAGAGCACAAGCCGAAGTAAAGGCAGCCATACAACACGCTCATTGTCAGAAGCTATCATGCTGGAGCATGAATGCACTGCACACATATGCATACATATGTACATACATACATACATATACATACATGCAAAATTTCTGATTTTTGGTTTGTCTTTTCAGATTCTGTACTGTAAAAAGGTACAAATGGGTCTTTTTAGTTTGGGGAAACGATTTAGTGATGTCTAAGATCTCGGAAACCATAAGAGCTAGAGCCATTTTCGGACAGCCAGCTAGAGTTCGACCAGCGAGAGTTCGGCCATCGAGAGTTCGGTAAGCCAAGCTCGGCTATAGAGAATTCGCTAAGCGCAAGAGTTGGACCAGCAAGAGTTTGGCCGACAAGAGTTGGGCCTGGGAGAGTTAAGTCAGCGAGGGGGTATACTTGAGTATGCAGGGTATACTACAGTGGGGTGCTCCGACTAAGCTGATTTTTTGTTACCTGCTTCGACTGTTGCGTTGCAATGCTGCTTGCCACAAAATGTGCCTGTTGTTGTTGTTGATGCTGCTGATGCTGCTGCTGTCGTTGTCAGAGTAGCCATTGTTGGTATTGCTGTTGCTGTTGCTGTTGCTGTTGTCCTGCAAGAGGCCCACACCTTGCACAGCCGCATTTAAGTCTGGCAATTGCAGAAGGAAGTCATTGCGAGCTGCCTCGGGATCATCAACAATTTGTTGTTGCTGCTGCCGTTGCTGCTGCTGTTGTTGCTGATGTTGTTGCTGCTGTTGTTGCTGTTGTTGCTGCTGTTGGCTATATGCGCTCTGGGGATTTCCGTATAGTTTTTGCTGTGCCAACTGCCATTTGGCCGATGCTTTGTTGTAGTTATAGTTGTCATTGTTGTCGTCAGCATCACTGTTGCTATCTGCAACGCCATCGATGTTGATGTTGTTGCCGCTGTGCTTGTTGTAGCTGTAATCGTTGATGTGGTTGTTGTTGTACCTATTGTTTTCCAGAGTTGCCGTCTCATCGCAGGCCCGCGTGGAGACGCCAAATCGAGCGGCAACAATGGCGAGCAGCAGCAGCTGTAGATGAGGGGAACAACACAAAAGATAACAGAGATATCAGTAATGTTATAATAAACATACACACAGGCAAAACAAAGGAATTGTCCATAATATATTTAGACTTCAACTGCTCAACAGTTGGTTATAAATTTCACATGCTGTGCAGTTGAAAAATCTCTACAGTTTAAGCTTAAATCGAAATGCAGACAGACGGGCAGACAGACAAATAAACTGGCGCAAAAGTTCAATTCCCCTTTGGATGCTGACAATCAATGCGACGAAATAATGTCCAAACCAAAAGAGCCAAAACCGTAAAATGAAAACCCAAACTCCAACCCAAACACGTAGCTCAGACCCTAGGCCAAAACTGGCAAATCCAAGTCCAAAATCAACCCAAACAAGTTGACGGAAACTTTCGAGTCGAGTCGAGTTGAGTTGAGTTGAGTCTGAGCGTGTGTCTACACTGAGAGAAAAATCACGAGCTTTCGTATTTGAATTAAGATATTCCGGTGTCAGCTTTTAGGATCAAAATAAGATGCACTTAATTTAATCTTTATTCAGATTTTGCCTTAATTAAAGTGAATTTTAATTCGATTAAAAGATTCGAATAAAAGATCTATAGCCAACCTAGAATCAATCTAGAATTCAAGCTTTAATTTGTAGAAGTATTCATGCTTAATTTTGCTGAGTGTATATGAATATATACGTATATATCTTTTTGTGTGTGGGTGCTACACGCGCCTAGTTGCTGCTAGTTTGGACATGAAAGTTTTCTAACTGCCGATTCCCCCCCGTCAGCCTGTTGGGCAGTTCCTATTTCTGGCTTTGATTATGTGGTTGTAGTTCAGATTCTGAATCTGTTTCTGGTGCTGGGCCCTGGCATTGGCATTGCCATAAAACTGCCCCAAGTCAAATAGAACGAAGCAATGCGACGCAACGCGTCATCGCATTTGAAGTTGTCCCAATACCCGGACTTCTCATCCAGTTAACATGGCTCCGTTCCTGTTCTCGTTCCCGTTTCCGTTCCCGCACCCATCGCTGACAATGCCCCAGGACAGGCAGCAGACGCATGTGATAATATGCCGCACGCGCAACTTATAGTTATGTGTGTGTATGTGGGCAGAACATATGTATATCATATTCTTTATAGGTATGCGCCCTGCTATATTTTACCACATTCATAATACGCATACGATACGTGACCAAATAGTAGAAAAACGCCGAAAAAACATGCATGGAAACGCTCTAAACTGGGCTTGATTGAATATTTCACGCTCTCTAAGTAGAAATTATGGAATGATATATACATCCGCATTAAGTTATATTAAAAATTCCTAGCTAAAATTAGACATGCCTATAAATAATCTACTTTATGCTCAGCAAGAGCTACAACTATTCTGAGTTTACACTTTGGCATATTGATATTTTAAACAGAAATGCGTTTGCGTGTTATTTTATTATTTGAATTACAAATTTAGTTTTATTTCTTATATTAATTATTTATTTGCATTCTGAACTTTAATTCAAATTTTTCAAGATAAGACAAAATAATGTAATAAATAAACTTAAAAAGAGCTTACTGCAATTTAAAACTATATTTTACTGTATTTTGTTGTCACTTTAAATAGATTTGCTGCTCTCAATACCAACTAAAATTGCAGCTTATATTTTACTAATTAAAAGCTTAAACTTTCATTAATTTGAGGCATACTATACTATGTAAGCGATGCTTTTCCCTAAGTGCCCTGATATACATGGCTATAATAAGAACCTCATTGACTTTTAGTAACTCTAAACTGATGCCGCAGCCTCAAAGAACTCGTATAAATCTTCCACTTTAGTATACCAGACACACAATGACACGCACACTGCTGCACTGAGAAAAACTTCAAGAGTGTTCGTGCTTGAATCAAGAAAGCCCGTTGTCAAAAGTTCAATAAGCAGATTTTTGAGCATTCATTTAAGTGCGTTCTTTAAAATCTTATTTCCATTCTCATGAACTTTTAAGATGTAAGTAGTAAAATAAAAATATTCATATTTAATTTTTTTTGAGTGTATATTTAATACGCATATGTATGTGTGTGTGTAGTAAGTATTTCTTGTTCTTGTGGATTTATAAGATTTCTTTTATGTCTGTGTTGCTGTGGCATTTCCTGCCTATCGTCGCCTTGGCTCAGTGCCTACCGCAAAACTTCTTTCATTTGCGCTTTTTGCTTTAGTAACAGACCGCCCCTCCCCTCCCCACACCTCAGTTGCCCCATGCCCTCGTCTAGTTTCCTTAGTTATACAAGTACCAAGTTTGGGGCAAGTTTGTCAAACTATTTGTATGGAATTCACAATTTCTGTTGATGAAGTTTCCACGCAGGCCTCTCACTCGCTGGCTTACGATGGCCGCGTGATCTGCGTGAACAAGTGTTTATGGAATTGAATACTTTAGGAAAAGCTAACCCGGGGCAGGGGTGCTGGGGGGCAGACCCACTTTTGACTGTCTGTTGGTCTTACAGGTGGCTTTGTCTTAGGACAGCTTTTTCTTGTTCTTGTTCTTGATTTAAAGTTGTCAGCATAAGCCGATTTTTTTCTTGTTCTCTGCGGTGCTTGGCTTTTTTTTTTGGGGTCAATCCAGACAAAGCTGGAAAAAAGGTCATGTAAGCCAAAGTGGAAATTCAGAGCCCATGAAATCCTTGCCACACGCTTTTGGCCGGCATACCACTTGCCTTCATTTAGTTTATTTATTTATTATATTTTTTTAGCCCTCAAATCCATTTGTATTAAATTGGAATATTAATTAAATTAAAGCTCAAGTACAACATGCGTTTTTTGTTTTTAAGTCACTTTTTTATGCAGATTTAATGAACATTAATTAAGTTAAAATAATTGTGAAATGTGCAAGCTTTTTAATTGTTTCTTTTTTTCATGTTTTAGTTAGCAGTGTTTATAATCACAGCATGCACACGGACAATTGAAAATATAATATCATAATTTATGAGTTTGCGATAGTTGTTTGCCCAACATTATTCACCCATAGTCCATGAAAATTAATTGCCTTAGAATTAGTTTTTTTTTGTTAACTCTAAAGTCTATATAATTTTAATTTGTATAATATATTTAATACGAATAATGTTGCCATCAAAATTGTAATCCGAGAAGAATAAATTATCGATTGTTTTAAGGGAGAAACTTTCCTATTAGTCTCTCTGAATCTCACGAATTTAATACACGGTATGCACTAGTCAAGCCTACCCAATGTGCTTGAGCAGAACACTTTTTTTCGTACTCTTTTTTTGGTGTAGCTGCCATTCAATTACATTTTCAATCAAACAACAATCCACCTGGCAATGTTCAACTGTCGACACGCACACACACTCTCAAAACACACATTTAGGCATTTCAAAAACATATGCAGAGTATGTACATACCCACTATACCCGTATAATATATCTGTGGGTGTTTGTGTGCATTGCATAAATTTGTGACCTTTGAGTTTTCAATTGAATTTTGTTCACGGCAGCAATTGTTCGAACAAAACTTTGTCCTTACACCAAAAAGCGCAAAAACAAGCAACAAAAATTCCCACAAACACACACACACACTCACAATTTACATGCATCTGCAGGGTATGAGTGTACATTCAAAACAAGCCAAACAACAACAAAAAATAAAAACCAGTAAGAACAGCGCAGACCAGTCGCGCAGAAGGCTACAGTCGAAATTAGTCGACAGTACATGAACCTGTACTTTGTGATGCAATAATAATAATGATAATATTATACACAGTAGAGCAAATTGTCTGTTGCATATCTTTGATATCATCGTATCATCGCAGCATTGATGAAAAATTCCATAATCTACATGGATCGAAAGCGGACAGATGGACAGGACATGGTTATATCGACTCAAGTTGTCGTCCGGATCAAGAATATATATTTACTTTGTAAGCTCTACCCCGCCTCATTCTGCCTTTTCTCATTTGCACTAATTTAGTAGACACTTTTATACTTTTTCAAGTACAGGCTCCAAAAATACAAAAATACACAAAACAAAAAAAATCTAAAAACATGAAAATTGTACATTGCTCTTTTCGATTTGTTTTAATTGTTGCTGTTGCCCCGTTGTGTTTGCTGTTGTTGCTGTTTTGTTGTTGTGTTTTTGTTGGTGCTGGCCTGCCGATTATTGGCAATTGTCAAATATTAGTTTTTGTTATGGTTTCATCACAGCATTCATGGCGTTTTTAATTAATTTCAAAGTTTGCCAATTTCTCCTGCCTGGCACAAAAAGTTAACATGCACAAAGTTCGGCTTTTTGTCGAGCTCTGCAAAGTGTTGAAAGGTCAATTTGGCATTTACCCATGTTATTTATGAAAATTGTATACGTTTATAATAGAGAATACACAACCAGAAAGAGAGCTAGACATGGCAGCAAGAAGGCAATTCATTGTGCTCCATAGTATACACATAACCATAACATATTTATAATGCTCACTTGAATGTTTTTCAGCTGTGACCCCCAAGAACTTAAACACGAACTGCAGCAAAACTTTGAATTCATTATGAAGTCAATAGACATGTAAACGAAGCTGAAGTTTTGTTTAAGGTGCAGACTTTTGTATAAATATAAAAGTCAAGCGAAGGGCGCTTGCAATATTACGCATACGTCACGTGCGCCCCTCTGGATGACACTCATTGCCGGAGCAGACGAAATGCTTTTGTATTTAGCCTGGCAATGTGCTTTTTGTGCTCTGCTTTGCAAATCTGCTTAATCACCTGTCCGCATACGTAGTTGCAGGTGTATCACACACACACACACACACCAGCACAGACACACACACACACACCTAAGCCATTGCTTTTTATTGCCAGACTTTGAGCTTGTTTTGCTGCAAGCTGCTTTAATGCAACAATTAGTGGCTGACTTTGGCTTTTGCTGTTAGCCAAGTTCATGCTCTTTTTACGATGCGGATTTACCTTGCTCTCTGCTCTTAAGCTCATCTGTCATTTTACGACTCCATGCCTCAAGTCTCTGCAGCTCATAGAAAGCAGCAATTACATTTTCTTCGCCATTTCATTCAAATGCAATTCCATCAATTGTTTGCTGAGTTTTGCATTAGCTGATTTGCTGCAGCATCCGAACAAAGAGCAATCGAGTATATATCCAAGAAAATAGATTGAATACATCGAACTGATGGTAGTTATTCTTTTGTGTGTAGTTTTAAGTCTATTTTAAGATGTATTCCAAAGAAGCGTTATTTGCAAGGTTTTGATTTTTGGTATATTTTTAAGATTTCTAATCACAACAATATCTATTAAAACCCTCGCTTTTCGACCTTACCAAGTGCCAAGATTTTGGATACTTTTTATTTGTCTAATATTGACCTCCTTACCTCTTGTTTTTTGACGGGTCGGGTTATTCAATGCTTGAGTTTATTTCTAAATCTACTTCATTTGCCAGCTTGGCTGTGATTTCCTATTGATTAAAGTTCTGCCCGCCTGGGCATGGCTTAGTGTCTGATTTCGCTTGTGCATGTGGCATGCAACAAGTGGCAGCGTAAGCTATGCAGTCCTAAGAGCCAAGCAGCGTGTGCGTATTAGCTGAGGAATTTCACTGCAACGAATTTGCTTCCAAGGACTTGCCAAGCACAGAATGTGCGTATGTTGCTGCTTAAGTTCAGCATATTGAAATTGTTGCCATAGCATACGTAATCCTTGCCACAGCGTCGCAGCAGAGTTCAAACTTGAAAAGGCCAAAAGCTACTAAAGCTGCCTGACAGCAGCAAAAATATAAAAAAAATGTAATAAACGCCAGGCAAAATATTTGTCAAATCAATTTCAATTTCAATGTAGTCTAGTGTTTGTGTCAAGGGCAAAAGGAAAAAAAAAAGAAAGCTGAATATGTTAACAGCAGTCGGTCCTGCTTACTTTTCGCCAGAATCTTTTGCCGATTTTCTATTTTATATGCATTATTTTGACTGTGTTATACACATACATAAACACACACATATACAGGCGACGTACACACATACACACTAACTTTAGACCCACGCATAACACTTTGCCTGAGCGACATTTTGGGCGAAAGTTTTTAAGGTTGCGTCGACAAATAAATGACACTTGAAGCCATTCATGGCCAATACCCTCCCTTAGGGACTATCAATGATTTGTCTGTTCCAATAACAAAAAAACTGTTTTTTATACAGTTGGAAAAAGTTTTAGATATATGGGAGTTACTTGCCAAAGATTGCATGGCATCAAGTTAATAAAATATATGTTTATTAAAATTTGATTTGATTAAATACTACGCAAGGCTTTGAATATTTTTTAAAAATTAAATTTATATCTTATTCTTTAAATTTGGTTATTTTAATAAGAAATATTTTATAGGAATATTTTAGAAACTTGGCTATAGTTTAGTCAGAACATCGAATATAGATCGAATATAGATTATGCAGATTACTTAAAAGAATCATAATATTAAAATTATTTAAGAAATCACGCCTATAAATCTTTCCGGTTGTTTTGTTAGCTTGTAATTTATAGGGTATTCAGTATTCGATTTGCATGAGTTTGCTAGTTCTTGCCTATCCACTTTGGCTGCGCTGTGGAAGTTATTTTTTATTTTATTTGTGATATGCGTGTATTCCTTTCTTATTTGCAATTTTTCCCCTTTGCGCCTAACGGGAATATAACATGACAGTGTGACAGTACGCCCCTCTGCCCCACACTCCATCTAGGGTATATATTCAAGTGTGTTTATGTGAAAAATTATTGAAGACACTGTTGATAGACGGGGCGCATTGGGGCCGTTTGTCGTGTATTGTATGCGACATGTTTTGATTGAGGTATACCGCAGCAGGAATAAGAGTGGAAGAGTAAGAGGCAGAGCAACGCTGGCTTTGATCGCAACACGGAATTGGAAATCTTCTTCTTCTTGTTTATTAAATTTACTGCCGTCCTACTGTTTCGCCCGTGGTCGCTGGGGACACAGTGGCTGTAATAAATTTACTTAAAGGTGGCTAAGTAAAAGGGCTGACATTTTGCTCGGCTACAAATTAAAGTTGACCAACTGTCAATGGCCCCGAGGCCAAGGCAGCTCAAGTGCCCACGAGCAGAGGGGGAAGAGGGGTGGAAAGAAGAGGGGGAGCAGCAGAAGGCAGGCTGTGTTATATAAACTCGCATTAAAATATGTCAAAATGACAAAAGTCCCTCAATGTAGCCAATGCCTTTTGGCTGCTTGGGCTTTTCCGTTTTTCCTTGGCTTGGCAGTTTTCCACAGTGCTGGGATTTTCATAATTTGTGCACACAATACACAATACACAATTCAGCTGCTGTTGCTGTTGCTGTTGCTGCCTGTGATTGCTTTTGCCACCCAGCGCCTGGTGCTGTTGACAAATTGATGCTTTGACATGAGCACAATGCAAAAGTTTAATCTCTCATTGATTAAGTTAAGTTGCTTTGAGTTTGTTGAGTGTTGCTTGGAGCATTCTGTATGCTATATGCTCAACGCCATACAAATACTTGTAACTATTTGTTTTGCTTACACAAAAACAAGAAATTGAAATAGAAACAGAAACAGAGATGGAGATAGCGATAGAGATGGAGATGGAGAAAAGCAACACCTAATGCCTTTGGGCATTATGCAACTTTTTGTTTAGCAGCAGCAGCAAAAACAATTTGTCAGTCATGCCTCAATTTACAGTTGCACAATCCGACGTAAATCTCATTCTCGTGCTGCAAGTTACGTAGTTGTTGCATCCGTGCTCGTTCCCAATCAGCAGACCACACAGTTTCCGGAACTTTTGCCTCTGCTGCAGCTGTCGCAAATGTGACAGAAATTTTTGCAATTATACTTTTGCAATTTGTGGCACATTTTTCGAAAATAGAAATAGGAATAGAAATAGAAATAGCAATAAGAATACGATTTGTTGCAGCAAGAAACAATTGTTGACATTACTTTTGCTCTAAATTGTTTCGTTACGGCTGTGCATCTTCATTTTGATGGGCCAAAGTTTCCTTCCAGGCGTTGACAGTAATAAATATCATGTGCATCTCACTTCCGCTGTCTCCATTTATGGCTCGACTCTCTGTTTACTTCCCCGCCTCGGGCCATCTAAATTGCAATTGAAATTCTTAGTTTATACTCGGTATTTTCAGCCCCTTTCTGTGGCATATGTGCTGGCAAGTTTGTTGTTTGCTGCGCTTCGAGTGTTGCTAAATTTGTCTTGTGCTTTCATTCAGCTAACATGATGCACATGCCAATTGCCAACTTTGCTATGGACCAACAAATGCATCGAGCTGCACTAATTTCCTGTAGCATCCATTTTGTTGTCCAGCCAACAGTTTGCTCAAAAATTCACCAAAATTTCTGCTTTTGTTTGCTTCGAAACTTGTGCGCATTCAAGCGTCTTGAGGTGATTTATTATTTCCTCAAAGAACTTCAAATTGCAGCTGTAAATGAATTCTTGATTCTACGAAAATTATTTTATTGCCTGCATCTCTGTATGAAATGCATAATAAACATGTCGAGTTTTTACTGAAAAACCTATTTTGTTAGATTTTATAGAGCTCAATTTTTGTTATTTTTTTAAACGTACTTACTGCAAAAACGTTGACAACGCCACAATAAATAACGATGAACCTCAAAGACTCTAGTGCAATGATTGCTGCTTGAATGTTGGCAATATATTGTCGTTATATTATTTCTGCATTCCAGTTTTTATGGCAAACTTATTGTAATGTGGTCGCATTCTGCCCAAAGAGCATTTGTTTGACAATGGCTCTGTTGAGTGGAGTAACCCTTTATGCAATTCAAATTTTGGCTTATTTCGCATATCTGCAGTCTTAGACATGGTTAAGCCCGGATAGGGCTTGTAATACGCTTTTGTGCTTAGTGTTATTTACCTACAAACATGCCATAGTTACAGTTATAAACACAACTACTACTGCACCTCCCCTGCAGATACTCTGCCAACGGTAACTCGGCCGTTCGAGTGGCAATTTGTGCGTGCATCGAAGCGAACAGTTGCCAGCAAACACTCAACAAAGTGGGCGATCGAGGGGGCTGCAGGGAGGGCAGCTGCCTGAAAGAGATTCGAGCAGGGTTGTGTGCGCAGGTGGAATACAATTTTTAGGATATATTTGCGTCTATGAAAGTTAGCTGCATGTAAAGCACGAGGTGCAATTAATAGGTTTCTATAAATGTAAGCTTTTTATATCTGTTGAAAAATCTCAACATATATAAGAGTTAGAGCTCTTTGTATATAGAAACTTTCTAGCCAACCCTCGTTTGGCTGCATGCAAATCGTGTGCGGCTAAAAACTGCATAGCTAAGCAGATAACCGCAGCTGGTTGAAATATATATTTATCCTGCTATTCAAAGAAAATATACAGGCCTGCTTTCCACTTCACCTAACGAGTAGGAGGCAGCGCAGCTTAATAGTTCAGCGAGCGAAACAAATTATGTTTAGATATGACAGATTCGATTACTCAAAAACTATACAATTTTCTTTGAGGAAATAGAATTAGAAAATAAAATGGAAATCGTTTGGTTGCTGTTGCTGTTGCAGCAGCTGCACAATAAAATAATCATGACTTTGGCTGTGTGCAGGAAAACAAATGTGCATTTAACATTCATGCGGCCACAACGATGAGTGGCCAAAAATCAAGAGAGCAAACCAATGCAGCAATGCAAATCCTGGCATGGATTAAGGCCCCCGGGACCCCCCGTTAGAGTCGCACTCTGGTTGGCTTTCTTCGTTATGCAAAGGCGGCCACAAAGTCATTTCGCTGGGTCGGATGTTTGCGGGTAAATGAAAAGGACGCTCAGAACTGTTGGCCAGTTTGCTTGCCATTGTTGGCCGAGAAGTGTGGGGCCAAAGGGGTGGCGGAGCGCGAGGGGTATTTGTCTGGTCGCTTAGCACGAAAAGATCGTAAATTTCAGCTGCAGCCTTTGGACAGTTTAATTTCGATTTCCCTTTTACCCAATGGCTGCGAAAATGGCGCGTGCTGTTGCCGAATGAAAAATGGAGTGAAACGGATTCGGGAATTGCGAATTGCGGAAACGAAAGCGACAACAGCGATAGCAAGAGTAAGAAAACGCCATCTTCATCTGCCGCTTCACCTCTCCCCCCCTTGCTGTAAGTGAGGCATAAGTAAATACACTGAGCAGGATATTAAGGACATGCTCGATTCAACTGCAGCGTGCGATAAATATACATATAGCACATATGTGTAATGTCAACTGTCAACTGTATACAGTGCATGCAAATAGTATACGCATATGATATAGTATACTGTGCTTGTGTGTGTAATTTCATTAACACACGTACTGAGTTTGTCCTTTGCCTGTCCAGCTGTCCTGCTGTCCTGCAGTCCCGGCGTCCTGCTAACAATGCCTGTCAGCGTTTGCAGCCTTCATGACATTCAAATTACTTTCGTGATTTGGCAATTTATTTTTGATTTACAGGCCACGCCTGCTAAATGTATTTACATTTTACTCACGACTCTAATTGTTGCTGCCGGCCAAAATACTGTCAAAGATGCTGCAGCTTGAGCAAATGATAGACTGCAAGTTACCCATCAGATTTGCTCTAGAGAGCAGTCAAGTAAGTTGTTTAAATTTAAATTTTATAAACATTTTTCCACAATTTTATTTATTAAATTGTACATACTTCTAACAAATGCTTTTAATAATATATTTGTTTTATTATTATAATTAAAATTTTATCTTTAAAATGATAGACAATTTTATATCAGCTTAAGCTGGATTATTACCATTCATTATGCAAAGACAAAACTATCTGTTTGTACTAGAAGCAGCCAGGGTATTGCCGTCTGCAAAGTTTCTGGCCTTTTGTGCGGCCTTTGAGTGTATACACAATTTATGAAATGCATTGTCATGGCGTGTTAATTAATTATAGCCTTAAAGCCTTAATTAGAGTCCCAGCAGCTGAATGTTAACTGTTTTTCTTTAGAATTAAACCATACACACAAAGTTACGCATACGCCATGCCGTACGCTTCGAATAGTCTTTGCTCTTTGGTCCGCTTAATAACAATAATAAAAGCAAAAATTTCCGGCCAAATGCTCGACTATAGTATAATATAATATCAATCAGAAGCAAAAATATGAGGCATAGCACGTGCGGCTAAGCAAACGGAAATTTGGCTCAAATGAAAATGAATGAATTTATCTGCAAATGAAGACTGTGTGTACATGTGTGTATTCGTGTGTGTGTGTGTATAGTTTGAGTATGTGTGTCAGATTATATGGCCAGAACTCACAAAGCGCCACATATGAAACTGCGGTGCGTGATTTTGATTTATAAATAATATAATAGGAGTACTCGTATATTTTTATGTGCTGCTCGTTTGGCAAGGGTTACAAACGGAATTCGTAAAAATATTTGTGAACTGCCATTGCTGCAAATTGTTGATATGCTTAGAGAGAGCGAAAGAGTAAGAGAAATAAAAGGGGTGTATGCTCTAACAAAAATTCCGATTTAATATATGGTTTCTAAACAAATATATAAAATAATTGATAAAAAAAAACAACATATTTTTTGCAGTATATCAGATTAGCATTTTATTTAAATATATTATTAAAAGTTAGTGTGTTTCAAAGTCGTTTTGAGTTTTGGGCGCTCTGACACTTTATTTTTAGCGTTTTATGTCAAACTGTCCCACAGTTAGTCGAGCACTCGGAACTCGTGTTGGCAGATATAAAAACCTTTACTGTCTGCCTGCGTCACAAACAATAAGCCAGAGTTCTGGGCTTTATTTTTTTGCATTTCTTTAGCAGGCCGTCCTAACTCATTTTAGTGGCAGCTAAAAATTTTGTTTGCCAATAAAATACATAGCGAGGCAAAAGGGTCAAGTGGTGGGCAGCGCATATAAATATGGCACAATATATGACTGTATGGCATAAATGTTTATAGGCCCACGCACATACATACATTTTATATTAGAGTGTTTGCTAAGCTCTGGGCAAGTAGAGCTACTTACTAAGCTCATGTATGATTGGAAAATCCCAGGGATTGATATTGAAAGTTTAACTTTGATTTTCGCACAATTTAAATGCAGTTGTAAAAGACTGGGATTAAGAGAAAGCAAGTCATTTATTGAACATTATAAATGTGCAAGCGCATTAAGCTTGTCGGCATATTAATTACACTTGCTGGCTTTTTTCATAATTGGATTTCTTTAAATATTTGCATTGTTTCGTTTAAGCTTGTAATTAAAGTTAATTGATTGCATGTGCGCTGACTGTAATTATTTTTTTAAATGAGACCATTTTCGTTTGGCATTCTTGCCTAGACTCAATTTGCTTGATGGAATGCATTAATAATGTGCCGAAAGAACACTCATCAAATGAAGCCAAATTGCGAAATGAAATTAAATTTATAATAATAAAATAAGCTAGATTTAAATGGCGCTAATTGACAGTCAATAATTGTAATAGAGCCAGCGCTGTCAAATAAATAAATGAGTTTGCGAGCAAGTGCTGATTGTTGCTAATAGATATTTATCCCATTTTCCCATTTTCTACACGTTTTATGCAATTAAATTTATTGCGTTTCCCGATGCGTTTTTCCCATTATTCGTAATCAGCTGTTGCCTGCTCATTACGCACCTAATCATTATGGGAACCGCAGAGGAGCATGAGTCATGCGCCGGGTAAAACCAATTTCCATTTAAATACTCGTAAATGTGTGATTGATGTTCGCTAATTAAGTTGATATTATTATTATTATTATTATTATTATTATACTATACACCGATGTTTTCACCCCAAAAACACAACTAGCTGAACAAATTAGACTCGCAAATTGAATGGCAAAACCCAAAAATATACGCTGTGTACATTTTATGGCTTTGCATTGATTTTCCATAACATTTTGAGCCGAGGGAAGGAGCGTGATCAGGCATCTTTAAGACCTCAACATAATTAGCTCACAAATAAAGAACAGAGCCTAAAATTAGGCACCAGTTAGAAGGGGGGAGGTATTTTTACTTGCTGTGCTGCCTGCGGTTGCGTTTGCTATTTAAATGGCAATTTAAACATTTTCAAATTATTTGCGAAAGTTTTTCGATTAACCTGCTCAGCCGTGGCAGCAACAACAATAGCAAGTAGCAAACAACAACAGCAACAGCCACTATTACGACAAAACAGACGACAAGCCATGAAGCAGAGTGTAGCAGCTACAGGACAATAAGAATGCCACACACACATACAGCACACAGCACACAAATAGAGCGAGTATTTTCCCCCCTTGTATATGGAGCTTTACTTGACTTTACTTGGCTTGCAGTGGAAATTTGTGGCTCAAATGCTCTTGGTCGCTCTTGTGGTTGGCATTTTATGAGTGAACTTTTAATGATTTACGACCATATTGCCACACACACACAGCCTCACTTGCCCCCTTGCCACGTTAAGTTGCAACAACTTGTTAAGGGGTTGTCGGACAAAAGTACGTTCCATTGTGAGCTATCAAGCGGAGTTACTATGACACTAGTTTCGGTTATTAAGATAAACAGAGCATTGCTTATTTTAAAGAGCTTTGCTGGCACCAGGGAGCTTTCAAGTTTAAGCGAAAGTTTATTGAGAGCTTGAAATAAATTTAAAATCATTAAAATAATTCAGCAGCTTTCCAAAGCACAAAAAGCTTTGCTGACTGACACTTGACACAGCTTTCAAAGCAGATGAAAGTTTTGTAAGAATAAGGTCGTAATGATTAAAGCTTACCAACTAAGTCCACAATCAATTTGGATAGTAATCCCAAGCTTTTCATCGTGCACTATTATAGAACAAGAATTGCCAGCCAACAACACATATACACAATAATATGAGAGGGGGCTGGGTTAAGAGCGGGGGCGGGCAGAGCGTGTTGTAGATGTTGAATCTCTATGACTTTTATTGTCAGCATTCAGGCTCAAAAATGGGATTTGCAGCAATAAAACATGAGTTAAGTCGTCGCCGTCGGTTGGGCGTGCCTGGCGCATAAATACCAAAGCCTGTCATATTGTAGTTGGGTGGATGGATTGAGAGGGAGAGGGAGGAGAGGTGGGTGCAATTCAGAGTTATTCGGCTGTTTGTCATTGAGTTTTGGGTGTATGGCTTTCGGTTGGTCCGGTGTTGATTGAAATTTACGATTGGAGCTGGCATCTTTAGCAGCAGCAAGTGTCATTATAGCTGTTGTTGCTGTTGCCGATCGTCTTGTTGTTCGCCTGTCTCTCTGTCGACTGCCCCGCCCTGCGAACGGAAACAGCGCCCGCCATTGCTGGGGCGCCATTTCGCTTTGTCGCGCGCGCATCAGTTTTATGGCAAACGGAAGTTTTCGTGTTATTTATGTGTTCGCGAGTCTGTATGCTGTGTCTCTATCTGTGTTTCTATTGCTCTCTGGCATCGCTTTCAATGTCGTCAGCTCAATTATGTTTGAATGCGATGGATTTCGCATTGGATTTTCGTTTATTTAATAGCTTATTACGGTGCAAACGCCTGTGAAAACCCAATTAAATGTGACATCTGCCTTTGACCAGAGCTCAGGCGTGATTTTGATATATGCCCCTATATATAGAATATGTACTCTGGAATAATCAATTGTTGTCGTTGCTCTGGCCGATCGGCGGCTAACTCTAATTTATGACACTCAGCACGCTATTTCACATGCCGATTCTGTCGATTTCTAACGTATTCAATGCTATGATAATTGACTTTTACAAACGACTCGGGCCTGCCACAATTAGTCGAGCATAATGATGCGTCATTATGGCTGTAATTCATCAGTCCAGATGCAGAGCGAGCCAGAGAGTAGAGAGGGCAATAAAGGCAAACAGAGCTTTGCTCGTTCTTTGACTCGGTTCAGCTTTGGTTTATTTGTTTAGCTTTAATGAGCATAAATCATCAGTCAAAGAGACAGACAGACAAACAGACAGACAATTACTAGCTGCCAGCAATGGGGCAACGTTGCGTATGCGTAATATGATAAATATTTAAGGCGCGCATTGCTGTCAAACTAACTTAGTGTGTGTACTAACTGAGCGACAGTTTTACCTCTCTCTCTCTCTAGTGCTCGATCTCTCTTTCTCTCTCTCTCTCTTTTGCTAGATGACAAATGCAAATTTAAATGCGACATGCAAATGACAAGTGCGAGCTGTAGAAAGAGAATAAGCGGAAACAAGAGGAAGGAAATTGGGGCGAAGCACTCGCTTATTTATTTGAAAGCATTTCTCCAAAAACATAATTATACCCTGTACCAAAATCATAAAAAAGGTATTTTGTCAGCAAATAAAATGCAACAAATGCATATAAACAAATATACCTCTATACAATCAAGAAGTCAATCCAAGCTGTAACATTTAAATCTCATTAAATCTCTAAATCTCATTAATTTGTTAATCGATGTATGCTATTAATAGAATCTGACTTTACCGATAATTTGAGAAGGCTCCATAATTTCCACATATTTTTTGCAGCAACTTATTTACTGAGTATTTGCCCGGTTGAACTTAGTGCAAGTTTTTTAAGTTGTTTAATCTCATTTCCTTGCGCTGCCTGCTCGTTTTATCAACATGGAAGTTTTTTGCAGCAGGCGGAAAAAAGTAAAGTGAAAGGCAAGAGAGAGAAAAAAAATAAAATAATATGGAAGACACGCTAATAAGTCTGCAACGTGACACTTGGTCGCAAACTTCGGACGGACAGCCGCGGGCCGCAAATGAGATGACTCTATCGGGCGCGGCATCGGACTAGAGAAATAGCTGACATTTTGCAAGAGCCCCTCCCCCCCCCCCCCCTCTCGTTGTCTCTCTCTTTTCCGCTCAGCCTCTGCAAATTCTCTTGTAGATCTGCTGCTATTGTTGTTGTTGTGATGGCAAAATGTAAATAGCAGACGTGACGCCGTGAACTGTGAGCTAAATGTGACAATAAATGCCGGCGGTTATGTATAAATTGCTAAAGTGTGCGGAAAGATTTACGGTCGTCCAATGCGCCCAGCGGTTAGGGCAGGCTATTATAGAGCAAAGCAGAGCAGCCTAAACAGAGACAGGAAGAGAGACAGGGAGAGAGGGGATAGCAGGGAAGAGCGGGCACCTCATAACAGACAACAAATAGGCTAGATACTTGGCAGTCAGACGGCAGCAACTACACTCTAAATAAAGTCAGGTGGCGCTTTTAGTATGATTGCCAGGCCAACAAACTCAGCCATCTGAACCAGCCAGCACTCACAATGACAGTTTGGCCAACACCAAAAACACTCGGAATCAAGCCCAAGTGGACAATGTCTGAGGCGCTGACTCGAACTGCGATTGTTGCCGCTGCTGCTCCCAGAGCAGCGAGGCTGTCAACAAGGAAGTGCTGTGCTGAGATACCCTGTTTTTGACAATAATTGTAAGTAGCAGAAATTTTAGTAATTAAGAAAATATCTAAAAAATACCTATACCACTTTTAAGCGAAGCCAACGCTGTGCTAGTAAAAAATTTGTATTTGTAAATGGAATATCATTTCAAAACGACATATTTTTGTATATTTACCTTGAAAATAGAGCAAATAAAATTAAATTAATGCTGAACAGCCCTTAAAAAATAACAATTTTGATGGTGATATCAGCTTTATTAGCTTGATATTAAACTCTTCTCAAAAACGCAAATCTCAGTTTTTATTTTGACTGCGAATTTCATGATTATCATTAAAAATGGATTTCGAAATGATATTCCAATTCAAAAAAACCTAAATTCTCTAAACAGTTTTATTATTTCTATCAACATTAAACTCCATAGCTACTTACCGATTTTAATAACTATTACAGGGTGTTTGGCTAGTCAACCACACTGTAATTGCGCCATTCAGGCTGTCATTGAAGTCGCTTTTGTCAGCCTGTTGGGCCTTTTGCCTGTCATAACTGTGGTTGCGGTGACACTGGTGGTGTTGGTGGTGCTGGCCATGACGCTGCTGCTGGTAAAGTCAATCATTTGCATAGGGCCAGTCGATTAGCCAGCTAATTTGAATTCAATTAAGCACGTTATTAAAAAAATCATCACGGGTTCACGTCACCAGTCAGGCCAGTCAACAGCAGCTGCTGACACACACAAACACAGAAACACACATACACCAACACACACAAACACCGCGACATACGGCAAGCTTTTCTACAGGGTGTCAGTAAATAATTTCCCATGGTTCTTTTTCGTGCACATTTTCGCCTTAATGAGCTTTTCCTGTGCCTTCGACGAACACTTATGCCATTTGTCGCCATATTTATTTTAATGGCTGCTCAATTTAATCACTTTGGCAGCCGCCACAATGCTGCCATCGAGCTTTAATACCCTATGTAAAGGTATGATGGGTTTGGGCAGATGTGAAAAATTATGTTATTCATGCAGTTTTGCAAATATTGAAAGTCAATCAATGTTGAGCACTTGCATTACATAATTTGTGCATATGTACAGGGTATTGGAAATGCGTTCATCTGTAAAATCGATTGCCGTTTTCATGTGGTTGAAGAATGTTGAAGATTTCATTTGCGCGACATTTAATTACACACAACTTTTCAAGTTTTAATGGAGCGCACACAGGGTAGCTGTATGTTTTCCCTTCCTCTCTCACGCTCTTCCCCTCTCTCTTTCTCCCTCGCTTTTAGTATACATTGTGATTATTGTTGTTGTAGCACTTTGACACGCCAGTTTATTAAATTGACTGCCTGCAAAATACTTTGCGTAAAGCGTAAAAATGTTTTTGAAAAATTTATTAAATCAAGCGAATGCATCCATCTTTATCAGCAGCATGACTACGCACACACACACACATGCAGACATATACATTGTTTGTATGTGAGCGTGCCTGGGTTGGAGGTCCTGTAGCTGATCCTGTAGCTGACACTGTGGCTGTGCTCTACATTTTGCGCTTGCCCGAGTGAAATGAGCTGCATCCGGCTCGAGTAAAATGCAACTGCAAGCGTTGCATTCTTAACGCCCGAGCTCTTTTTTCAAGCCCAGCACACACACAGATACACACACAAACACACACACACGCGCAGGCAGCAGCGGTCCACGGCGTATAAACGGAGAGCAGGTTATGGAGCCCGGACAACCGCTGCATCCGGGCCTAGCATACATCGTATACGGCATACGGAGTCGAATGCCATGTTACGTATACTTTATTCCTGTTCCTGCTCTTCCTGCATGCTGGCGCATTTCCTACGCCGCACACATACATGCGCACGCACACAAACACACAGAGCACGAGCAAATTTTGATGCATTTCCTGGGCGAACGGTACAGCGCGCACGCGAAAAATTTATGTGCAATCTTAGAAAAATAATGATTATCTTTTATTTTATGGTTGAGCGTACACGTAGCATTTTATGTGCAGTCGGAACAGCGAAGGGGGGTGGGGGGGTGGGCAAGTGATAGCAGGCTTATTATTGTTAGTGACAAGTGAGCCATAAAAGCGCATAAGCTGCTTAATATTTAAAGCACTTTTATGACTAGACAGTATTGCCTGCTGTCAGCCTCTCCTACTAACTAGCCTCTCCTGCTTGATCTCTCTATTTCAGTCACGTGAGTCACAAATCGACAGCTTCACACAATTGCAGATTGATTGGCAGCCATTCACACACACACGTGCACACATAAAACAGCAACTACTACACATGTAAATGAGTAGAAGCGAGTGCTGCTCGAGTATCATTCATTGATTCAGCCACTTGGGCATTACATTAGGCCACGACTAGTTGCACATGGTTCATAGCTCATATAAGCCAGATAAACCAGCCATTAAATATGATTGAGTGGGGCATAAGAAACTCTATATAGCATATAAATCACGGTTATTTATGTTCAAATCTCGATTTATACACGCATGATTACAGCAAGTTGGTTGTATTTGCTGCTAAAAGTATTGCAGCTCTATGCAGCTGCTTTTACAGGGTATCTGCTGCACAGCATAAGAACTATTTTCACTTGCAGCTAACTCTTGTTTGTCTGGCTGTGTGTGTGTGATTATTTTGTATTCATTGGATGCTTGTAAAACAGGACAATTTTCTGCAGCTCTTAAAAGTAGGCAACAGTTTTTGCAAAGCAAATGAAGTAAAATGTTGAGCTTGTAATAGAATTATTTTCAACAATTTCTATTGTGGCAAGTGCCATGGACATAAGCGGATTGCAAGCTATTAGAACAACATGTAAAACTATTAAACTATTAACCATTTAATTGAGAGCAAAATAAAATTGATGCAGCTTAGGAGGAATTAAATGTGACCCAGTTTGTGATCTGGCAACAAGAACATGCATAACATAATTATCTTATAAAGAATTAAGGAAAGGGAACTTTAAGACCTTAAGAGGTTTTCTTATAAATTAATGTTTATATTTATTTTTTCAGAATTTTAATTCGCTGCGCTCTTTAATTGAAGTTGGCGCCAACTGACACGTAGGGCCTGGAGCATGTGGCATGTGGCATGGCTTCTAATGATTATGAAATATGTAGGGCTGGCAGCTGCCTTGGCATGCCTGTTGGCCGCCAGTAACCTTAGCCTTAACTCAAACTCACACACACATGCAAACTTATGTAAGTGTTTATGTGTGTGTGGCGCGTGTAGAACTTTCAACGGATAACGTCACTCAAGCGCGCATTCGAGCATCACAAATGACGTAATGCGGCTCATTTTGGGCCGTAGTGTACACGGATACGGCTACGGATAGTCGCAGGCGTCGAAGCGCAAATGGTTTAGGCTCATTAAATTTACACAACTAATTGAAAATGTGCGCATGGAAAAACAAAAACAACATGAAATCGTACAGCGATTGCTGCTGGCCTGCAGAATGTCAACCATAAATTCCAATTAAACTCTGCGTAAGTGGACTGCAATGGGGTTAGAAGCGCCTCGCCCAACGCCTACGCTGGCAACGGCTGCTGCTGTTTTGCTTTTGATTAAGTATACGCCCCATACGCCCCAGGCTGATGTGTAGTCGCCTGCATGCAAATGCGGTTAGCAGCAGCAGCAGCAGCAATAGTCGCTGTGGCAGCTGCAGCTCCATTTTCCATTTCCCATTTCCCATTTTGCGTTTCCATTTCGAAATTCCAATTCATTTGGCTGGCATTGCGAGGCAGCTCGAATTTGTTGTTTTTTTTATGCTGTTCTGTGTTTTTGGCAATGTTTGAGTTTGCGTTTAATTGTTTTATTATCCACAAAGTGCCGGCCATTGCATACAGACAGTCAGCTGCAGCCCCTGCACCTCCTCTTTCTCCCCCATTGGCCAACTAACTATGTGAAGTAGCACGGTTTTGGCACTGTCGTTGACCTCGTTGGCCTCAGGGCGCTCACACATAACTATAGCGTACATCTATGGATATATATGGATATATATATATATAGAGTTTTTTCGCCGTTTACTTGTCGAAGTCAGCAGCCACGTCGCCTGCTGTCTGATATACGAGCGTGTGGCAAGTTTTCTGGCTGCTGCACAAATTATGCCAAGTGCATACTTGAGGCGTGCCCTGACAGCTGCAGTAGCTGCCGTAGCTGCAGCGCCCTGTGGCAACATCATCATCAGCTGCACTTAATAATGTCTCACTTGAAGCGTAACCAGCCGTCTGTCCGTCTATCCGTCCATCCGTCCCCCTGTCAACCACACATGCAGTTTTTTAATTAACTTTATTAAAATCGCATTACTCATTTTCTGTTTAATTTCTGTTTATTTTGATTTTTATTTTCACTTCGCATTTCACAATTTATTTTGTTGATGAATTTACTCTTAATGATCTGCGCTTGCCACAAGTTCATTAGTCAATGGAACAATGGACTTACAGGCAGCTCAGCTCGTGTTGCACGTGGCAAGCAGTAAGCCCAGTCAGCATGTATTTAAGGCCTCAACAAGACATTCAGCCGACACATGGCGAGGCACAACTATAAAAGTTGCTCACACCGACACAAATAAACTAGCAAAAGCCCAGTTTGTTGTGGCTTGGGGCAAGTCTGTGTGGCAGCTCTATTAGAGCGCAACATAAGACAAATAATTTAAATAGAAGTAGAAGATGTTCCATGCTCAAATAACATGATAAAGCTCTCAGCTAAATATCTTAAAAGTAACTCGAATATTTGCCAAAAAATACTGCTTAAATTGTAAGCGTAATCATAACTTGTAGTAATTTTTATAAGATTAAAATTTAAATAAATAGTTCTATATCAAAGTATGTGCTATTGTTTTTGAAGATTTTTTGGAAATGTTTAAAGCGCTTAACATGATTTCCAAATAATTTAAGAGCTTTTAAAGCTCTCGACTTTCGACACAGCTCTCTTAAAGCCTGTAATTGATCTGCTCTGCTTGCCAGTCGCAATTTAAACAAGATATTTCATGTCACAAACAAAATGCAGCGGCAAAAACAATTGTGTCTGACTTGAATGTGTGGTCAACTGCAAATGAATGTCTGCTGCTGTTGTTGTTGGTGTTGTTGTGCAGCAGTTGGGCATAAAAACCGAAGGAAAACCCAAGAAAAACATTGGTAGAATTTAGTTTAATGGTCTCGCATGTTGCGCATACTTAAGACCACTCTTCAGGTGAGCCAGGCAGCTGGGGAATGGAGATGGAGATGGGAAGACTGTGCGTGTTGTGCTTATTAGTTGGAGCCAAATGCATGGCATACATAAATTTAGGCAATCTGGTCACATAACTTACGGGCCCGGGCAGTGAGAGAATCCAGGACACGTTCACTTCAATACAGTTGACTTGTCAGCGTGTTAATTTGCTAAATAATTTTCGAATTTTTGTTGAGGGCTGAGCCCTACAAAAAAATATATAAATGGCTCTAACTCGCCAAGCAAAACATTCGCAATATATACACACAACGAGAGGCAGTGAGTGGGCGGGAGGTGTGGTCGACACGCCCACTTAGACAGGCGCTGGTCAGGGCTGAATCGAGGCGCAAACGTGCCAAATATGCATGCAGCAACAAAACAAACGACACTAAGTGGAAAGGGCTAAAAAGGCAAGTAAAGCACATCAAACTACATATAGGGATAAGCATACAGCTGTATATATATGTGTATTTGTGTGTGTGTGTGTGTGTGTGTGTGTGTGTTTGAGTGTGTTTGCTTAATTCAGAAAGGATACAACGTGCAAAAAAAAAAAATGTTTATGATTTCCTAACACGATTTCAGTAGCTTTCACAATTTTTGTATACCTTCGTCTCTCGTTTATTTGTTTGCCTTTGCTGACTACGTGAGAAATTTTTCGGGTTTTTTCCGTTTTTGTTTTTTGTTTTTTTGGTTTCGGACAATGTTTAAAAATGGCGTGGGAGAGCGGGGCACAAAGGTGTGCAGAACGGGCCAGAAGAGCGCGTATGCACACACGTTCATCAATTAGTGTTGAAGATTTAATTGTGGCACGTGTGAACTTAATTAAATGGCATTAGTTTTGTAATTGTACAAACGAGTACATAGCACACTTATACACACACACCTACACTCCTGCATATGTGTGTGTGCGGCCATATTTAATTGCCGCCTCCCCTGCAAAAAATGGTATGCAATTTAATTGCGGGACTTTGTATGCGACGGACCCTTTTGCATTTGAATTTGCATTTGCATTCCAATTAATTTTTCCAGCTGCCATGCAATATGCAATTTTCGGCTTTTTATTAATTCAAATTTTAGTAACAGAGCGAGAGAGCGATGGCGTAACAGAGAAAGAGAGAGAGAGAGAGAGAGAGAGAGAGAGAGAGAGAGAGAGGCAGATAGCTCTCGCTTTTTATTTCAAAAGTTTATTTATAATTTTACTTTAATTATCTAAAATTTTTGCTGCCAACCACCAGCTGCACTTTTAATTAACATTATTATTGTCATGGCAACCACAACAACAAAAGCAACCACAATAACAACAGCAACCGCAACAACAATAAGCTGCCAGAGCAAAATTAACTCGACATCTTCATGGGGTCATAACAGAATCTGTTCGTGCTGCCAAATATTTATGCTGCTCTAAAAGTGGAATATGAATGGGAAATAGTTAAGCTACGAGAACATTTCTTGTTGATTACTATTTAATAATGAAATTTTGCAAATTGCATTAGCTAACAATTATGGATATTGCTGTATACTAACCAAAGCTATACACTGCACAGAAAACGAAGAAAATATTAGTTTGTTTTGGTTTTCAAAAGTATTTTGTCAAGTTACTGTTATATACTTTTATTTTTTTTAGATAATACTATATGCTCTTCTGCTCTTATCTCAAATATGTTTGCATTTTTATTAACAAACCCTCGAAAGGGTGTAAAATAAACAATAAACTGATTTTGTAAACAATGCAGCCTGCAAAACATTTTTAGCAGCGTCATTTAAATTATGGGCTTAACATTTGGGGCTTGGGGCCTCAAATTATTCATGTGACCTTTTTATGGGAACGTGTATCGAGGCAAACATGTGTCGAATGTTAAGTATCCAATTTGTGTTTTGCCTCCATGTACTTTTCATTGGTGTATGCAGTTGATTCTAAACTAAGCCTGCACTGTTGCTGACCGCTAACAAAATTCAAATAAGCTAAAAAATTTAAGTTCAGCCACAGTGAAGCACAGATACGCTTGCTTAATTTTATACAGAATTTATTTCAAGCAGAACATGCAGAGTAATTCAGATCTTAAAATAAATAACAAATGTCAGCAATTATTGAATTTCTTGTTATATGTTTGCTACCGATACAAAATGATTCAATGCTGAAAGTTATTCTAACCTTTGCTCTTATTGAATTTTGATAAAAATATATATTTTAAAACTAAACAACCCGACATTTTGCAGTACAAATACGGCTATTTTGGGACATTCCACAATAATAATATTTGCAAATAACAGGCGAGCTCGAAATAATAAACACAGCCCAGTGTTTAGCGCATTTTGTTCGACCTGGCAGGAGAGAGACTGTATATAGCGCTATTAAATTACCTGTACTACAAATTTTGGATGGCAGGAGAGCTGCCTAATTCAGGTTTGCGCACTTTTGGCCAGGCCTTTGCCGATTGTTGTCAGTTTTTCGGTTGGGGATTTGTAGCTGGCACTTAAATAATGCAAATATAATTTTGTTGTTATGCCTGCGATTTAGTTTCCAAAATATTTAGTTGCATTTTATGTGCGTTGCGTTCGTGTTTGTTCATTAGATGCGACCAGGTGACAATGCAAATAATTGCAGAACACCAAATGGCCAATGCAGCAGCAACAACTACAACACAATCCAGAGTGTACTCCACGCTGTGCATACGAGTGTGGCATTGTCGGCACGTTGAATAAATCAGAAAGTAATTAAAACAACATGAAATGCGAGCTATACTTCCGGCGGAAGCCGCGCCCCTGACTCGCCTCCATCCTTGGCATTCATGCTCTGCACTGTGCTGCTGTGCTGCTTTTGCTTGTGTTTCTCTCTCTCCATCTGGCTTTCTATTTAGCAAACAAAACAGGGAAGGCGACCAGGAGGAAATGCGAAGCAAGCCAAAGAAAATATGCGCAACGCAATGCAAAATAAACTTAATTTACGTTTATTTGCGTTGACAAATGTTTTCGTAAGGAGTGCAACTTTTAATTGCAAAATTTATTTGATTTACCTGGCCATCCCTTTACTCGTATTAGTTGCATGCCAATTTCCCCCCTTGCGGAGCGAAGAGACAACTTTGTCATAGTCAACCCCAAGGTAAGTTACCTTGGCAGTTCTTCTATTGAATTCTGAATTCCGTGCAAAGTTTCCTACAAAATTAAACTTGGCCCATAGCGCCCAATAGCTTATTTTAAATTTTGGCAGAGGGCTTAAAGTTGCGTTGCGTTGGTTTCAAATGGGATTATAATATGACAAAAGAAAACTAGAGTTTTCTATACTAGAACGTCTATTAGATCGAAATATTTTGCATGATTTAAATACTGTAACGATATAAAATTTGTATTCTTTTTTAAACGCTCTGAAAATTGGTGGGCAACGTGGTGTGCATAATTGCGCATTGACATTTGAAGCGCATATCAAATTTACGCTCGGTTTTTTGCATAGAACTCCCATTTACACAGTTGATCATTTAGTTGCAGGCCGAACAATCGGCCAGAGTTGACTGACAGGCGATTTTAATTGCTGCGGCTGCGGTTGCCACAAAATTTATGTTTTCTCAAATGTTTTTTTTTAAATACCTTTTTGTTGCCAGTTCGTTCTGTTTGGCAGCTGCATTGCATTCATGTTTGAAGCACTAAATTGTGCACCTTTGTGTGGCATTTAGTTTGGCCATTTTGGCAGCACGCGCAAATTGCAGTGGGGCAGGTGTATCTGCAGCACTCCAACTCTACCTCCATAGTGGGATAGTGGTATATGAAATATGCGCATAAACACATGCAAACTGTAACAATTTTGTAGAGTTTTTTTTCACGAATTTGCGGCAGCTGCTACTGGTTTTTGTCCAGCAACCAAAACCATTAAACATTTCGAAAATATAGAAAAAATGGAGTGGAATATTCAATGGCTGGCCTCTCATATGGTGGTTGCCTAATTATTTTGCTTTCTTTGGCGTTCGTTGCACTTGTGAGGCATCAAATGCGACGCTTTCGGTGTGAAATTGTACAGTTTTGTGCTTTCTCTTTAGCACTTGCCGGGCTGTAGGCGAAATTTTCATTAAAAGCATTTTTGATGTCTAATTTGCATACTTTTTTTCAGCACGAAAAGCCGTCGTCTCATCGCATTTTTTGTGCTTTCTTCTGGGCAACTGACACGTTAAGCATTCAAGGGATTGTTTTTAGCTGTTTGCTTGCTGTTGGCCCCTGCTTGCCACTCGGTGCAGTTTTTACCCTACTCTGCTCTGCTCGCTGTCACTTGCCGTTTGCTGCTGTCGTTGCCTCTTGTTTTTGTTCTCAGCCCGGCTCTGATTTGGACCAAGTTTGTCGGGCCTTGCTGTGCCCGGCCTGTTTCTTGCACTAGCTAACAGTTGGACAAACTGTCGAGTGGCAACACTAATTTGCATGCAGCAGCACAACAACAAAAGCCAAACAGCAAATGCGTGTGTACGCACACACACACACACGCACGCTCACTTATACATGCATGTCACTGGGCAGCTTTTTGTTGGATTTTCAGCTAAATTTGTGCCAAGCGCTTTTACGCCTGTCTTTTTGTTAATTTGCAATTTTCTAACCAAATCCATTTGCCTCTCTTCATCTGACTGCTTGTGTGTGTGTGTGTGCACAGCTGTTGAGTGTGCGTGTGTGTGTATGTGGGTGTATTCTAGTGCTCATTGTTTTACTCTCTGCATGACATTAATTCAATTTCGGTTTGCATATTGCCTGGCTCATGTTACTCCTGATCTAGCGCCCAACTGTATGCATCAGTTTTTTTTAACAACATTTAATCACATTTCTGTTGCCATTAAAACCTATTGATATATTTTAGAATGCAGTATAGGGTAACCTTTAATATTCAAACAATTAATAGCAAATCCTAGTGTCGAAAAGTTTTCACAAATTTTGTTAGCTTAAAATGTCTTAAATAATTCTTAGAGCAACGGCTGCTCTTGCTTTTGCACTTACCAAAGTCTTGCACATCATGGTGTATGCGTGTTATGTTTGTTAAGCAAAGTTGTTAGGGACTTTTCGGCTTTATGAGTCCGAGATACACGGGATTCACACAAATTGGACGCGAGCAAAAGGTAGAACTTTTGCGCTAAGCTATATTTTGTATATTTTACTCTACAATTAAGATGCGCCTTGACTTGAGATACGCAACAGCTGCAATCTGGTGTTGGATATTCAATCGAAGTTTCGCTGAGTAAGGATCGCGCACGAGTTGATGGCGTGATTGTGATTGGTACTACGAGAATGAAGCGTAAATAGTATGATAGCTGGGCATTTATACCTGGCTGAAGCTACCGCTGGCCGAGAGTAGGCAGCACTATTTATATTTATTTGTGTATTTGTATAAAATAAATAACTGTTTTGCAGTGTCTATTGCTTGATATACCACCTGTAGCGGTGTAGGTGTAGTGGTGTTGGTGTTGGTGTTTGTATTTGTGGGAAAAGCCAAGCCCTTTGACAAAGTGTGCAAAGTGGCAATACGCAATTATCTAATGCAATACACGCATAGCAGTTGCTCTTATCAGCGTATCTATGTAAATGACGCTCATTATGTGACAGCCCTGCATAATTGCCATGGCAAGCGGAGTGCAAGTTGATCCACGGAGCAAGCGCACAAGCAGAGAACAAGATATTTCCCTACACACACAAGCACAAAGCACACACAAATACAGGCAAACATCATACTAAGTATATAGACACTGATGCAGTGACAGGCAGGCAAGCAGGCAGGCAGGTTGCTTACTGAGCAGCAGCCAGTTTGCTTATCTAGCTTACACATACAGCTCACCACACTCATACATACACACGGGGGCAACTGTTGCCCCTATTACGTAGTTGGGGAATATTCCCCAACTGATAACATTTGAATTTTGGCTTGATTTATGAGCCATAGCATGAAACCCTGTACCAGGCTTATCATAACAACAACCGTGTTGCTTCGACGCAAATTTAATCACTTTCATCACACTCCCCTCTGCATTTGCACACCCCTCTCACCCACATATTTACTTTAATTTTAGCGCAGAGCCTTCGTATGTTTAAACACGCTGAAGTATTTGCTCTTTATATTGTGCTGCATTCCGCATTAGCACTTCATTTGCTCATAAATTATGCCAAGGCATTTGCATAGTTTTAGCATTAATATATGCATATGGCACAAAATGCATTTATGGCCTTATGAGATATACATAAGTCTCGCCTTAAATCACGGCTATTGAAGTGCGCTGAAAAGTATGCTAGAGAACGGCTAGCGACATCACAGAATGTAGCATACTTTTGAGCGATGAAACTGAACATTCCACAAGTTGCATATTTCGCTCAATCGCTGGTAGTTGAAATACGTAGTTGAAATCGCGTTGTCATAGAGCTCTGGTATTTGCAACTCTTGGAACTGTCACTGCCATCCAAATGCCATTTATTGACCCAAATAGTGCAATGATTTTACTTCTCCTGGCAGCTTGTAAATAGCTTTTATTTGCGTCTGTTTATTGCATTTCTTGTACTTTATCAAAATATTCATTGGCATCGTTTAAACTTCAGGCTGAAATATGATGCAATGGAATTTGCATTTTAATAAGCAGCTTTCAAAGTGCTGCCTAATCTTCGACATATTTCTAAAAAAAATGAAATTTATGCAATTTTAGTTGCACATGTATTAGTTTATTTTAAGTTGAATTTTATTTTTATTTTTTTGTGGCCAAGTTGTACAGCCATGCTTTGTGCCCCATTCTTTTTGTTGGATGGCGCCAACAATTTTGTCGACTTCATTTTGTTTTGCGGCTTTTGTTAGCAGCACTCACACAACAAGGCAGCCCAAACTTTTGACTCTTTCGCATCACTCATTTTCATTTTTACACATTTTTACACATTTTCCCACAATTTTCTTTTTGCGTTTTCCCTTGCTCGCTTTGTAATCTCGTTGTTGCTTGTGTGGCAGCCGTTGGCTTCTTTAAAGTTTATCAAATAGTTTGCCTGACCAGCGACAAGTTTCGGCAGCTGCAGAATTCTCTGGGCAGAGGTATTTGCCTGTACTTATAACTAAAAGAAGTACTTAACTATTTAACTAGCAAGTAAGTGGGTCAGCATTAACTATGTATACATATACATTTTTTGCTTCAAGAACTTTTGCATAAGCATGCTTTTTGCAACCTATTTTGCAGCCGGGCTTCGGTTGTTAGCAATCAACAATTAAAATAGGAGTAAATGTAATTCCAAAAGGCAGCAATTATAAGCAATGGGGGCCGTAAGCCGGGCTCCTCTAATACATATTTGAGTAGAGCAGAAATTTAATTAGTTCGCATTCCATTCGCTGCACTCAAATGACTGTAGCAGGCGCAGTGTAACTGGCGTAGACTTTGGTCATGTTGTGTGTTCGTATGTTTGCGTGTCTGTGTGTGAGTGTGTGTGTGTGTGTGTGTGTGTGTTTTGAGTGTGCAACAAGGCGAAAGTTTCCATTTGATATGCAACAGAGTCAGCAGTTGTAACTGCACTTTACGAGTATGGCAGTTGGCAGTAAGTCAGTAAGGTTTTGTTTCTGGTTTCTGGTTTCCGGTTTCCGGTTACTTGCTGCTTGCTACTTGCCGCTTGTTTCTTGCTGCTTCTTTCCGACTGCTCTTGACTAATAAAATTTTTACAACATTTACAATTAGCTGCAGTTGCGAGAGGACTGCAGTTTGCAAAGGAGTTTCGCCTGCTGACACTCAGAGACTCTGTCAGTAGCGACAAGTTCATTAAATTTTTCATGGCATTACTTTAATTAATTTTTACGAACCGCACCGCCAACATCGTCGCCAGCTTGGCTCGTCGTCATGGGTGTGGTATGTGTGCTATTTTTTCTCTCTATCTGATACAATAACCGATTATAATCAGCATAGCCTAATCTTTATAGACAGCGGCCGTCCCTCTGTGACGAACTGACTGACGGCAAATAGCAGAAAATTGACGCACAAGGTTTTTGGCGGTAATCAAACGCCCACAAAGCATAAAAGCCCATGAAAACTATCGACTAGTGCACTTGCCATTTACTAGACAAACTTTTCCAACAAGTATCTTGATAGGCGATCGAATACCCTGTATATAAAAAGCAATAGTTGAGAGAGAAAGCGAGAGTATCTGTTACTTGATTTAAGTACCTTAAATTAAAATAAGTATTTATTTCTACTACTCCAGATTTTAGCATCATATGTCTGCAGCTAAACTACCCTCTCTTACCCTATACAATTGTTTGGTTGCAGTGTATGTGTTAGTGTGTGAAACCGCCATCAGGAGCTGAATGATTGCCACTGCCATTGCCATTGCCACTGGCTGCTGCTGCTGTTGTTGTTGGTGTTGTTGGTGTTGTTGGTGTTGTTGCTGTTATTGCTGTTATTGCCGATGCCCTTCAATTTTATTCAATAAGCTGGTTTATGGCACGGGCAACAGACACGCATTGCAACTAATATCGAACAAGCATTTTAATTGAATTTCACGCGTTGCTCATAAACTCGAAGCGTGCCCAAAGTTGTTGTAGTTATTGCTGTTTGCGAAGTTTTATTACGAATGCGATTTCTATTTCTACTTCTGTTGCTCTCCCCCTATTCTAACTCTCTGGGTCTTCCTCTTTTCCCCTCTCTCTGTCGTTATGAAAGTGTGTGTAGAGACAATTCAGCCATGAAGCGACCACACATTCAACCACATCCATACACATCCATTCACATCCCTCTACATCCGTCCACATGGAGCGTGGAGAGTTGTGTTTAATTGCGCGCACTTCTTGTTATTGCAATCGTAAAATCTTTTGTTATTGCTGCACAACAATTTGCTGTGTATTGCCCCCACAGCCTTTGCACTGACCTTAAGCATACTATATCAAAATAGCAGTGACATCAGTGCGTATACGTAATGGGTGTTATTAAAGTAATTATCGGCAATCGTATTGCCTCGCAGTTCATTAGAAATTATTAAAGAGTATTTCCCTTCATATATTTGCTGGGTTTTTTAATTGCACGCTGATAGCCATCGACTTCCTGCCCGAGCAATAACGCAGAGATCATAAACGAAATTATTAATAATTAGAACATTTGTCGCCCTAAAGTCTTATAACATGTATTATTTCATAGGAACTGGGCTGCGGCTATCGCAGCTGTATATCAAATCAAGGAGTAAATCGGGCTATAAACAAAACTCATAACTAGTTGGCCTTAACAATTTTTAGATTGACTTACGATTGTTAATCATTTCAATTATCTTTGCGAGAGTTTTGCGATTCGCATTGTGATTCCCACTTAAGTGGGCGCAGTGCAGTTTATTTTTAAGCTGGGAAAATACGAAACCTAAACTGCTAATTGTCATGTAATAAATTCTATAAAATTGTCGGCTATCAATAGTTATAACATACAGATAGTAACTGTTATCATGTATAACTTGTAAATTAAGCACGCTCTCGCACTCTCTTTCCTCCAATACTCATGGGTATTCCTGTTGGTGAAATCGGAAATAAATTATCGCTATCAGCGAAATGATAGCGCTGAAAAAAGAAATAATCAAGTTGTTAGTCATGGCGAGCAGCTTAATTATGCTACTTTTAAATTGAATTTGAAACGAAGTGTCATAAACTAATTGATATACTTATCGCAGGTGTTGGCTTTGACCCTTGTGATTCATGCCAAAGCCAACAATGAGAAGTGAAAAACGAAAGAAAATTGTTTTAGTTGGGCCATTTAGGAAACAATTACAGCTGCTGCTCAGTTGTCAGGCGCTTAGTTTCGCCTGATGTCTGACAATCCATCAGGGAGTTAGCTCAACGTGGCACGATGTCGACACGGCGGTGCGGTAGTGGGGTGGAGGGGTGGTGCGGTGGTGCATTTTGCCACACGACTTCATTTACGCTGACAGCTCTTGAGGGCGCCCAAGGCATAGAGCTCTCTGCTCGTTTAGCAGTTGCAGCTCAGCGCTTAGTATGCAGCACATTCGGAAGGCGAGGGCATTTGCTTTTAAGTAAATAATATTAATCATACGCCCCGCAGCACCGCAACAAACCCGACAGCGCACGCTCGTCATGCATCAAACAGCAAGGGCGTTCAAATTGCAAAATTGAAAATGCATTGTTGTTGTGAAAAATGGCTGGCATTTCCCGCGGCATTTCATACATGAAAATGAATTACGCTTATTTTGAGCGCTAAGGTTGAACAATCAACACCATGATGCGTACTTTACCCCACCGAAAATCGAAACAAAAATATGACCATTACTGACTACGCATTTTATGAAGTGCTCCACAGTGTCGTCTATCTCAAGTTGTTTTCTCACGAATTTCAAGTTCACGTTCTGTTCAAGCTGTTCGTCGGAAATCGTGCAAATAAATTGGAATATTGCACAATCTATTGTTATATTTGACTGGCTAGATTTTTCTTGAAAATTCTATATTGTTCTGCAGATAAGTCTCCACATCGAGGCGAAGCGGAAATGTTTGGAGTGTTTAGTCAGCCACTCGAAAGCGTTCGATCGAAGCCGGCATCGTTTGATGCATTCCTTGCGTAATTGTTAATGCACGATAAATGTATCAATGAGGGCTTAGCACGATAACAAAAACAACTCACTCAAATATATAATGGCATTTAAATTAAATTAAAGCAAATCAATTCAAAGCCTAAATATTTATGGCCAACTCACGTTGCGTGCACACTGCAAATGGGCATTCGGGTTTTCTGCAAAACATTGACAAACATAAAGCCCAATATTTGCTCTATTTTTTCTTACAATTCTATAAATTTACTTCAGCGATAAGTTCCTGGTTGCGCTTTCATGCGAAATACAAACTTAGTCAGCGTAATTAATCTTACTTGAAACTTTCACGTGCTCCACATTATTTATTGAGCAGAAAACTATGGCAATTATTATGTTATCCAAAGGTGTGATAGCCATTTGTTGGTTTAAAAGCAAACCTCGGATACTTGTTTTGAGGTCATCAATACTTATCGAAGAGCATACTGCGTATTTGGAAGTGTCCGCACCCATCAAAGTAACTTAACATGTTGGAACATGTTGCCCGAAGGCTTGATAACAGTGAAAATTTAGATACCACTAGTGTAGGGTAATTTAACGATTATTATCATATCAGTGTGTCATGCCGTAAGGCCCAAAGTCTTAGCTGTTTAATGTATTTTTTTCCTTTTACTGTGGCGCCTTATACATTTATCGACCATATATAAACGGTGGACACCTTCAGTAGCCGCCTAAGTCGAACGCGAACCTTGCACCGCAACAAACGAACAATTTGAATATCAAAATGTATTCTCTCAGTGTAACGCTGCCCCTCATCGCCTGCCTGGCCGTCAGCACCTGGTCGAGTCCCAGTCCAACGCGTGGCGAATCCAAGCTGCTCCAGGCGATGCGCACCACCAGCGACCTGCAACAAATGGATCCATCGCGTTCCCTCCAGTGCTTCCAGTACTACAGCGAGCTCTTTGATCAGCTGCTGACTCAGTTCCAGGCAAACTACGCCAGCTGCCACAATTCATCGGTCGAGCAGATTGCCAAGCTGGACGAGGGCTACACCCTCCAGGTGCTAGCCCTGAACACCAGCATAGCAGATGCCTGCCAGCAGCTGGTGCAATGCAATTCCAACACCAATTTGCAGACCCTCAACTGCATTTCGGATGCGGTAAGTTTTCCATAGATAATACTTGAATTATTCCAAGCTATAACTATGAATTTGTGTTGAATACAGGGCGCTAGCGATGTGCGGGTAATGTATAACATTTCGACCACAGCTGGCAGTTATTATTCAGAGCTGCAGCAGAGTGTGCAGATGATACAGTTCACCGAGGATCAGTGCACCAATAACTCGAAGCGCACCTATGAGCTGGACACGGATCAGGCCTACATTAACCTGCAGAGCTGTCTAACTGGAGATGCGCCCGTGCCCACCTTGAGCCCCCTGACAACCACAATTGCCACCACCACCACAGAGGCCACAACGTTGGCTGACTCGACTACGACCACAACAACTGAAGCTCCAGTCAGCTCGACAGCTGCATCCACAACCGCTGCAGGCACAACTACGGCCAACTTTGTGCCAGTTACTCCGACCACCAGTTCCTCAGCACCCACGAAGTCGGCCTTTAGCTCCGATCTGAAAAAGCTGATTAACTCGCTGACACACTAGACGACTTGCTAGACCACTTGCTTCGAAATCCACATTAAATACATAACAAATTAGTCTGAAGAAGTCTGCGAAAAACTTTTGTTATCTGCCTTTGCTTAAAAATAAAAGAAGAAAAAGAAAAGAACTACTGAGATATATCGACAGCAACTTCAATAGAAAAACTTGACAGAATCAGTTGCAACCAACTGAAGTAATTAGCAGCAACAGCAGCTATAAATAACAACAAAGTTCGCTCGACTGTAGCTTAGTTTCCACATAAAAGTGAAATCAATTTTATGCCCCAAGTTCTACGATTTATGCTACTTAGTGCGGCGTATGCTTAATTCATTTGTAAACTTTGATTTTGTTACTGTTCTCTGTTAACTTTTAATTTGAATTTCGTATATTTAAATTATCTTTCGATGGCATTTAGTGGGTATTAAATGAATGACAAATTTCAGAAAGCTTCAAGTCATTCACAACCGACAGTATTCGTATCGTGTGTCTTATTATATGAAATGCTGCATTACTTTCTCTCTTGTTGTAATTAAGAATATATTTATTTTACACATCCACTTTCACTTTGCAGGGTATTCAGGGCTGTCGTTTTAAATTTGTGCTGCTATTTCTAGTTAACAGAATTGAGCTCTAGGCCGAGCCAAGTAAATACAAAGGCTTTAACTTTAAGGCCGAGCGTTTTACTGTTAAATAAACAGTTTGGGCCTTGCATGGCTGCAGCTAATGGCGTTTTTCATTTAAATTTAATTGCGTTTATTTTTGCCTGGCTCTTGATTGTTTTTTGTTGCTGCTTTTGCTGCCTGCGGCATTGTTGTCACTGCAATTAAAACAAATTAGAAATGTTGGCGCGCAGGCACAGGAGCCGGCAAAGGCAAAGGCAACAAAGGCACACAAATACATGCACAAAATGGCTCACACACACACACGCGTTCACACTCCAAAATGCAGCCAATAACTAAAGCTGCTGTCGCGTGTCCTTGCCACAGGATGCAGCCTGCAGGCTGATTTAAGCCCCCCCCCTGTCCCCTGCCCCCCAACACATAGTTGCACCTTTGTGTGTGCAATGTTAATACACTTTCAGCTCCCCTTCCAGTGTTAGTTGCAGTTGCAGTTGCAGTTGCAGTTTCAGTTTGAATTCCAGTTCCACTTGCAGTTGCATTTCCACTTCCACTTCCACTTCCAGTTCCACTGCGTATCCTGTTTACCACCGCCACGTGGCGAAAAGTCCTTGCACAAAGAACGCAATTAAGATATGCAAATTAGCATCTGCTGCGCCCCCTCCCTGCCTGCCCCCTGCGGTCCACGCTTCAGGTGTCAGGGTTACGCTCAGCATCAGCATCAGCAACAGCAACAGCAACAATCGCTGAGCAAACTGATGAGATTTCCCAGCTCTCGTGCTAATTATGCACATGTAAAGAAATATAAAATTATTAAAAACACCTTTAAGGTATACGCTGCTGGTCTGTGTACTTAGCGCACGTTTTGCCATAGAACAATCTATTATATTTGATCTGTTTTTTTATTAAAGCATTGCAGCCACCTGTTAATTTCACACTTTCTGGCAGCCATTTTGTAGACAGGAGTTGCTAGAACTTTCCACAAAGAAAAGTATGATTTAAGTCTAATTATCATTGTAATCTTTGGTAATTACAATTACTAGTATATTTAATTTTTTACAATATTTAAATAACAAAATAGATAAAATAAAATCTTTATATAAATATAATAAAATAACAAATATGCTAAAGAAATAAAATAATAAAATAAAATAGTCAAAATGAATAAAAAAAGAATATTAAAATTAAACGTATGTATAGCTTCAAATATATAATGATAGTGATAAGCTTGAATAAAATTCGAAAAATAGCTAAATTGGCAACGATAATCATGAGTACCAAGCAACATATCGATATCATATCGTTGTGAGCAACAGCTGCTTTCGATAACTAAAGCTCTCATTGCTATTACATGTGGAAGTAAATTGCAATTGAATTGAAATTGATACAAGTGGAATAAAAATACGCCTATAAATTAATTTAACTGAATCTTGACATAATATTTTGCATTTTTTTTTTTTTTTCATTTTAAATTATTGAATAATATATAAAGTTAAATTTGTTAAGGTGATATCAATGTAAAACCCCATATGTGAACTCTTCTCCGCAGTACAATACACTTCAAGGTGAACTAAAAATAATTACTATCAAATAATCTTAAGTACAACATTGAATTGAAAAAAATAAATACTCACTTTAACTTTGCAATTTATTTAGATCTTGATAAAGTTGGAATTGAACAATGATTCACGGACTGGCCATAATGAACATCAATACCATATTATGCAACACAATTAGTCTAGTCAAATATAATTGGCAATACTGCATTGCCACAGCACGTGGTTTGATAAGCCGATTGAAGACGACTCACATACAGATTAGATTTCCATGAGGTTTCACGGGTGCAGTTCCTGAACCGCAACCCGATGTAAACAAACACGGCCTTCGCCTTGAAAACTAATTGAATGAATTTGAAGTAAATAGTAAATACGACATGTAAACATTTTCATTGCACAAGTAGAAGCAAAAATCAAAGAATTGTATTAACATTTGGTTAAGTAAATTATTGTTTTGATTTAATACTCGTGTAGAATATCTTGGCTGATAAGGAAAGCGTAGCCGACCAATAGCAGCTGCTTATGACGCGTTTGGAGTTGATAAGAAACGAAGCAAAACCGCCAATGCTAAGTGGTTAGTTCAACCAAATTAATTGCCAAAAGTTTCCTTCAAATACTATTATTGATTGAACCGTATGTTTTACAGGTAATCAGTTGATATAAGAGATAAGCGCTCGTTTAAAAATAGTGCAAATCAAAGTTTGACTTAGACGAGACATTTTGAGTTATTTCACTTGAATATTCCAAGAATCTTTTGACATATCCGTTAACGCTCTTGTAGCTAAAAAACCCGTAAAGATGTCCAAGATTAGCATGACACCTTTGAAATGCCCAAAAAAAAGTAGCAAAAAGAACTTTTGTTTCCATGGAAATGTTTTTCACCGCGTTGGCTAAACGATAAGAGTGATAGTGTCAACCGGAATTGATAAGGTGATAGCCAAAGTGATATAGCCAAATCTAAAGCAATAACACACCAATAATATGTTTAACACAACCAACAATTTTTATGGACCTCCACTTGAGACACGCAACCTATAAATATCAACACATAAAGCTCTCCACTTCATTATCGAATCCGACGTTGAAAGCTAACGTTCAATAAAGAAAAATTCAGGGTTGTGTTTAGTGTTAAACATGTATACCAAGTTGTGTATTCTGGTCTTGGCCAGCCTTGCGCTGAGCCAAGCGGTGCCTAGCTTCCACCGTCCCGATCGCCACTTCATGAAGTTTATGATGGCAACACACGTTGCTTCCCAAGAAAATTCCCAACGCTCCATGGACTGCTTCAACTACTACATGCCGCTGTTGAACGAAGCCACTGACACATGGGAGAAGGAGTATACCGGATGCCAATCAACCGCCACAGATTCTCGTGATAAAGTGGACGATGGCTATGAGCCCCAGCGTACAGCCATCGATAATGCTGCTGCTGCCGCCTGCAAAGCTATGGAAGAATGCAGCGCCTACGAGGCGTCCGACAAGTACTTCCAGTGCTATTCACAGACTGTAAGTCCAAATCAAAATATCCAATGATTTTCCTTAAATTAAATTGTTTTTTTTTCTTTTATCAATAGGGTGGCGACAATTCAAAGTCCATGTTCCAGATTTCGTCAGATGCTTCGGAACAGTATGCTACCGTGGCAGAACAATACCGTTTGATTCAGTACGATGAAGATCTGTGCTGCAATAAGACCAGTCGCACCTACGCCGAGAGTACCTCCTCGATTTATACGGATGCCAACGACTGCTTGGCTGGTAAGGCTCCAGTTCCAGACCCCAATGCAACTACTCCCCAGCCAACTCCCGAGCCAACTCCCGAGCCAACTCCAGAGCCAACTCCCGAGCCAACTCCCGAGCCAACCCCCGAGCCAACTCCCGAACCAACTCCCGAACCAACTCCAGAGCCAACTCCCGAGCCAACTCCCGAGCCAACTCCAGAGCCAACTCCAGAGCCAACTCCAGAGCCAACTCCCGAGCCAACTCCAGAGCCAACTCCCGAGCCAACTCCCGAGCCAACTCCCGAGCCAACTCCCGAGCCAACTCCAGAGCCAACTCCAGAGCCAACACCTGAGCCAACTCCCGAGCCAACTCCAGAGCCAACACCTGAGCCAACACCTGAGCCAACTCCCGAGCCAACTCCAGAGCCAACTCCCGAGCCAACTCCAGAGCCAACTCCAGAGCCAACTCCCGAGCCAACTCCTGAGCCAACTCCAGAGCCAACTCCAGAGCCAACTCCCGAGCCAACTCCTGAGCCAACTCCCGAGCCAACTCCCGAGCCAACTCCCGAGCCAACTCCCGAGCCAACTCCCGAGCCAACTCCCGAGCCAACTCCCGAGCCAACTCCCGAGCCAACTGACGATCCAGAGAGTCAGCGTCTGCCCGAAGAAGATCTCTCCCGCATCAGTCAAGATCAAAAGAAAATTCAAGAAATGTTAGAGAAATTCAAGAAATTATTCAAGCGCCATTAGGCCAGTATTAAAATAAGTCAAGTGTGTAATATTCATTACTCTCCATACTCAAAATGATATTTATAAATACATGAAATATTTATAGAAAATACTTGACTTTGTCTACTGCCTTCAATACAGCTTTGCAATGCTTCTATTTAATTTGGTACATTTTGTATTTGACTCAAATAAAAAGTATTTCAATTAAATCAGAAAATCCCAAAGTCTAAATCGTTTCTACAGGTGTTTTGCTAAACTTACCTTGCAATTTTGATTAGATTCTCGATTCCTGGAATTAGTCAGAGCCAACCACAGTATTGCCTCCATCAAGTGGCTCGATCTCAGAGATTAGAGCTTTGCTGGAATTGAAAGTATAACTACCCATGTTCTGTATCTTATCAGTTATCTGGTGGCCTAAGTAGTGCAGTATTTATTTAGTGCAGGTTTTAGGGAAATAGTGTTTTAAACATTTTAATTTGATGTGCTAAAAAGTTATTAAAATTATTCTGCAATATTTTAATTACTTTGCGTGTCATGCTTTATGAAATAATTTTATGTACTTGTCTTTATTAAATAAATAAAAATGTGGTACCCATGTAGATTATTTCAGAGTTTAATTTAATTACAAGTCAAATGCGTGTTCTAAGTGTTTAAAAAATATAGGGACGGGGCAGATCAGTGGGACGGAGGCTACAGTCGGACGTAACCGACAGTAGAAGACCCTTTACTTTACTACTACTACTAATATATGTACATACAAACACAATCAGAGGCTCACACACTACGCTACCCGCGTATGCAAGGCACACCACCCCCCCTCTGCCTAGTGCGGCAAATTGTCCGTTCCATATTTTCGCTGTTTCTTATCCGATCGAAACGAAACTCACAGGGCCAATAGAGAATGTCATAAGCTAGTTACGTACCAAATTACAAGTCAATAGCTTTAAAGCTGTGGCTGCAGTAGCTTTTTGCGGTTTGCGGGGGAAGGGGGGGAGGTATCCAAAATCTAAAACAAACTCGTGCTGCTCGCGAAATAGGAGAATCTAAATCCCGAATATGGTGTCTCTAGCTCTTATAGTTGCTGAGATCTAGGTGTTCATACGGACGGACAGACAGACGGACAGACGGACAGACGGACAGACAGACAGACGGACAGACGGACAGACGGACAGACGGACAGACGGACATGGCTATATCGACTCGTCTTGTCGTCCTGATCAAGAATATATATACTTTATGGGGTGTGCCACGCCTCCTTCTGGGTGTTACACACATTTCCTCTTTGCACTAAACTAATAGACCCTTTTTACTTTTTTAAAGTAAAGGGTCTAAAAACCAGTAAGGACGGAACTGGTCAGTCGGGCGGACAGCACTGTAAAATACCCTGCACGCTATATTTTAAATATATTTTAAAATTAACCCGGGTCTTACAGATTTCATGTTTAAACGGGATATACAAATTTATAGATTGTCAAATGAACTTAACAGCAATGCTTCTTCTTACTTTTTTTCTGCATAACTGGTCTTGTGTCGGAGAGCGAGCGAAACAAAGCCGAAAATTTTGTTTGTTTAATAAAATCTGGGTTTATTAACCGATTTTACTGCGCATATATAATCGAAATAATATCTTTTTATGTTCAATATCAAGCTTGTTATTCGATTTTAATCGATTAGGGCGTACAGGGGGCATGGCAGCTAAGATTTGGAATATACTTGAACTGCGTATGGTATATGCCTACCTGCATTTCAAAAATGGTCTAGCACCTATAGTTGCGGAGCTCTACCCTTTCTTTTGCTACGACTTCTTTTAAATATTACATACATTTGCACAAAACTATTATCACTGTTTTTACGCATTACGGGTATACACAGGGTATACAAACCTCTCCATGATTTGCTTTACTGCCATATTGGCAACTTTCGATTAGATCGCTTACTAACCAAATGATAACGTCAGCCCGAATTTATAGGGTGATTACCAAGTGATAGAGAATTTAAAGCAATAACATGGCAATAATATATTTAACACAATCAAGCGTTTTATAGACCGCCTTGATTGCACCATGAACGCACCTATAAATATCAACAGCCGGGGCTCCCTACTTCATTAACGAATCCGACGTCGAAAGTAAACGTTCCTCAAAGTAAAGTTAAGTTAAGTGTTGTGCTTCATTTTAAACATGTATACCAAGATGTGTATTGTGCTCTTGGCCAGCGTTGCGCTGAGCCAAGCGGTGCCTAACTTCCACCGTCCCGATCGCAGCTTCATGAACTTCATGAAGGCTTCCAACGCTGCTGCCCAAGACAATCCCCAACGCTCCATGGACTGCTTCAACTACTACATGCCGCTGTTGAACGAAGCCACTGCCACATGGGAGAAGGAGTATGCCGGATGCCAGACAACCGCCACAGATTCTCGTGACAAGATCGATGATACCTATGAGTCCGAGCGTACAGCCATTGATAATTCTGCAACGGACGCCTGCAAAGCTATGGAAGAATGTAGCGCCCACGAAGCGTCCGACCTGTACTTCCAGTGCTATTCACAGACTGTAAGTTTACATTCAAACATCAAATGATTGTCTTTAACGCGGTTTTTTTTTTATTTTCATTTTAGGGTGGCTCCAATGCCAAGACCATGTTCGATATATCGTCAGATGCTTCGGAACACTATGCTACCGTGGCAGAACAATACCGTTTGATTCAGTATGATGAAGATCTGTGCTGCAATAAGACCAGTCGCACCTACGCCGAGAGTACCTCCTCGATTTATACGGATGCCAACGACTGCTTGGCTGGTAAGGCTCCAGTTCCTGACCCCAATGCATCTACTCCCGAGCCAACTCCAGAGCCAACTCCCGAGCCAACTCCAGAGCCAACTCCCGAGCCAGAAAATCCTGAGCCAGAAAATCCTGAGCCAGAAAATCCTGAGGCAAGAGCTGCAAAGCAAGCCTATTACCAGAAACTCAAAATGCATAAATATTAAAAGCTCATCGATGCTTATGTAGATAAAATCAAGAGGTCCTTGAAGCCACCAGAAAATAATTGAATTGTCTTCTATACCCAAATGATATTTATAAATACCTAAAATAAATATAGAAAATACTTGACCTTATCTACTGTCTTTAATGCAGCGTTGCAGCGCTTCCGTTTAAATTGTTTTGTTTTGAATTTCACCTAAATAAAAAATATTTCAATTTAATCAGAAATATATCAAAGTCTAAATCGTTTATATGGGGGTTTTGCAAACTTGCCTTGCAAATTATGATTGGTTATTTGATAAGCTTCTCGATTTTTCTAACTAGTCAAAGCCAATCACAGTATTGCCTCCATTAAATGGTTCGCTCTCCGAGATTACAATCTGGATGGAACTGGAAGTACAACTACCTAAGTTCTATATCTTATCAGCTATCTGGTGGCCTAAGTAGTGCACTATTTGCTCGTTTTAGGGTAAGCAGGTATTTTTAAAAACTATATATAGATGTGTTATAATAATACGACATTATTTCATTTATTTTTCATGACCAATGAATTATATTCTATAATTTACAAACGGAAGGGTTCAGTTACTTTGAATTATAGAATAACATGTTTTATACAATCAACTCTCGTTGGTCGAATACTCGCTGGCCGAACTCTCGCATGCCTAATTCTCGCAGGCTTAAATCTCGCTGGTTCAACCCTTGGCCCAACTCTCGTTGACCCTCGATGGCCCATCTCTCGATTGCCCAACTCGTGCTGGTCGAACTCTCGCTAGCCTTCGCGTTGACCGAACTTTCGAAAGCAAATAGGGAATGCTTAAGAGCTTTTACTGGGCTGTGCACTAGCTATGAAGTCAATGAGCTTTATAAAAAAGTTCAAGTTCAAAACTAAACTTTATCGATTGATAAGAAGAATGATAGATCGATCATAAATAACGTAAATCTGAAATCTTATGTTGCATACTTCCAGGATGGGAAAAAAATTGCAATAAGTGGTAAAGCGAAATGTTGTAATCTTATCATTCATTTATAAAGAACAAATATACTCGTAGTATGCAGGAGATATCTCGATTTCCTTTCAGAGGCAATAAAACGAGAACTTTGGTGTTTACTTATCCGATTTATTTCAGTGTAATAAAAGATCTGCTTAGTTAGGGCCCACATGCAATCAATAAACAACCAACGGGAAGAGAGATACTGTCCGCCGTATCAATTGATACGCCAATCTATGTCATTTATACGTCTAACGACAACTTGATTGTGAGAAATTAGTAGGAAATTTTCAATTACCAGCAGATAGATTGATTCAATAACACACCCGACTACTGTTAGTCGCTCCACAGCTCGCAGACCCATTCAATATCTTTAGCCAAATGTGTGCGGAACAAGTACGAGGAGAGACCAGACGACGCCAGTTCTGCTTTGCGTGGGGTCAACTGCAGTTGTTGCTGCTAACTCTATGTGCTCTATGCTGTGTGCTCGGGGCTTTTGGCCAGGGCAATGTATGGCCAGAAGATACACTCGACGACTGCCACGATGATTTTAGACTGGCCAGTGCCAATGCCTCGAGTACCTTCGCCATCAGCTACGAACTGTGCGAACTGACGGCCAACGAGACGCAGCTGGATCTGTCCATAGATGAGGCGCTAGAACGTGAACAAATCGAGCGGGGTCGCGGCGCCTTATGTGGGAATCTGGAGCTATGCAGCACACTCGAAGTAAATCTCGATTACTTTGAGTGTGTGCGGGATAATGTGAGTAAACCAACAGTGCAACAATTCAAAGGAATATTTTGTTGAATTAAACGTCGAGTGCGTGCTTATCAGCGACAGATAAGAGGGATAGTGTAATAAATTGCTATGACTACTGTGGAATTACAGACAAGACAGCACAAGAGACTTTCAAAGGAAACGGCTTGATAAAGATTATTTTTAAATATTACAGGGCGGCCGCAATCAGCGGTTGATGATGGAGATCAGCTACAATGCGACAAGTGCACACACACGCCTTCGCCGGGACTACGATGAGATCCAGCAGACGCTCATGTTGTGCACACTGGAGGCGCAAGTGGGGTACATGAACAGCATGCGTCTTGCCCACGAGGAGCTGCAGAAATGTCGCTTGGAAGTCAAGGACTATCCCGACTATCCGAACTGAACACACACAACACTCGCAATACTCATAAGCCTAAGATATCTATTAGCAACTAGTAAAGTATCTAAAATAGTTTAAACTGCGCTGTTATCAGTTATCAGTGGCCTGGAGGCATGCATCAAGTGCCCCAAAGATGCGTGCGGTGCCCAGCATGTAAGTCTGCTCGGTGCGATTGGTGCACAGATATTGATTGAAATCGATGCCGTTCAGCTGTTGGGTAAGACTTAGCGCGTGCTCAGAGGCATTAAAGGATATGGCATACATCGTGGCCAGTTGCTGCTTGGACTGCGGGAAAAACAATTATCATTTGCGTGCCGAATAATCCAACCAACTCTTAGAGTTATGCTTACCAGCTTGGCAAAGCAGTTGAAGAAGTCCAAGACATTGGATATGCTCAGGCAACTGGCGATGTAACTGTTGATGGTTAGCGCCGCCTTCCGTATCAGTTTCTGCACATTTCCCACCTTGCTCAGCACCAAACCCTGCACACTTGTGGCATTCTGCAGACAGGCATCATACCCCTTCGACCAACTGGCATCCGCCTGCTCCAGCTGCGGCAAGTAGCTGGAAAAGCAGTGCGTTGTATTGCCAGCTCCAGCCAGATCATGGGTCTCCAAGTACACCGACAAGCTGTCAAGACTGCGTGTCGTTTCTGCTGCTAGCTGCAAGTGTCCTTAGATGTATAGGAGCTCTGGCATATCCTGTGGGAATTGAATTTCCCCTGCTACTTACCAGCATTTGTGTGCACAGCAGAGTTATGAGCACGATTTTCATGTTGTCTGGCTTGTTTTGCGGGCAAGCTGCAACTGCTGGAATTGTTTGGGCCCAATAATAGGGCTTATTGATAAATGCGACGTTGATAAATGGTTTGTTTGCTTAGGTATTATTATCGATGGAAATATTTCGTTATCGCGACAATCATATGCAAAGTCTGTCGCAGATCCCAACGCTGCCAAAACTGTAACAAATCGAATTGCATACTTTTTGGCGCTTAGAAATGTTTAAAATATTGAATATTGATAACTGATAATTTTGTACTTTATTTATTAGATGGTACTTTATTAGATTGTAAATTTGAACAAGTGCTGCATGTAAGCAATATCAATTAATTATAAATTGTTTAATCAATGAGTTCTGGCTATCGTTTACTAATTCGTTCACAGAGTTGCTTCAATTACGAACAGTATTTTTTTACGTATTTGGTACGTTGTTCACTGAAAAAGTGATTTGCATTTTGCTTCTTCATGTAATTAATAAAACTTGTGAAAATTAATTTTAATAAAATTGTTTGCTTACTAATAAATAAATACCGAACACATTAAAAAATGATTTATTGGTTAAATATTTTTAATAAACTTGACTATACCAAAAAAATTCCCCAACTAATTTGTAAAGTCCCGTATTCGTGCATGAAGAATTACTAAGCTAATGGAAAATATAAATACAAATGCATTGAATACAATTGATGAGGCAAATGATAAGTTATGTGGTTAAGAATCACACACATCTAATCATAATTAGCTGTTAATCGTTTCTAAGAATTTAGAGTGCTATTTTCGGAACAATTATTTTAAATTTTTTGTAATTGAGTGGTAACTAGTTAAGAAATAAAGATGTTTATTTTATAGTTTTATTGCTGCCGTATATTTAATTTGAGTTTGATAACTTCAAGTGCACAACATTTGATCGATAAGCCGATAGGCCAGCATAGACGCAGCAGACACATTGGCGCATAAATTGGCTCATATATTGGGGCTCAATGTGGCATTAGCCGGGTTAAACCGGCGTGTGCGTATGCGTGTGCGTGTGCGTATTGAAATGGCAACAAGTTCCAGCATGTAAAGCACGCTTATCAGCTTATCAGCGTGTCTATTTTTAGACGCTGACCCTGGCAGCCAATCGAAATGCACATGCAAAGCAATTTGGGGATTTCGAGTGGAAGGTGCTGGGTCTACTTAATGCCACCTAATTGATGGCCGCTCGCACCTTCTTCTACCTGATGTGGCGGCAGTCTAATTGTGGGCAACTGACTCCGGTTGCCATACCCCCGAAAGCATAATAAAGTCTGACAACAAATTCACATGCGCACGCATCAATCATTCCGATCGTCTGAATGTGCCTACCGGGCATATATAAAGCATTAGCGCCAGCCGGAAGCCACGAGCAGTATCTGACGACTAACCTACCCGACCACAGCGCCAACATGAAACTCTTCTGCAGCGTAGTGCTAATCCTGGCCAGCGTGGTCCTCCATGTGCAAGTAATAAGCCCCACCAAAGTGCAAAGTGAAAGAAAAAACTAAAAAAAATTCTATTGTGTTGCAGGCCAAGCCGAACTCAGTGCAAAACCAACTGCAGGGCGCTATGAATCAGTATCTGGTGCATGCCAACGCTGTCAACCTGGACCTCTCCGTGGACGTCACCTCCCAGTGCTTCTCCCTGTATCTGCCCATGTTGAACGAGGTCGCCGCCACCTTCTCCAGCTCGTACCAGACTTGCATTGCCACGGCCAACGCCGCGCTGGCCAATCTGACCGCCGAGGCCCTCAAGGAGCAGGCTGTCTATCAGCAGGACGTGAGCACCCTCTGCAGCGCCTTCACCACCTGCGACAACAGCACCAGCGACGACACCACCAGCTTCTTCAACTGCTACGCCAACGCCGTATGTCAAGCAACTGCCACACAAATTTTGTATCATTTGTAAACTGTACTTTGCAACTTAGGCCCAGAGTGACGTCTCTGTGATCTACGATATTGCCACCAACGCCGCCAGCGAAGCCAACACTTTGGAAGCAGCCATCAGATCCACTCAGGATACGGAATACCAATGCACCAACACCACCGAGAGCAACTACGTCCGGGATACGGCCGCCACCTACGATCTGCTTGACGCCTGCCTCAAGAACGGCCTGCCCACCGCATCCACAGCAGCTGGGACCACCGTCATGGTCACTACCCAAAGTGCTGCTGCAGCTACTACTGCTGCCCCTGTGGAGGTCTCAACTGCTGCCCCAGTGACAAAGGCTGCTCCAGTTGCTGCCACCACGGCGGCGCCAGCTGCATAACTGCGCCCAGTTCTGGGCACACTCAGGCTTATCAATTCAATATCAGAGCAATAAATGAGCATTTATTAAAAAATTAAAGTAATTTATTGCATTTAACTTTGGAATTTTCATAGAATTCTGTTATTTGCTCTTTTCTAATTGCACTTGATTGTATATGGGCCAGTGATAATTCAGAGTTAACACTTGTCATTGCCACACTCCGAATCGCAGGCAAGCTCATCCGCTTTGTTGTCACACTGCACATTGCAAATTCAGGGCACGAAATTATAATAAATAAAATTATATATATATATTAAATATAAACCAGAATGGGCGGAGCAGATCAGTCGGACGGGCCCGACTGTCTTATACCCTGTGCCAAAGCTCGCGCTGCGCGCTTGCAAATACAGTATAAAATGTATTTAAATATTTTACATATAATTTAATTTATTTATATTTTATGTTTATTAACCGATTTCACTAAGCGTATCAGCAGTACTTCCTCTTCTTCCCTTTATACGTGCGTCAGCTGCGCTGCGCTGCTGCTGCTGCGCTGCTGGGCTGCGCTGCCAATTGCGTAGCTTATATCTACTTTGTTTATTAACCGATTTTAATGCGCTTTTCAGGATAGTTAAATATAATAGAAGAGAATATATATACCAAATAACAACATTCTATGTTCAATATTACGCTTGTTTTTGAAATTTTAAGTTCAACTATTGTGTAGCTTATATCTCCTGTGTTTCTTAACCGATTTCAATGCGCTTTTCAGGATAGTTAAATATAATACAAGAGAGCTTATGTTCCAAATAACAACTTTCTATGTTTAATATTACACTTGTTATTCAACTTTTTATGTTAAAAAACACGAGGTTGTTTGGGTTTTATTGATTTTTGGGCGTCAAGGGGGCGTGGCATCCAATTTTCGAAATAAACTTGATATGCGTAAGATAACTACCCATCTATAGCAACCAAAACGGCATCTCTAGCTTTTGTAGTTGCTGAGATCGACGCGTTCATCCAAACAGACGGACAGACGGACAGACGGACAGACGGACAGACAGACGGACATCGCTCAATCGACTCAGCTCGTCTCCCTGATCAAGAATATATATACTTTGTGGGGTCTGCCACGCCTCCTTCTGCCTGTTACATACATTCTGACAAAGTTATTAACCCTGTTTTCCCATTTTTCAATGGGCACAGGGTATAAAAATATATATATATTATATATATATTAATAACACGCCCACTTGACACTATTGCACCCACCACACTTCCGCACCACTCGCCAGATCACACTGCACTGTAATCAGCAGCAGCGCAGCAGCCGTATTTATAGCGCTTGCAGGCTGCGCTGCTGCTGTCTCTTGATCAGTGCACGACAGAGAGCGGCTCAAAAACCCATCCACCAATCAGCAGCTGTGGTGAGCAAGCCCATCGCTGCTGCGCTCGCATGCATGAGTCATAGGCAGCGCTTGGCTGCTCTGCGCCTTGCTCGCTCTTGCTAGCTCTCTAAGCAAGCGCAAGCAACTGCTGCGTGTATGTGTGTGTGCGTGTGCTCAAATGAGTACAGATCGGAATAATAGTTAAAACGGAAGGCAGCAAGAGTGGTGGAGTGATTGCTGCTTATTTTAACTGGTGTATATTAGTGTGTAATATTTAATCTCTCTCTCTGTTCCTACTCCCTGTTACTCCACTGTCTTTTCACTCTCTGTTTCGATTTCCTGTTGTTCCTGTGCTGTTATCTATTCAAAAATAATTTTTCGTTATTCACAAACAATATAATATTTTTAATAATCCTATTAATTATGAATAAATATATACATTTGTATATATAAATTGAAATTATTACACATCACTATGGTATAAATTACTACACTACAGTAACAATATACCATAAAAAAAATAATAAACATTTTATATTTTCAAAAAAAAAAAATTATTCACAATCTTCCTTATCATGTTGTTGACCTGACTTACGCAATCGAAATCGCATAATACCTCCGCTTAATTAGGGTTCCATTTGTAATCTTCCCTATATAAGTAGGCGAAAAGGCTACAGTCGAGTGTAAAAAACGAAATGAGACCCTTTATTTCTTCATTTTTATTATTTTATTTATTCTTCATTCAGCTGAACGTTGTAATCAGGAATTCAAAATTATATTTTTTGTTTTCTGCTACGGCATCTTCTCTATCTGCACGAAGTAAATAAACCTTGCTACGCTTATTAAGTACAGTGGAAATATTTATTATCAGCTGGCATTTGAATTGAAATTATCATGCGTAGGATCTGCAGTTGTCACTGTTGTTATTTCTTGTAGTTATCAACCGACTTGTTTTAGTTTCAGTTTGCTTTCCGAGTGTTCAACATGGCCTCGAAAACTATGCGAAATGGCAGTCTGTTGGCCCTGGCCTTTTGCCTGTTTGTCTGCAGCGTGAAGGTAATAAAAATTGACTTGCAGATTGACAGGGACCAAATGAGAAGAGCAGAGTCGAGACATGTTAAAATCGTGCCATTTCTTTTAGGCGGTGCCCATCCCTGTGCAGTGCCATGAGGGCAATGGCACTTACACCCAGACCTCAGCGGATGGCCTGCAGTCCCAGACACAGACTGGACCCGGATGCCAAAGCCAAACGTCGGGCGATGGCCAACAGAGTCAGAGCCAGAATCAGAGCCAAAGTGGCAACGGCACTCAGAGTCAGACACAGTGCAGCGGAGCAGACTGCACCACTGAGGAGCCGCTGTTCACGATGAAACCCCTCGAATGGAACACCATGAAGCCACTCGAATGGAACACTTTCCCACCGATGCAGTGGAATTAGCAATTCTCCCATATTACTTATTTTCTCAGCATATTTTCAGAGCTGCAGTTGCTGTGCATCGCTCTTCAAAAAATGTGTAATTAAATTATGCACAATTAAAAGTTAAATTAAAACGCGCGTTAAGCAACAAAGAAAGTTTCCATTTAATTATTTCGCAGGCATTTAGAAAGCTGTTAGAATGCAAGCACATTAAAGCTGAAATCTCTATTTATTCTGAAAAAATTCGGATAGCCTTGCTATTGGGTTTTAATCGATTTCAAAAGAACTTGATGTTTGTAGGGTATTTTTAGAAAGGTATGCTCGTTTTAAACCAATTTAGTTGTATAGTTGGTTAGTTTCAAGTATATGCTTTTTTAAAGCGTTCTTTTCATGGGACCAAAACTTATGTTTTATTTCAAATTGCGCCTGAGGGTAATGCAACTTTTGCGTTTTTCTGGCTGCGGTGCATATCAAAGTTTTTAATGCGCTGAACTTTTGAGGCCCCGGCCTCTGTTCCGTGGCGTGTTTGGGATGGGGCATGTGGCAAGTCAGCGTGTGCAACTAATAGTACATAAGCGTAACAATAATCAAAATCAGACAAGGCAACATCTGCTGGAATAGTGACTGCTTCGCCTGGCCTGTCGAAGTCGGTGTCGAGTCTGGGCTGTCAGCTGGCGTTTAACTCATTTTCTGATTAAAATCTTGGCCATTAAGCGAACACGCTCAAATCGGACTAAACTTTTTTAATGCCACTGACAATAGTTGCCTGCTGCCGGTCCTGCCGGTGTCCTGGCGCTAGTTGTGGCACTTGTCGGCAGTCAGGCCGCAGCAGGACGCGCGAGAATTGGCGCCTGCAACGAACGACATGGTGCAGAATTCGGGCTCAAATTAAATTAAAACTGTCGAGGAAAAAAGATAAAGCAGAGACGAAAATGAGAGAAAGAAACGAGGCGGAAGTTGAGACTGTGAAAATATTTGTGTGGAAAATGAAGGAGGCGCGATGCGCCAGCTGTCAGCGCTGCTAGAGCAACGATGTCAATTAGTTTTTCAAACGGGACAGCCCCGGTTGCCCCTCCCCACCCCACCCCACTCCCCTTCATTCAGCTACTGCGTCTATAGTCCTAGCCCTAGCCTGGTTGGCTCTGGTAGTTGTCCTTTGGCCCAAGTCAAGTTGGCTTTAAGTTAATTGCATAAGATTTCACTTTGTACGTCCTTCAGCTGCTGCTGCTGCTGCTCCTGCTCCGCCTTGCCCCTCTTCGGCATCGAGTTCCCGTCTTGCCTCACGCAGCTGTGCTTCGCCCACTTGTTGTCGCCATTTTTAATCAAGTTAAAAGTTATTTTTAAATGAAGTGCGAACAATATGCAAGTGCAGCGCAAATATTGCATATCTACAGCTTCCTGTCGCCTTCTTCCTTTTGCCTTTCTCCCCAGCAGTATCTCATCGCATCCAACTGGTCTACCCTTTCATTAAAATTTGTATCTGCATATTATTTTCCGACTTATTCCGTTTTTATTTGTTGCGCTCTGTTTCAGGGTCCGACCGACCACAAAAGAACGAACTAATTAAAACCGCATTTCCCTGTGTCCAAGCACTTGCCATGAAAATCCTTTCCAGTTAAATTAAATGCATTATAAAATGTATATAAAGAAACACGACTTTTTAATTGTTAGCGCATTTAGTGCAGAGTGCGTTCTTTGTCTGCCAGCTCACTACAAACAGGTGCTTAAATTAAATTCCACCAGGGTATTATGGGACAGCGTTTACTCACAATTCTCAGCGCTTTTTGTTTTAATTTTATTTGATACCTGAAAGCCATTTGATGATTAGATAAGTGTGCAGATAATTTCTGCACTATTCAATTAGCTGACGAGCGTACACTCTATCGATAGAGGCTACAGTTAGTAGTTCTCTTTCTGTTAAAAATATCTTAACGTATTCTCAAAAAGAGCTTAAAATAAATATTAGAAATAATACTACGATAAACAAGAGCTGCATTATTTTATTATATTTTAAATATTCGAAATATATGTTTTATATATTTTAAAAATATTATGTAGGGCATCAGCTAGTCTGCATTTACACTGTTATCAAAAGTGTTCAATTTGTATATTACGAAGATGCGTGATTTGCCACGCCTGTTGAATTTCATTTGTCATCAGTCAGTTTCTTTATTTTTGTTTTGTATTTTCTAGTTATCTAGACCAGCAGCAGGTAATTCCTGCCTCGTACACCCGCATTCTCCTATCGGTGGCAACCACACTCTTATACTTAGGGCTTACGGTCGCTTTTCACCTGCTCGGTAAACCTTTGATTGATGATCTGAGCAATTGATAATGCCGGAGTGTTTGAGTGTGGTTGGGTGGTGCTGGTGGGTCAGCTGGCACACTAATTGGCTTTGTGGCAGCTGTTTAAAATGTAAAGCATGCTTTAGTGTCAAATTTTTTACGCTGCGTTGTATTTACAGCCATGTTTTTTGGATCCCGCTGCTGCGTTAATTGTGCACTTTAAGCGAATTCCTCTTGGCATTTTTTTGGCGCTGGCTAATTAGAGCATCCAAAGTTAATTGCAATTTACGCCTCTCTTGGCTGTCACGACTGGCAGGACGAGCAGTTTATAACTTCATTGGCTGCCAAATCTTTGGGTAACTGAAAAAATACGTCTGCGCAGCCAAAGAATGGGAATATCACGCGATTTGGTTTTAGCTACGTGTCGGATTGAGAACTGACTACTGCGAACGCTGTGGGAGCTGCAAAGAGCTTTTCTGTCAGTTGAAAATTTTCTAATTTTCAACTGCAGTGATTTGGCATTCAGTGTGGAAATGTGCAAAAGTGCGACTCGCTTTTCCACTCTCCTAACAAGTGATGTTCAAGCAGACTTTTCCGCCAAAACTGGCTGTTTTTTAAGCGAAAGCGAAGTTAAGCTTATTTTAAAATAGGCTTTCAGTTAAGCTTTTTTAGAAGTTTAATTAAATTTATGCCAAAATTCTGAACACTTATAGGTATATTGTCATTATTTTGATCGATATTTGTGCATCACATCTTTTGTTGGCATTCGATATTTTTGCTGCCTTTTAAACAGTAAAATATTATACTTCGATTGTTCTGCCTTTTTCGCCAGAAATAGCTTTTACTCTAGCAAGAAAATGGCAACACTGCTCCCGACACTGTTTTTTTTTTGTCTCTATGTCTGGCGACTCGATCTCGTTTTACTGATTTATGCGCATCAATAAGTTGCTCGAGTGCGATACTTAAGCGAAATGTGCCGCAATGAGACGTGGACAAGCAGCAGAGCCGGTCTCTGTAGAGGATAGAAAGAGCAAATAAAGAGAGACGGAGACAGAGACAGAGAGGGACAGAGAAAGAGAAAGAGATGCACCAATCGGAGCGGTGACTGTGGCAGCAGGCACGTGCGACTGCAGCAGCTGCAGCTACTGCCGCTGAGCAAAATAATGATTTGCATATCGATGGGAGATGTGCGATGTGCGATTCGGAATTTCTAGCTGTGGTTCTGCGCTTTGCATTTGGCGATTTCGATCGGAGCAACTTGCAGATGCAAGATATATGGCCCCAACTTTCTGGCTGCATAAAAAATGGCTAAACTTTGTCGCCTACGCTGGGCGGCAGGAAAAAACTTATTTTTTGTTGTTTAAAACTGCGCTAATGAGACGCCGCAAAGCCACGGCTATTGTTCGAGTGCATAAAGCAGTTAGCACACTAAGAGATACCCTGGAATTAATTTTTTAAATTTTATTTATATCTTAAGCATATAGTTGTGTAGATTTTCTTACTCATGCAGCAAATTTTAAAGTATTTTATATCTTATTACCAGAATTTAAATATATTTTTGTAGTATTTTGTTTGTTTTTCTCTTTGCGAACATATTCTTTGAAAAATTTTAATAAAACTTATATAATTTTAAATTATTTTCTAGATTTGGAAATTATTTAAGAATTTTGTAGATTATTTGAGCTATAATACCATATTTAATTTTATTATATTATTGCTTATTGCTTAATTAATATTTTAGCATCAGCTACAAACTATAAGCTCTCATTTGAGTTGTATTTTAAGGGGTATACGTAAACCAGGGCTCATCAAATAATTCATTTCTGCGCTTTTGTTTGCCCGCCACGTTTTGTGCCCGGCCATTATTGCCGGTCGCCTTTCCTGTTTTCTTTTGCTTTCTTTCAGTTTGGTTTTTGTGCTTTCTGTTCGCTTTTTGGTGTCTTTTTTGTGTGCTTTTGCTGCGCTTATCTTAATGGTTCAAAGGTTACGCACAGTCCTCAGGCCGGAGACATTTTTCGCGCGCTTCCGACGTGTCACCCGCTGAGCCAGCAGCAGCGGTCAGCTACAGTGAGACACACACACACACAGACTAACACTCACATACATACACACACTTCCTGTCTGCCCACGCACACTGCACACTGTACAGCAAGTGCATTCAAAATGGCCGCACGCCCATTAAAATGCGCATACTGTGCGCAGCGGGGTCCCAGGATGCTAAGTCCCGATTCAACTCGACTCGACTCGACTCGACTCGAACGGAATCGAAAGAAATGGAGCGTGTGCCTGTCGAAATTGCGGCTGTTATAAATAGGCTTATGAGAGGCGGTCGATAAGGCGGGGCAGAGGAGAAGTCTTTATTTTTGGGCGCAATTAAGCAACGCTCTTTCTGAAACTTTTGAGTACCCGAGTTCATTTGTGGCTGCTCACTGTTTGACTCGCTAGAATGGAGTTTGAATAAGGTGAAGTTGCATGCAACATGCAGCGTGCCACATGCAATTAAAACCGTACAGGCAGCGCGCATTTAATTAATTTGAAAATTACGTTTCATATTAAGTGCTTAGCATGCGGCATGCAGGCAAATGCTGTGGGTGCCTGTGGCTGCCTCAGGCTCAGCACTCAACTCATTTGCTAAATCAAGCATGCATCACTTAAATTTTCATTAGACTGCTTTCTTTGACTATGGCAGTAGGTGCTGCTCAAACTATGGCTGAAGAGGGGCGCAAAGAAAGGACCGCAAGCAGCGCACTTTGTCTTAATGATGTTAACTGGAATTTAAACTTACGTGATTTTTACGTGCACCTTTGGTAATTGCAATGGCGCAAGGTACAAACTATATACACACTGGGATATACATATATGTATAAGAAACTCACATGTGAACGTGCATAGATATGATCTGCTAATCATCAAAAGGGTTTGCTGCCAACAATCTGAACAAAACTGTTATTTGTTTAAGAAGTGAAAAGTTTCCCAGTTCAAATAGTTTGGCCGTTGGGCTGGAGTGCAGTTCTATAGCGCTCTCCTTTTGCACAGCATGATCGAGCGATCGAGAGACAGTGAGAACTCAGACACGCACTATAAATGCTGCTGTGTGCTATTTTGCTAATCAGTGCAGTGGCCGCCGTTGGGTGGTGCAGACGTGGAAGCGCTCCAAGCCTAAATCGATACAGCATGTATATATAATTTGTGAGGTCTGCCACGCCTTCTTTTGTCTGTTACACACATTTTTCAGTAGCACTTATTAAACTGACCCTTTTTTTGTGATATACATTATTTTATTTTTGCATTTAATTGATTAAACAGAAACCACGCCGCTTGAAAATCGTTTGAGTTTTGATGAAGCCATGCGCATATAAGTTTAAACTAAAACTATTTAATTTATTTAATATTTATAACATTATAGAAGCTTATTGTTCGTTAACTGCCAATAACAATTTAATATGTGTATTAATCCCAATTTTGGTGCAGTTAAAACAATATGCGCATTAACACCGATTGGTCACAATATTGTTGTATATTTTGCTGAATATGTTTTTATGCTTCCATTAAAATATTATTAAAAAGGCAAAGTTCTGGCATTGTGTGGAAACTTTATTTCTTGCAGTGTGCTGGGTGGCTGCCCCTGCTGCTGGCACATGTGCGCACGTATTAGCCATAAATATTTGAGCCGCAGCAGGGAATAGTCGCAGCAGTAGGTTGCAGGGGGGCAGGCGGAGAGGCGGGGAGCGTGGCATATTGGCGCTGCCAAAACGAAATCAAACCATAAATTTCACACGTTTCAACATGTGCAGCAGCTGAGTGCAGCGCAATGACTTCCCTGGATGCCGTGCGATCGAAGACTGCCCCTTCCCACTTGAGCCGGGCTCCATGGCAGATTACGTATACGCAGCGTATGACTGTCGCTGGCATTTAACACCCGGGCAGGCGGACGGTCGGACAGAGGGAGGGGGGAGGGACGGAGGGCCGTTGCTTGACTGCATGTCATATGCAAAAGCCACGTGCCAGCTGATGCCACTCGCTTGGCAGTTGAAGCGGCATTTAATATGACGCATCAGCCGGAATGCGGCATGCAGCGACGGCTTGTGGCATGCGGCAAGGCGAGGACATAAAACAGACGTGCGTCTCGCTGATATTTAGTCAGCAGCAGCACCCACAGTAGGCGCCTAGCTTGACCGTAGGGGCGGGCCGAAGGGAGGTGTAACCGCTGCCTCCTGTTAATGTTAGCAATTGAAGCGCTGTCAAGGAAACGCATAGCCAACTTCTTATGCCCCTTCCTCCCTACGTCTCTCTCTCTCTCTCTCTCTCTCTCCTGTTGCTCACGGCCATGAAAGCTCGTTTGCTCTGCGTGTGAGCGTATGACGCGCTTGTATTAAATAAACAGCGAAACCAGTATGGCGGAGTCCAAAAGGGGATTTCTGGCTTTATCGCATGCTTAAAAGCGGATTTCCCACGCCCACACATACACACGCATTTTCCCTCTCTCTCTTTTGCTCTCTCTTTCTCTCTCTGTCACTCAGCCAACAAAGCTTATCGAATTGTACACATTATCGTTAGATTTTAGTGGGCCAAGGAAATTAATTTCTTGAGTAAACCTTGTTCAAGTGCTTAGAGCAGCTGCCCTGACATGTAATTTCGTGTTTTTCGGTAGAATGGGAGGAAGTGCTGAGGCGCACTGCGAGGGGGAGGGGCCGATAAAACATGTGGCGCCCATAATCATCAGCAGGAGTCAAATGGAGGAGGAGGAGGAGTAGGGTAAGCTGTGCTGTTATCGACTTTGGCTGTCTTAAAAGAACGTAAATACATGCGAGTAATTTGAAATTAAATTCACTTCCAGCGACTGAAGACAGTGCACGCTCGAAAGAGTGAAAAGTTTGGATTATGAACAAAGTGTGAAAAATTTAGGTACAAGGCTTAATACTTAATATATACCTACTTAATATAAACTTACTTATAATTTAAAATAAAATATATAATATACACTAGTGGAAATAAATATATATATATTTTTAAACAGATTTATAGTAAGCATAAATTCTGACGCTAAAAATATTTTTCAATACTTCTTATTGATTGTAGATTAATATCTCCGAGTTTACTCTATCGAGCGGGCACTGCACATATCGATGGCATCCATCTTGCCACATTGAGCAGATTCTCGTTAATATTGCAGAAATTTCATGTTGCACATAATTAAATTTTGCGTGTTGCGCGTTGCTAATGGAACAGCAGCAGCAACAGCAGCAGCAGCAGCAACAAAGCCTCTCAGAATGAAAATGAACACAAATCTTGTGCTGTAAATCGTTGAAGTTGGCAACAGCCGCAAGCCAAAGCAATTAGTTTTCATTGACAGCATCAAATCTGTGGATGTGGCCAAGGAGTCGATGATGCTGCCACTCCATCCTCCAAGCGGCATCGTCATAATATATGACTGTGCGACCAACATTAGACACATAATTTCACATTGGGAATCAGTGTATGTCAATAAAATGCCAAATCACATGACAACAAGCCGTTTACATGCTGCCCAAATCCAAATACTCGCACAGCCGCAGGGGCAGGGGGAGGAGGCACATTGAGGTCAGGGTTCATAGGCTGTTGTTGTTGCTGTCGTTGTCGTTGTCGTTGTCAGCTGCTTAGTTACTTTAACCAAATATTGCCATTATTATTATTATAGCCAATGGGCTATAGCCTTATGTGATGTGCGTGTGTACGCTTGTGTTGTGGCTTAGAACTTTCGCTTTTGGCCGAAAATCAAAATAAATGACGACGATCAACAACAATTGTCATTTGTTATCCTATTATCCCGGCCATGAAATTGCCCGCTGTTTCATACATTAATGCAAACGCTTCTAATGGAAATCGACACTGGCCATATCCCCATACCCCCCACTTAGTGCTACCCCCCGGCCACTCACAGCTTAACTTTTCGCATGCTTTCTCCAAGTTTTCCAAGTAATAAAGCAATAAATGCTTGGCAGCAACTCGACCACAAAATCTACTATTAAATCACAACAGCCCAATATATGCGACTTACATAAATATTATATAGATTTATTAGCTTTGGATTAAAGGAGAAAACTGTGTTTTTAAGATGATTTTCAAGTGTATTATTTTGTTCTTAAATGATTTGTAATAAAAAACCAAAACATGGATGAAATTTAAGAGCCAAAAATAGTGTTTTTGAAAGAACCTTTTAATTCTTTAATTGATTTTATTTAGTTATTGCTTGCTCTACTGAGTGACATATTGAAGCAATCGATAGGCAGCTTTAAGAACTTAATGATAAATATTGCGTTGTGTTTTTTAAGTAGAATCGTGCAATGTTTTCCTTATAAATATTCCTTTAAAAGGCTCTTTACATTAATTTCTGATGTGTTTTTTTTTTATTCTCCTGCATATATGTACGTACATAATTTGTATTGCTTTTTATTCCATACACTCTTATTATAACTGTTTGACACATATTCCATTGCAATTTGCTGGGTCAGCCGCTGTTTATCGGGTTTGCTTCAACGATACTTTGATTTTAGCTCTGCTATTTTTCAATTACCAATGTTAATGGACTCAGCCACCTGGGCCATAATGGAGAAGATTATTTCGCCATGTTGGCCAGCTGCAAATATGTGTGCTCATATCGGTGGCATAAAAGCAAATACAGCTCATTAAGCAAACAAACGGAAAATGCAAATATGCCAGCGGATGTGCACACAGTGCAGCATTGCAGGATAACAGTAAAAGTGCACAAAGGGCGACGGCAAATGTCCTTATACTACTATAGTTGAATAGTAGCATAGTAGCATAGTAGTATAAAAATGCTATTGTATGGAGTATTAGTATAAATAGAGATATTATTGAGAGCAGCATTGAGTGTGGTAATTGTAATGCTGGCACTTCAAGCAAATGTCCTGCCCACATCCTTTTCAAGTGGCCTTGTCCTTAAGGCAGCTGAAGAAGGCACTTCAATACGCTTTCGATATTGATTGATTATGTGCAAATATTACCCATTGGGTATGGGTATTGGTCAAGTTTTGAGTTTCAGTTTCAGTTACGCTTAGTCAAGTTGAATCGAATTGAGTTGTGCCTGTTGCTTGAGACGTTTAATGAACCCATCTGCATCTTGATATATTTGGTCTAGACTGCTCTCGGCCACGTTAACGCTTAACAATTTATTTATAATTCCCTTTTTGTGTCTTTGTTTGCCAAACTAATGAATAAATGCATATCTACGTAGAGCAGGCAGTTTTATGAGTACCTAAACAATAAATGAGCATAAATTCTTTATGCTCATCCTTAAATTAATTTCATTTTTTATTAATTTGTTTCGCCAGATAGCTAAATCTTAAACTTAATTTACACTTTAAATTTAATTTAATTTAATTTTAATTTTTAATTCATTTGCTTACCGCACTTAGTTTACATGAAATAAATGAAAAGATAAACAAATCTTTGTACGCCTGAGGACATATTTTCTTTTGAAGCTGACCTCGCAGTCAAACAAGCGATTCATAAAGCGTAGTGCTTGACCCACAGAGTCGGTTGTAGTATGAGTGCTCGTATGTGCCTCAAGTTCACTTTGTTTCGACTCGATTCAAAATGGGGAGATTAGTCACAAATTTGTCAACGCACTCGAGAGCGGATGGACAAAGACAGCTGGACGGATGCCGCATGCTCCAGTGAGTAGAGTCGCCATATGGCACTAAGCGCCACAATATGGACATAGTCAACAAACTGGGAAACGAGGTCAACTATGTTGAGGCAGCAGCTACGGCTGCAGCTCCCCTAGAAGTAGGCCCCCTTACGCACCAAGGCAGCGAGGCCTGACTCTGGCGGCCATTGCCAAAGTATTTTAATTGGATTTGCTGGGAAAAAAGAAACTCTCAGGGAAAAAAGTTTATGCGGCCGGGCTCAAAATTTAACACAAACATTTATAATAAACTAGCTGCTAATTTACTTGGACTGTGTGCCCAAACATAAAATTGAAAAGCCAAACAGAGCAAGCACAGACACGCACACAAGCACAAACACCTGCAGTTATTTAGGGCTTCGATGGCACTTTACTTCGCTTGAGATTGGACCTCAAATCAGAGCTGTGGCAGGCAGGGGGAATGGAGGGGCATGGCATGGACAGGGCGTTTTATGAGGGCAACAACAGTTTGTGGCTTGTGTCTGGCGGCTTGTGGTGCTAACCTTTGTCAATTTATGTGTTTCATTATTAAACTTTGCCACCTGACGCACATTTCGCCAACAAGCCGAGGCATACAGTGAGTGCAAAAAATAATTGACCAAGTGTTAGGCCGTTGCGTACTCCACAAATGCGTAACATGGCGGAAAATCAATTGAATTGTAGATGCCGGGTTAAACAGAAGCGCAAACACAATGCCCCGCCCTCCCCAACCGCCCGCCCGCCAACCAAGGTAAATAAAAACATCGAAAAGTCAAAAGAACTCAAGACTTCTAGCTACAGGACTCCGGTAGCTACAGTCTGTGCTGCCTTTTACACACACGATTGAATGCGGAATTTATGCGGCGTAATTTATGAAAACAAAAACCGGAAGCAATATTTTTGTTTGCTCCGTGTATATCTGTGTGTGTGTGTGTGTGTGTGTGTGTGTTTGTCTATCGAGTGGCCAAAGGCAGCGCACACTGCACTATGGGAAAAATACTTGATTTTCGGCATTCAATCAGTTTTAAAAGTCGGTGAAATTAAATTCTTCTGACTGTATCCTACGACAAAACTTAACTTAACTTAGCAAGTTCAGAATATTCGAATGAAACAGTTTGTTTTGACTTCATAAATCTACGTATTGAAAATATTAGCTGCGTTCTTGAGATATTAGTTAAAGCCACAAACAGTGGTATTTTTTCCACAGTGCTCTGCTAGGCTATTACGCCAACTCATACAGACACACACATATATATACATATAAAATTGCTTGTTGTTATAGTTATTTATGCGCTCGGGCAATGCAACGTCATCGTCGTCTGTGTGTCTGCCAGGATCGTTGCTGATAAACAATGGAGTCCAACTGGTCGTATGCGCAACAAAGTGGCACAGGTTTTAGCTGCGGCATATGAGTATTTATTATACCCTGCACACACGGCAACTGTCTCAAGAAAGCCTGTAAAAGCTTTGGCATAGATTCTCATCTAGTGTATATACATATAGAGTGTGGCTCATTTGAGCACTCTCGACTGGCGTATGCATTTTACGCTCTCCATCTAAATGGTTTTTTATGGCCTGGCTAACTGGCTTTAATTTTGAAATCAATTGCAGTTTACCAACAGCAACTAGTATAAATAGTAAAACATAAAGACAAAGAAAGAGGAAGCTTAAGAAAGGCAGAGCAGTGAAAGCGAATAGAACATTTGCATTGCTGATTACATGACTGCAAATGGCAGACTGTAAATTGAAGTTTCTGAAATGAAATCATATAAAACTATGTCAAGCCTGGGGTCGGCAACTAAAAATAAAGAAAAAAACTAAAAAAACTATGAGAGCCATTTCCGCAAATGGCGGCCAAAAGTGACGCCTCGAGCTATGTAGAATGGACGGGGAAACAGTCGCTTCCCTTGGTCGCTTTTCACTTTTGCTTTTCCTTGGTAGCATTTGGCTTTGGCTAAGTCGCTTTCCGTTTTCCGTTTCGTCTGTTGGCCGTTTATTTCTTTTCCTTAGCCCTTTGCCTCCTATATTTGTTGTTTCTTTGTGTGTGCTAGGCATAAAAATCACGCACTCCCAAACAAATAAAATGCTGACAGCGTTTATTTCCGTTTCCGCTACAGTTTTGAGTTAAACAAATGCACATTCTCTATGACTGTGTGTGTACGTGTGTGTGTTTGGCCCAGAACGGATGTATTACAATTTCCAAATGTCCAAAAAAACGAGCATTTATGGCAAAGGGATAAGTTAGCAGCACCAGGGACCCGGAACATTTAATAGCCCGCCTGCTATTTGTTTAACACACTCCCAATGCCAGCCTGCTCAATTCTGCTCTATATCCTGCCATATCCTGCATTTGATTTTAATGCTAATTCTCTCTGCTTTCTCAAACTTCAACGGAATTCATTGCGGGATTAGCATGTCACTTAAGATACTCTTTTCTGGCACTAAATTAGTGACAAAAAAAAAACATAAATGGACAGATAAGAAATCGTAAAACCGAAACTATTGCATACTCTTAGGCGAAACTTTAGATACAACAAATTTATATACCCTGTACTTGTGTAGAATATAAAGGATTACACTGACAGCATAGGTTGAAGTTTTATGGATGAAATAAATTAAAATTTTCTCAAAAGTATTTTCCAAAAGGTATTTAAGTATAATCGTCGGCTTAGCAATGGGTATTTTTCAGTTTGGCATTATTTTTTTTGCATGTGGCAGCAGGAATATGGCACTTGAGCATGGGTTTCTGCTTCGGTCGCTTCGATTTGATTGACGCAAAGTTTTAGAATAAACATTTGGTTGCGGTGCGTGAGGCAATTTAATAGCCCACGTTACGCTCTGAGCTTCACGTTCGTGTTTGTAAATATAGTTAATTAAATTTAAATATTTGCTCGGAATGTATGCATATGTGTGTGTGGGAGTGTGACAAGTGTGGCAAGTGTGTGTGTGTGTATGTGTGTGTTACTTTTCGCCATTTATTTTGCAAGTGCACAATGAGAAAATAAACCGCAACGAAGCGACGTTAACCACGACAAAAAGTGTCCACTGTCAGTTGTTGTTTTCTTGTTTTTGACAACAACGAAGTCAATGCGGCATTAAATTTTGGTATTGTCCGTTGCCTGATGTAGTTGTTGGCCAGTTGTGGGTGTTTGCAGGTGTCAGTGTCAACTGTTGGCCCAGCCGTAAACGCAAAAGTGCTTTTGAAAATTTATTATGAAATAATTCATAAAAACGCATGCGACCGCGCTTCACACAATTGCCAGCAGCCAACGACGCCTCAGGTAAGCCGTGTTATTTTCCCAAAAAAATACCCTGTATATTTAAAGAATTATTTTATTTAATCCTCTTATGTTAAATAAAAAATACCCTGTAAAATTCAAGATTTATTGCAGCTATTTTAGGTGAGTAGATCTATGCTGCAGTGTCCCTTTAACTGGTGTATTTCCATTATATTTACAGGGTATCTGCTGTGCAAACGCTTTGATGTCACCGGTTTTTTTGGTTGACCGACTGCCACACGGTAAACGCGACTGCTGCTGCGACAGTTGGGGCGTGGCAGCTGCCGCCAGCATTTACATTGCGTATGCGTGTTGTGACCCCAACTTCCGCTCCCCAACTGCCATCAAGAAACAACAACAACAAGTGCAAAGAATTGTAAAATTTATATTTATTTTTATGGCCTGGCATTGTTTCAACGCAGCAGACTCTGCTCTCTGTCTCTGGGCTTTAGTTGCTGCATTCAACATTTCTAGTGAGTTGGCAACGTTTGAGCTTTTCGGCTCTCTCCTGCTCCCTATTTGCGCCTTGCCACTTAGTTGTTTGCATTTTTTATTGATATTTTTTTAAGAACAAAAATTAAGCATTAAGCCTTAAGCGAAATTAAATTGCTTTAAGCTGATGGATAACAAGTAAATATTTAGCACAAATTAATAGGAAAGGCTACAGTCGAACGCTACTAACTCAAAACTAATATAAACAAATTTTAAGACATAATTTTTTAATTTTTTTATTCCCATCCTGAACTTAATTGAATTGAAAAAAAATCTCGCGGGCTAGCGCCCGCAAGACATGACAGTCGGGCAAGCCCGACTGTCTTATACCCTGTACCAAAGATCAGCCTTGCTAGTACAGTATTCTATTTAAAACATATTTTGAATCTAATGTATGGCCATTATTCGCGGTAGGTGCATGGCATCCAAAAATTGAAATAAACTTGTTCTGCGTATTGTATACACCTTTAAAAAATTACCAAAACGGCTGCTCTAGCTATTATAGTTGCTGAGATATACGCGTTTAAATTGGTCAATGTATTGTATTTATGGCCATTGTTCGCGGTAGGGGCGTGGTATCCAAAATTTGGAATAAACTTGATCTGCGTATGGTATACACCTTTCAAAAATGACCAAAACGGCTGCTCTAGCTCTTATAGTTGCTGAGATCGACGCGTTCATACAGACGGACAGACGGACAGACGGACAGACAGACAAGGCTAAATCAACTCGTCTTGTCCTCCTGATCAAGAATATATATACTTTGTGGGGTCTACCACGCCTCCTTCTGCCTGTTACATACATTCTGACAAAGTTAATAACCCTGTATTTCCCATTTTTCAATGGGTACAGGGTATAATGAATATTTGTTGTGACTAATGCAGTAATTTAAAAGTCTATATATATATCTTAAATGAATGTTTCTCTTTACTCTTTTTAACCCATTTTCAAAAGGTATAAAAGGACTAAGTAAACTCATTTTATATATATATATATATTTCCAGGGAGAGAGTCCGGGCATTACCACAATATCTGAAGGTGAAAGAAAATCCACAATAGAAGTATCAAATTAACAAGTGTCAACATGCACACACATCCACACAGCCAGTCGAGTGAAAATGTGTGCCATGGAACACGTTTTTGTCATGTTTGCTTGATCAGAAAACCGCAACTGAGTCGAGTGGTTTATGAATATTCACGAATTTGTGAATAACTTCAAGTTGGTTTCTGAACATTCTCGTTGTGGTGTAATCTAAATTCGCAATTAGGACCAGTCCGTAGTCCGAGTTGGGTAACAAAGTTCTTTGAGCAGCGACTAGTGGCAGGGAGTGCTCATATTTATAGAGTGGAGTGTGTCTGTGCGGGGTACAAAAAGCAAACAGCAATAAAGCAAACCGTCAAGAGAGTTAGAGAAACAAACAGAGCAAGCATACACTACCAGCCAGCTAGCATACCACTATATGGAGCTCTACGCTCTCGGTTCTCCTAGGTTCTCTCCCACCGCATCATTCACAATTTGTTTCAATTTTAAATGCCTTGTCGCGGCACCCGACGAGCTGTAACAGCAGCTGCTTGGCTCTTGACTGCGGCATGTGTATGTATAGTTTTAGCGGGCAGTGTATGGATAGAGGGAGATAGAGAGAGACAGACGGGAAGCGAGAGAGAGAGTGAGCTCATCTATCTCTGTGTGAGTGTGTGAGCTGCAGTGCTGTCAAATTCGACTATTTCCCGTTAAATCCATTTTTAAAGAGCATTTGCAAGCAGCAGCATTTGTGGAATACTATTTTAATTATTTAATTTCTGTTAAAATTATGCTAATAATATAATACGCATAATTTAGTTTTGTAAATATATATAATTTAAATCGAAATTAGAATAGATAACAGTGGGTCTTTACCGACAGTAGGAGAGCTGCAATCACGCCACAACTGTTATCGCCTTCCGTTTTAACTGTTACTCTGATCTGTGCAGTTGCTTGCGCTTGCTTAGAGAGCCAGCAAGAGAGAGCAATGACTCATGCAATATGAGAACGTGCATTGAACGAGCGAGGCAGCGATGTGCTGGCTCACCATAGACGCTGATTGGTGGGTGGGTTTCTGAGTCGCTCTTTTTCGACAAAGCCTGATCAGCTGCTGCGCTGCTGCTGATTACAGTGCAGTGTGATCAGGCGAGTGGTGCGAAAGAGTGGTGGGGGCAATAGTTTCAAGTGGACTTGTTTATATAATAAATATTATTTACTTATTTATATTTTTGTAGCCCTTTGCTGGTAGCCATTTGCAATTTTCTTTGCAATTAATTTTGCCAAATTGTTTAGCTTTATTTTTTTTGTATTAGCTGTTTTTTTTTTGTGAGAACTGCCAACACTGACGAGGGCGTGCCTTTGTGCCATTTTGCTGCTGCTGTAGCGCACTCAAAAAAATTACCAGTGAAAATGTTGCGCTGCTGCTGCGTTCGAGTGCGAAAAGGTTGGCCCCGCACTTAAGCAATGTCAACGCCATAGTACCAGTTCCGGCTGCTAGCTCCGGCTTCAGCTTCAGCTCCAACTTCAACTCCAACTCCTGCGCTAGATGTATCTGTAACTGTAGCTGTGGCTGCTGCTTCCTCTAGGAGGCAGCTGAAGTACCCGCGGTTGTTTGTCGTGCGCGAGGCGAGGCATAAACGTATTTGCTGAAAGTGTAACGCTTGTTAAAACAGATAAGAGCGCACAGAATATGTGCTCTCGAGGCACCTAGGTGTTGTGTGTATGTGTGTGTGAGTGCGAGGGTGTGTGTGTGAGGGGGGAAGTACCTTGGGTAAGTGCCAGTGTGCCGGCATGATAAATGACATGTTTCATTTGACATTTTAACAAAGTGTTGAATTTTTGCTGCTTCAAATGCTTTTTGTGACGTGACAAACTTTTTTGTCACAACTGTTAAATAAGTGCCCAAGGAGCCAACCACCAAACATGCACACGAATACACACACACACACACACACACACACATAGACAACAAGCGCAAACAAAATGTCTCTGCATTATAATTTTTCAAACACATTGCGCCGGAAGCCAGCAGCAAAACTCAGGCAAACTGACTTCTCCCGCTCCCTGTGTTTAAAGTCGATTGTTTTGCAGTCAGTTCTTCAGCAAATGCTAATGATATAAGTGCTTACCAGAGACAGCATCTTATCAGGCACACTAACTTGGCAAACTCAGCTCTGGGTTCAGCTATGCGGATGGAACTTGGGCTAGAGTACGCTAAATTATATTATTATTATTATATTATTATTGTGATGTTTGGAAACACTTTTCATTAGCAGACTTTTACTTTTCAGCAAAAATATTATTTATTTTAATTTATTTGGAAAATAGCAAAAGATTTGTATAAACATATTTTTTTTATAAATTTTTGATAAATATTTTGCTTAAATAACGCTCGATGTCAGCCTGTTGTCAGTTAAGTTTTCATTGGCTTTTTGAGCATGCTCTTTGAGGATAGTTTTTGTTGAAAGTTGTGTTAATCTGACCATCAGAGTGGCAATGGCAGTTTCCGCAAGTTGCTCATACGCCGTGTTGTGCATTTAAAATGTGCATTGCCAAAAGACAAGCCTGCAGTCAGACAGAGAGGCAGAGCGTGCGACATGAAATTATGGCACGCATTTATCAACATTTTAAAACGCGCTGATGATAATCTGCCCGGCTGCAATTTAAATATGCAAATGACAGACACAACGGAAGCAGCAGCAGCAGCGGCATCAGCAGCAGCAGCAGCTTCCTGCCAGATGCCACATACTCAGCTCGCATAGTTGAGCTGAGCTGCGTGAGGACTATAACTCCATCTCCAGCGCCATCTCAACCTTCATCTCCATCTCCATCTCTATCTCCATCTCCGACTTCGACGGCATCTTCAACTCCAACTCCAGCTCCAACTGCAGCGGCAACTGCAGTTTGCGAGGCCACACATATTTTAGAGTGCACTTAACTCGTTTTGCTGCTGAGGATATTGTGCTTATGGCGTGCCTGAACAGTGCTGCCGGTTTGGTCTATTATAGGCTAGTTTTAGCATATTTCAAAATGGTAAAACTTATACATTTTACATTTATTTAATGCCTTTTAGCTTGCGCTACCTACATTCATATTAATGCATAAAACAATCAAAATATTTTATTTATTATAAATATATTCTATTTGCCAAAGTATGCATATTTAAGACTAAGCAGAAATAATAAGAGAAAATATTTAGATTAAATTTTGGCAAATGATATGTATAATAATGAACAATTTATTGTGCTAACCAACTAAATTCTAAATTACAATGGGATAAGACGAACCAACTGAAGCCTTGACATTGAATTTAAGCTTATTAAAATTATAATAAAAATATAAATTTTTATTTAGCCACTTTTTTAGCCAGCTGAATTTGTATATTTTAGCTATGTTTAGTTTGTTTTAACCGCAGTTCTAGCTTACTCGCGTGTCTAACAGCTGCCAACACTGCTTCTGGATACATGAATGTATGCCAGACTCGGCTGGGGCAGAGATGCAACAATGCAACTTGGTAGCAGCAGCAGCTGAGGCAACATAAGGCAGCAGCAAATGCTTGGTCCATCGATGTTGACCTCGTGAACTTTAATTACAATCTATGCTGCGCAGTTGCCTTCCCATGTCCGTCTCCCTTTCTCTCTCTCTCAATCTCCCTGTCTCCCTCGCTGTATTTGTCTGAGTTGAACACTCGAAGGCAGCCGCTGGGCGAAGCCTGGCATAGAAAATATGTAAATCATAATAAGCGCATGCATACTATTGCATACCCCTTGCCCCTCTCGCGCTCCCTCTCCCCCTCCTGCGCTGCTCGTCTGCGTCAAGTTCTGTTTAGTGGCTTTACTTTTGGATGCTGCTGTCTTTCTCTATGGCACGCACAAAGACTGAGTTCCTTCGGCTGCTGATGCTGCTGCTGCTGCTGGTTTTTTTTTTGCAGCAAACCGCAAATTAAAAATTTCTGCACGTCTCCACATAAAAAACTTTTTTTGTTCCTCTGTATTTATATATTTTTTTTGCTCTGCTTCTTGCTGCTCGTTTTCTTCTGGCTCTTGTTGTTTTCCTTTTTTATACGCTTTCGTTTAGTTTCTGCTCATATTCAGGCTGACTGCCTGGCAGCGCTGTCGCCGGTTTATTTCCTTTTATATTGCTCTGCTTTATGCGCACACACACACACACGCACACGCACGCATTTAGAAGGCATGAAATTCGCACTAATACACACACATATGCACAATATGCGCCAGCCGAGGCACTTCAAAGTTTAGCTTTACAGTTATGTAGTTGTAGTCTGTATATGTGTGCGCATTTGCTTCATTCGAATTGTCCTGCTGTGCGAGTGTGTGAGTGTGTAAGTGTGTAAGTGTTTACCAGCGACTTTCTTTCATTTCAAGTCCCTTTTCCAACCCCTTCACAGCAACCCCACCCCTCTGCACATATCCAAAAGCTAACACAACTGTCCTGACGCGTTGATTGTGTTTGCATATTATACACGCCCTTTTATGTCCTATGGCAATATGAAATTTATTGTGCCGCCCCCACTGTACATGCCCACTGTGCCAGCTTGGCCCTGACGGGAGGCAGGGCGTGTCGGCTTGTGGCTGCCACATTGATTTTAATCTCAGCGTGGCAAGCTGCACTGCTTGACTGTCAGCTCACTTAATTTGCAGCAAATGGCATTAGAAAATGAAGTTTTTAATGAAAACAACAAAAATATATCTGCAACAATATCAAATCAAATAGAGTGCAAGAGTGGCTTGCTGTTTAAGTTTTAAAGAGCTTCAGGGTTGCATTTAGATTGAAATCAACATTAAATTTATACAGCGTTTTTGATTTATGGTACCTCTATCTAATTATATCGCATAATTCGTGTGTAGCTTCTTGAAATATGAATATTCTTTTAATGTGTTCCGGAAAGCAACATAACTCGTGCTTACTGGACGCAATAAATGTGGCGAATTGTGGGGGTATATTTTGTGATTTTGCCATGAAATATGTGGTATAAAGTATGGCTGGATGGCTATAGGTTTGGTGGGCACGGTTGCTATTTGGCGATTATTGCAGGCACATTAAATGGCCATTATGGTCAGCATGGCTTCCGCTGAGTCTGCTCAAAGGCAGACTATAAAATGTGCACCACACAATGGGTTCAAAAATGCCACAATTCGTGAATAGCGAATGGCGAATACTAGTATAATACAAGCGCAAAAACAAAATGCAGTCAACCGCGTGCACAATACAAAACCAAAAACAAAACAGAAACAAAACACACAATCGCCGGTGCCACATGAGCCGCAAAAAGTTCCATGCCACACTAGCGCATATTTTACAAAAACCTAAACATAACAATCAAAATGAAAATGAAGCACGTAAACAAAAAATAAACATAACCACACTAACAAAAAAAGCTATTATGGGCGAATGCAGTTATAACACGCTAATTTATGTGCAAATGCTGCAGCCAGCTAATCGAAGGGATTGTGATGGAGCATTGATTTCCAGCTGACTGCATACTTTGTCTTCTAATTGGCATCAAAAACACAGAAAACTTGCAGAGATTTTTGTGTTTGCACAATATTTGAACAATATTTAACTAATAAATTAAGCAAATGCAAACAAATGACAGCATATTTTATGGTTTAATTAAAATCAATGTGGTCTCCGCACCACATAGCGTATACGCAATTTAATATGCACTGCCCGCAAATAACTTTTTCAATGCCAGCAGCATTAAGTTTCGATTTATTTCAATCAGCGTACGCCATTTGCGCCTTTCTCAGTCTGCTTGGTCTCGGCCATAAAATTGCAGTAAATTAAACAGTTGTAAAGTTAAATTACGCGCTCGATATGCAAGTATATATCTATGTACTTTTTTATTTTCGATACCCTGTTCACTGTGAGCTGTTGAGTCAACAAACTGTGACTTAATGAGCAGATATGTATACATTTCCATTGGAATCATATGTGCTTTATTGTACGACTGAACTTTCAGTTAAAGTCCTTGAGGTCTGTTTAATTCATTGGTTTAAACTTATTTGATGTATGTAAAAGTTTACAGCATATCTTATAGCCTTTCTCTTTGCAAATGCTCGCTTTTTCATTCATTTTCAATTTACGCCTGGCACTGTTGCGCATTTAAATCCAATGGCATAAAAATGTATTTTCCCTTCCGTCCCTTGCCACCTTCCGTTTAATGGAGTTGAAGCCTTGCACATTTGCGGCTAAGATGGCGTCCGCAAGTGTTGACTACCGCTAACCGCTTACTTAGGCCATTATATGGTCCCCGCCGACTGCCGCGACATTGTATTAAGCGCACCAAATTTATGTCGGCGATGCTGGCAACCCTGGTTACCAAGCCAGTACTTACTATGCTTTAAGAGCGAGGCGACTGGGTCGCTAAGCTGCCGCCTTAGCCTTAATAGTCGCTTGTGAATTTATGGACATGGCTCGCGGTGTCCGCCATGTTGGCTAAATGCACAATCAGCTGATAAACCAGATGGCTTTTTAAATAGTTAATTAATCAATAAGTAGCCAGCAATCTTGTCAATTTCTAAACATGGCCCTAGGCCACTGTGCTTGTTGATAAGCCCAGACAACAGCTTTTCTTTTCAGCCATTTAGCTGGAAAGCAGCCGCTGGCCATGCCCATAAATTCACAAGTGCGCCCATTAATGTCAGTTGGCCCACCAGAGAACTTTTGAAGCATGGAAAGCAGAACGAAATAGTTAAAGAAAGTTTCGAAAGTGACATGGGAGAGTTTCACTAATTTATGAGTGTATTTTTATATTTTGTAATATTTATTATTTCATGCTCTTTAAATTCAGTTCGAGCAGTTGATTTTATAGCTTTTTCCGTTGTTTTGATTTAATAAAACCAATTTATGCTTTTACATTAAATTTTAACTAAAACTAATATTTCGATTTGGAGTTTAATCTGTAGATTCGGCTTAAAGCTTATTGAATTGAGTTGATTTTATGGCCATTGCTGTTGATTTCCTGCTGCCGAAAGTGCTTATTTGAATAATTTAACAAACTACCCTCGACCGGAAGTAGTTATGCACACGAGGTTCGAGCACAAACACATGCTCTTGTTCAGTTCCATGGCTTTGTTGTTATTATTGTTGTTGCTGCGTGTGGCATACATTTACCCACTTGGCTTTCATTTTATGGGTTTGCCCTGGCTTCACACCTTTGCCCTGCGCCGTAACTACTATACAAATTACAATTTTTATAGCATGTGATTTTCTTATTTTTAAATGTGTGCGGCACATAAAAGAGGCAGGGGATCCACGACACGTGGCAGCCTTAGAAGTGCAGTTGAAGCTGAAGCGTGTGTATCTTATGAAAAGGGTTGTTTCTTTGCTTATGTTGTATTAATGGTTTATTTATGATGTGCTAACAATATTGAATACAAGCTTTGTTTGCTTTTTGATTTGCTCTGCTCATACGCCATACTGCGTGCCAAAGTCAGGTTAATTTTGTTTACCTAAATTGTTGCCAAATGATGTGATTCATTGAGGGCATTTAGTTTTATGCGGCATTATTTAGTTTTGTAGTTCTTTTCACAGTTGTGTACGAATGTTTAACTGAAATATGCGCAAATTGCATAAATACACGCAGTGTAATTTTTTCTACAAACTCCTTATGCCCTGTATTATTAAGAGCACTGCTAAAGGGTGTATTAGATACACAAAACTTCAAAGAATATTTGCAATTGATAGATATCCTTATAAAGAACTGAGCATATTTTTAACCACATTAAAATATATTGATTTATTTTTTTCTATCACATTTGTAGAGTATTTCTGGTTTTGCATACACTCAACATAATTGTATTCAATTTTTTATTTGATTTATACATTTTTTTCGTTGTGATTGCGTGTCGTTTGTCGTTTTGTGCATGTTAATTTGCTGTTGCAGTTGGTTTTTGTTTTCATTTTTATTTATGTTGGGCTTTTGCTGTTTATTAAATATGCATGACATGCAAATGGCGGTCTCAGACCAATTAACTTTGATCGATTCAACAAAATGGGAGGAAACGTTTTATGAGCAATTAATGTGGTCACAACCACTCTGGTTTTCACTGTAACTGTCATGTAGAGCAACAAAGGCAAATTGATTGTGTGATATGACATGCCCAAGTGCTATCATTATCTAAAGATCTCCGAAAGCGAAGAGCTACAAATTTTGGCATAGCAAATCAAATTGAATTAGAATGTCAACTGCTACTGATTTATACGAATGTGAAACGCAATTTGTGATGTGCATATCTTAAATTATTAGAATAATATGCAAAATTTCGGAGTTTCAGTTTTAATTCAACAGCAAAAAATATTTAAAATATGCACAAAAATTATTGCCATTTGTTGTTGTTATTATTATTGTGAAGTTCTAGCTTTAGAATACAAAATTTGTTATTGCTGCGTAAATATTGTTTTATATTCGTACCAAAATTGCAAACGCAATCAGTGTGGCAAAATGCAGGCATAACCTTAATTTATTAGCTTAAACACACACGGATAATACACACATACGCGCACACTCATTGAGCTCATTTAAGCGTTAATGGGCAATGACACACCATTAGCAAGCCGTAAGCATTGGAAATCATTATGAATAGATAAAAGACAATAAAAAAATTGGCGACATCGGCTGACTATATATACATATATATATATACATACCCTAACGCCCTAAAAGCCGGCAATCATTATGAATGGATAAAAAAAGTATTTATTGCAAACTGTTCGGCTGCGGCTGCAAATTTAATGTTGATTTCGCTTAATGAGTGCTGCCTACTTTTTAGCGCAGCGAAGTTGTTGCCAGTTGTCAGTTGCCAGTTTGCCAGTTGCCAGTTGTCAGTTTGACGCTGCTGATGTTTCCATGCAACATTTTACGTTTGTCTTGTTGCTGTTGCCACTTGTTCATTTCACCTCGTTTTGCCTGCTTTACTCATTATTCTTGTTGCCGTTATTAGAATACTTTGCCGCTGTCGTTTCGCTGCTGCTGCTGCTGTTGCTGTTGACTTAGTCAAGAGCAATTAACATGCAAATAAGGCCTATTAGTTACCTAAACGTCAGTCTGTCAGCTGCTGTCTCTCTCACCCTCAGCACCTACTTGCCAACTGCAGCACACTGGCTGAAAGTGTGGAGAGGGGAAACTGTTTAGCTCGTCTCGTTTTGGGCCACCTCTCGTTCTTTTTCCACCTTCAGCACGTTGTTGGCCTTTTAACAGGCGCACCGACGTTTGAATTTAATGACTTACTAATTTTCAGTTTTGCTGCTGCCGTGTGACTTGTGCTGTCTTCGCCCTGTTTAGTCTAACTTAAACGGCAACTGAAAAAAACGTCTTAATAGGCTATTTAAGTGAAGAAGGGCTCTTGGCCCGTTAGCCGTGCTATATCGTTAAAGTTTACGTTAATTTTCTTATTTTTTCGTTGGAAAACTTTTTGATTTTCCAAAAATTAGACAACTTGAGTTTTCTGAACCGTAAGCAAACTTGTAAAAAATCGTTTCCCTTTAAATTTATCTTAAGGGATATCTGTTAGTTCATTCCTTTATAAAACTCTTCTCTTATTACTTTTCTTGTTAGCTGTTTCACTTAATATGCTAAGTTAAACCCTTTTATGCGTAATCTAATCACTTTTTTGCTTTCTGTTTTGGCTTTTCCCTCATTTATCGAGAGCTCTTTGCCTCGTGATTGGCGCATGAAATTTTTATGAAATTTTGCCTGCAATTAATGTTAATTGATCGCTTTAATTTTAAGTATTTGCCTTAAAAACTTTTGTTATCATGAATGCCGAGGTCAGAGCTTATCATCTGGCATCACAAAAAATATTTGCTCAGGTCCCAGGCATAATTTATAGCTCGAGCAGGAGGACAGCACACAGAGACACAATGAACTGAATTGCACTCTGGACTGGACTCTGGTCAGATGGTGTTAGCAGGCCGCAAATCGCAAATAGACTGAGTATGCAGCACCTGCAGCTTAAACACACACAGGGACACACTTACACACATTTTACACCTATGCGGAGACAATGGCGCTGCGCTGGGCACAATGAATGCTGTGGGTGATGATCCAACTTGATTTATCTGCTGGAGCTGAGGTTAAAAGTTTTGCGCATACTATCATTGTTTAGGTCAGATTGCCTTTGTAGTTGAGCATGCACAAGGTTTGCAGTCACGCCCTCATCCGCCTCTCATACGTGGGCTGGTTATGCAAATATTCTTTGGCTCTGGCTGTTCGTTGGCTCGTCGAGCTGTCAGAGAATGTTGAATAATATGCTAGTCGTTAAGCAAAGGTTCTACGTTGTCCGCAATTATTAAACTTTTTCAGCCAGCTTTCAGCTTTATCTCGCAACTTTTGCCTTAACTATGATTATTTTATCGGTTTTTCGGATAATTTTTTGTGCTTTTGTTTGCGACTACTTTGCCGTTTTACGGCGTATCTAAGTGTGGGCCAGGGCTCGCCACAAGATGCTGACAGCCAGCTCATTATTTAGCCTCGCCAAGTGTAACTAATTATTGCTGCTTGCTTTTCGTTATTTGCTTTCTCTCTATTTTTGCACATTTATTGACAGCCTTTGCTTAGTGTTACCTACTTTCCGTTTGTGCAATATTTTGCTGACGGTTCACTCAGATCCATCATTTTGTACGGCCGTCTGCGACACGTGCTCCTCACTTGGCTAATAAATCTTAATCAGACGCTGGCCAAGTCAAACCACAGCTTTGTGGGCGTTGCCAATTTGTGGCTTTTACTGCCATAAACACCTTTTTTTCGTGATATTTACTATTCTTTCTCGTTTCATTGACGCCGATATCTTATCGTATTACTGAACATTGATTGGTCCGCATGGACATTATTACGCTTATTTGACTTAAAACATTTTAATGCTGATCCATTTATTATTTCGTATTTGGAATATATAATTTAAAAATGCTGCAATGACAGCTCGAGCCTAATCATTTAGAATATGTCATGCCATAGTCTGCCCCACCAGCTAGCTGTAGTCGTTGTCGCTGGAACGTCAGTTGTGGTAGTATTCACGATAGGCCTTTCAGTAGTGGAACTCATATTAAAACTGGGTGTTGTCCTATTCCATGGTGTAGAAGTTGTAAAGTTTATGGTAGTTGTAGTAGTGGGTGTAGTATAAGTTGGTTCCGATGAATTTGGCCAGGTCCAGTTAGGAGTCGCTGTGGTCAAAGGTTGCGACCAATTCGGAGTACTATAAGATGTTTCCGATGCATTCGGCCAGGTCCAGTTAGGAGTCGCTGTGGTCAAAGGTTGCGACCAATTCGGAGTACTATAAGATGTTTCCGATGCATTCGGCCAGGTCCAGTTAGGAGTCGCTGTGGTCAAAGGTTGCGACCAATTCGGAGTACTATAGGTTGTTTCCGATGCGTTCGGCCAGGTCCAGTTGGGAGTCGCTGTGGTCAAAGGTTGCGACCAATTGGGAGTAGAATAAGTTGTTTCATTTGCATTAGGCCAGGTCCAGTTAGGAGTCGCTGTGGTCAAAGGTTGCGACCAATTGGGAGTAGAATAAGTTGTTTCATTTGCATTAGGCCAGGTCCAGTTAGGAGTCGCTGTGGTCAAAGGTAGCGACCAATTGGGAGTAGAATAAGTTGTTTCATTTGCATTAGGCCAGGTCCAGTTAGGAGTCGCTGTGGTCAAAGGTTGCGACCAATTGGGAGTAGAATAAGTTGTTTCATTTGCATTAGGCCAGGTCCAGTTAGGAGTCGCTGTGGTCAAAGGTTGCGACCAATTGGGAGTAGAATAAGTTGTTTCATTTGCATTAGGCCAGGTCCAGTTTGGAGTCGCTGTGGTCAAAGGTAGCGACCAATTGGGAGTAGAATAAGTTGTTTCATTTGCATTAGGCCAGGTCCAGTTAGGAGTCGCTGTGGTCAAAGGTTGCGACCAATTGGGAGTAGAATAAGTTGTTTCATTTGCATTAGGCCAGGTCCAGTTAGGAGTCGCTGTGGTCAAAGGTTGCGACCAATTGGGAGTAGAATAAGTTGTTTCATTTGCATTAGGCCAGGTCCAGTTAGGAGTCGCTGTGGTCAAAGGTTGCGACCAATTGGGAGTAGAATAAGTTGTTTCATTTGCATTAGGCCAGGTCCAGTTAGGAGTCGCTGTGGTCAAAGGTAGCGACCAATTGGGAGTAGAATAAGTTGTTTCATTTGCATTAGGCCAGGTCCAGTTAGGAGTCGCTGTAGTCAAAGGTTGCGACCAATTGGGAGTAGAATAAGTTGTTTCATTTGCATTAGGCCAGGTCCAGTTAGGAGTCGATGTGGTCAAAGGTAGCGACCAATTGGGAGTAGAATAAGTTGTTTCATTTGCATTAGGCCAGGTCCAGTTAGGAGTCGCTGTGGTCAAAGGTTGCGACCAATTGGGAGTAGAATAAGTTGTTTCAGATGCATTCGGCCAATTCCAGTTTTGGGTGGTGGTACTTAGATTCGCAGGGCGAGTGGGGGTCCAGTCCGATGTGATATATGTAGACTCATTATAGTGTTGAGTTGTATTGGTAAGATTACCACTGGGGGTAGACGGTTGCCAGACTGGGGTTGGTGTAGTAGCATTTTGTGTGGTTCCTGGAGAAGTATTGCATGGAGTTGGAGTTGGAGTTGCGTTGGTGGCTTCTGTAGTTCCCTGGGTTGTGGATTTTCTGAAAGGTGCAGCAATGCACTGGTCCAGACCGCTTAGAGACTGTCCCAGTTTATGAGCAGTTTTCTTGATTTCATGTACAACACAACGTCCACCTTGCCAGAAATTCCTTTCGTTAGGCTGAATAGCAGCAAACAGATCCATGACCTAAATGTAAGACAATATAACATAAATATCTGTTGGGTAGACAACTAGCTAGTGTCTTACCTGAGCAGAATAACAGCTTGGAGTGCGACATGAGAGCATATTTTTCTGGAAGGTTTCCCTTACAGAAGCTGATCCATGTTGTTGGAAATAGGTCTGCATGTCTGACAATTCCACATTGCCGCATTGACGGATCCTTTTGCCGGCAAACAACAAGGTTTCAACATTTTTAACAGCAAAACTGGAAACACATGAATCCAAATTTTGAAGAATGTCGGAACCGGGTAGTTTGAGTTGTCCGGTGATCGCATCGAACAGCAAATTCTCCAAACTCAACTCACTCGTAATGTCATTGGAATAGTCAGGCTCTGCGGCCGCAAAGTCCTAAATGAAACAGAATATTCAGTATTATATGAAATTATGCAAGAAGAATTAGGAAGTACTTACGTTTACGCTGAGTAGAAGTGCGCAGAGCACCAGAAGCTTGCGTATAACCTCCATTGTGGCGGTTCAGTTCGTTTCTGCCTTGGACACTGTGTCGCCTGACCATTTTAAATTAAAATTTGTTGGCGTTTAATCTATGACGATTCACATTCGTGTTCGCATTCGCATTCGTATTTGAATTCGTATTTCTTATTATTTTTACCGTATTTATCAATAAATACTTAAATCACACTCAATAAAGAATTTTTTGTCGCGTTCTTCCGCTGGGTGATAACAAACCTATGCAGCCTGATGGATGATTGAAATTATCTGCATATCAATAAATTTGGAACTATCGATACAAAACCTATGTACGGTTAATTTATAATGAGTAATGCGTGGACAGAAATTCTGTGGAACTCTGATTGGAAAAATACTTAAGTTAACCTATCAGCAAAGCATGTCCGAACGCAATCAAATTTAATAGATATTTATAGATGCTATTGAGTTTGATGTGTTCTTTTTAAGTACTCCATAGTATCAAGATTCAGATAGCTATTGAGAAGGTCAAGTAAATTGAGTTTGACAGCTCTTTATTTGCAGCCTATTAAGTTAAGATGGGTAATATATTACACATATTCCATATCTCATTTAGTTTCTACGCTGCTCCTGCTGGGGTTCCAGAGGTTGGGGTTGGGGTTTCAGCTGCTGCTGAGGCTGCTTCTGGGCCTGTTGCTGGGTCTGCTCGGGTTGCTGTTGCGGCTTGTGTCCCGACTGCTGCTCCAGCTGCAGGGGCTGAACTTGCTGCTGGTCAACTAAATTGCGCTGCATGGGAATTTTCAACAGACATTCCTCGTAGTCGCTGATGCATTTGGAGGCCTCCGGATAGAATGAACTTGTGGCAGCTCCAATGCAGTTGGTCAGTTGAGCATCCGCGTTAGATGCGTTGGTGGTAAACTGGGACTCTATGCGATACGATTCGGCATTGGCTTGGCTCAACAGCTCCAAATTTTCTCTATGCTGTGAAATTTAAAGGAAAGTAAGTCTCTACAAATGTAAATATAGCATGGTATAAATTACTTACAGTGGCTCTGGTGCAGTTTAACATGAGATGGTTGTCGGTTTCATTACGGCATTTCTGCAAGTTTTTCTCAATCTGCAGATTCAGAACTCGCACTGCGTTTACTGAGGCGTTCTTGTTTTGGTCGATGTCGTATTTGGTACGATTGTTATTATCGTAGCACTGGCTAGTGGCATTACTGATATCGTTGAACACCTTGCTGGTGGCATTGTCAAAGGCATTATTACAGGTAACCTCAGCTGGGCTCATGGCACGCCCCTCTCTGCCGGCGTACGCCGATTGGGCCATGACCATGCGGAACAGGTTTTGCTCATCGAGCATGCGTGGCCACGCGCTGGCCTGTAATCAAATTAATTGATAAGTGATTGGCTGAAGTGTGTAAGCGATATGATAACAATAGGATTACTTACACCCAACACAGCTAGGGAAAGTAAAAGAATACGTGTGAACAGCTGCATCTTCTGCTTAGTTTAACTCTCGGTTTCTGCTTCTCTACTAATTGCTCATCTCGATTTTCAGTAGCTTTTATAGCAGAAATTTAACGTTGTAATGCTCTGGTAAAGAGCAGAATTTACTGCAGTCTGTGATAAGATAGACAATGTACAAGTCAATTGCTTGTCTAATTGGCTTTCTGCAGTTTCTGATATCATGCCTAATGTTATAATGTAAAGAACCAGCTATGATAAATTGCCACATCGTTCTAATCAGCGCCCCTGTTCCAGGCGTAGTCTTATCAGACAGGCGCACAGTGGTTTGTCTTGTATGGGAGCTGCGGCCAAAAATACTTCCAATGGTGCTATCACCATGAAATTTTAACCAAAAATCTATAAAAATATTTTAAATATAATATGTAAAAATTGGCCACATCGGCCGACTATATCCCATAGCTCCTATAGGAACAATCGGTGTAAAATTTGTATGATATGTTTATTTTTATGACAGTTCAACTTTAACTATAACTTTAACTATTTGTTATTCGATTTTCGATCAGTTTTTAATTTTTTTTTCAAAACCATACAATAATGTATTAATATGCCCCCATTCCCGTATATATCCAGCATTGAATAGTACCAAATGAAACCCCCAAATTTATAATAACACTGGCCGACAAATTTTGCGAAAGTCGAGACCTTCAAAATTTTAGTTTCGATTCCTAAGCGTTTTGGAGCGCTGATTTCAAAAATAGACATTACAAAATTTTTTAACTCAACGTTTTCCAGATATCGGGCGATATATATTTGGTCGATGGTAGGTGCATATAAACTACCATAAAATCGAAACGGTCAAACCGATCACCGTTATTTTGGTTTTAAATGAAAGATTAATGTTGCCCCCACATATTCTTAATACATTATAAGAAGATTGGACGCATAGTTTCCTCCCTACATGAAAACTAACGCACTTGCAATCAGATTTCTTGAACATTTTTCAACTTCGGACGCAAATTTTCAGGTAACCTCCATTAAAAAAAATTTTTTTTTTTAATATCATAAGATATATCAATTTCACGTTATTTGGTATATCCCTCGTTAATATTGGTCATTTAGTTTTTAAGTTATAAGCGAAAAACGAAAAACACCCGAGTTACGCTGCATGTATTTTGGTTACGCGGAAGGGCTGTTAAAATTCTGCGGCATTCTGCGGCATTCCATTCTGTAACCAAAATATGTACATGCAGCGTAACTCGGGTGTTTTTCTATAAACGATTCCAAGATCACGTGCAAACTTGGGCGGCTGATTTTAACAACAAAGAATCTTTAAATAATGATTAATTAAATAAAAAAAAATCGTTTCGGGGCAGTACGGGGAACCCAACTTTTACCTTCGATGAAAAAAATGTTTCATTCTGCCAGGCACGGAAAATAACAGTAAACAAACATTTATTGTGTTACTAACAACTAGCATGCAAATTAAATAAAAATTATAAAAACATAATGTCTTTACCTTCAACTTTTATATCCATTTCAATTTGAGAACTTTAAATTTAAGTTTTTTACTGGTTTTTAATAATTTACTTTGCACTTGCTGCTAGTGTCGCGCTTGCTGAAAGTTGTAGTTCGTTTTATGCTCTCTCTTTTCGCGCTATTTTCTTTGCGAATATGTGAATCAAAACAAAACAAACACATGTTTTAAAAAGTTTGCTTTATTGACAAATAGATGGCGTACATTGGAACTTAAATTTCTAAAATTAATTTTTTTATTTTTGGCCTATGGGACAGACCACTGTGAGGCGGTAAGGCGCTGCCATTTGCCGTTTGCCATTTGGTGGTGTCTATATGTCTGCATTCCTATCTTGACTATGATATAAGAACTTATTTTCGACTACTCGTATTTTTGCTGAACTGAATCACCTCAGCTTGTAATTGGCGCTAACCAACACACGTGTTAATTAATTCCAGCTGCCTTAAGTGGCAATTGAAGAAGTGCGACAAGCGCTTGCTGTATTGAACGATAGAAGTTACAAGATTGTGTCATAAATTAGACGTGATTTTTACCTAAGACGTCAGAAGCCTTTCCCAGAACTGCGATAACAAAAGCCAATCGCTTTTGCCTTTAATCAGTGCATATGATAATATTTATAGAAACATTTCCATGAATTTTCTTATCATATCATTATTCTGGGCTTTTCTATAAGATCGGTCGATCCCTTGTTTACAGTTATAATGAATTATGAATGAAAATACGATAATGCACAATGTATTTCACATTTGGGCTGGCCGGAAACACTTATAAACAGTTCGATTTTTTTTGTCAATTGGATTTGGTAATTGTGATCGCCATTCAGTAAAACCACAACTTGTAAACAAAGTTGCCACAGAGATATATGTAATCGTGATTAAAAAGTAAGAGTTTAAGCTACAATAAAAAATAATACCGTGATTTAATTCTTTGTAAAATATAAATCATTATAATATTTTTGTAACAAATTTGTAATTAGAAATTTGAAAGCATAATTCATTTCGCATAGCTCATTAAATGTGAATAAATGTAAATGTTTTCTGCTCATAACGGCCAAAGTTGTAGAAACCCATTTGCTAAATTTTGCAAGAAAACATTTGCAATAATTTATGCCGTCGGTAAATTTAAAGATTATGTTAAGTATTTGATAGCTCATTAGATGGTTAAGTATAGGTATTACCTTTTCGACACTCAGTCAATTGGCAAACAATGCGCGAGCTCAAATTCAATTCATTTTTCATACGTGGCGAAGGAAAATCAGAGCCAAGATTGCCAAAATGAAAGCCTGGCAAAACAATTTTGAAAAGTGGCTGAATTTGGAGTTGCCAACAAATTTATCACAACAAGCCAGCAAACACAGACACACACATGGAAACTGATTGCATGTAGATGTGGTAAGATGTGAGTCAGAGTCTCATATATCATGCGACACACACCAAACAAGATTTATAAGGTAAAAGATTGTTGAAGCACCTCCAGAGAAATAAAGTCGACGTTGGCAGTCGGCAGAAGAGGCAGACTGAGGCGGGGCGAAAGCCAGAAGATGACGAAGAAGTAGAACAAGGAGTAGAAATTGTGTATTTATGGAGGTAGAGGCGCATAACTCAAACGATTAATCAAAAGTGTAAAGTGCAGACGGGGTGCAGCTTTATGGGTGGCAAGGCGTGGCAGGGAGGCAGGCGGGCAGGCAGGGGGAGCTGCCACGTACAGCTGCTTAAGCTCCAGACCAAATTAAGACTTGTGAATTTAGACAAAAACCTCAAGACAATATTCATGTGTTGGCTAATTCCCACAGTTTGGCAGCCAGTGTTGCAAAAGGTGCTCCCTGTCAGCGCTTGAGATGTGACAGCTGCTCTACTCTGGCTGTTGTTGTTGCTGTTTTTATACCCTGTAAACATAAAATCAGTGAATACAGGGTTGATAAGTTTAATCAAATGCTCACTTGAGCAATTATAAGAGCAAGAGCTGCTAAATTTTGCATGTAGATAGATGTATATCATACGCAGATTTAGTTTATTTCAAATGTTGGATGCCAGGCCCCATTTACGCTCTTATCAATAACATATTAAACACATTCAAATTAAATAAACAATATTCAATGTTTTGTTTCGCTGAAAAAAGAAAATGTAATAAGTAACATTACAGGGGGTTCTGCTGTCGCATGCTTTCGACTGTAGCGCTTCCGCATTTTTGTTGTTATTGCCGTTGTTGTTATTACTTGTTTCGGCTGGCAGAATGGTTTTTGATTCTTAATGCTGCTGGCACTTGTAATGACAACCATTGTCACCTTTCGCCCCCGTCGAGTGGGCGTCGTGTAATGCGGCTGGAAGTGTCATTTACAGGCGCATTGTGCTGGGAAAACCACAGCTAAATACACACACATACAGAGCATAACAGAGCAGACTCTTTTGCCTTTTAAGTAGCTGTTAAGCATTTTCATTACATACGCCAAAATGCACAATGATTTATGCGGAACCTTCATCACGTGCGCCTTCTGCTGCGGATTAAATACTCCAACCCCACTTGTGTGCCCACTCAGCCACTCCCCTCCCCTCTAGATCTCACCATCTCTCTCTCTCTCTCTCTCTCTGTGGTACTGCGCCAGTTTATCATTAAAAAATGGCATTTCATGCCGCATGCCTCACATGCCACACGCAGATAGAAGTAGTCTGAGTGCTGCGAGTGTTGCGCATTTTCAAGACCAACAACACTGACATTGCACATTGTTGCGCAATGCACGTTGCTGTTGTTGGTGCTGCTGCTGCTGTTGTTGCTGCTGTTGCTGCTGCTGTTGCTGCACTTGTTGTTGTCGTCAGTGGGGTTTCGCTTTTGTTTACTGCAGCTTTGTATGCAAATAAATGGGCGGTCTAGACGGGCACGCACAATGGCAGTTTTAATTTGAAAAGTGCCTGCCGCTACGACAGCCTGCCCCTATCTTCCCCCTCCCCCAGCCCTCTCACCATGCTTGCCACACAGCGGCAACAATATACTCTATGTATTTTGCTCTCTTATGCAAACCTTTTTTGCAACAACCGCAAAACACGCCCCATGTGAATACGAGACGCGTCGACATTTGTGGCCTCAATGGAAAATTCTGCAAATAGTTAAAAAATATATTTATACATATATATATTTATTTGTAGCCAATTTTATAGGCTGTTTTTTATGAACTTCATCTATATGAAGTGCAAATAATTTCATTTAAAAAGCGCGCTAGATTAAGCGCTCATGTAGAAAGAGACAGCTAGTCAGTGTCAACACCATCTACTTAACTGCTGATAAAAACACTTAACACTTGGTATTGATAAGAGCGAGTAAAAAACGAAAGTGCCAATACCTTATTGAGACTGACGTGTTCAATGAGTGAAAACAACTGAAACAAATTAGACACTCTAACTTAAATTACAACTAAAAATAAATTAACAGAGTTACAAGAAAAAATCTAAAATAAATAATATAACAACATATATCCTGTATTTATCTATAAAATAACAGGAATTGGAAAACAGCTAAAAACGACAATCAAATTGAATTTTAATAATTATCTTATATGAAAATATTTCTTATTAACTAAATTAATACAAGGAATTTCTAATTATTTATTTATTTCTGCCAACTGTTATATTTGTAAGTAATATTGTCATTCAAATAGTCTTGTGGAAGCGCAACGTTTGTTAAATGAATACATAAAACTTACAGCTGAAAGAATTATTTATGATAAACAAAGCGAAATTGCAGACATTTATAAAACATATTTTAGCAATTTTATTTAATTTGAATTTTTTCCAGCTTCCTTTTGGCGCTTTCAATTCCATTTTTTCGGTGCTTTTTACTCTCTTTTGTTGTTTATAACATGCGCTAATGCAGCAGCAATGACTTTTCACGTTTATTATTTTGTTTCTCCTATTTTTTATTTTTATATGCTGTTTTTGTCATAGTTGTAGCCTTGCAGGTTCCTGTCGGTCAACGAAAATTGAAATTCATAATGAGTTTTTTATGCAAATTTGACTCGCGGCATTTGGCATGTAAAAGTTTCGACTGTCGCATTTTATTTCATTGTAAATTATTTCTATACTAAACGCAATTTTTTCTCTTCATTTGCAGCATATTATACAGGAAATCCAACCAGGACTAACAGATGCGCTGTTCTATGATAAATTGATTTAATTTAATATGCAATAAATATATAAATAAATTCTTAATAATTTATGGGAAAAATACGAGGTGTATTGACAAGTGTTTTGTGGCGATTTACTTTTACAGGGTATAAATTTGTATAGTTGAACGCGAATTTATAATATTTTTTTGATACTTTGAACATTTGTGGGCAGCGGGTAGGAGAGGTGAATCGCATAACAGAATTGTTATATGTTAATTCATTTCAACATGCAACATTCAACATTTTTCGTGCTGTGTTGCATGTTTCGCAGAACTGCGAACAACAATGCGTATGCCACATGTGCAAATTTTTGTTCATTTTCATTTTCATTTTATATTTTTGTATGTTTTCGTGTACTTTTTTTTGTGGGTTAAAACTTAGTTGAAGCAATTCACGGAACATTTTAAAAGGCTGTGAGAGAGAGAAAGTTTTGCCTTGAATTCTGTTATTGTTACAGCGCAGAGCAGTGAGAAATTTTGTGGCCTAATGGCAAAACGGAATTTGAATTTAGATTTAATCCGATTGTAAAATGTGATTTAAATTTACCAATGCGAGAGCCTTTTGGCCCATAGACCACGGAGCGCAATGGCGGGGCAAGGGAAAATGAAAATGAGATTTGCATTTGAAAGCGTGGCGTTTTTATGCGTGCTGCGTTCGTGAAAATTTATTAAAGCTTTCTATTGCACGTTGGGGAGCTGGGAGCCGTGGAAAGTGGAACTAAAATCAGCTAGAATGGCCTGCCTGCCTGACTGCCTGCCAGCCTTCCTTTGTGTGTTAGAGATTTACAGTTTAGGAGTTTATGGAGTTTACACTTGATTTTGCTGCCAGGATAAAGGGCCAAAGGATAAAGGACTATTACATTTTAGTGCGTGTGCTTTTGTTACATTTTAAACGCGTTTAAAGCGATCGCCATGCGCAACTAAGTCGCGTGAGTTTTAATCAAGTTAAATGGTTCGCATAAAGCCACTGGCCAAACACACACCTACACACACACACAAACACACCCACACACACACGCACACCATCTAACGGCAATTAAAGTCCATTAACCACATGATGCGTTTTGCACTTAAACCAACGCACACAAACACAGATGCACTCACATATTGCGGCACACCTGGGCATGTGCAATCAGCACAACTTTGCAACGCGAATTGTTGCAGCTGCCACTGCACACCAAAGCCGCCTCCGCGTCCGCATCCGTTTCCGTTTCCGGCAGGCGTCAAGCCACGTAGCGGAAACGCTCTGTTGATGCGCCCACCTGTCCCCGCATTGCGCTGTTTTGTGTCACCAGCTGACCAGGACAGTCCAGTCGGGTTAGCGGCCACGTATGCATCCCAATGAAAACTAATTAGGCTGTTCGTCTGCTCTAGAACCGGGCCTGGCTGTGGCTCTGGTCTGTTGCTCTTCCTGCTGCCGTTGCCATTGACATTACCCACTGCCCATTGGCCACATCGTCAGTTGCACTTGTGTGCATTCTCCAGCCGCTGCAGCTTGATGATTTTGACATTTTTACCTATGCTCTGTGCTGACAGCTGTCATTTAAGGCATATTGAAACTTAAGCTAACACGCCGATAGCCAAATCAGAGTGAAGTTCAAGAGATTTGTTGTTTATTTGAAGACGTTATATTTAGTGGCAAAATTGGCTAAATTAGCCAAGTTAAAATGACTAGAGAATATACACGTTTATACACGTTTTTATCAAAATACTTATGCTTTCTTTAGAAGCGCTTATTTCTAGTTAATTTAAAAAACCTAAAACCCAAAAAATGTCTAGAATATAAAGACTCTTATTTTTATACAACTATTTTGATAACGATAACATTGTAGTTTCTGTCTGAAAAAATCTCTAAAATTACACAAAAAACGTTTTCAAAAATCGCTTTTTTGTACAGCTGCAGCATTACAGGGTATTTGCTCGTGAGTGCTTATTGTTTGTTTATCAAATGGCCGCTTGTTTTGGTCGCTGCTTTCCGGGGCTGGATTGCGGTTAGCGAATGCACAAATAAAAGCAGGCACATGGCATAACTGTTGCTGCCATTTTATGTGTGGGGCAAGTGCTGCAACTGTTGCTGAGTGGTTTTACCCCCCCACACACATTAGACACAAAACAGGGTATGCTGTAGGCTATATGTGTGTTTACGAATCCGTTTGCTTTACTCTTCGTCTGTCGCAGCTGTCGAGCTTCGACCTTTGGCACTGCTGATTTTGACAAGTGTCACAGCAGGTCTAGAGTTGCGACTGTTTTCTAAGGGTTCTCCCTCTGCTCGAGCGGTTCAAATGTTAAATGTTCTTTTAACTGACATGCAAGGAATTTAATTTATTTTTGCCCAAAGACAAACACAACGACAGATGTCAAATTAGCTGCCTAATAAACACGCACATGCTCGCGTGTTCTGTCTCATATTTCCCTTTAAATCAAATGCCTTAAAGCGTATGTCTAAAATTAGTCAGAAGAGGCAGTAGATTTGCATGGCAGTAGTTTTCCCGCCCAAAGCTCAATCGATAGCAGCCAGAGACAGCTAATTGCATTGTTTCTGAAACTGCAGCAATATGAAACTTTCTTTTACGCTCTGGGTAAGTGTGTGTGGCTCGCTTGAGTTAGAGTTAGACGTAATGAAGCAGCTTAAGCGGATATAAACTCAGCCATAAGCCAGCTTTAGACTTTTAATTTAAAAGTTTTGCACTCTGCCAAAAGGCGCTGCGACGACAACGTAATGCAATCAGCAAACAAAAGCCAATTGCCAAAGGACGAATGCAGCAGAATCGAATACGGCTCCCATGCCACCATGCCACCATGCCACATGCTGGCTGCATGCTGCATGCCGCTCGCTGTCAGTGCAACTCATCAGCTTCATCTTTTTGGTCGAGGGCCGGCATTGTGCGAGGGACTCGGCTGAGCACGGATTATGTCGTAAATTGCAGCATTTGGACGTTCACAAGGTGCTTGGGCCAGCGGAGGGCAGGGGCAGGGGCATTGTCATCATATTTGGGAGCATAGAAAGCCGGAAAGCCGGAGAGCGGCACAGAGGCGGAGACAATGTGAGAGATTGGTCCATAACCATAACCATAACGAAAGTTGCTGAGCCACACTCAAGGGTATAATTAACAAGATATAAAGCAAAGGCATGCAATTTTCGCGCTTTTAATCCGTAGGTTCTGCCTTTGCAACTGCAGCTGTCAAAGTGAGTGAACAGCAGAGACACGAAAGAGGGAGAGACAGAGAGAGAGAGAGAGGGAGAGAGGGGGAAGAGATATGTCCGGGTAGGTACGTAGTGGCTGGCAGCTTTTTAAATTAAATCACAGAATTATGGGCTATAATTGGCCATCCGTTCGGCCGTGAGCCGAGATATTGTGTGTAAAAATAATTAACGACATTGCAGTAAAATGAATTTCGCACAAAATGAAAGGAAATCAATGCGAGGACTGTGGCAGGGGGACCTCAGGGGATTTATGTGCCATTCTCTTAACCACGTATTGTGTGTGCCGCCTTTTGTTACGCATACGACGCGCTGGCCAGGCAAAGCTGCCATTTACACTTGTAATTACGAGCAGCAAGTGAAAGCAAAGCGATTTTAATTTGTTACAAGTACTTGAGAAAGCAAACAGAATCCGAAACAGCAACAGAAACAGAAAAGAGCAGCTGGAAAAAGTATTCGCATTTTGTGGCAACTTTTGAGATTGAGATGGCAGAAAGTAGAGTCGAGTATCTTTTGCCTTTTTGCCTTGCCAGCGCCTTGTGCAGCGCCTCGACTGCTTTATTGGAGTTTAATCTTTTGCGTCTCTCTGATTTGGCAACTTATTACTTAAGTTTCTTTTCGGGCTAAATATTTCAATAAACTTTTTTTTACTTTCTGCTCGACACAAACTTGGTTATCTACTTACAGAGCGATTTCGTGGGGTTAGCAGCGGAATAAAATAAAATGAAAACGAAAATCGATGCCAAATGCTGAGCGTAACCAAAGAAAAAAAAAAGGAAAGTATAAAGAATCTAATTTCAATGTTTTAAGTCAGACCACGACTGCCTTTCAATATAAATAATCGACAAAAATTACAATAAAAATCAATTTCCATATTCAATTTGGCTAAGTGGCGCCCACACCAACACACGCACACATAGACAAACTTTGACAACGGCTGAAAAATGAAAATGAGCTTGTATGCCAAAGAAAAGTATGGAAAAGTGCTATGCTGCTATTTTCAGCTGGTCATTTGCTAGAGGAACAGCGAGAGATCGACGGAGAGAGAGAGAGAGGGAGAGTGAGAGAGCGCTATAAATAATACGCAGATTTTTGTGTTTCCAAATGAAGTTAAACTATTGCCAGTTCGTCAACGTCAGCAATTTAGAAGCCATAGCCATGCAATTTCACTTGACTGTAGCTCATTTATGTCTTTAACACATTTTCTAAAGACTAAGCGGCAAGCGGGTCGGGAAGGGGCTGCGGTGAGGGCAAAATGGAAGGGACAGCTAGGACGACAGCGACATTTTGTGACACATTTCCATTCGGGTACGGGCGAAACGTTTTGCAGCAGAAATTTCTTCATTCTTTGCTTTTGCTGGCTGGCTTTTATTTACTACAGCAAGTACAATGCTCATAGAAACAGTAAGTGTAACAAAAGAGTGAGACGAAAGTGAAAAGCGCACAAGAAATGTTTACCAGAAAATAGTGCAAAGTTTTCCTTTTTATTTGTATTTTTTTTCTTTATTCTTTCTGTGCTTTCGCTCACTTTCAACTGTTTTGCAATTGTTGCTGTTGTTGCTGCTGTTGCTGCTGTTTGGTTCGGGTGAAAAATGCCAGCACGTTAAATTGAATTTAACGTGAAATGCAATGAAACGTAATGAAATTTTCGCTGTCAGTCGTCAGGGCTCTCCAAATGAATGAACAAGTCGAGCCAAGTAGAGGCTTACAAAATTCTATATGAAAACCATGAGAATTATGCCAAAAGCAGCTTCAAGTGAGCCAGCGTCAGAGCCAAATTATAATACCTTATAGTGTACGGTGGCGCAACATAAACTGCCAAGCACTTCAGCTGAAGGATTCAATTTGATTCGTTACGATGCCAAAACCGAAAGCGAAGCGAAACGAAACGTTACGAAACGAATCGAATATTTATTGCCTTTATTAGTGAGTCGATTGAAAAATTTACTGCGCTCGAAATTCTATCTGGAACGCTTCAATTCACTTGCCCCATGACTGCCTCCCAGGCGCAGCGAGTACCATCCGCATCCACATCCACATCGATAGCGATAAGGAACTCCGCCCAGAACTTAAAAGAGACTGCCAACAATTCGTCTTGTTGCCAGCGAATATCTCACGCAATGTTTTCACTTTATTTTCTTGCCAATTTTTGGCATGCAACAACAGCAGGAGCAGAGGCAACTCCCACAGCAAAAGGTGTATGCTTCTGTATGGAATTTTGCACTGCAGCTAGCTTGCTTTTTTTGCTCAAGTTTTTCTTTTATTCCTCTTGCCACTTGCCATTCCAATTGCCAACTGCCGCTTGCCGCTTGCCACCTGCCACTTCCCCCAATTTGCGCTGTTGTTCCTGTTAAGCATTTTGTTATTGTTTGCTTTACATTGGCCTTTGTATCGTATTTGTTTTCAATTTTCCAGCGACGCCAGCTCACAACTGTTTGCAGATCCTCAACAGTTCGTTTCATATCAGCCAAGGTACAAAACGAGCGTAATTCTAGGGCAAGAGAGCTCAATTGTTCAGCAATTGCCACGTGGCGTATGAGTAATCAGCCAATTCTCGATTTTGAACTGCAGCCTCGATTCACTTCACCGGGATGACCTGTAAATATTTCATAACCAAAAGGGATACAAGGTATTAAACAGTTTGTTATTTATGGCTTATAATTTCACAACCGTAGGGTATCTGTGAGCTCTTTCCTCTCAAACTGTGCTGAGAATTTATTGCAGAAATACCACAACATATTTTGCGGTAAATGGGATTTGTGCAGTCATAAGTCGAAAGTAATTGGCCTCTTTAAACACTGCTTAAAGACTGCACGTGCTGTTTACGCCAATATTTTTGTCAGTGTAGTTGTTAATGCTATTGATTTTCCCAACCAAACCTATTTTCTATGTCAAGAGCAATTAAGCGAAATAGCAGCGAAAGTGAAAGCAAATTGTAAATTCCTGAACGCACTAGCATCGAGTGTCTGCTACGCAGTAATAGCAAAATAAATAAACAAAAAGCAACAAAGCCTACAACGAGGCCCAAATACGCTTGACCTCAGATTACGTACGGTTCAGTAAATATTCATAAAAGAAATAAATACTTAAATTCCTGGGGAAAAAAGTTCTTGCATAATAAATAGAATCTCTGCTTTCATTTGGATTTGGCAACTTTTCAAAGTGTATGTTTAAAATGCGTAAGTTTTTATCTAAATATTTAATGCCCAATATGATTTTTCATGTTTTTCTTTAAGTTATATCGGGCAATTGATGACAAATAATAAAATACGATACTTGATTAAGAGAAAAAAAACAAATAAGTTTCTGACTGTGATTTTTTTTAAATTACTAATTGAATTTCTATTATTTATAAATAAAATATTACAGTAAAAGTATTTTATATAGTTATAATATTAATAAACAATTATAAACATAGAATATATATTTTTTTAATTTTTTATTAATCTACAACAATTTTAATTTAAATTTAAATTTGTAAAAATATATTTATTCTGTATTTATTCTGACCTTGACTAAATGTTTTCTTAAGCCAAAGAAACTGCTCAGTTAGAGTAGAAGAGCTGTCATTTTAACAGTTGAAGCGACCAGACAAACAGAGCACATTAACAGAGGCATAGACAGGGACAGAGGCGGAGGCAGAGACAGACACAGACAAATAAACAGACTTGAGGGCCAGACGAGTGCACACTTCAGCAATGAGTTGCCTCCTCGGCCCCGCCACTCCCCCTCTCTGCCCACCTCTGACTGCAATTGTAGTCGGGTCTGTCTGTTTATAGCTAAACTATGTCATAACAGACATTAGCATGACGCACATAAAAAATACATTGTGTGAATGCGTATGCTGTGGCCGTCCACTCGGCATCCTGCACTCGTTGAGAGTGTGTGTGCGTTGTCTGTGTACTTCCGGTGTGCGAGTGTGTGGGCATTTACCTAATTACTTGCCGGAAATAAAACGTTGACTGATTGTGCCAATAAATGAAAATAATGACAGACCATCGACTGGCTGCAAACTGGCCAGAGCGACGGAAGCAGCACAACTGACAAACCTTCGGCGACGGCCGAACAAAACTTTTGCCCACACAATGTCTCTGCCACAAGCCTCCCACTCTCCAGTTCTCTCCACTCTCCCCTCTTTGCTGTTCCCTCGATGCTGCTGAAGCTTAACTTTGCTGCCTGCTCTGTGGCTGTTAAAACACAAACTCCTGACGAGTTTATTTGCTACGCAGCGCTAACTGATTGTCTGTGATTTTCTTGTTTTTAGATAATGAAAGCACACACACACATACAGATAATACACACATACGAACATACATTCAAACGCACGTTATTTGTGGGGCATATAAAAAGTACGAGTTGGACAAGAATGTAACTTTTTATGTGCTTTCGGTCTCGAGATTGTGGCCCATTTATTTAGCAATGGGCAAAAAAATTAACGTTGGCCAAATTGTAGGCAATAGCAAAATAAATGTTGTAGCGGCTTGCAGCCGATTTATAAAGATGCCAAGGCGAAATGCTTTTAATTTTTTAGCCACGTCTAAGCTGTGGCAATTTGTTTGGGGCCAATGCAGCTGCAGCAAGCTGGTAAGAACTATGCTAAGCATTTGGCCATTTACCTACGCGTGTTATGTCCACCGCCAGTCAAACGACTAAGCACAGATAAAGCGACAAAAAACAAAAAAAAAAAATCTACCAAAAAAAAAACTAAAAACACGAAACTTGGCCCTTTACTAATTTCAGCACAATAACCCAAATTAAAGCGGTTTTTGGGGTTTGTTTGCAGATGTCGAACAGCACGAGACGCACAGCCGAGCGAACCGGAAACGAGAGACACAACGACACGTTGAGACATGTTTATGGCAAACGACGCCAGTGCGCACAAGCCAGAGAGCGCAGCGAGAGAGCGCGAAAGAGAGCAGTTGAAAGAGCGCCAAAATGTTTGCCATAAAAATGTAACAGCTGTTTGCATTGTACTCGAACACAGCCTCAATTAAATGAACGAAGGAAACTAACTTGAACGCTTAAGATTGCGTCTATTGGCAATAACAGCTTGTAGTTTGAAATGTTTTCTAAACAGTAATTATTTCCGAATTGGAAAAAAAATAACTGTATAATTTATTTAATAGATAATACAAATATTAAGTCTATATATATTTTTTAATATTTTATATATTTTTTATTTCTTTTTTAAGCGCCTTTGAAACAAAATTTGAGTAACAAATACACCAAAGCTCTGCTTAAAAAATAATATTATAAATTAAATAATACATTAATAGTTGGCTGGTGAACTAATTATATATAAAAAAAAAAAAGATCTTTATGTTTGAAATGTTGGTATTTTAACTCTGCTTTAAAAACTGCAATAAATTCTACATGTTTTCAAAATTTAAAAAAAAATTTATATTAATTTTGTAAGGCTATAAAAGTACAAGAAATAAATGCCCACGCTTTTGGGCTGGCAAACATGTTAAGCAAATAGAACAAGCTTTATCAGATGCTTATCGAACATATACCCCGTGGACCAATTTAACGCACAGCGAACAACACGAAGTGAAGCTGCCATAAATCGAGAGAGTCAAAAACAAACCTCGAAGAGCGCGAGAGAATCAAGAGAGGCAGAGCGAGAGAGAGAGAGATTGTTTCGCTGCTGCTGCGCTGCTGGCGTCGCCAAACCGTGGTGTCCATTGTGATGTTTGCTGCTGGCGCTGCGTCGGAGCTGCGTCCTCGCCAGCGCCATTTGCCGTGGCCATTGCTGGCGTTAGTCGCTTGTGAAAGCGTAAAGTAAACAGACAAGCGTCGTCCGAGCATGCAGCAGCGGCAGCAGCAGCAGCAGCAGCTTGCCGAAGTTTGCAAACATCGCCAACGACAACCACAAAGGCAGCAGCAACAACAGTTGCCGGAGTAACAACAACAGCAGCAGCAACAACAGCAACAACAGCAACAAAGACGAAGCGACACTCGTCGACTGCGACGTCGGCAGCGCTGCCTTTAATCGGTTGTAGCAAGTGAACTCTGCCGACTGCCTTGCCACATCCTTTGACGCCGCGTGCATTCAGTTAATTTCTGACCACAGTGGCAACGCGTTGCGTGTGCTCCTTGTGCTCCTTGTGATCCTTGTGCTCCTCACGGCGACACTTCCTGTTCCCCAAAACGCACTCATTGTTGGATTTGTTATTGTGGTGCGTAGAGTTGTCAACAAATGCGTTTGGCGGCAAGCAATGTGGCGTATACGCAATGTGCGATTTTTTGAGCTCAAAGCAAACTGAGGCACAACTATGCGTGTGTGGCAAGTAATGCTGCAAGTGGCATATGGCAGCTGCCTAGTGCAACTCGTGCGCGAAGCCAAAGCCAAATAAACTGGCAATAGTCCAAAAGCAAAGTGATCAAATATCAAGTAAAACTAAAATGCTGCTAACTGATATGTGCGTGTTTTTGTGCATTTACTAAAATAAATAAAATATCAATTAATTATTGATTAATTAGAATTAGCAGATGGCATTTAATAAGAGCACTTAAACTATAAAACAACTCAATCAATTACAATTACAAATGCAAACAGTTTAATTTCATTGCAAGAATTACAAAATCAAATTGTGCAAAAAATATCAAGCATACGCAGCGTAGCCGTATGCGCGTGTGTGTGTGTGTGGGCGTAAGTGGCAAATGTCAACGGGAAATGTCAAGTGAAATTGCAATGACAAAAAAAGCGAATTGAATTAAACATTGATAAATTGATTCACGTATGCAAAACAATTGAAAGCAAACCCCACGCAGAGTGAGAGCAAGAGCTACCAAAGAGATAACAACATCAGCTTCAGGATCATCATCAGAGCAGCAGAGGCACAACAAAATGCCGGCATCAAGTGGATTATATCGCATCAAGCACAGGCGTGGCCTTGGCACCGTGCAAAAAACCTCAGCACTTATTTTTATTATAGCCTACATTGCGGCATGCAGCACTTGCGGTAAATATACTTATACATATAAATATAAATTCCCCTCGCAAACATTTCTGCGTGCGCTTGACTTCTGACGCATTTCTCAAAATTCCAAAAATAAAATAAGACCCAGAAAAAAATAACAGGAAATTCCTGCTCAATTTATATGCATGACAATTATGACATATCAAGTTTTTATTGCGGTTTCTCATTGAACGCGCTTTGATCTGACAATCGCATAATTGAATTTCGTCGGAAATATTGTCAAAAATATATATGCAAAATGTTATTACTTTGCAGAAATGTACAAAATGTTATTATTGTACTGAATTTTTAATTACAAAATACATGCAAACCAGGGCACATTTCGTGTGATAAGTAGCGCAGAAATTGTCTATAAATAGCAGCTGAATGGCAAATGGAAAAATGCTGTTTTGTAGACAATAAATTGATTAATTGCATTTATTGAAGATTGCGTTAATTAATTTTTGTGTTGCCTTACAGTTTGATGGGTTTAATAAGATTGCATATTCGATTTATGTGGAAGCATATACAAAATAAATTATGGTCACAATTTATTAGCTTAATACAGACTGAAGTCGACTTCTATTAGAATAAGTTATTTATGCAAGTAGTCTGATATACCCATGATACATTTAAATATTCTTACGATGCTGCGCTTTAGGTTTTTAATTTTGTTGCCTTAATCAACTGCGGAACTCTCAGCAGAAGAACTGTTCAATTCCTCTTACAGTTCCACTTTGTAAGTTATGGAATGCATTTATGGGAATGCATGGCATTGGGTTATGAGTGGCACCTGCTTTTATTGCTGCACAATGACAGATGCACGTTGCCCAGGTAACAACAATATAGCCCAGGAGCAGGCCCTGGGAATGAAGGAGTATAGGGATGAAGGAGGGATGGGATGGCGATATGAGCACATCGTAAATGTGTTACATTTTATTGGCAATGTCGCTTCGGTGACAGGTCAGCGATGGCGCGGAAATCGTGCATCACTTGTCAATGGCTGACAGAGTGACAACAACAATGGCAGCTCTGGCAGCAACAATAACAATGCGAAACATGAACGAACATGCAGACAGCGAACACTTGTCTGCAGGGCAAACTGTTTGCTACAGAGCCGATGCCGATGCCGCTACTGCTGCTGCTGCTGCTGCTGTTGGCAATTTGTCAAGCAATCAACAAAGCCAGAAATTGCCCCCAGCTTATAGCAGCCAGAGATAGGAAGAGGGGGAGTGGGAGCGGAAGAGCGGGGTGCAAGTGAGAGCAGCTAGAATAGCCCCAAGGTGGCACCGCTTGGCGCTTGAGCTATGCGAATGTTTGTTGCCAAATCATTGAAACAAATAAAAGCAAAGTGCTGAAAAAAGCAGAAAGCGAGAGCAGAGAAAGAGAAGGAGACACAGAGAACGAGCGACCGAAACCGATCAAAGCGCTTACTTGTGTGTAACATGTGTGCAGGTTTGTAAGCATGTGTGCGTTTGGATGATTGCTCTGGCCCTCAGCATAAACTGGAGCACTTGGTGGCGGCGAAACTAGAGCTCGATGTGCCACATTTTGTGCGTGCACACACAGACATTCTCGCACACTCACAAACACGCACACACAGACTGAACTCCCCTCCCCGAGGCCCACAAACGGTCTGTGAAAATCGTCAAATAAACCGACCCAGTTGCTGGCCCTGGAGCTGTGCACTTCTGGCACATCTAGCACATCCATTGTTGCATGTTATGCCAACTTATGTAGCCAGCTTTTTGGGTTACACACACACACACACACACACTCGCTTGCTCGCACACACACTTCAGCTGTCACTGTCAATGTTGTAATGAAAAATTCACAGAAAGTAAAAAAAATAGATACCGTGAAGATGAGAAACAACAAAGCGCAAACAAGGGCTTAGTTCTTAAATAAAAACAATTTTGCTGTGTTTGGCGCTTTTTATTTGCAACGTAGAACACATTAATATTTAGACGAGCCCTGCCGACTGAAATCAATATTTATGCATGTCAGAATGCCAGGGAGTTGAAGGACAACAGGCAAGGGGAATGGAGGCATAAGCTTACTCTGCTGCAAAACAGTTTTTGCATTTAAATGCATTTATATGCAGCACAAATCTGCGGCTCAATGCAAATATTTCGCTAGATTTAGACCAAATAAATTTCATATAAACCAAAAATATAAATATTGATGCAAAAAAATGTTAAACAACAGCCATGACATCCAAAATACTCTAACAAATACAGAGGAGCTTACAACTAATTTATTTTAAATTTTGTATATATTTAAAGTAAATAATACGTTACAAGAATGGGAATATGAAACTACATTTTTGAAAAAAACATTTTTATATATTTGATTTGTTGTTATAAAATTAAATTATTTTTTATATGTGAAACAAGCAGTTTATTTATTAAATTTAAATTTAATTTTTAATTTTATAAACCTATTCGAATATTATTGTTTATCTTTGGAACTTCAAATACGACTGTGAACATCAAGATATAGGCTATGCTTATTAACAATAAAATAAATGTTATCTTTTAAATCGATTTAAAATTATATAAATAATAAAGTGGCATTTAAAGTGAGAATTGAAATATAAAGCTGACCCAATTTAAAAATAACTTTTATGTGTGGAATTTAAAAAGATATTTGTTTTTTTTATATGTCAAAGCATTAAAACAGCTACTTGTTTCTTAACATGCAGTGGCTTTTCCGCTTTGTATTTGTTTGGCAACTGATTGGCAAATACTTTTATCTCTGCGGATCCCCAAAAAAGTGTATTAAATGTGGAGCATGCGACATGTCGCAGCTGCTACGTGCTGGCATTTAAAACATTGACAGCAGTTGCAGTCGGCATGCCAATAACAGCTGAATAACATTCCGATAGAGCTCGCGTTTGAATCAATGTGTCTGTTTGCCTGCCTGCCAAATGAAATGCGGCAAATATTCGTTTGACTTTTTGTGTTGCGCTGCGATTAGTTGGTCAGTTTGTGGCAAATGCAGTTAATTGGTTAGCCCAATGTTGACTTTTCGCTGTCTCTGCCTCCCGCTCTCTGGTAATACGCTAATTGGCAAGATCGCGTGTGCCACGGGGCGTATACTCGATTTCACTTTGTGCTGCGTTGCGCTGTAATTGATGATTTAATTGCAGCTGACAGTACAAAAAAGCAAAAAGCAATTTCGTAAGCGCATTACGTTTAATAACAGCTCAGTAGATGTCACTGTGTGCGTGTGTGTGTGTGCGTTACACGTACTTCCATATTTCTTCATCTCGAGCGTAATAATTTTAAATAAACTCAAGTCGAGCTGTCAGCGCGCCCCGGCAATGGCATGAGCTTGAGCCTCTGCATGGGTCAAGGCCTACAAGCAGAGCAAACTCACACACACACATTCAAACGTACACACACATACACGCATTCAGACTCGTTGCCAGGCATAATTTAATAGTAACATATCTACACTCACACACATATGCTCAGACATGTGTGCAGCAACTGCAACAGAGCCATAAAGTTCACCTGTTACAAATGCAGCGACACGTGGGTGCTTGCCACGGCCATGGCAGCCATAATAATCAGCAGCACAACTAATGGTCGCATACAAACACACATATATACATACACACATACACATACTCATGCGCCAGACAGCGCCATGTGCGAAGCTTGAGGCTGAGGCTGCAGTTTCGCCTGCATTTTGGCTCAAAGAGCACGTAAATTCTACATAATTTAGCGGAGACGCCATCTTTTCGGCAATCTCAATGCGGATGCGGAAATGGCTTGAAATTGCGTATTAAATATGGCAGCATAAATTCTATTATGTTATATATGGATTAACTGCTTTTTGTTGGGTGTCCTTAATTAATGGAAAGTCTGAAATCTAGGCACAAAAAAAAGGCTAGAGCTGAAATAGTAAAAGCCAAACCAAAGCACAGTATTTTCTACTGTTGATTGCATCCGACTGTAGCTATTCCGGTTCTCCAAAACTATATAGTTGGCCATACAATTTTTATTTTTTTACTGTCATGTTTAATTTTGTATGCATAATTTTTTCATACAAATCGTTAAGGAATAAATTTGTAATAAATATTTGTTTATTAAACAAACTATAATTGGCCATTAAATCCACATTTCTCCACAACAGCCTTGTTTAGTTTCTTATGGCAAATCATTTAAGAAATTTAAATTTACGTAAGGCCTTAAGTAAATCTAAGAAATACTATCCAGCAAGAGGTTTTCCTATTTGCACAGCTGCAGGCCACGTTTAATGTGGCATACTTGCAGCAAATACTTATGTCAATTTACTCGTGCTCAAGTTCTTTATCTGGCTTCCAAAACCTTGGGCGTAGCTCAGAACACTGCAGAAAATGTAGGAGAACTTGTGTGGTTTTTGCCTTTCTGCAAATCATGCAAATCCATTAAAGACAAGCAGAGAGAAAAAAGAGTCAACTTACCTGGCTAGAATGACAGCCCGACAGGCACTTCAACTTTGACTGCTTATCGTATATGCAAATGATTTTCTGATTTACCTAACATGCTGCCGTTTCCCTGCCTCCTGTTCTTCTGCTTGGTTTCTAGCGTTTCTAATATTTCTTTCTTTCGTCTCTGGGCTGGTTTTTCTTTGTGGGTCAAACTTTCCGCCGAAGCGGCAAAGTTGCGCATCATTGCGTCAAGGTGATGCTCAGCGTGGTGCTTATGATGATAGAGCTAATGATGAGGTTATTGCTGATGACGTGCCCAGTAGTTGGATGCCACTTGGACCCTTTGGCTAACGAGCTGTTGTGCGGACAACTTTGGCAAGTGGCAAGTGGCGCTCTCACACTTGCAGCTCTGATCCGTTATAATTATTGGACTTAAAGGGTTTACTAGCAACTGGGGATGCCGCTTTATTTGTGCAATTAATTTGCCTGATTTTATTTGCGAATGTTTCGTGTCACTTTTGACATTCTGCCTTGCCCTTGTTGTTGTCTTAAAGTTAAGCAGACAAACACATAGACAACTGGAAAGAATAAGCCAAACAGACAGACAGACAGACAGACGGACAGACAGACAGACGGACAGCATTCAACGACTTGCAAGAAAAACCCGCTGACACAATTTCATTACGAAACTTGTCAGCGAAAAATATATAAAAAAGCAAGTCGGAGAATGCGAACAGATGAAGCCAAAGAGAAAGAGAATTTGCCTATCATTTGTCTAGCAAGCTGGAAAGACGAGCTGGCAGCTCTCGGGGCGGCTTACAGTTCGCAACTTGCAACTCGTAACTCGTAATGCGCGGCTCGCAACTCACAACACTCTGGCAACTCTGGCAACTGGCAGAAATTGAAACTTTTCAAAAGCAATTGCTTGAATTTCAAGCAAAAACTTTCTGGTTTTGCCTTTTTCCTAGCCAAACTTTTTTGCTCCGAATTTTCTTCTTTTTCTTCGTCAGAAATATGCAAAGACAAACATACGCACACACATATACTTATTTATATATATATTTATGGTAGTGTGTGTGTGTGTGTTTGAGCTAAGTAATTGTGCGTTGAAGCAACTGGAGCAAACTGTCTGCGTTTTAAATGCCAACGAGCACATTGACGCCGAAATGCCAAGCTAAAAGCCAAATGGCCTGCCTCCAAACACTTTCTGCTCCCATCCTTTTTACAGAAATAGAAGAACGGCCGCAGTAACAGCCGGAGAGCAACAGCCGGAGTAACAGCCCAAAAGTCATCCGGATAACATATGGCATGTTGTGAGCATACAATTCGCAAAATTGAAATTATGTTGCATGTTGCAAATGCTCTCTGCCAAAGACATATACCTCGGCACTTTGTCTTGCCTGCCTCTCAACTGCAGCCCGGAGTTCTCTGTCTGCTGTTAGAGTGCTTCTATATACATGTGGATTATACGTACGACTTGAAAACTTTCCAAAATTCGTCGAGTCAGTGCTGATGCTCGTGTTGCATGCATTTAGAAGTTGCATGCATAATGCAGCATAGTATGGCAAGAACAGCTCTCACTTAAGAGAGTATTCTTTCCGCTAAGCTGGGTTAATAAAATGCAGCGCAGATTATTATCGGATATATTTGCATAGCATCATGAGCCGTTGAAGCAGGTTTAACAATCAAATTTTATCATATATTATTCTATTTTGCAAGACGAACTAAAGGAAGGGTACGGTAAAAAATGTTTCTCTATCTTTAAATGCAAAAGCAATAGTTTTCATAGATCTTTTATATCTAAAATTCTGTAAATTTCATTAAAATGGGTTAATAATTAACAGAGATATGACTTATCAAATTGTTGTCTATCTGATAAGCTATTACATACTTGGGATCGTTTTGTCGGTTGCATTTGAAAGCTTGTAAATAATATAAAATAAAATTTGTAAATTATATCTTTTATAGTACATTTTTAAAGCATCAAAAATAAGTTCATTGTGTTCTTAAACTTTGAAACTTCATGAGTTTTCTTGTGCTCTCCATGTGTTTGCGTAATTTTTGAAAATTATTCAACCGACTCTATATAAATTTCTGGTTGCTTTAATGCAGCGCGTGTGCTTCTTGTCGGCGGCTCACCTCAGTTTGAACGTTAAGTAACTGTAACTCACGGCTGTCTTGCCACGGCTAAAGCTCCCCTGCTTAGCAGTCCTTTAATGCGCCTTTTCGGCAACACCCCCATATCGCTCCCCATATCAAACGGAGCGCGCGTTACACATAAAGCCGGATTATGGTTTTAAGTGTAATTACAATTTACATGGCTTCCAGTCTACCGTAGTCGGTGCCCATTCCCGTATTGCGTATCCGCCGTATGCCACCGAACCGCGTTGTATTAAAAACTTATACACCAAATGATAAGCGTCGCTGTTGCTGTCGCTGTTGCTGTCGCTGTCGCTGTCTCCTTTCACTCTCAGCCTCTCACACTGGCTTTCACTCTCACTCTCACTTTCGTTGGCGTTTCATGCTCTGCCACCCGTCCCAGCCAGATTCACACTGCCCTTAGATAAGTGAATAAAAAACCAGCAGCCGGTTTCACGGTCGTAATTAGAAACTTTTTAGTTGGCAGCGCACAAAAGTTAGACATGACTTTTGAGGCATTAGTGAACGGCAGCGGCCATTTTCGCGCCATGATGCGGTAATTAATTTTTCAGCACCGCTTTCTCCAGCGCCAGCTAACGGTGCCAGGATGCCTGGGGCAGGGGCAGGGGCACTGGGAGCTGGTCCGTGGTTTAGTTTTCAAGGCTGCTGTGGCAGTTAATAAAGTGGCCAGCATGCTAAGCACTTGATCAAAATAGGCAAATAAGTTCATATATTTCGAGATCTGTCTGCCTGGCCATTAGGAAACCTCCCGTTAATAGATAATAATCATATTTCTCTTGGACTTGTGATTTATGACCTGAAATTGAAGGAATGATGGCACTAAATCATCAAATTATCAAGCAATAAATCTGCAAAAGATATCTACATTTTTGGTGCGAGTAAAGAAAAAGTTTAATTGAATGAAGAACATTAAATAAGTAAAGGGAATAATTTTTATAAATCAATAATAGCACAAGTTATAGCATTTTTACTATGCCAATAACTGTCATAAAGTTGTATAAGACTTTGCAGCCATTATAAAATTAAAGTTCATTTAACTGCTTAACTTTTAACCCTTGATTTAATTATTTATTTTAATCTGTTTGGCAACCCTTTGTTGATCGCCGCTTTAATCGATTAATTCTCGCGTTTTATTGCTCTTCTTGTTGTTTTTTTGTTGTGTGTTTTATTTTCTAATTTAACGCCGCACATTTGTATGATTTGGCTGTTGTTTCTGCGGTTTATGCGCTTGTCTTTGGTATTAAATTTGAAATTTATAGCAACGCGATGTGGCCCACAGTTAATGGCTTACACGCATACAAAGACGACACACACAAACACAATTACAAGCTGGAAATACATGCATGCTAGGCTTTACTTAATTACCGTTGATAATTTACACTTTCGCTGGAAGGGCGCTTTAACTTTAGCCCATTTGCCTGCACATTTGTGTGCTCTACATAAATTAAAGTTTAAAGCGCAGTAAATTCAGACTGCCAGGCCTAACATCCCCCCAGCATTCAGCCCCCTTTCACCCTCGCAGACGCCCACACAGAAATTGTAACTAAAAAGCAAATTCAGTTGCCGCCTGGGGGGTGGTTCAAATACTTCTCAGTGTGTGTGGGTGTGTGTGAGTACAAGACCTTGCGTAACAATTTGGATTACTGTTGAAGTAGTTGACAGTTGGGGGCTGTGCCAGAGCAATTCCAGAGCGTAGTGGCGGAGGGGAGGGGCGGGGAACAAGAGCGCGAAGCGTGTGACAAGCTAATTTATGAAAATTGCTCTCGAAATTATTGGCAAAAGCTGAGCAACTGGAAGGGGTATTCTGCGGTTGAATTACTAACTGACCAACTAACCAACTGACTGACTGACTGACTGACTGACTGAATGACTAACTGACACACTGACAGACAGGCGGACAGACAGAAGCACGGACAGACAGTTGAACGGACTCCATGACGCAATTGAGGCTGTTTCAGCTGCTGCTACGACTGTGATGATAATGAGCTGAAAAACGTATTGGGACTCGTTGGGCGCCCAAAAGTATGCAAATGTTTGCGATGTGCCCAGCGAAAGCGAAAAGTGGAAAGTGGAAAATAGAAAGTGTCCAACAAGTGTAATTTATGGCTGACTGCTTAAATTTCATGGAAATCCAACAAGAGAAAGAAATAACAAAAATAACCGCAAATTATAAATATATACATAGCATAATCGTATCGTATACATGTCTGTCTATATACATATGTATGTATATGTGCCATATAAAGCATGACAGATAAATTTTGCCGGCTGCCAGCTAAGCAAAAAAGCAAAAAAAAAAAAAAACAAAAAGCAGAAGAGGAAAAAATAAGCGTATTTCTTGCGCTGGTTGCTTATTTGTTGCCTCAAATCTGACGGGTTGTGGTGGAAGGCACAGAAATTTACGCGATTTGAGTTTTGCTCACAAAAGACTCAAGGACAACAAATGATAACGGTTAACACACACATACGCACACACGCATACACGCATAACGCCAGCAGCTAAGCAAGGCAACAGCAGCAACCAGCAATGCCTAATGATACTGTCAACAAAAGCCAAAAGGATGGGACTGCGGAGCACAAACCAAAAGGAGGTTAGAGCGAAAAAACAACTTGGCAAAGCGAAAAGACAACGACCACGGCAAACGAGAAGAATATGATGATGACAGCAAAGACTGCGACTGCGACTTTGACTGCGACTGCGACTGCGACAACAAATTTTGCCATTAGATACTGTAAGCGAGCGTGTATTGTAAAAGTATCTGTTAGCCAAGGGGGCGCAGTGAGAGGCAGTGTGGAAAGAGCAACAACAAGACACAACACGCAAGACCCCCACAGCAGCAGGCAGTTTCTCAGTTTCTCAGTTTCGCAGTTTCGCAGTTCGTCGAGTCGAGTCGACTTGAGTCGAGTTGAGTCGAGTAGAGTTGAGACGCCTCAAGAGTCGAGCTGAGTATTCGCACAATCTCCGTTCATTTGCTTCCCACTGTTTTGCATTTATTCACTTGACTTTGCCTTAACAATGAGGTAACTGTGTCTATGTCTAGCTCCCTATCTATGTGTGCTCCCGCCCCCATCTCCCCATTCCACTTCTGCCAGTGTATATTTGTATTTCCATACACGCGCTTGCCGCATAGATTGAATACTTCCTGCATTTCAACCAAATTTTCCCGCATGTCGCGAAAAAATAAGTACAAATTCGTTGGACGCACAAATTAGACTATAAAATATACTGTATATTTTTTTAAGATTTTGAAAAGCACATAAAATAAGATTTGATATGTAAAATTTAAAAAATATTTAAATTATCTATTTGATTTATTTGCTAAAGTATGTTTAATTAAATTATTCTTATGATTAACTCTTTTTATTAAGTTTATTTATTAAGTTTATTTAACTAAAATTTACTAAATTACTGTGCAGCACATATTTAACTCTACTTATTTTCTACAATTTGTTTACTACATAGTTCATCATTCAGTTTTTGTTTGCTGCAGGGTGTATGATGTTTCTTCTAAATTTCATAAATTTATGCCATGCTACCCACAAAAATCCCTGGTCGTGTGTCTGTCTGTCTATCTGTCTCTCTGTTGGGGCGTTGGCTGTGACTTTGTGGCATAGGGCGTGGCACTTTGCGGTACGCAAATAGAATTGCAAACAAGTAAATGTTAAATAAAATTAATTTTCAATGCTGCAGCTTTATAAATATACATCTCTATATCCATAAATATATATCTCTCATACGGTACACTTGGTACTTCTCTCATCTCTCCTGCGCCGTATCTCTGTTTGTCTCGTGCGTGTATTGCAGTTAAAAACTCAAAAGTGGAAAAGTTTGTTGCTTAACTCTGTTAAGTACAAACTTGGCATTATTATTATACTCGATGGTTTCCGTCTCAATTCATGTATTGTGCGGTGGCTCCTTCGGGATGGCAAGAAGGAGACAAATATTTTGTATATATACTATTCTTGGCCGACTTGTTGGATCTGACTAATAAACTGATTTATTGATCGAAAAATGTGCTGTGTGTTGTGCTCAGTGAAACGAATAAATTACTCTTAGCATTTTGTGACAGGCATTCATTAGGCATTTTGTGACTTAATTAACATAATTCATTATGAATGCCCCAAGCAAATCAATAAATTTATGACAGCAGCCGCATGCCCAGCTATCTCTCGCTTGGCCAATAACAATCACTTTCTTACCATGCGATTATTGCCTGAATTATTTGTCAAACATTTCGGTTATAAATAATTATATGAGCGTATGCGACTTTGAGTGCAATTTGACACAATTAACATGACAATGCCACAGACTGTGCACTCAATAAAGCCTGCCCCAAACGCATGCAAATGAAATAAACTCCGCTTGCCATGCCATTGCAAACCACGAAATTTCAGCTCAACTCAATCAGAGAGAGAGAGAGAGAGAGAGAGAGAGAGAGAGAGCCAGAGAGAGAGAGAGAGGGAGAAGCGAAAATCAGTGTTTGCTCCGGCCAGGCTGGCATCAAAGTGCACCCTGGGCGCACTTGCTGATGAGCTCGGCGAGATTGCCTGCGACCGCAGAAAGGGAGAGTGCAAGTCCGAAATGTGTAGCATACATTTGAGCTGAACTTTTAATGGGCACCTGCAAAAAGAAGCTTCCGCAACGGCAAATTGATTACTGCAACGGAAACTTGAGCAATTAACTTGTCTACGAAAGGTTTACCTTTAAATAAACCCTTACCTGTGCGCTATGCAAAATGTTGTCCAGTCACGAATGCAACACATACAGCTCAATCATTTCATTAAATTCCCCTCACTCTGCTGGCCCTTACGCCCTTTGCAAAAAGCACATAATGGCCGGAAGTCATGCAAAGTGCAACGGCGCCAGTTGCTGTTTGCAGCAGAATTAAAGTCAATTTGTTTAGATAATACGTAAAAGGCAAGCTCACACATACAAATAGGGAGAGAGAACTATTTGCCCTTGCTGCTTGTGCGTTAAAAAGTTTTTGCAACTGAATTCGCAGACGATTAAATTATATTACGTATACGCAGCGTACGCGCGTGCAAAAAGTTCGAAATCCAACTGCTACAACTGGATTCGGCTACTTGCAACTGTCTGCCTGTTGCAGCTGCACGTCCCCTGCCCCCTCACCACGCCACAGCCACAACATGCATTGAACTGCCAATCAAGCAGCGGGAAAATTGTTATAAAATTTTCAACGGTTGCAATTCAATTTTTATGCGAACTCAAACAAAATAAAATTGTTAAAAAAATATCAATAAAAAATAAATCAAATGATGCGTGTTTTATGCCTTGAATATACACACAAAACACCGTACGCAGTCATGTATGAATAAGCCAATAGCCTGCACCTTTCCTGCCTTTGTTTATTTATGAATTGCATGAAATATCTGCAAATTTGTGGCTTCAATATCGAACTGATATCTATTCGACTTGTGGCTTGCTGAGATATCTGCTTGGAAAAATCCTGACGAGCTGAAACACCTTAAATGACTCTCTGCTGCGGTTGCAAATCAAAACCCACAAATTCAGGTGTGCTAATTGTCGAAATAAAATGGTACAAAAAAACAACAGCAGAATCTGAAGCTGTAGCCGCAGCAGGAAGTGTTTGCGGCAGTAAATTGACAAAATACTCTGAAAATAAAACCGCAATTTGATTTTGCTATTTCCAATGGCATTTTTTCGAGCAATGCGCATGGTTTTATGGTTGAACTAAACATTTTAAAACATTCACAACGCCAACAGGACATAAGGACATCCGGTGGCAAAGCCAAAAGCTATTTGGGCTTAGTGTGGAAATGTCAATGGCATCAAACGGATAAGGGCAAACGCACAGGTCCTGTCTGTCCTGTTGCCCCTCGCCGCCCTCCTCCTAGGCCCCTTGTCGGCCTGTCGCTCTGTTGTACAAAATGTGACAGTTCACATTGGCGCATAAAATGTGTTAAGAAGCAACAACAGCAACTACAACAGGGGCCGCATAAAAGCCAAGATGAGATTTAGCCAATCTCAAGCGCCCAACGTCACATTTCAAATGCGAATTGTGAGTGGAAATGGAAATAATACTCGTAGAGCAGCAGGGAGTGGGAGTGGGAATGGGAATGGGCAAGGGCATCGATCAATGGCATTCGCTTTGCTGTCCTTTTCGACGCAAATAAATTGAACTTAAATAGATGACGTCGAGCACATTAAATCTAATATGCGCACAAGCCAGAGCAAAGGTATGAACTGTGTGACAGGACATTGGCAAAGCATAGATACCCTGTAACTCTTATTTTTTTTATTTATTTAAATAATTGAAGCGTTTGCTAAACTAACGGGAAAACGCAGAAAAACTAGCAAAGTTTTAACTTCCACAGAACTTTTTAATTATAAATATAAATGGAAATTCTATTTATTCTACAAACTGAAAGTGATGTTCCAACTGTACGAATAAATCTTTTAAATTTAATAAATTACTTCTGACACAGTACCCTACATTTCAGAGCTGTCAAGACAAGCTAAAGCTAAACAAATAATTGCTCCACTGGAAAAGCGATACCATAACGAATTATTGATACACTGCAGCTCCATTGTTAGACTTTGCTCTCACCATAATCACCATTGGCTTCAAAATGAACCCACGCAATTAGGCGATTCAGTTACCCAACACTTTATTAAAATTATGTACATAAAGTCAGTGCTCGGTGTTATGCTCGAGGCGCAGGAAAGGGTATAGCGGCAAGTGTTTGGTGCGTGGGCAAAATGTGTTTGGCTTTGATTACGTCGAAAGAGCCGAAGAAGAGCCACCAAATTTACCACATCCGGTGTGGCAGTTTATAGCGTCTATATACTCCCAGCAATGTCTATATACCCTGCAGGCAGCGACGGCGACAGCGACGCGACGTCGCCTGCCTTTTGTATAAAATGTCAAGAGTGTCTAGAGCTGGTCGAATTAAGTGGACTGCCAAAAAGTTGCTTTTCCAATTGTGGCCCTTATTGTTGCTGTTGTTGCTCTGTTTGCGTTTGCGTTTGCGTTTTCGTGTTCATTTTCTTTATTTCGCTGCTTTGTTTCTGCTTTATTTCGCTTTTAATAATATTTTCACTTTGATGCTCGGCCACTTTGGTCAGCCGGCACTCAGTTTTGTGTGTTTATGCGCCGCATTACGGAAGTTGACAATTTAATTTTATGTACTGAATTCCATCTCGAAATCCAGAACTGACATCCGCCATCTCACACTCGTCTTGGCGGCAAAAGTTCGCCATTTTGATGGGGCAGATACTAAACATTTATTGAAGTCGTTGACGTTGACGTTGACGGTGGCGTTGGTGTGGCTGGCCTTTTTGGTCAGGGGTCGACTATTCAAAGTGCTTAGTCAAGCATGGAGAACGGCGCTCGTTTTATTCAGTATTCATATTCGTATTCTAATTTGCACGTGCTTGCAATTTGCCCCCAAATGCGACGTATTGCAAAGCCTCTAATATGTGTCTGTGCATGAGGCAAGTATAAATCTTCATTAAGCATACGGCAGCCCACTGGGAAAGAGGGGAGAGACGCACTCAGACTCGGCTTACACTTGCCACATGACGCACTTAACTTATGCTCTTTTATACTCTCCTCTTTTGCTGACTTTTCCGTTTGATTTCACCCACAAATACACACACTGCTACACAGTTATACAGTTACAGCTACAACTCGACGGCTTTGCAGATATAAAAAACTCGCTGTAGCATATTTGTACCTTATTTATTTGGTTCGCATAATTTATTAATGTTGCGCACAATATTTGTATCTTATTTCCCCATTCTACGAACTCATTTCGCGTAGAATAAAATGTTAGGGTATATTGTAATGTTAGCAATTTATGCTACAGATTTAATATCTGTCGCATGCCATAACTTCATTTCTTTTGCATTCCGCAGTTTTGCTTTGTTGGGCTTTATTATTAGTTTTTCTTGACGTGAATGTGCTTTAAAGCTTTAATGTGCTTTTTTATATTTCAGTTTTCCTTTTTCCCAAGTTCATTTATATCTAAGAAAAAACATTTTGATATTCATTTACAGCTTAAGTGGCACTTAAGCGAATGTCGTAGGATAATAGACAGTCGAGCTGATGGGTCCTCTCACGGCTCGGCTCGCATACTTATTGATGTATATTGGAAATACTTACTCATAAGTAGGCGGCTTTGGCAATATGGTGTTGCCCCAACAGTTCAATCATTTATTGACAAAAAAAAGCAAGTGTCGATGAAGTGATGCGAACGAAATCAGAATTTAGTATGCTTAGGTTACAAAAATAGAACTTGATGAATTCACGATGAATTTGTCGAGAGTAAAAATACACAGCATGAAAAGAAATATGTGCTTTACTCTGGATAAACTAATTAAATTGAAATGTTTTAATTGAATGGAATAATTAAGGCAAACACGAAGTTGATTACCTCACCTTCTCTTCTCCAAAGCAATTCGAACTATGCTGAAAACATTCTTGTGCTAACTGCAGAGCACAATTTTAGCATTTGGCATATTGTGCTGCTGATGATGTTGCCGCTGCAATACCCGAAGTTCAGCACTTAGACACGCATTGAAATAAAATAAATAAAATTAGAAGAATCGCCTCACTGCCTGCTGTCTAACAGCAAGAGCTGTAGCACTCTTAGCAAGGACTCGGGAGTCGGCGTTGAGTCCTTGCCTTTGGCCTGCTGGCAACGCTGGCATTTGCCAGATAGAAAGCCAATTTTATGACTCAACTTAAATAGGCACTTTACTTTAGTCTTAATGCCTTTTTATGAGCGCCTCCACGCGCAGTTAGTGGCCCTCTTGTGAAGTGCGGCCTCGTCCTTAGACAGATGCTAGTTAGTCCGAGGCGGGGGAGGGCATTAATGATTGTTAAGAACGCAGCTCGGTGACGCTTTATTGGAAAATAAATGGCAAATAGTCGCTAGTTGCACACTTATCTGATTTTACACTTGTGCTTTAAGCCAACACAAAGAGAGAAAGGCAGAGAGAGAAGGAGAGAGAGGGATAGAGACTAAAAAGAAGAAGAGAGATGGCACTGTTCACTTTGACTGTTGGCTGTTAATGTTAACGTTCAATAAAAATTATGACAGTCGCAAAGTTAAACGCTCTGGCGGCCATTTTGTGTACGTGTGGGCGTGCCTCAATTAAATGTTGCCACATTTTAAGCATTGTTCTCATGGCCAAAGGCCAGTTGACGCATTTACACAAAATTACCGCCAAGTGTCAAATGCAAACATTTAGCTGAAACAATATTTGCAATAAAAGCAACTTCGCCGTGCAAAACTTCGTCGAGTGGGAACTTTGCCCATAATGAACAGCAGCTGAAAACTCAACTGAACTGAGCGCAAACTTGAAAACTTGGCAGCGCTTCAGCCCTTGTCTGCTGTCTATTTCCGGGCCAAACAACGAATGCTCATTTTGCTAGAAACCGAATTTTCGGAATTTGTTGCAAAATTCAAACCGAATATCGTGGGCTGGGCGAACACCCGTTCGCAGAGTAATTGATAAATTTTAAGCATTTAATTAAAACTTTTCAATTTGCAGCTCAACTAAACAACTTGCGCAGCCATTGTCACAAATTTCGTGCTCTACAAAAATGTGTGTCAATTGTTTTTTCGTTTTTGGCTGCAATGGCCTTAAATTACGCTGGCAAACCGCAAATTTAGTTAACGGCGACAAATAAATTATGTGTGTGACAGTGGGGGCGAGATAAGGATGAAAGGAAGAACGAAAAGCAGCAAGAACGAAGCGGAAATGTTCATGACGTACATGCGAAATGTTCCACATGCTAAAGAGTAGTTAAAAATAATATTTATACGACTTCTGTTAGTATATGCTCGTAAAAATTAAGCGATATTAATATGAACTTAAACATGACTCCATTGTTTGTCTTTTATATTGCAACAATTTATTTTAATCAACTTTACTTAATATTTATTTAATTCTGTAAATAATTACATTGAACATTTAATTAGATTTTGTACAGACAAATGGCGAGCTCCATTTAATTTAATCTACAGGATGCGTCTAAATATAATTTATATCTAATTATGACCGTTACATTTGTAATTCAATATTTTTGTGTGAGCATAAATCTGATTAAATTTACGGCTAATTTTTCAATCCAATATTTTAATAGAATTGGCATTGATGTCGACCATAACGCAATTATGGGACATTAAAAAAAGTCAATATATTATAAACAGGAAATATTACGCATACGCAGCGGGGCACCGCGGGTGGCATTTAATTATTGCCCAGATGCACGCATCGCAAGTCATTGATGCCAACAAAAAACTTTTGATTAAAATGTCACAGATATAGACACAGATACAGATGCAGATGCAGATACACAGATATGGCTGCTTGTTTGGCTGCTTGCATTTGCAAAGTTTCCCGAATGCCACAGCGTTAATAATCACGCACATGCACAACACACATACAGATGCACATATGGCATGGTAACTGAGAACTGAGAACAGTTATTGTTGTTGGTGAGCTGCTGCAAAATGTCTGCGGCGTAATGGGCGCTCTTGTTATTGTTGGCACTGACTCTCCGCCATTATCTGCTGGAACTCAGTGAGCTGACAATGCGCAGCGCTTATAAATCCACAACGAGACAGCAGAGCGAACCACAGAAACAGCAATTGCACCACTAGAACCACCACCAGAACCACTAACATCACCAGCTGCAGCCACTCGCTGTGAAAAATTCAATTACAAAGTCGCAGAGCTGTGCCCGAAGAATGCAAATTTTCTTCTTTCCATTTGTATTTCTATTTCTGTTTCTCGTTCCATGTCTGTTGATGTTAGGATTTTTGGGCAAATGCAAATGCCACAACATCACATCGCATACACACACTACAACACTACAACAGTCCGTTTTGGTGGTGCTGGGAAATGTGGTTCGCTGGCGCAAACTATGAACTACTGAGGGAACTATTCGCTGAATTCCATTGGCAGTCACGTGCGAACGTGACAAAGCTGCCACGATGATGCGTTCCCCTCCTGCAGCTGGTTATGGCCAGTGTGCTGTACTTGGCTTGGATTGTTCTGGCTCACGCAGCTGGTGATTTGCTTCATATTGCTGTTTCTTCGGCAAAGTTCGAGCTGACACCACAACCGCAAATGCGATATAGTTGGATTCCAGCACAATTCAGCACTCTGTCTATCTGTCTGTCGGACTGTCTCTCTGTCAGTATAGCAAATTTCTTATTCAGACAGCAATTGCTGTAGATTCCGGGCGCAAATAGATTGACAATTGATGCACTGCTGAGTGAATTGTGTCAACATCAGCTTCATCAGCTGCTTCGCACATTTCCAATCTATCTTTCAATCATCTTTTTTCACTCAATTTATTGATGGATTGACAATGTTGTTTTAATTGCTTTTTTCAAGCTTAAACTGCATCTATTTGCTTTAATTGCCTTAAATAAATACGAAAGTCAGTTGGCATTAAATTTCCATAATTAATCATTAGCTGGCGTAAAAAACTGTTTAGAAATCAAACTCGAAACTCAATGCGTAAGCTGCTTAAATCAATTAGAGCAGCAAGTGCAGCGCATAAATTGTAAAATTCGTTGATTATAAATAGAAATGCCATAAATTAACAAGACAGAAACTCGGCCAGAATAATCGTATATTTGCTGTGGCTGGTAATTAATTTTGAATTATTCCCAAAGCGAACGCAAATATCAATCAAGCATGAATATTTGCACAGTACTTGTTGGCATTTAGACAAGTGTAAGAACGTAAGAATTGCTCTCTCAGGACAATAGGCTCACAGCAAATAGAAAGCCATTCAAATCAAATATATTTCACACAAATTTGTGGCTTATTTGAACATCGAATACGTGTCCAATTATTGCAAAGCAACGGAATATTTCCAAATATCATATTTTTAGCCTTAATTGACTCCACGATAAATGCCAATCAAGAGTAGAAACCCAACCACGGTCAAACTGTATCAAATTTAAACCAATTGAATCCGTTTGCGACCAATGCAATTATGTTTAATGGTAAAATATTATTTGGTTTACGCAAATTACACACGGCAAATGGGATTCACCGATGCCGAAACGTGTTATGCGGTTGCTTTAATGGCAAAATGTCTCCTCCTCTAAGGCCCCTCAATTGCGTTCTGTGCAAATAAATTAAAAACAAACCGCAGACTTCTAAAGTGTTCACTCTCTCTCGTATTCATGAAATGAACATACTCTCAGCATATTTTCTCTGACTCCTCTGCAAAGAGCAAACGGAAAGCGACACACAGCAAATGCCAAGAGTACAAGTTGCTTTTAGTTGTATGCTCTTACAGAAGGTCCATCCGTTTGAGTAAATATATAATATTTTTACCACAAGAATATGGCTATTCTGTATTGAAAAGAAGAGGCATTACATTGGATTGTGTGACGTGTGCGCAATGGTTGCCTTGCTTTAATATAACGCATACGCAGTGTTATCCAATCGAGCTTACTATGAAAGTACATGTCTGTAGTTAGATTAAAAATACTTTTACTTTTAAAACATTTCTTCTTTTAAGAGCAACGACACTTCGACTAGCTTAAACGATGAACTTTTGCAGCTCGTACCTGTATTTTTTTAACATTTCCCCTTAGCAACACGTGCGTCAACAATTGTCAGAAAGACATGCAATAAACAGAGAGATATTTACATATTTATGTATATAATTTTTTTTGGTTGTGCTTGCAAGACTACAAATTTCATATGATAAAATTATGCGCAGATTTTTACGCAAAATAAAAGCAGGGGATCAGCAGGTGAGGAGGAAGCAAAAAACTGGGGCCAACGCATCATAATAAAGTAATACAGGAGCCTTAATTAGCTGTGCCATTTTATGCAAATGTCATAGGAAGCGTGTCATTGGGGCGAGTGGAAAGAGCGAGAGCGAGAGCGTAGCTTTAGGTGGCATTAGCCCGCCTGCTGCTAATGAAAATCCCAATGAAAAGATATTACGTATACGCAGCGGCGGTACGCATTCAAATTAATTGACTTCATGCTGTTATTGTTTATCCGACAACAGACAGCGCATATATTAACACATTTTAAATTGAGCTTCCATTCTCTCTGCTTTTACACTCAACAGGCCACATGGCAGCAGCAACAGCAGCAACAGCAGCCACAACAGCAGCAGCCATAACAGCAGCAGCAGCAGCAGCAGCGGCAACAGCGCCGGCAGCAACAATGGCGCCAGGGATACAACAACAGCACAGCGCGACGTCAGGGAGCCAGAATGAGGAATTACAGCGGCATATAAATCAAAATTTAATTATGTCGCCACCGCCTGGCTCCTTGAGCTTCGCCGCCGCCTCGGCGGCCGCACTGACAGCCTCCTCCTCCTCCTCCGCCTCCTCCTCGTCCTCGTCAGCCTCGGGCAGCAGCATAACAAGCTTCGACTCCAACAACTTGATCGATGACAAGCGCCTGCCGCAGCAGCCACATCTGCACCTGCAGCATCCTCCAGAGCTGCAGCAACATTCACGCATACAGGCCAAAGACACGGCCGGGCCCTACCCCATTCCCATGCACCGCCCCGAGCATGTGGAGAATCATCTGGAGGCGACGCATGGCGTCGATGGCGCGGATAATGTGTTCGGCACGCCCATGTACTTTGGCACCGAGAACTCCACCGTGGTGACAACGCAGATCGGAGCCACGGCCCACGTTCCCTGCACCGTGCATCACATTGGCGAGGGTGTGGTAAGTAAATACGCCATTTTGACGCTGCAGACTCTATATATACACATACAAAGCGCTCTTACCTCGGCCACAATTGTGCCATTCGTGCAGCCATGCGACGCTCTCATTGCCATTGTTTTAATATATTATTTAAAATCAATTCATCAGCTGCTTTGTGTTTGACTTGTGGCCAACTGACACGAAACCTGGCCAAGAGCCAATCTCTGTTTCCTGCACTTTCTGCTGCAGCATAAATTAATAAACGGCAAATAGATACAGCGTTTTAATTGAAAAGTTTACACTCCACTGTAGGAAGTGTAAAAGGATCTAATTAGTTAGTGCAAATGGGAAATGGAGGTAATATGGCTATGACCATCCGTCTGTCTGTCTGTCCATCCGCCCGACTGATCCTTCCGGTATTTGCATTTTATTCTATAAGCGAACTGCTCTTAAAATTAAAGACTAATTATACTCATTGCCATTCGCCATTTGCAAATTAATAAATTGTACTTTAAGCTCTTCTAAGCTTTCCGTTTTCTCTGCCTTTTTCACGCTTTAAAGGCGCTGTTGTTGGCAATTAAACTCAAAGTGTATTGAATTTGAATGAGCGCCTTAATTGATTCGGTGCATAGTTGAAGTTTATTTGCCACAATCCCTGGGCAACAGCACCACCTGTCAGCCGGAGCACCACCCAACGGGCAATTTGAGAAAATTAATTAAATTTTTGCTTATTGAGTGCACTTGAAGCTGTAACGTAACGTCTCATGGGGAGGGGGGGTCATAGGCAATAAACCAAAACTAATATTATGGCTACACATATATTAAGGAATTTTCAACAGCAACTAAAGCAGAGAAAGAGACAGACAGAGACAGAGAGAGAAAGGGATAAAGAGAGACAGACAGGATAGACTGGACAGAATGGGCATGCTTCAGACATTTGGCAGCTGGAAAACAAATTACACCTGTAGCTAATGCACAACTACTACAAATAAGCTTGAGAGTGGGAGAAGGAGTGAGAAATACAGAGACTGAAACAGAGAGAGAGAGACAGCGGGAGAGAGAGAGAGATACTCCATCTATTTAGAGAGAGTGTGTGTGCATGCGTTAATGTGCTGAAGTGGGAGCAGCATTGGCATTGCATGGCCTCAAGTGTTATTAATTTTCCGCTTGTCCAGAGTTATTACTCATACGCAGCGTATGCCAGCTCACGCACAACTCACCCCAACACATGCGTTTCTATACATTTACACAAGCCCCGCCGCAGTTAAGGGAATTGTGCCACGAAAGTGTTTATGTCTTGACATGCTGGACACGATTATGACTCACGACACGAAGTATCTCAGAGATTTCGGCCTCTCCCTCCTCCTCCCCTTTCTCCTGCTCCTGCTCCAGCTCCTGCTCCGTGTGTGTTTGCGTGCCTGGTTTAAATTGACGATTTCATAATTGTGCCTTCAAGTGTGCAGAAGTTAATAAGCACTTAAGCGCCCGTAGGCCCTAACACTGCCCAACAACGCTCCCCAGCTTCATGGCAGCTGTGTGGCTTTTGGCCCACTCGACAAAGTGTGTTAATACCCTATGCATTGTTGCTGTTGTTGTGGATGTTGCTGTTGTTGGTTAGCCAGTTTGCACTTCGTGCTCAAGTGGCCAAAGGGAAGCTGGTTGCCACTGTGCAACTCCATAAGTGTCAGGGGCTGGCTTAATAAGTCAGCAGTTAGTTGGAGAGCACTAATGACTCTCCGGCATTGCAGCCGATGATATTGCTCTGGGGCGGGAGTATTTACTTATAGATACACGCCACACGCCCTCTGGACTGCAGCTGTGTATCAATTTGTCCAAACTGTATTCATTAGTGAAAATACGTACCGCATTTACTTTGAGGCGCTGTTCATTGCCCACATTACGCATACGACGTGTAATTGCTGAGCATGCACAAATTGCCGAGCTCAAAGGCGCGCAAATTAGAGGCACGACTAGCGAAACAGGGGAAAGTGGGGAGAAAGGTAAAGAGAAAACTGCTGTCTGTTTGCTTTTCAGTAGATCCGCTTAGGTATGACTATAGTTCTGTTGAGGCCATTGCCTTTCAAAGCGTAAGCTTGCGTCTTTTATAAAAGGCTTTTGCTACTTAACACTCTTCATGGCACACACACACACAGATGCAGTAGTGTTGATATAAATGCACTTACATTTCATTGCATTTTCCCATATATTTTCGTGTGTGCGAGTATTGAAATGCTTAAGCGCATGTGTGTGTATGAGACGTCTGGTATTTGCACACAAACACACACACACACACACATAGGGCTTCCTTTGGCAGAAATTTATGAAGAGCATTAAGTGCACGACTCTAATATGGAAATGCTCTGCAAGAGCAAGTTCAATGAATGCGAAATATACATATAACATCTATACATGTTTGTCGCCATTGCGAGCACTTCGCAGAGCTGCTTGACAAACTCCTTTTTCATGCACAAATTATTTTCAAAGCATGCTTTATGTATCTACAAATATTTTGCATAGACGCACAATGTATTGGATGCATACCCTGCAAGCAGCGTGGCAGCGATGTGAGGTGGCTTGGTTAGAGACAACAATTACCCCATCATGCTTGGCTTCTCTAGAGTATGCCTGAGTCGGGTTTCAGCCTCTCTGCTTGTCTTTTGTCTATGGGGGTCACAGGCGCTTGCCTTTGTCTTGTCGCCTTGCCAAAGGTTGGCTCTTTGCCTTGCCTTTGGCTGGGTGCTTCTGTCTGTCTGTCTGTCTATCTGTCTGTTTGTTTGTTTGCTGCACCCCTTGAGGGAGACCCTTTTCTGGTCTGCCATCTAAAAATACATACTAAACATTTCCGCGCTTTTTGCAGCCCTTGTCATAGTCAAAGTTGCGTTGTTGTTCGCTGCCATTGTCGTAAATTTTGTTCAGCTTCTGCTGCTGCTGCTGCTGCTGCTGCTTCAGAGACGACAATAAAATGCAGGAAACATTAAATAAATGAATTGCTTCCGCGAGTAAGTAAATGTGCGCCTTTGTTTCACCATTTTGCTGCAATTTTAATTTTAGTCGCGCCGTGATTTTGCAGTGGTTGCCTCTCAAACAACAACAACAACAACAAACACAACAACAGTACTTCGACTTCCCCTCAAAGGCAAATGTGTAAATGATTATTGCCGTGGGGCTGGCGTGTTTGCCTCCGACTCGAAAGTTGAATTAAGCAGGCATTTCGAATGCAGGTTTTATTCAAATTAAAAATGGTATTCAGGGCGCATAATGTTCATCTCTGTCCTTGGGCATCTCTGATAGGAATAACAATTTTTAGAAATCAGCAAAAATTTGCCCCCATTGTTGAGGCATATTTTATTGTACTTTCAATTATAAAAATTGCAAAAAACCAATACATAAATATTGTTCAAGTCTGTCCCTGCTCTAATTGATTTGTCGTATTGAACAAACAACTGAATTAGATGTTGGCCAACTTGCAGGCATAATATTTATTATTTTTGCCAGAAAATTATGTTTAAATTTCAATTAAGTTATTTTACAGAATATTTACAGATGCCAAATGAAAAACAATTCCTGCCCAACTCAACACACAATAAAGCAAAACTCTGCAAATAGTCGGCAGCATCAGCAGCTCGTATCAGTAAATTTGAGCAAATTTAAAGCACATAAATCAAATTGCAGTCGGAGCAGGCACAGAGCAGAAACAAAGTCCAAAGCTGCCAGGGAAAACTGAGTGGAAATTAGAAATTACGACACATTTGGCCAGAGACAGAGAGACGACATTAAAATATGTCATTAGAGAATTAGACCATTTGCCTGAGCCAGAAACTTAGAAGGAGATGGATAGAGGGACAGAGAGTGAGAGAGAGAGAGAGCTTGCAGCTTAAATGGCATTTAAAATAAACTAAGCAAATACATACGTAAATACGTGAATGCTGTCAGCCATCAAGAGTGCTGCCTCTGTCCCCCCTCTGCCCTCATTGCCAAGTCTCTTACCCCGGGTACATATAAATTGAACTAAATCAGCAGCAGAGCAGCCATTGCAGTAGAAACCGAGCAGAGACTGCAGGTTTCGACTAAAAATTGTATCGTTGTGTTGCGTGTGAGTGTGAGACTTGAGCACTTAATTACTTTTTAGATAAATTGTCGTTTTTAATGTCTAGACTCTCTCAGATATTTTCATAGAGAAAAGTGGCAGTAATTAAATGTGCTCTCAGCAGGACACAATGTTGCAACGGCAAATGCCAAAAACAAAAGCTTAAATGTTGAAATTCTGCACAAAATTCAAAGCAACGAGCGGCAGAGATAGCAAAAATACAGCAGTAACAGCAGCAGCAGCAGGTAATTTATATAAATTTGTAGATTAGCCAAAGAAAAAATAACGAAAACATATAATTATATGTCAGGCAAAGGTAGAATCTTGGGCTTATACTATGGGCATGGCTCACATATAAACACACAGACTTAAGAGCACAAATATTTTGCAACAAAGTTCTAGATAAAAATGCCGAAATTGGTATTTTATGAAAATTAACGCTCTAGGGTTTTAGCTTCCTCTCTCTCTCTCTCGCTCTCCCTTTCTCTCTCTTAACAGAGACTTCTGTTTATGCTCACTGGCTTTTGGCTTGACTGGATTTCTGGTTAGCCCGCAGTTAGATAAGTCGTTAAGATAAAAAAAAGGTTATATGCACACACACACAAACTTAAGTATGTATAATAACTTGTCTCTGTTTGCTTGTTAGAATTTTAAAAGTTTAAGATCTGATATGAAACAAAATGTCAGTGTCCAAGGCAGAAACCGAAAATGTTTACAGCAGCTAAAGCCAGAGTACGCCAGTCGTGTGTGCTCTACAGCTGAGCGTATGCTTCAGCCTTTAGCTCTTTATTTCAGGCAACTCCTTTGAGTGCCGACACTACATACAGGGTATGCCCACATTGATGAGGGTCGCTCTAAATTTTCCGCATTGGCCCTCGTTAGGGGTCATAGACAATTGTATAATATTATGTTTATACAGTAGAGGAAAAACAATCGCGTTTTTAATCAAAACAAGCACATAATTCGTGTCGAATAATTTGTATTTATTTTGCAAAAATAAAATACTTAAGCCGGAGACAGGGCCAGAAAAGAGGTAGAAGAGCGAGCTATTGTTTTTGTCTCTTTCTTAGTTGTGCCATAAATTATTGTTATTATTTTTCGTGCACATGAATTACTTTTTATGCATGCAGAGGCCCAGTGGAAAATGCCAGGGCATATGAGGAGTTTATACCCTTACAATCATACATATCTTTTGCTCCATTTTTATTTGAAGTTTGTTTATTGTTGCGCCGGTTCTCTCTCTGCTTATTTATTCTGCTTCTTTTTGTTGCTATTGTTGCCTGGGTTTTATTGCTCTGTGCGAATTGTGTGAGGCTTTAAGGCACTTGCACTCATCTCACACACACACACTCGCACTCATACACTGAGGCAAACAAAGAACTGCTGTGCATTGTGAAACTCTGAGTCTTGGGAGTCTCCGAGCAGACGTCGTCGTCGCTGTCGTCGTCGGCATCAACAAAAAAAGCATATAAAATTATAAATTATATAATATTTGTGCTAGCAGGCAAGCAGCAGGCATTTGACTGGCACAGTCACAGTGACTGCTGTATGTTTCTTTACAGTGCGCATTGTTTGGAATGACCTCCGAGCAAACAAGTGTGCATATTTGTGTGAATGCGACCGAGTCTTACGCAATGCCATAGGTAAACAACAGGAATTGCACAATCTGGAGGCAGCTTTATTGCTTTAAAAACGAAATAATTTCGAGGCAAGTCAGTTTGCATGAAATTTATTAAAAATTCCCAAGTGCTTCGAGCAGACAAGCACTGACAACCGCTCTCAACAGGCACTGTGGTTGTAGTTTATTTTTACGTGCTTTTAATTTACGGTAATCAACAATTTATAATTTCGACAGCTCGGAATGATTTCGCTCAGAATTCCCTTCACACACGAGCATAAATTAAAATATCTTTATGGCTTGGTTTATAACATGAACTCATTAACAAGTTCTAACAAGCAATTAGGGTGGATTTTCCTCCCCCCCTCTATGAGTTGATTATATTGCACTGTTGCATTTCCTGGCAAAACTTGAGGAATTTGTTTAGTTTGGAGATGGGAAAACTTGTTGGCATTACCACAACCACATACTTGCTCACACTTAAACATGTTTTATGCTTATTTAACATTCACTTGCCAACAGCCAAGCCACTTAGCCTTTTTTGGTGAACGGTGAATGGTGAATGGTGCCTGGAGAGGGCGTGTCCATCCAGCAGAGTAAATGTTGCTCAAAATTGCCATAAACCTTTTTAATGAATACAAATCATTATCACTTTGTGCGCTGGCAGCTAGAACCGTAATTACACGACTCGGAGAAGGGGCTTTTGTGTTGTTTGTCTCAGCTAATAAGGCATCTTCTGCCAGCTGGCCAAGACAACTTGATAAAGGCTTATGGACCAGCCGACAAAAGACAGACAGACAGACAGAACAGCCGACAGAACACCCGTCGTCCACCCGCAGTGTGAATGAATGAATCCCTTTTGTTTTACGGCCCTGTCGTTGCCTGTCACAATCTTTATTAAAACAAATGCTACAACAAAGGGCAACAATTTTTGACCCAGTTATCACAATGTGTGTGTGTGTGTGCGTGTGCGTGTATGCCAAACGGCTTCATTACTTCTATAAAGTGCCATTGCCAGTGCCAGTGCCAAAGGCCTAAAACAATTAAGCAGATTTTCTTTATGTTGTGAAAGGTGAAAGTTCAATGCCGAGAAATAAATTATGAGCAAATTCCACACAGTCATTGAAGCTGGCAAACAAACGTGGAACTGCATTCATAATAGTTTTATTCAAATTTCAAAGTAATTAAGAACAGTTGGATTATTCCGGTTTATTGTTTAACTTATCATTCACTTTTAATTTAATTCCTTAATTTAATTTAAATATTTATTTTAATTAGTTGACAATAAATAAATAAATAAATAAACTTTCAATTAACCTAACTTAATGAAAACCAAAATTTTGAATTTTGAGAATATATAAAAAATAAATATATAAAATAAATAAACAAACATAGTGACATATAGTCACAATATGCAGATTATAGGGCCAAACGTAGTATTTTCACTTTGTAAAAAACAATTATGCTCATATCAGCAGTCATATTTATTTTATGCACTTTTCCAGCTAGACTTTTAAAAGAGAGAACATAACTCACATTCATTTGCAGATGCACATCGCCTTGACAGCTGAAAAGTAGGCTATGGTAATTTTCATTTGGGTTTTTCTTTCGTTTGTTTTTTTTTTTTTGTGGATGTTTTGCTTGTCCCTAATAGAAATTCAACTTTTATAATGGCTCATTGTTGGCGGGGCAATTCATTTGTATTTTTCACGACCTTCGCCGCTAATTAGACAGGCTAATTTGCGGTACAATTAGCAAATGCTCAATGTTTAATTATGCATTAATTGCATTTAATGCTCACTTCCGCTCAAACAATAATGAATAATACGCAAAGTTCATTGGGGACGCACAAACACAAAGCTCAAATACACACACACACAACTAAAAGAAGCCTGTAATTTAATGAGAATTTTACAGTTTTTGCTCTTTGGCTCATTGCACAATTATAATTATTTATTTATTAATTTGTAAGTACCTTAAATTGCCTTGCAATTAAACTTTTTGGAACGGAATAACCAAGATGCCTTAAACAGCCTTATTGTTGACCCAGTTGCAATGTGAACGTCTTGCTTTCGTGCAATACACTGCAAACAACATGGTGTCAAATATTGTTATGAGCAATTCTCATAGTTCTCAATAATATAACTCTCCAATTAATTGAGCGTATTTGTGTGCAAAGTTTTTTACACTTTAAGCTTCGCTTGCAACAATAAAACTTGTTTAAATGCATACGCAGTATTTTTGTGAGTGCATTGTTGCAGCATCTAAATGGAATTTTATTAAAATCGCTTGTTAAAAACTTTTTCGCAGCGAACAAAAGTTGTTGCCATTTTCGCTTCCCCTCTCGTTCTCAGGCACTGTCTATTTTTGCACTTGATTCGAGTACGCTCTAGCAATTTTGTTGTTGACCGTTCGGGCTTTTGTGGCAACGGAAATTGGTTGGACAGCCGAGAAATAAAGCATGCAAAATGCTCGTCAATAACATGCAACAATAACACAAACAAGCATAGCGCATAGCGAATGCAACAGAAAAGCCAATCTAAAGTTTGCAACAACAATTACTGGCACAAAATAAACCCATCGGCATTTACACGGACCTTGCAAATGTTTATTTTTCTTTTTTTCAACTAAGCCTTGCAATTACAAGCTCGCTTCCCTCTTCCTCACCTACGACAGTTGGCATATGCGCAGGTCTGCAGAGAGATCGCACGATAAGTCAGCCCGTTACCAATAAAAAATGGCTAAAAAGCGTAAACAAATCGCAGCGCAAATATGTATCGGCAGGCAGCAAAGGCTTAGCCAGGCCTACCTGTAGTGGTTGAGGAGAGGAGGAGGTGATGAGGGGGGGGGGGGAGCAGGACACGTAGTTAGCATAAATTTGCCATAAATTTGCTAACAAGTGATTTGTGGCTGGGCGAATTCGCGTCGCGTCGTGTCTTGTCGCTACGCAGCGCATCGCTGGCTTTTGGCCATAAATTAAATGCCACTTTTTATTTTGCATCTTTTCGCTTTCGCTGCGTGTCAAGCACAACAACTACAACAGCAACAGTAAGAGCAGGAGCAGCAGCAGCGGCAATAATAAAAAAATAAAAAAAGGTAAAATGTAAACAATTATCTGGCAGCTGCAGCACACGCATGCCGTGGGGAGCCTGAGGGGACGGAGGGGCAGCGGAGGCGCAAAGTCAACACACAACCGCAGCAGCCGCAGAAGGCGCCGCTCACACACACACACTCACACAAGTGACAGGCGCTGAGATTTATGCGGCATATACTACACGCACAGCAAACATAACACACTCACACTCACATACATTCACATACACTCACACACACACACTCGCAGTCACACACACTTTTGAGCAAAGGAATTCGCATGCTTTTGATTAATTGCCGCAACATTTTATACATTTTTTTCTGTGCCTTGCAACTTGGCAGAATTCAGGCAGACACATTTTTGCCACTGATGGCTTCACTTTGCCACCCTTGCCCCTTTCGACCATGCTACCATTACGCTATGCTCTATAGCTCATCCTTTTACATTCCGCTTTACGCGCTGCCTTCGTTTTTTTGCCATATTTTACGCTAGCTGCATGGGGTAGCCGAGTTACAGGGTTTATTTGCAGACACGTAGCAGTCACACACACACACACACACAGAGAGAGACGCAGTCCACATAGAGAACTCAGCAATCATAAATATCATAAAAAATCATAAAAAAAGAACAGCAACGAACCAGAGAGAAAACATAGATGTGTTGCCAGATAGCAAAAAAAAACCAAAAGAACGGCGCAGATCAGTAGGGCGAAAGGCTATAGTCGTATGTAACCGACAATAGGAGACCCTGCACCCATACACTCAGCGGCACACACACAAATATATTATACATCTAGTACATGCGATAAATTATCTGTTACATATCTTAGCTGTTTCTTTTGCGATCGTAATGCAATTCATACCGTTAAAATACAATTCTGGAGACCTTGCCAACTTGCAATAACTGCATAGACCCTTTTCTGCTTTTTCAAAGAACAGGGTCTGAAAATAAACCAAAGCAAAACGTTGAGGCATAAGGAAAAGGTATGTAAGAGTTCCGACTGCTACATTTTGGCCCAGTTGCGTTTGGAAATATTTGTAGCCCGCATAGAATTTATGCGCAATTTATGCCTCACACTTGTGTTTTACTGTGTTGCAGATTGTATTGAATAGATATATTGATTTCATAACGTATGCGGGCTGCCTACATTCTGGCAAATCTAGATAATAAATGACTGGCAAGCTGCTGCGCTCTCTCTGCTCTCCACTCTCTGCACTCGACGATTCAATTGCAAATTTGCCAGCACATAAAATATGGCATGCCCGAGCGCATAACTTTTAATATCTGCTTAAATAAATGAGCAGCTGAGACTTGTGCTTTGACAAGTGCAAAAACAAGTGGAGCTGCGTTCAATCTAGCATTACGTATACGCCACGTGTACCATTATGGTTAAACAGCAATTGAGCAATTGCCTCACCAAAAGAGCAAAAGGCAAAAAGAAACTGCCAAAAGGAAAATGGAGAATGAGGAATCGAGAATGCTGACGATTTAACAATTTTCTTTCAACTTAATTTGAACTTTTGCTGGCACTTGTCATGTGCGTGTGTCAATATTTGCACTCACTGAAAGTTTTCTACAAAGGTTTTCACTTCTTTTGCTCAGTATTTTTCCCTGGTTTTTTGCTTGGTTTTTCTGTTTTTTTGCTTGTTGTCAATAAATAAAATTTCCTATCATTTGAAAATTGATTGATACACGCGCGTACTTGCTGCTGCCAAAAAAGGAGCAAAGAAGCAATAGACATGACGCTGAGGATGGGACACAACCTTTCCTAGGTTCCCTTCTCCTCCCCCGCTCACGCTTCATATGCGACGAGCCTTCTAACTAATAGATGTGTGTACAAGTGTGCGTGTTTGTAGGAGTTTGCTGATGTGTGCGTAGGTGGCTCTCAGCGAAATGTAGCCGAAATGTCGAAATCGAAATGATTAATGGTCATTTGAGATTAGCTAAAGTCGGCACAGGAGGGGCGATTGTTAAGCTGGGCGTAGATTGAGCTGGGCGTGGCCGGTTTGTGGGCTCAGCATGTTTGTTGTTGCCTTTGTTTGTTTGTTTGTTTGTTTGTCTATTTACAGTTAAGCAGCCAATTTGAACTTTGAACCTGGGATCAATCAATCTGCTATTATGTTTATTATACTTATTGTTGTTGCTGCCGCTGCTGCTGCTGCTGCTGCTGCTGCTTACACGTAATTGCTTTTTGATTTTTTTCCGGCCCATACACATTTTTTTGTTCGATATATGTACATATTTTATTTTTACGGGTCTTAAGCTGCGTATCTTTTGAAAAATTGCATCATCATCGTGTTGTCGTCGACCCTGGCGTACGCTGCGTATACGCAACGTGGCAAATGGATTGATGAATTGACAAACATTTGTTGAGGACGAACGCACGAATGGCCAATGCGCTGGCTGCCATATGTTAAACATTTCCTCTCTTATCCTTGGCAACACTAATGTCCTTGCCCCGATCTATTGTGCTTGACTAATGGCGCCGCCTTAGCAGCCCCGCCCTATGCTCCAGCTGTATCTATTTCTGTATCTCTTACTCATCTGCCCGCCTCCATTCGCCGCTGCTTCTTTTTTTAGGTCTCCTGGATACGCAAAAAGGATTATCATCTGCTTACGGTCGGCTTAACAACATACAGCAGCGACGAGCGCTTCAGTGCCACGCACTTGAAGCATTCCGAGGTGAGTTTGCAACTAATTTGCATTTGGAAAATGGAAAACAATGGTGTCTTCTGGTGCTCTCTTTGCAGGATTGGACACTGCAGATTAAGTTTGTGCAGCTGCGCGATGCCGGCGTCTACGAGTGTCAAGTGTCCACGCATCCGCCCACATCGATATTTCTGCATCTGAGTGTTGTCGGTAAGTCGATTCACGCAATTCATTCCGCAGTCAATCAAACAGTTGGTAGTTAGAACCGATTCCAATAGATTTCCCAGCTTCATACATACATTTATATGTTTGTCTGTCTGTCTGTCTGTTCATCTGTCGGTGCATACAGTCGAATGGGTTTTTTGATTTGATAATTTCACGCTTTGATGGCCGTGCCCATTGGAAACTATTTACTTGCTGAAGCAAAAATAAATTGCTGGACAAGCTTTTAAAAATCTCTCGACAACTTCACTTTAGGGCCAACCAAATTGTCAACCCTCCCCACCCTTCATTCACTCTATCTATGTGTTTTATCTATTTTGGCTCTGGGTCAACACAGCGCATCAACTGAATCGCACAATTTGCTCTACTCTTTTGGCCTTCCATTTCATTTTCGTGTTGCTTTTTTTCGATGCGCTCATGCTGAAATTAGAAATGTCCATATGCCAGTTGGCAAGCAAAAAAACGAAAGTGAAAAGCATAAAAAAAACAGCGGAAAGTAGGTGCACCTGTCCAAATGGCAGCGACTCAGCAAGTTTCCCTTTGGCTGCTTTCCCCCTGTCCCGGCTCTGTCTAGGGCAAAGAATAACGTTGTCAACGTTCTTGTTGCCATTTTGGCCTTGGCTAACGCTAACTGACACACATTATTCTGAATTTAACAAACAATTTACTTTGAATGTGCTGCGCCTAATGGCGCCTCCCTCTGCACAAAGACAAAGATATAGTTACTGTAGTCTGGCAGAGATTTGGGCAACGCCTCGCATGAATCTGCAGAGAGGAGACACTTAATCAGATGCGTGTGCTTTTAACGCATCCCACATACATTAGGGCACAGGCCGGGCCATATGGGTGTGTAAGTATATAAAATGGAAATTGCGCCATTTTGGGCAAAGTCTATAGATGGCTTAGGCTGAACAATGAAAAATGAATGTCATATTGCCTTAAATATGATAATAGTTGCTTCATTTATCCACAACAGTTTTGCAAGCTTCAGCAGAGTTTCATGGCTGGAATTAAAGCTCTTAAATGAAGTCTATTGTGCTGCATTATAAATATTTGACAGCAGGCTTTAATATAGTTAAATATACTTGAATTGCAGCATTATTATGCGATTACATCGATGCAATAGTTGAGTTGCGCCGCAATTAATGTAAGATGTAGATATTTATTTATGATTTTGTGGGCAAATTGCAAGCAAACTTGCCTTAGACAATTGTATCTATTTATATAAACCCCAACTGTCAGCTTTTGGTTTATGGCTCCCATGAGTCGTATTTGCATTTAGATTTGATTAAATTTCAGAATCTTTCATCTTAACCGCTTTTCTCTTTGCCTTTCGCTCTTCTCACACACACGCACACTCACATACAATATCCGATTGTGGTGTAACGGCAATTCAATTTCCAAAATGTCATTCAATTCGGTTAGAAGCACGCGCCGAAATATCAGGACCGCCCATACGTTATCTGACGCCTGGCTCAACGCTGCGACTGCAATGCCGTGTCGTTCAGAATACGGAGCCATCGGAGTATATATTCTGGTATCACGACAACCGCATGATTAATTATGACATTGATCGGGGCATTAATGTGTCAACCGAACCAGGTGAGTCTGATCTACGAAAACTCTGCATTTCGGCCCCTTCCGCGTTCGCTTTTCCTATCAACCATTATCCTTTTAACGGCATTCCGCATTGCCTGCTCTCTCTCTCTCTCTCTCTCTCTCTCTCTCTCTCTCTCTGTCTCTCTCTCTCTCATTCGCCATTGCAGACTTTCAATCATCGGAGCTTACCATACAACGCACACGTCGCGAACACTCCGGCAACTTCACCTGCCTGGCCAGCAATGCCCAGCCTGCCAGCGTGCTCGTTCACATTTTTAAAGGTGAGTTTGATACATTGAATATCCTCTTAAACATGCCTACTCCACACTCGCAGCGAGTGCGGCAGCACAGCGTATGCGTAATGCAGATGCAATTGAAAAAAAACACTCAATCAGCAGGCGGCAATAAATTTATTTACGTTTCAATTGCTGCTGCAGTTTATTTAATAAAGCAACGCTGCCAAATAAAATTCACAAACACTAAAAATAAATGGACAAATGAAATTAAAGCTGTTTTTTAAATAAGAGGGGTTTTTGACACTGTTGCAGGCAGCTTTCGGAATACCCTACGAAAACAACTGTAAAATATTTCACATAGAAAACTCATAGGGTTGCATATGAATTTAATTATTAAAAATTTAAATTAATATTTTATTTGAATTTTCCGCTTAAAACAAGAAAGTACTCTTCATAAAACATATGTTTTTTCACCCTCGACAATGTCATTACGAACACATATGTTGACAACCCTTTTTATTCGCGTTTTATGTAGCAAAGTGTATTAAAGCAAAGTGTGACATTTGCTAACTGTATTGGTATCTGTGACTGTATCAGCAGCTATAACTGTGGCTGTAAACGTATCTCTCTCTTTTTCTGGCTGTGTGTCTGCAGCTCTTTGGCAGTTCATATATCAAGTGCGGCAAAAAGTAAAATAAAGTGAACAAAAAAAGAGAAACAATTCAGGCAACAATAAAAGTAATTTATGAAAATTACAGAGCCACAGGCGTGCGGATTAAAAATGCCCCCACCACCCGCAAGTTGAAACAGCAGGGCACCGGGATGCCAGGACACCAGGATGACAGGACATCAGTAGGCTAGGACAGAAGGCAGACGGCAGAAGGTAGCAAGCAGGTAGCCATTAAAGTGAGGCCATAAACACTAAACCACATGCACTGCCAACCGACGATGGGCGGTGGGTGGGGCCGAGCTCATAACTTATAAGGCAGCAGCTCATATATAAGAAGTAGAGCGACAACACACACATACGAGCATAGGGGGCAAATGCTCATTAGCATGTGTTGGTGTTGGTGTGGGTGTGGGTGTGGGTGTGGGTGTGGGTGTATTATCTGAAGTGGGGGTGCAGAGGCTTAATTAATTTCAGCACATGTACTCATGATTTTCACCTTCTTTTTCTGTTTGCTTTCCTTCTTTTTCCTTTGTGCAGGAGATAATCCTGCAGCGATGTACCATGGACATGTGGGAGGTTCGACCAAGACGACACAGCGGCAGCTGCACAATCTTATGGTAATCATCGCCATCGGCTATCGGATATTCCACACAAGTGTTTATATGAAGATTGTCTAAGGCGAAGCAGCTGCCAATTAGCAGATCGCATTTGTAACTACATACATATAGCATACCATATAGACATACATATAATTTATGCATAAGTTTAAGCTGGAATTCCCATACGTATTACACAAATATTAAACTAGGACATCATCATCTGATCCGATCTGAGGTCTTAGCAAACTAAGCTCTTCAACTAATTGTTCGTACAAGAGCTGCGTGTGTCTGTGTGTTAAACTACTTTTATATAAATACAGTATGCCTGCATTGTATGTGTGTTTGTAATTGAAAATGTCACAGGATAATACTAAACCAATTGAGATACAAGCACACTTGAAGCTATAAACAGTTTCCGAGTGCTGCCATTTAGCCAATTTCATTTGCTTCCTGCTGGCTTGATTCCAGTCATGTTGCCGCTTTTTATTCCCTAACAGAAAATACTACTTACGATAAATAGCAAAAAATAAATAGAGAACTACGCAAAAAGTAAGAGATTCGAAATAAAATATTTTCTGTGCATTTATTACTTGAAAACGTATTAAAACAATTCAACTAAAAGCAGACAGAGCTTTTACGTAAGTGATTTTAAGTCAACTTAGCATAGAATTCGCATTATGTACTAGCAATATACTAAGGATATACTAAAGTATATTTAATATTATAATAATATTATTATGATTATTAACTCGAAGCTAACTAATATTTCTTTTATATAAACAATATGGGATAAACATCTAGCGCTCTCTTCGGTTTCGTCGAAGATAAAGTATTTTTGCAGTTTGTTAGTTGATAATTATTGCCAGAATCTGCAGAGATATTAATATTTTGTACATAAATATTATCATTAATTTTCTAAATTGTTTTCAGAAGTTCCACTAAATTGTTAATAAGTTTCATAAATGCTGTAAATATATATTTTGTTAATCATTGAATAAAAACGAAATTATCGTAAGTTATTTGCATAGATGCAAACAAAACTAAATTCGAAATTCAGCAGAATAAGTTGACTTTTGGCCATGTATGGCAGTTGGCAGTTGGTAATCAAAAGGATTCAGCCAAAATTAATGCAGAAGCAGCAAAAGGAACAGAGTAATCAAAATAAACTATTGTCTAGCCTAAGAATTGTTTAGACTTTTAATAATGCAATGGGCCGAAGGATGCAAAAAATATGCCCAGCATTTCAGCTGTAAATAATATTTATAATTAATGTGTATTATATGAGAAAAACTATTTAATAACTGAGGAAAACATGAAATGCATTCGACAGCATAAATAAACATAATTTTCTAGCCTCTAAGTATGTGTAGTTAAATGTAACAAAAATTCCACAAAAATCAACAAACAACAAAAACAAATAAAACATAATAAAATTATGCAAAACATAAACAAATATCGTCTCAGTCTTTGTTCTTCTTTCCCATTGTGAATCTTGAAGCTCGAATCTCGATTAGTTTTGCAATCTCTGCTGATCCCATTGGCATACAGAAAATGCAAGCGACTGTCTGAGTTTGCAGATTGGCTTATGCCTGCCTAACAATGCCTGCATGGGGACCAAAGGGGCAAGTGGAGCTGTGGCCCGGGCTTGGCATTGTATGCACCGCCAAGCTGCTGTCAACAGGCATCCAGAGAGGCAGAGAGGCAGGCTGGCAGCCATCAACATCAGCCACTGTGCACTGTGCAATGGCGACGACAAACGACAGCAGCAAGAAGTGCAGTTCATTTTTCTTGGTGTCATTTTCCGCCCCATTCTCCTCACACTTTATGCTGGCTGCTGCATCTTTTATCTTGCCCTTGCTTTAGTTAATAAAACTAAATTGTGTGCTGAGAATGATGACAGCGTGCAGACAACGACAACGACAATGAGCAGCCTCCTTGTCATTCCCATGATGGGCGAACCTTAGACTCCGTCTTAGCTCTGGCAGGTGCACTCAAATGTTGCCCAAGTGTAAATACAGAATCCAACTAATTAAGTTTAAATTTCAAAGCAGTTTCAAGTTCAAAGTCTGCATACACAACCTAACCAAATAGAGTATAAATCAAGCAATATGCCAAATAGTTTTGTCTGGCAAAACTTTCGAAATGCCCGCAAAATAGTTCAATTTGGTTTAAGTTTACATGCATTCAGGCTGGACTCCAACTTAATTGAACTGCCGTAATTAAAAGAGCATTAGGTTGAAAGTTTGCTTGAATTGAGCAGAGAGAAAAGAACAGAACAGGTGCTGCTTTCAATATAAAAAATATCAGCTAAAAGTTGTGCATTTAGCTAATTGAAATTAAAGATATATAGCTAATAAATTGGATATGTATTTATCTATAGTTTCAATGCTAAAGCTTTGGCAACTGCTAGAAACATGTTTGAATTTCAAGCAATCTATTTTTCATATGTTCAAAAAGAAAGTCAATTAAAATTGCCAGTTGGCATCAAAAGTCAATATCGAACACGATATGTGTCTGCTCGTGTGTGTTTGTTAAAACTTGAGCTCAAATTAATTGCATTATTTGCGCTGAGCAAACAAATTGCCACATTGACAAACGCCACCGCACAAAATGCTTTGCATTTCGGAAACCGAGAAAACCAAGCAAAATACAGCAAAATCCCTGCAAGCGGACGAACCCAAAACCCCATAAAATCAACATGGAAATGCAGCAAAAGTTGCCCCAAGCTACACAAAAATAAGCAAAAAAAGTCAGAGAAAAACAGATTGTGGCAAAGTGTTTGTGAATGTGTCAATAGCTCAAAGGCAATTGCAGGCAGTGGAAATAGTTAACAGGAAATAACGCACACACAAACACAGCTGCAAATATGTTACTAATATGTGCATAAGTATTTATCAAAAGCCAAGCACACACACGACGAAAGAGACAGAGAGAGAGAGAGAGAGAGAGAGAGAGAGGGAGACAGGCAGCAGAAGCGTTTGGCTGCAGGCGAGCGCAGCTCTTTTCATGTCCTTTTCAGGCAAGTCCTTTTCATGGCATACGGCATCCTTCGCTGCATGCGGCATATATCTATATATATATGTATATATGTATGTATATATGCTATGCAAATTGCGGCTTATTGAGTGCGCTCGGCATTCATTTATTGAATCTAAGCCAATGGCAAACAAGCACTTTGCCACAGTTGCAAGCAGCGCGCATCAATAATGCACACTAGAGATGGGCCTGAACCGGGCCTCGGTCGAGAAATTCGGGCCCGGGCCTAAGACTAAAGCCCGACATGCCCGTTAGAAGAACCTTAGTGCCCAAAAATTATATTTTTTTAATCGAAAAAAGCCTTTTTTCCATAACAGTATTTTTTTGAAAAATGTAATGTCGGGACGGGCCTTATTTTGAGGGCAGCGGGTTTAAGCCGAGCCGCGCCTTAAAACTGCGGCTCATCTCTAATGCACACTGCCTCCATAAAAGGACAACGATATTTGTGACATGCTTAAATAGAGTGTCAAAAAATGATTTCATCTAATGCCACTTGTTGACTCATTTGGCTGGAAACAAATTGCAATCTGCATTATTTATTGATGGCTAAGGGCACGAAGTTAATTTTTAATTTGTGCCACTTAGTGCTTCCTGCTTTCTGACTTTTTGTTTTCACATTTTGCGGCACATTGAAGCCGAACAATATTTTCATTTAGTCGTTTCAGACAATTTCTGGGTCGAGGGCTGACAGTTGTGCATGGTCGACTAAGCAGCGATCAAGTCAGGCGTGAATTTTAGCAACGTCAACATTTAATTCATTCAAACGAGAACGGGGCCTAAGGGAAATTTTACAAATGTTCACATGCATCAACAGCAGCGGCAATGTGTTGTTGTTGCTCTTGTTGCTGTTGTTGTTATTGTTGTGGCTGTCGGTCAAATGCGCACACACAATGCTCATACGTCCCATGGCCAGGCATTGTGCTTAGCTGTTGAGCGTTGAGCTCAGCTCCTTGATGCCTGTCGTAAAAATTCCAATTTAGTTTCCAATTGCTTGACTTAAAGTGCGCCATTTGCACATTAAAACTCTCTGGGTGTGTGTGCGTGTGCGTGTGTGTGTGTGTGTGTGTGCAGGCACTTCATAATCAACTTAACGACGCACAATTATGCTACAAGCTGACAGTTTGGGCGCGGCCCATACAAATGCAAAGCAAAGCAATTTACAAGACGTTGCTCATACGCCCCGTACAACAGCGAACAACCGAGCAGAGCAGAGCAGAGCGAAGTACATCCTTGCTGTCTCCACTTGCCAGTTGGCTGGGACATTTTACATTTGTTGTACGTGGCACAAGTAATTCAACATGACAGACACGTACAACTGCCAACGGCCTGTTGGAAACGTTTTGCCAATGGTTTTATTACGGCCAAGCAAATGAAATGTAATCGATAGTCGATTGTAATGCCGTTGAAATTTTAAGATGCGACTGCCAAGCTGTAACACGAACTTCCTCTCATCCGCCCCTCGATCAAGTGCCGTCTACCTGCTCAGTTGCCTCCCAGCATTGGCATTCATTAAGGCAATTCCAGCTGAAATGCGAGCAGTCAATTAGCCGACATTTGAACTTGATGGAAACGCACTCGCCGAGTGTAGAGCATACAGCTGCGTCGTCAAGAGCTCAGCCAGTTGATAATAATGACATACAAGAGCTCTTCAGAGACCAAGTATTAAACGTGAATACAACGGGAGACAGCGAGAGAGTCGGAAAGCAGGGAATTAGCCTTGGAGCGAGTCAGGCAAGTCTAAATTGGAAAATGTTTTAATTAATATTTCGAGCAGCTCAACAAGTTCGTTGAAATGTGAAAACGATGGAGGTGAGCAAATGCTTATTTATTTTATTATTAATTTCATTAGCTGCCTGTTTTGTTTTATGCAGCTGGGACTGTGAAATAAATGTCAGCTTGAAACTAATTTCCGTTGATTAATAGGGCGAACAAAACTGATTGCAATGACGATTACAACTCTAATTGGAAGCGATTAAGCTGGTCAACAGCCAGAGCTCCACAGAGTGGGGCAGGGGGAAATACACTCACCGCACTCGCATTAACAGATTAATTGTATGCATAGCTAAAGCCTTTGAATAAAGCTAAAACACACATACACACGCATAAGTTCGGCCCTAAGAGCCCACAAGTTTTGGCTTAATGTGGAAAAATAGCATATCAAGTGGCAGAGCTTAACTGCTTCAGGTCGCCAGATTGAGGCTCATTAAGGATGCTGGCAAAGGGGAGAAAAACTTCCTTGAATGCAGGACCATAGACCAATTAGCGGGAACTTGGTTTAATCTCCAATAAAGTGTTCATGTAATACGCATTTTTGTTTAGATATTTTTAAAGGAGATTTTGAAACCGTAATTGAATTTATAAGAATTTTTTAATAGCTGACACCCTTGGTTTTTTATTCCAAATTTTCAATAATTTGTATTTATATAATTTTGATACTAAATGATTTGTAATGGAAATTAATGCATAAAATACCAAACGGAGATGAATTTGGTGAAACAAAATTTAGATTTTAGAGTGTTTTCAAGAACTGTAGTCTGGTCACACTGCTGATTACCATTTACTGGAACATGGCGCTCTATAATCGAGAGGCAGCTGGCAGCTGTGGGCACACATGAGTTTTATATGTACTTGGAATTCCCCACACAAAACTCTTTGACATAATGAGCACCAATTAGGCCAGCTTACGAGCGAACGCTGGACAACAAATGCTGTCTGCTGCCATTTCTATTTTTGTATGTGCTTGCTTCATATTGTTTCTGCTGTTGTTTTGGGCTTGTACTTGAAGGGTTTGTGGCATTAGCACACAACGAGCATCTGTTGCGGGCATATTGAATTGTTATTGTTATTATTGCAATTTTGTAGCCAATTACTTGTGTGTTTAAGTGCCTGACTGTGACTGTGACCGTGCATCGTGTCATTGTGCGTGTGCGTGTGTAGCTTGTACTCTTTCTCATTCTCATTCTCATTTATTTTGCTCAGGCGAATGGTTGCCAATTATTGTGACGCTCGGCCATTTTGTTTGGCCTGTTGCATGCTCTGCAACATCAGTTTTCTGCCTTTTATCTTTCGGTGGTCAGCAGCCAGCAGGCATACCGAGTAAACCGACTAACCCACACCACAATGTCCATGCTACAGATTTTTGCTTTGCGGCCTATAAACAAGCTGGCGAGTCGTGGGGCTTTAAAAATAAATTAAATGTCATAAAACAAAGGGATTAGCTCACACATACGTTGAGGCTCATGGAGAGGTAAAGGACGGGGCAATAAACAAAGCGTGGCAATGACAAAACTTAACCCTAAGCAACGCACAATAAAAACACTTAAAGCTGGCACAGAGAGTGCGAGAGAAGGTCGCACACACACACGCACATGAAATGCCGCTTGAAATGACCCAGCTGAACATAAACAAAAACGCAAAATGGCGCAAACATGCCACATACGCCAGTTCACACTCACACACACTCACACACACAACCGACGAAAGAAAGAAACAAGTGTAGCGCACATGAGAGATATGAACTAGAAATAAACAAATATTTTGTATTCACTCGGTACGTATGTATGTGTGTATGTGTGTTTACTTATATTCGTATATACTCTATACCCTACCCCTACCCCGATATGCCGCTGTGAAATTAGTTGGCAATGATAAAGATAAGTAACGTAAAATATGCGGCCTTCGCTGTGTTTCAGCAAGCGCCATTGAGTTTTCTTGCGCCATTTTGTTGCTATTCTTTTGGTCTTTTGCTCGCAACGCGTATGTGTATTTCTGCTTCTGTCGCCATATTTGTTTTGTCTGGTTAGCAACAATATGGGCTTGGGCTTGGATTTAGATTTTGGGCTGGTGCCCAGCGGATGGAGACAACATACAATTTTATTATGCTTATTTGTGTGCATGTCTGTCTGTGTGTGCCGGCCATTTGCATAGAAAGACCATAAGCGCTACTTGAAACTATATAGAGTGCCCAGTGAGATATACTAAAAATATTATTTATCATAAGAGCCTACGAACCAGAAAGAGTTTCACTTTCTTTATCTCCAATTCTTTTTGCTGTTCTTAGCTTCCACACTGCTTTTATTTGCTCATTCCTCTTAGTTTTATTTGCGGGTTTCTACTACGCTTTAAATGAAAATTGTTTTATTCAATAGGTTTGGGCTCACAACAATATTTAAATGGCATAAATTAAACATCTCTTGCCAACCAGATCAAATCGAGTGTGTGCATATCACAGATTGCATTGCATGCCATTTTTTTCTACTCTCTGTGGTTTGGCAATCAATTGCCAAATCCAACTGTCTAAATGCGTGAAAAACAAACACGCCAGAGATCTATTTATTTATATGTATGTAAATATGTGCATATTTATAACAATTTGTTGCTCTTGCGCTGCAGCAGCTGTGAAATTCGAAAAAACAATGCATTTGCATATTGCAAGGCCTTGCAAATTGAATTCGAAATGAACCTTAAATGCAGCCAAAGCTGCAGATAAACTAAAGGCCATATGTCTGTCCTAATGTCTGTCAAACATAGAGATCAGAAAATACAATAAAATAAATAAATAAATAAACTATAATTGAAAGCTGTTCAATTGCGAATTTCTTTTTGGATGGAATAAGGAACTGGCAACTGCACACAACTGCAGTTATCGAAAGATGCTGAAAGTCCTGCCCAAGCGATGTTGATGTTTTTAAAAAACCTTTAACAAAATAAAATAAATGAATAAATAAAATATGTGGTATTATTGAAAAATAACTACAGTTATCGAAAGATGCTAAAAATGTACTGCCTAAGCGATGTTGATGTTTTTAAAAAATCTTGCTTCTAATGAAATAATGTAGTTAAATATTTATTTTCCCTTTCAGCATACATATGTATGCATGTAAGCGAACGGGATGCGAAGTGCTCTAAGGCATGCACATTCGAGTGTGCTTATTTATGCATGTGTAGTTATTGCAGCCATAAATAATTTGCCACAGCTCGGCAACTTAATTAGATTCCATTTCATTTGCCAGCCAAGAGCAGAGAGCGCCTTCGGGCCCTTCTCTGCATGCAGGTTGAGTACGATGCCGATGGCTGCCTGAGCACCTGCCTCTTCTACCTGACAGCCCCAGCTGATTGTTAATTGTTCAACACTTTTGTATGTTGAATAACTAAAGAACTCGCATGGCAAACACTAAATACCAAATACTAAATAGTAAATGGCAAATGTTTAAGTGTTGTTGCCGCCGTAATATGCTAAAATGCATTGATTTTTGCATATCAACGTTGTACGATATGCGATATGTAAATGAATGATATCTATGTGTGTGTGTCTGTGTCTGGCTGTCGTGTAAATGTCTATGTTTCTGAATGTATGCTGCGTATGTGTGTGTGTGTTGATGGTCTTTAGGCATCAACAGATTTTCCATTTGGATTGTTTGTCATGGCCGAAGTGCAATTGTTGTTGTTATTGTTGCTGTTGTTATGGCGAGTGTTGTTAGTATTATTATTGTTATTGTTATATGCATTTGTTTTTCCATGTCGTCATCATTGTTTGTGGCATATTTGTTCTTGTGGCATGTGGCATGTGTCCAGTGGGTTCGTGCTGGTTTTGCATATTATGCATTATTATGCGAGTGTTAGTTAAATTGCAATTACAACGCAAATCACATTGTGGCAACTACAACTGCAGCTGCAACATTCTGTAGCATGCAACAAGGCATTTCCTTACAGCCAACTGAGCACACACTGAGCTTACTGATATAATCACAGCGATGGCCACAAACTGAAGGTGTTTTATTTATTTTGAGCAGCTGGATAGCTGTCCCCTCTCCTCGATCTATGCCTTTATCTAGCTATCTCCCTCTCTTTTCTTTCTCTCTCTTTCTCTATCTCTGTCTCTGTCTTCATTCTCACACACACACTCACTGTCTGTCGGCCTGTCTCATTAGTCGCCCCATGTGTAATCCCTGCCATTAAGGACATGCATTATTAACACTTCAGCTGGCCTTTGGCTCAAGCTATCGTAGCGAAATGTTTTCTTGTGTGTGTATGTGTATGTGTTTGTGTTTGTGTGTGTGTGTGTATGTTGTGCTAAATGCTCGTAATTTTCTGCATTTAAGCTGATAACAGATTTGAAAATTATTTATGCTCATTGCGGGAAAGCCGATTGTCATTATCACTTGCATTGTTGCAAGTCTACACAAGAAATCAATTTGCTTATTGTAATCGGGTTTTAATTTATCTCTCGCACACACTTTCTCTCTCTCCCCCTCTCTTTCTATCATTCTCCGTCTCTTTCTGCTCTCTGCCTTATCTTAATATTGACATTCCACTGCATAGTTAAGTGCGTTATGAACTTCAAACCGAACTCTCTTTATTTGTCCTTCTTATTTGTGGTTGTTGCTGCTGCAGCTGTATTTGCTCTCAAAATTTCGAAGCTCTCGGGCAAATACGCTTGCTGACTTTTCAAGTTGGCAGTTGCATGCCACATACCACAGCATATCATATTGTAAATAATGAAAAATGCTGCAACTTGATGAGATTCGCACATGGCCAACATGCCAGCAAATCGAATTTCAAATATGAGCAAATTCGATGCGCTGCATGCAGAAATGCGGCTATGCTGCTCAGATAGATACTCTATAAAAACACAAACAAAAACGGGCTATAGAAAAAACTCTTTTCATAATCTCTGATGAAGCTAAACATCAGCTGCATCCTCAAACTTCATTCTTGCTTCATTTGTAATAAACTTTTAGAGGGTATTTCCGCATGCATAATTTTGCCCTGCGATTTTCCATTTTCCATTTGGAATTGCAATTGCTGCTGCTCGAAAAGTATTCGAATTGTTGCAGTAAACTCAAACTGAGATCGCAACGATTTGCCACATCTGTGGCACAATTGGCTGCGTGAAACTTTATTTATTTACGCAACTTTTCGCATCAAAGATTGGTAAGTAATAAACTTGAAATAATATTTAAGCAACGAGGGACTCGAGACGCAGCAACTGCCAACTGGCAAGTGGCAAGTGGCAAGTTTTAAATGCGTCGAACAACTTGAGGCAAAGCCCTAAATACACTGCAATTATGCTGCGGGGAAATGAGTAGAGTCGTGTAATGTAGCAACTAGAAGAAACAAAGGCAAAAACAAGAGCAAAAGCCATGTAGCAAGCGATGCAACAAAGCAAAAGGCACGCCCCGCCAAAAGCATGACGACTGCCTTTGCTATATATGTTGCTACAAGTTGCAAGTTGGAAGTTGCAACAAGAGCCAAACGCCCCAAATAGCACAAGCAGCTCTTCGCTGAAACTATTTTTAGCGGAAGACACAGGAAACGGATATAAAACAAGGGGAAGCTAAAGCTGAAGCTGAAGCAGAAGCCGAAGCTGCTGCATGCAACGCCTTGTTGCAAGCAATATGCTGAGGCAAAAGCATAAAGCAGGCGGAACTTTGCCGCACTTCAAGATTGAGACGGCTTGCAACACTTGCAGCTGAGCGTGAGATGCTCATGGAGTGTGTTATCTCTGTGTGTATGTATCTGTGTGTGTATGTATATAATATATATTAAGCGACTAAACGCTTTTGGCACCTCAACATCAAAAGCATCTGCAACACCACAACACGAACAGCAGCAACAATACTATATATTGTTAGATGAAAAATAATAAAAACAAATCGCAGCAAAAAATATAAAAAAAAAACCGTAGCAAAAAAAACTCAAAATATAAAATAGAATAAAGCAAAGTTTTTACTCATGCCTTATGCTTACAGTTTTTCTCAGTTTCTCCCCATTTTTTTGTAACATTCCCTTTCCACTTTTTTGCGCAAATAAAAAGAGCTCGTAAAACTGCTGGTCACACATTGCATTACATTTATCACAATAAATACCCTGCAAATGCCAAGCAACGGGCATATCTAATACCCCTTTATCGATGGTAAATTCATAAGACAATAATATATTTATAATAATAAATTAATTGTGGCCCAATTTTTCAATAAAAAATAATACAAAAATAATCTGTCATTAAATTTGGATTTTATTAAAGTCATAAACATTTGCTTAAATTTATTTAAAGCATTTCTCTCTTGACAGAACATCGCTGCCAGACCTTAAGACTTTTCAAATTCCGAGAAAACGGGTTTATTTACTGGGAACTGCACAGCTAATAGCAGAAACGGTATTTAACGACTAAGGCAAAATATTTTATAAATTCAAATTTAGAATTAAATAGAGATAAATAAAGTTGCAGGGGAACTCAAACAAATAGCTGAAATGTCAACTTTATTTAACATTTAACAGGATATTTATACTGTTCGTTCGTTCCGTCTGCTTGTTTTGCAAGTTAAAGTTTCTTTGTTTGCTGAAAATAAGTTTTGAAATTTACAAGTGTTTGTTGCTTTTTTGTGTGCATAAACATAACAAATAAATTTGCTGAAAAAGTTTCGCAACAATCGAGTGCAACACTAAATGAAACAAAATAAATTAAATAAACTGTTGGCGAAATTAAAGAGAAGCTCCAGCATGATATTTACTGCATGCAGTTGATAAATAAATTAAATTGTGCGTTAAAGCGTTAATGAGCAGCATCAGAAAACGGGTCAATGGCATGTGGCAGGCAGCAGGCAGCGTACAACGTGTGGCAAGCTGCAACATGATTGTGGCACACAGTTTTTGACCCAACAACTGACCGCACGCTATCCCCAACTATCCACACCAAAAGCCATGATTGATAACATCTCAACGTAAATACCCAGGCAAAGGATGCGAGAGACCGACCCGGCAGGACACCACGTGCCACGTGTGGCATGGATATTTTACGCGGCCCAGACACATGTTAACTGCAATAAAAAAAAATACAAAATATAAATGCACCGAATAATATGTACGCTAGGTGAAACTGATGTCATTTTTTAATTGAATAATAATAATATGAATAATTCAACAATTTCCTTTCATTTTCTTTTCTTCTGGTGAAAATCAATACAGTTTTTATGAAAATATGTTTATCTGATATGTATCTATTTGTGAGAAAGAGAAATTTGCATATCTTGTGAGGGTATACGAGGCAAGAGCAGGCTGCTGGTTATGTTGTTGGCTCTTTGGTGGATTGTTGGCCAGTGGCCTGGGTTGTTGGCCTTATCGCAGTTGAGAAAAACATGTGTAACTGCCGCTGGTCAGCTGCTGTGTTTGCATTTTGCCACCTGATTATTGTTGCATGTTCTTTAATGATTGCTGCATTAAAGCTCGAACGCAGACGCACACAAACACGCAGGCTGACAGTAAATGTTAAGTACACGCCACATGCAACAAACAAGCGTATAAAGAATGGATATTTTCTGCTATTTTAAGCTCCGTGGAAGCATGAAGAAAATCTCTGGGAAAATTCTAAAGCAGAAACAGAAAAAAAGCACACAAATTGGCCATGAGTGAAAGAGAGTCGAGTCAAGTTCTTGCTCAGTTTATGCTGCGTTTTTTGTTTTTTTGTTTTGTTTGTGCTTTCAAATTTTTTATTCGCTTTTAGCTTATTCTTTGTACGCTGCATTGAGGCATGAAAAACAATGCGGCAAGTGTAATAAAAACTAAGTAGCTTACAAGCCCATTGCTGAGCAGGAAAAGCATTATGCAAAATGGTGTCCTGTGTCCTGTCCGCTGTTGCCTTACTTAACGTTCTGTGTGTGGGCGTGGCGCCTGGTCTGGGCGTGATTGTTTTACATGCAGCGGCAACATGACGACAGACACTTGCAACACACACATACAGCTCTCTCTCTCTCTGTCTCTTTCTGTCTCGTTCTGGCAGCAACTGGCATGGTGAGAATGTGTCTCTAATAACCTAACGTGCCGCTCGCATTAAATATGCTAATTTTTACAGTGAATACATTTTAAGGCTGGCGACACAGACCCGGACATGCCACCTGACTGCCTGTCTCCTATCATCAACCTCGCCCCCCACTCTGGCACGTTAGCAGGCTGCCTGCCCCCACGCCCACTTCATGACACCTCGTCCTCATCAGGCATATTATTTGCAAGCGAGGCAGCCAGCTCGCATATTAAGTACATCTTGCCCCATGTACGTGTTGTGTTGTATGCCGTCATGTTGCACAGGCCGCCCGTTGACATTTAGCGCGACAGCGACAACAACCACAACAGCAGCAACAACAACAACAGCAACAACTACAAGCTGAAACATTTCAAATAGCAAGCATCAAGAAGCAAGCAGGCAACACAAACTGGAATTGAGAAAAATTATGCTGCAAATGCCAGGAGAAAAATTATGAAAATTTCTCTGTGTGACAAGATTTTTGCTTACCCCCCATTTGTTGTTGCTGTGCTGTCAGGGATTGTTGGCCAGGAGGGAGAGAGTATAGTGTGAGGTGTTATTGTTTTCTGATTATGTCTGCCGCACTACTCTATAAACAAAATGGAAATTATGCCCAGAGTCGGCTTATACACTTTACAGAAGAAAATTTGATCACATTAAAGCATAAATTAAAAGCTAACACGGCTTGAACTTAAACATGCCTATTTAACAGAGCTTCCAAAAATTGGTGAACCAAACTTTTATTGGGCTTTTCTTACGATACTCTCTTTAAGAGAGCAGAAGGCAGAACGTTAAAACGTACTCTTGACTGCTCTTTTAGTCAGTTTTACTCAAAGTATACCGTACAAACAGGTCAAGCTCTACAATTTAATATAAAACTAATCATAATTTCAGTATATTTCAGAGCATTTCATTAAACAACTTTAAAGCATATTAAAGCTTTAAGATACATTCATTTGGGCAAAAGCTGCTTAAAGGTCTGTCTCATTAAGCTGCAAGCTTAGGCCTTAAGCTTTCAACCCGCTTAAGCGAAGGGCATTTAAAATTCTGTATGGTTTTTTCCACACATATGTTTCATCATTGTCAGCAAGTGAAACCTTTTCGCTCGTTTGTTGATTTTGTTTGTTTTGCTGTTATTTTGATGTTGAAAATATTCAAATTATTCCACGGCAAATGTCGTCAGCATTTGCCTGGCAACCGAAGAACAACATAACTGTCGCCCACACTGACTTTCCCTGAGTTTCACCTGGCTGCCTGTGCCCCTGGCCATGTAGGTCTGTAGCTGTGTGGCGTCTTGGGCGGGCATCGTCATTGTCAGTGAATTAAAAACGTCATAAGGGCTTATTTAAATAAATTATGAACATGCACAGAGACCAGAAGACGTGGGATTTTCAATAAATGTAAATAATTCAGCGCATAAGTGAGCCATATTAGCCCAAGCGGCTCTTAAGGCATTAGAAAGCCATGTGAGAAACAGCAGACGCTGCCTGTCATGCTGCTTCTCTCTCCCCCAATCTGTCTGTCTCACTCTTTCCAACTTTCTGCAGCTCATCCAAGGTGGTCTCTATTAGCTCGTCGACCCCACCCCGCCCTGCTCGGCTGTCTGTCGTCTGTTGCTGGCCAACTTATTCCTAAAGGAAATTAAGCACAATCTACACAACCGCAAAGTTCAAAGTTTCGCACTCTCCAATATACAAATAATATTATATTCTTTTTTCTTCTTCTGCTGCAAATACCCTGCAATTGACTGCATAGAAAGGGTATAGCACACGTTGGATTATAAATGTATATCTGTAATTTATAGTTGCTCAGCTCTCTCTTAAGTCTGCTTCTGCCTGTTGCTAAACATACCAAATTCCCACAAACAGAAAATACATTTTCTTAGGGTCAGGCACCGGTATAGTCTTAAATATTTAATCTATATGAGGGCTGTCAATTTAGCTGATTGACTGACAGCCATATTCAGTTAAACAGGGTAGCTGCCGGTCGATGATGACTGCTCTTTGCACTTATAGCAATTCATACTTGTGTTATCTTTGTTTTCTCGCTGTTTTTTTTTATCCTTGCAGATTCCGTTGCTGCTAAATGAAAAGTTGTTGCGCAGCACTTTTGTGCCTCTGGCGCTGTCAAAGTTTTGTACTTATTTTCGGTAAAATAAACGAAATAACTTGGCCCTAAAAAACAAGCGGAGGAGCAGGAGGAGCAAGAGCATTCAAATGAGAACAAGCGAAGCGTTAACGATCAAAACAAACCATAAAAATGTAGTTTTAGCTTAAAAGCGAGTGGGTAGACAAACTGAATTTCAATCCGAGCGACTGTCGAAGCCGAGAGCAGAGCATTTTACACAATTTTGTTTTTGTTTTGTCTCTCTATTTGCCAGTTTCCTTTTGCTTTTCCCCATTTTATAGTCTATTCTATTTGTTGCAAATTGCCTGGTGGAGTTAACACTTAAAGTGGCAATAATCAGCAGCCGAAAAATGCAAACGAAATGCAAAAATAGAACGTGCCTGGCTTAAGATGCAGGTGCTGCTGGTTGCCTGCTGCCTGCTGCCTGTTGCATACCTGACTGCAGCATAGCCCCCGACTCACACTCGACTCGCCGGCTACAAGAGAAGACGCTTTGTGCCACCGGAAGCGGCAACGTGAGCGTGTGAGTGTGAGTGTGAAAGTGTGCAAATGGGCTAAACGAAGCTGCGGATGCAGCTACAAACTGCTGCACAGCAGAGGGAAGTGTTAGCAGGGAAGGGTGGAGGGGAGAGCGAGGAAGGGAAGAACGCAGCAGAATATGCAATGCAGCTGATGGCAAACAAAAGAGAAAGGCGCCGTGGCACACGCTGAATGTTGAATGCTGAAGCTGAAGCTGCAGCTGAAACTGAAACTGAAAGTGAAAGTGAAAGTAACGCTTCATTGTTATCCTGGATGGTTGCTACTCATCCTCCCTTTCTGTCTTCCCCGCTTCCCCGCTTCCCCTTGTGCTTGTTGCTGCTACACAATTGTTAAAAGATAAACTTGGCTGCAACAGAGCAGGAAGCGGGGCAAGCATTGCCGTGGCAAGTGGCATACAAAATGCAGCAAAGCAAATCTCACAACAATTTGGGTCAAACAAGCAAATTGCATTCTGTTTAGTGGCTCCTCTTCTGCCTCCTTTGCCCCCTCTGCCTCTTCTGACTCTTCTGCCTCTTTGCAGCTGTTGTTGTTGGTGCAATTGCATTGCCTCCTTTGAGGTTAAGCGCCTGTTGAGATTTCCATGGGGGAATCTTCGCTGCAATTCTCCAGCTCCGCTCTCGCCCCTGCTTTCATTCATTTCTCAACTAGCTGCGGCTACTGCAAACATTTGTTCAACTTTTTGTTGATTCAGCGAGAGTGAGGCATTCACAGTTGCTGCAAAAGAAATATGTGAAAGTGAAAGCGAAAAACAACTTCAGCTTCAACTGCAAGTAGAGGGCCAAAACTTTTGCTGTTATATTTTTTGTACATTATTCCGCTCAGAGTTTAAATTGATGCTTAGATTTAACCCTAAGTTGAGCTCATTAAAGTGCAAAATGCATTTGGGATACGGAGAGCACGGCATCTCGCTCCGGATGCCACAGGATATAGCCAAGCCATGCCATACGCCAGCTGACAACTTATGCAAATTTCCCTGCAATTGAGACGCTCTCGCGGAGACTCCATGTGTGTGTCTGTGTGTGTGTGTGTGTGTTTGGGCCAAAGGATGCGTATGCAAAATGCTGGTAATGTGCCACAAGACCCAAAGCAAGCAAAAAAGTCATAAGTAAATTGCTTTTCAAAGCTCCAAATGTGATTTAAAGCGCTGCAGAAGAGAGCGGAAAAAACAAAGACTAACACTCCACGCGCCACTGAAAAGATATATTTTATTTGTTTGTAAGTAGATTTAACAGATATAACGCTACTTGAGCACAAGTGCTACTGCTGCTAATACTACACATATATATAAAAACTTTTAGCTCTCAACTTTTATCAATAGTTGCTGAAAGCGTGAACTTTGCTGATAAAAACTTAAGCTTTGTTTTGATCAGTAATATACCGATTTGCCAAGTATACTAAAGCATATAAAAAAAAAATATGGACGGGGCAGATGAGTGGGACGGAGGCTACAGTCGGACGTAACCGACTGTAGCAGACCCTTTACTACTACTACTAATATATGAACATACAAACACAATCAGAGGCACACACACTAAGCTACCCTCTCTCTCTCTCTCTCTCTCTCTCTCTCTCTCTCTCTCTCTCTCTCTCACACACTATCGGTGTCCGTTAAGCTTTAAGGTTCAACTTTTATTACCAGTGTTGTCAGAAAACGCTAGATTTCATTATAGTTTTATAATATTGTAAAAGAATACGATAGAATATAAATTCTAAAATTAGCTGAATTATCAACGCTCGTATAGCTGTCATTCGCTTTAATTCAGCATATTTTGATCTACATTAAAAGCGAGCTCCACTGTGATTAGCTGCTATTATCAGATAGTTATAACCTTGCCAAGAGCTGCTCGAACACCTGTTTAAATGGTTAAATGCAATCTGCAACAGTGTTTGCCCCTCAGAAGAGAGCACTTCTATTTAATCGAACATCCCATTGAAACTGTTTGCCACTTGTGCTGCCACAAAAGATTGCCATCTCATTGAACTGAAAGATTTATGCGGCATTCGATTGAGCTTTAATTAAATTGCCACCCGCTCAGTCAGAGAGGGGGAACTGAGGGGCAAATGCAATGGCGTACAACTGCAAATACAGTTAAGTAGCCGTGCGCTCACCTGCGTGTTAGTTTGTTGCGACAGGTTGGCAGCCCCACAGCCAACGGCAGCAACAGCCGCAACGACAGCTAAGTGTGACCAACGGCAGATATTAACTGTGGCAAAGCGCCAGCAGCACTAACAACAACATCAACAACAACAACAGCAACAACTACAACAACAGTAACAGCCACAACAACAACAACAGTTGCAGTTACAGCGGCAAGTGCTTCAAGTGGCAATGTCAATGGTGGCAGACTGGCAGCAGCAGCAATGGCTGCGTTGTTATGGCATGCCCTGTAATTGTGCTCATTTTACCATGGGGTAGTTTGATTTTAAAGTTACAAATATACATTTAGTAGAAATATAATTAATATAAATTATTTGAGAGCTTCTAAACGGCAAGAGCGAAAAACCAACGATACAAAATATATCAAAAATTGTAAAATATACCCTAAGCAAAAAATCCAGAGTTTTCCTAATTGAATCAACAATTTTCAGAATTAATATTTCAAAAGGCGCGCTATTTAAACTTTTACGTAAAATAAGTAACGATTGATTTTTAATTTTAATAGTATTTGCTAGAATTTAATGAAAGAATCTGATGATAGAAAACTCGCAAATTCTCCTATCAATTCCTATACTATTTATCTAAAGCGTACTCAGTCGTCGTCATTTACAATACAAGCGATGCCAACTTGTTTTTTGATGGCTGTTCCTGTAGTTAAGCACAATTTTAATTGATAAATTGCCACTTGGGCCATTACTTGTCGCTCTGCTGCTGCAGGAGCAGAAATAGGAGCAGGAGCAGGAGCTGGAGCTGAAGCTGGTGCCTTTGCCGACTTGTCCTGTGGACAGGGATGCTTTGAATAATTTGCAAACTTGCCAGCGAGTTGTCGACGCGACGGGCTCCAGCGTTGACCCTGCCCCTGCCCGCTGCCCCTGCTGGCAGCTGGAGGTGCTCTAAGTAACGTTTACAGCATTCAAATATAATAAAATGCTTGGACTCATTTAAAAAGCAATTAAATATTAAAAACACTTGTACAATTGTCGCTGGCCAAAGGGAAAGAGACGGCGAGGCGGCGGGGAAAGAGACAGCGTGACTTTTGGAATTTTGATTGTTTCTTTGCGTTTCATTTACAAGTTACGCCCCCAAGGGACGCGCACGGTGGGCGGGGCAGCGCGGTTTTGTTTGAGTGATTATGCAATTAATTAGAATCTCTTTGGCTGTGGTAAATGTTAAGCGGATTGCCCAAAAGCAAGGCCACGAATCGACAGCGGAACGGGCAATGTAATTGAATTTTAATACATTGAGCGATGCTCGGACAGAAAAGAGAAGAAAACATCGACCACAACAGGCATAACAAAAACCGCTTGCAAAAACAACAATGTCGGCAATGATATAAAGGGGCAGGAGAACCGATTTGCAATCAAAACGCGTTATGCCGCCGACAGAGAGTTAACGGAATCATTTCCTATGCGCCAGGCAGTTTATTAAAAGCGTTCTGCACACGCGGCGAACAAACAAAAAGAGATGGAGATAAGCAAAAACAAGATCGCCCTCTCTCTCTCAAACAGGCAGGCATCGGCAAGAGAAGAGCAGGGAAAACAAAAGCCAACAATAGCAAAAACCTCTGCCAATTTGATACACATCCGCAAAAGCAGAAGAAGAAACAAGCAAAAGACAACAGCAATAATAGCTGTAAACGAATTTGGAACGGCGAAATCGAAATGCTCTTCACAGATGCCGAGCAGATGAGGCGAAGAGCGAGAGCGAGATGAACAGAGCGCACAGCCAAGAGCAAAGCAATTAAAACAAACAGGCGAGAGCGAGACAAGCGAAGCAGCGACATGTAGGAGACAGCGCTGCGAGCTTAGCTTTTTTGCGGACAGATCTGGTATTTTAATGGCTATTATGTTAAGCCTTTTTTGAATTTTAACTGCGATTAATATAATAAAAACCAAAATCAATAAGCGGGTAGAATTGTTATCAATCAGGTGAATCGAAGTGATCAACATCGCATTAAGTTTACAAAAATGGTAAAAATGACAAGAATTTAATTACAAAAAATTTTGAAATATATGAAAGCTGTGTAGATGTTGCCATACTGTATGTTTAATACTCTATTGTGAATATTACCACTCACTGTTAATATACTGTCACGTGAACTAAAATACTGTAATTTTAGAATAAGAGATAATAGCGAGAGAAGAGATCTGGAAAATTGTGAAATAGCTAAAAGCAACCAAAAAATAATAATTAAAAACGCTAGATATTTAAATAAAAACTGACACATTTACAATATCAAAAAAATACAAAAATAAATACAATATGCAAAACTAAATAATACAAATCAATATTAAATTTCCAAATGAATTTATAAGCTTAAATAGATTTCCGAAACTAGCCAAGTAAGCAACACTGCACTCCACAAGTCAAGAGCAAAAGACCGAAAAGATAGCAAAGTGACAAGTGCAAAACGATGGAAAGTCAAGCGGATAAAGCAGAGCAAAGACCACGAAGCAAGTAAAGTGCAGAAATGCAATAACAAAACAAAAAGAAGGCAATTTACTAGGTAACTCAAAAGCGTTGCCAATTTAGCTGGAATTTCCTAATTCAATTAATGCTATTATATCATTGAAGTATTTTTAATATGTTATGTTGATTAAATTTTCACTTTCAAATAGGAATCGAACTAAAACATGTACCACATGTAAGGTATTTAAATGCCAAATTTAGCAAATTTTTCTGCATAATTCCATTGGTAGTCATCACGAAATAAATAATGGAATTATGTTTTAGCTGTGAAGCGAAGCGAAACTATTTGAAGCTCTTAGAAATGCCTTGGCAACCCGTAATACCCTTTCGTCAGGATATGCCAAAGCCCCCAAAGAAGACGAAGACGAAGAGCAAGATGAAGATACAAGATACGCGTAACCGTGGAAATATTCCATTAATTTGATTAGTCTTTCAGGCACGACGAGTCGTTCGAGGGCTGTATGCGAATCAAATGCAAAAGCCAACAAGGGCAAGAAACAAGCAGAAAAAACGAGGCAAACAAAAACAAACACTCACAAAAAAATAATAAGAAGTAAGCGGAAAACATGTGGCAACACAGCAATGTTGCATGTTGGGCTTGGACACACCTCAAGGAAACTGAGACTCATGGCCTTTATGAACTGCCGTTATGAACTGTGTGGCAGGGACTGTGGCAGGGGCAGGGGCAGGGGTCGCATATTATGCCTCATAAGAATTTAACGCACAAATGCTCAAATTGTCAATAAGAAAGTTGGCACGCCCTCCGCCCTAACTGGCTGGCTATGGGCTAAGCCGACTTATTTACTTTTTATACCTCAGCGGCACACATTAAATGTCCACGCTTCTTCATTAGCCCAAGAGCTGGGGCAACAGGAACTGGGATCAGGGAACTGGGAACTGGGAACTGAGAAACAAAACTGTTGCCAGGGCAGGCATAGCAATCATTTTTTATGAAGGCACTTGCTGGGAGCTGAGCGCGAAGCGCATCAAAAACCCATTTGGCTGCCATTAACTTGATTGAGTCGAGCTGCTGTTGCTGCCACACACATACACACATACAAACACACCGACTCGGCCATATTGGCGTTTTTTGAAGGCATTTAAGTTGAGGGCGGCAGCATAAATGAAAATTGATCATGTGCTTTGTCTTTGACCTGCCCATGCCCCCCATTTCCCAGTCGCCATTCGCCATTGCCATCTCTATTCCTTGCGGCCATGTTAACAACTAATATTTCAGGTTTTAAGCCTCTTTTCGGCCACAAGGTGCCGCGTGGCCATTAGTTGTCATTAGTGCGTATTGCCTTAATTAAACTTTTGCTAAAAATACGCCAATCAGTCATTAAACCTATCTCCTGCTCCATTTATCAAGCCGCACACACTACTATACACTTCCTTCCTCTGCCTAATTAAATGTGTCGTCAACAGCAAAACGTTGTCTCTTCAAGTTGACCCACTTTCTCCAAGTCAGCAGGTGACTGGCCAACTAGGAGTATTGGCAGCAGCTCAAGGCTAAGCATAAGCCGCATTCCTCGGCATAAAAAGGAGAATTTCCAGCTACCAAGTGGGTAGAAAATATGCCACAGTTTAGCAGATCAATAAGTTGTCTTGCCATAGAAATTGCTGTGCTGCGATTAATGCAACTTTAAAGAGTAGTTAGCAAAAAGTTCTCGTTATGTGCATTTTGTGTGCTGTGCAACTATTTTATAAGCCGCTTTCAGCGCAACCACAAACTGTTGCCAAGGTAATGAACAAAGTGCAAAGTTTATGCTTATCAGAAAACCACTAAAAATTTGAAATTATTTTGTTCGAAGCGAAACATTTTAACCGCTTCAAGCTGCGCAAAATAAAATATAACAAAGTATGGAATTAGCTAGAAATCTGCTTGGGAGCTTGAAATGCTGCTCATGATTACAATTCCTGATTGTGTAAATCTGAAATATTTTATTTATTCGCGACTGAATCACGCATGGAAATAATCATTCGCTCTGCCTGCTGGCCTTAAGGCCAACTGCAGGTGGCTCAACTAAAGCGAGACAGTTGACACAACAACTGCAAACATATGCACACAAAATGGCTGCATGTGTTGGTGGAAAATAAATAAATGTGATTTGTCATTTTGCAAACATAAAGCAGCAGGCAGCAGCAGAGGAGAACGCGAACGAGAAGGAGAAGCCGAAGAAGATGCTCTGAGAGCGCATTAAATTGCAGTCAAATGGCACGCTCTGTGCATGCCAAATGTGCACACACTCACACTGGGACATTTTGGCCAATGAATATGGTAGCTTTTTGGCATGTCCTTGCACAGGAACTGGTAACTGGTAACTGGTAACTGTTAGCTGGTTACTGGAAGCTCGGATTCTGGAGTATTAAATTATTCGAGCGTGCAGCGCAGGCAGCAGACTACAGATCTGCACGAAATACTTTTGTATGCAACACTGCGCACACAATGCTAGCAAAAGTCCAATGCTTTGAACTTGCAACAGAGTCTTCGAGTGGCAGCAACAGTGGCAGCAGCAAGAGCAACATCAGCGCTCATTTGCAGCAAATCAACTTCAACAAGAGTCAATGTTAAGCGCCATGTAAAATTCATTTGACTGAGCACATGGCCAAAGCGCCCCAAGGTGCACAACAACATCATGGGAAAGAAAACTGCCAAGAAAAAAAAAACAAAACCAAATCAAATATATGTACATATATATACGGCAAATATTGTAAGATGCGTGCAAAAGTTTCTGCCAAACGCCAGCTGCCGTTGACAAGTCACAAACTGGAGGCCAAAGCCATATATCCATACATCCATGGCTATGACTACGGTTACATTTGACCTTTGCGCAGGTTACGACCTGTACCTGAGCCCTGATGGAAGTCAGACTTGCCTGCCTCCTCGCCGGGCTGTGGCGGACTTAATCGACAGCCAAATGGAAGCTGACTTTGATTTGCAGACAATCATTAAATTGTTAAGAGACGATTCCAGTTAATCTTCAATGGAGAGATCTGGCTGGATTATGACAAAGCTGCACATCAGATTCTTGCTGATTACCATCACGCTGCCTGCATTGCCCATCATGCCACAATAGTTGGGGGCTGAGAATATCGTGACCAGTTTCATGTCGGCAAAGAACTCGTAGCCATCCTCGACAACCTCGTGGCCCCGGCAAATCAAATCAAAGTCATACTTGGCCAAGAACTCGTGCACAATCTGCTCACAAAAGGTGTAGCTGACGCCTCGTTCGCTCTGGCCCCAACCCCTGCTGGTTCGATTCAGATCTGACCACAGCAGATCACACAGTATGCCACCCGAGGGCACATCTGTGGGTCTGGGCAAGTCTCGTATCTGCTGCAAGCTCTGCAGATGAGGCGATAAGCCGCCGTGACAGCAGAAGATTCTCCTGGAGATAATCGCAGACACCGGCAGACAGTTGAAACAGTCTACAAAGTTGCGCCAGAGCCTGATGTTATGACGTCGCTTGACCTCATCATAGAAGCCTTGAAAAACATAAATTATATATTAAAATAGGCAGATCTGCTGGCAAACTTACCATAGATTAAATTGACGCTGCCACATTCATGATTGCCACGCAGCAGAAAAATGTTGTGGGGATGCAGCAGCTTCAAGGCGAATAGCAAACAAATCGTTTCCAGCGACTGCTTGCCACGATCCACATAATCCCCCAGAAACATATATTTGACATCTGGCGGAAATCCACAGGCCCTGAAGATGCGAATCAGATCCTTGAACTGACCGTGCACATCGCCGCATACATTTATCGGCGCCTCAACCTCCAGCAACATTGGCTCCCTTAGCAGCATTTCCCTGGTCTGCAGGCAGAGCGTGCTGATCATGTGCTCAGTCAGCTGACAATTGGCGCCATCCAGCTTGAGCAGATGGCCAACGATGTCATCCAGATCCTTCAGAGACAACGCCATGTCAAATAAGTAAAAAATTTGTGTTCAAAATTTAAATAAATACCAATAATTTGAAAACTATGGTGAGTGAAATAAATGTGCTTAATAACTGGCCTGCTAATTCATAAGGCTTTGCTTGAACAAACACGCTGTGTGTGGGGTGTTTTGAAAGGGCTTGCAAATAATTAACAATTCGTTTACGCTGCAGAGGGCAGAAGGTGCACAAAAGGAAACAACTTAACCGCAACCAAATAACCAAAACCTCACACACACTTCATATCAAGCCCAACACACACACTCTTCGCACAACCCCTGCTCTTGGGCTCTGCTGTTGTAGCAGAAGCGTTAAAGTGCAAAAGATTTATGAAATTTATTTATGTGCCTGTAAAAATGCCAACGGCAAGTGTTGGTGGTCAAGGGGTAAGCGGCGGGGCGGGCTACAAAGTGGTCGGGGGCAGGTCAGGACAGGGAGTAGTTTATTTGGGGCAGTGTAACATCACATTGCCATCAACTGGCGGCGACTGCCATCACAATTTTTCGTTGTTGCGGCGTAGTCGTAAGCGGATTTGCGACAAAACTCATTCGACTCGGACACGCCGCCCTGCCACGCCTCCCCCCCGTCGGTCCATTCGATTGTAGCGGCAACTGGACCCTGACTCGGTGCGGTCGGTTGGGCACAGTTGACGGAAGGCTAGGCATCGCCTTGGAGCCTCCTGCAACTTGTTAGCCATGACAGCGCTAAGGGACACAGCACCAGGAGAGAGAGAGGGAGATGGTAGCGGAGGTGGGGTGTGGGTGTGTTGAGAGAAGAAAATGTGCAGGCTAAATCCTGTTAAAATTTAGTGCAAAATAAGATAGAATGTCGGTTCGCTCTTGTCTCTGGTCCGCCTGCTCCGCAGAAAAAAAAGAGCAAAAGAAAAGTAAATTATTTCTGCTACATTTTCATTCAAACACACAGAGAAATACTTTTCGTTTCCTTTCTTGGCTCTGCTTTGTACAGTCGCCATTCAAAATAAAAATAAAATAAAATCAAATGGAATAAAATTGTTACAAAACTGACCCGACACAGCGCACATATACATATATATATATGTGTCTATACATATATTTCGCTGGTCATAAATTGCCGCCGAAAGCTGCAAAAACAATAAAAATAAATGAACTTGAGTTTGGTCATTGCTCCGCAGCTGAAGAACCTAGCAGAACTCGAAAAACCCTGGCAATTTCGTTATTATTACTTTCTGTACGACAACTTTTGTCGCCTATTGTTTATGTGACTCTCGCTTCATTTTTGGCTATTAGTATTTATTGCAGTTCGGACGCATGTGAAATGATGACAAAATACATATAAAACAAAAATAAACCAATTGATTTAAGTAAATTTTAAGAATTTTCTTTAAACATTTAAGCCAATAAAACATAATGAGCGCCAGAAATAATACGCAATATTTATATTTTTATTTACTTTTCCAGGAAGCAACAAGATTTCAGGAATAAAATTCCATGGAATTTAAGCTGAATTTTGGTCCGGATAATTAAGTACCACATAATGTAAAAAAGGACAATTTAGGTACGTTTATTTCTTCTACGGCTCTTTTAAGCAATCTTAAAGAGTAATCCAAAGTTAAAAGCATAATGCTTAACCCATTTAGATTGCGTACTCTTTGACTACTTAGCTCACTAATCGGCTCTTAAGTCTCTATAAATGTGAGCGAGGAGCGAAAAAAGAAACAAACAAATGGCAGATGGAATCAAAATAAAATACTCATAAATATGAGTGAATGGGCACAGAATGGTTGCCAGCGAGTTCAAAGTGAGTTAGCTTGGAGGAAGGCGGCAGTTAGGAGAGGACATGGATCCGAGCTGTAGCGGAAACGGAACTGCTGCTGTCAGAGACCTAAGTCCCAGCACGTGTCGCTCTTTGCAGTAGTTTTTGCTCTCGTTTGTAGCAGTTTGTTTTCGTTTTCAAGTTTTTTTTTCTGCTGCTGCTGCTCTTCAAATCGGATATCGCATTTCAGTTTTCATTTTGCAGTTTTTGCTTATTTCGAATTTCATAATAGGAACTTTAATTTACCACCAAATGTCAAGAGTGGAGAAATCAATGGGAAGCAGAGGATACACGAGGACAGACAGCCTTGGCATTGTATAAGCTGCATATCTAGAGAGAACTTGACAACTTAATATCGCAGCTGGAAAAACAATTTGTTTGGCCCTCAGCTGAGCCAGAGCAGCCAGTGTTTGTCTGAGGCCAGACAAATAAATATTGAGAGAAATGTAAAGGATTGCCTCGGTTAGACCGTGAGCTTATACTACAATGTAATCTGACAGTGGTTATAAACCCCCGTCAGAACTCTAAACTTGAACAGAAATCAGCTTAGACTCAGTTGAGCTACGTTTCTAAAAACCAAAGTCATTTATTTGTGACTTGTCTAAGGATAGTTTTACATTTTGCCAGCACAATACAAAGGGAATCATTCATGGTTTTCAGAGCATGAATCACATGCAAATCGGCCAGCGGTCAGTGTAAATAGATTCATAAATCAGTTAGAAAACATTATTTTGATTTCCGTTTCACAGCATGCCACAAAAGAATCTCAAATGCAGAGAGTGAGACCGAGAGACGGAGAGACCGAGAGAATTGTGGCTGGAGTCAGATTGAGCCTGAGACGGAAGCAACTAATTGGAGCGTAAACTAAATTCAACACAAAAGAGCAATGAGTTTTTGTTTTTCTTCTTATACACTTTCACAACGAGTTGATTATAAATTTATCAAGGTGTTTGCACAATCCAAACTGACACTTTTGCCTAATAAATATCAGCTAAACAAATGCGAGTCGTTTGCTTGATAAGATTATATATAGGGCTTTCAGCTGGAATTCATTTGGCTAGGAGATTACATTTATTTTATAACAAAAATGCAATTTGTCGTGATTAAAGTGCGGCAATTAAATTGAGTAGCAGCTGAAAAAAATTAATTTAAAATATGCACTAAATTCAATTGTGCACCAAATGTAAATGGGATTTATTTAGAATTTATTTTAGAGCATTAAATATTCGTATTTATATTTGTTTTCCTTAATCGCTCATCGAACGGATGGCAAATGTTGATACAAACGTCATAGGGCTTTTGAATTATGAGCGGTTTTTGCTACTGTTTTTCTTTTTGCGTTTTCAAGACATAGGCCATTGGCAGTATAACAATGAGTACTTCCGCTTATCCGACTGCCCGCTCTCCCCTTGCCAGTCCGTGCATGTGTAGCAGCTGCTGCTCTGCCACTGGCAGTTTTGCAATCAACTCAAGCGCATATAGAAGTAAAAAAAAAAAAAATGGCGTAGGAGGAAGAGCGTCAGCAGCCATTGGCTTGTGCATAAATGTCGGGGCACAACTCATGACATACGAAATGAGTTTTGTTTAGACCCTGTACTTTACAAATGTACAAAAGGGTCTGTAAAGTCAGTGTAAATGAGAAATGTGTGTAGCAGGCAGAAGGAGGTGTGGCAGACTCTACAACAGAGGTGCCCAATCCATAGCTCTCGCTGCTCTTTAGCATATGGAGAGAGCTCTTGCTTATGGGGAGAGCCTCTTCGTTTGGGCACCAGCAAGAGTTGGCATCGAGAGTTCGGCCAGCTAGAGCTCGAACCACTTAACCACCATCACACATCCGCACCACTCAACTGATCCCGCTGCACTGTAATCAGCAGCGCTGCAGCAGCCGTATTTATAGCGCTTGCAGGCAGCGCTGCTGCTGTCTCTTGATCAGTGCCCGACAGAGAGCGGCTCAGCAACCCACCCACCAATCAGCAGCTGTGGTGAGCGCACGCATCGAGCGCTGCTGACTGCCCGCTCTATGCATACGCTCATAGTATCATATGAGTCATAGGCAGCGCTTGCCCGCTCCCCTCTCTTGCTCAATCTTGCTGACTCTCTAAGCAAGCGCAAGAATCTGCGAGTGTTTATTTGAGTGCAGATCGGAATAACTGTTAAAACGGAAGGTGATAAGAGTTGTGGCGTGATTTCAGCTCATACACTCATACTAATAAATTAATATTATATAATAAAAAATAAAACCAAAACAAAATAAAAATCTAACTAATAATAATTTACATATAATTTAAATTCATGTAATCTAAATCATTCTAATTCAAATTTTAATTTATATTTTAACTTAAGTTAATTTTGTTTTTTTTCTTTAATTTATTAATCTGTAGTGACTAATGCAATAATTTATAAGTTTTATACTTGTAGCATTAGGATAAAATATCTAAATAAATAAATATCTATCTAATAGAAATTCAAACAACAGAGTCTCCCACCGTCGATTACGTCCGACTGTAGCCTTCCGCCCGACTGATCTGCTCCTTCATTACAGCATTTTTTTGAGTATTTGCTGCAATTGTTGCTCGTGTTGTTGGGCTGCCAGCTGGCGCTATTGCATCTCCAGTTGCTGTTTAATATTTCCGCTTGCACACTTGCTTATTTATTATGTTTTTCCGCCACCCCGCGGTGCATGCCACACCAGTATTCTGGCTCTGCAGTTCGAGCTGGCTCAACTTTGCTCTTGACGCCATTATCCAGCCAACTAAGACGGCGCGGCGGCCACATGTGGCAGCTCAGTGGTTGTTGTAGCATTTGCCCCAATGCCTCTTTTTTCACTCGACTTCCTTTTCTCTGCGTCTGTCATTCCACTGCCGTCTCTGTCCGTCTCTGTCTGTCTCTGTCTGTCGCTCCTTCTTCGCTGCTTGTCCATGTTAAGTGCCTACATAGGATAATCTGCACATCTCAAGTCAGCGCGTAATTGTAGTCTCCCCAATGCAAGTCAAGCTGTGCAGTTGACTGCATTTGCTCTGTATAATGCCACAGTTCATTCCTCCCCCCTCTTTTGCCCTTCTCCTTCTTCTTCTTCTTCTTCTTTATATGTGTTATCTTCTTGCACGTTTTGTGCTCTTCACAATCCTCATGAGCTTTGCATTTCCTAGAGCTTCTGCTGTCCCGAATGCTAGCAGACGCTTTAAGTAATTACCATGTCGCGTTTCTCTGTTTCCCTGTATCTGCCTCTCCATTCCCTTCTCTATCTCTCTCTATCTCTTTCTCCACTCTTCGTCAGTCCATATGCCACACAGCATGCTGCCAGCAGAGTCGCATCGTATATTTAGCTACTTAGAGGAGCAGGAGCAGAGTTCTCATCATTCGCTGTATTCGTTGGCCACATGCAGCGCCAGTTTATTAAATAAAACGACAAACTATAGCTCATATGTGAGCTCTCTCTCTCTCTCTCTCTCTTTCTTTCTCTTTCTCTCTGTATGCCGCACTCTGTTGCATGTTATGAGCCGAGTTTTGATGCATGTTGCAGGCCACTTGCTGCATGCTGCCAGTCAATAAGGTCTCGATGCCGGCTGCCTGTCATAAACAGTTTTTCACGCCTCTGGGAATCATAAAAACTCTTTCAACGAGTGTGATGAGATGCAGATGAGACAGAGAGAGAGAGAGAGCGAGAGCAACAGAGAGAGCAAGAGAAAGAGAGAGTGATATAGGGACATAGGGACAATCAGCATGTGACGAGCTGTGTTCATATGCCTAATTAGGCACGTGAGAAATGCTGAATATGAACTTTGTCACTTCTGCACGTACACTGCAAGAAAAGAAGACAAATTAAATTTTGTTTAATATTGTAATTGTGTGATCAAGCAAATATATAATACAAGGTAGAATTTCTAAACAAAAACTATAAATGATTATTAATATAATAATAATAATAATTAATAATAATTTCTTTAAACTAATGGCATGCTTTGAACAAATAATTTATTAACATATTTTAATTCATTTTATTTTCTATTATTTTTATATCCAAATATCGTAATCTGAATCTTTAATTATTTGTCTTGTATTTTTGATTAAATTGTCGACTGCACTAAAAGATTAATTTACGAAAAGTGAAAAAAAAAAAATAAAGAAATTAAATGTTAACTGTTATTTCGATTTGTACTTAATTAAACTAGAACCAACTCTCGATGGCCGAACTCCCGTGTGTCCAACTCTTGATGCCTAACTCTTGTATTTTCAGTTGTGTTCATTAAACTTGCAACGCCAGATTTGTCGACCCAATTGCTGAAAATGGCTTTAACTGATTTCGCAGCTGCGCCCCAATTACACAATTCTAAACCGGCAGGTAAACATGCGGACGGGTAGACCGACAAACAGATAAACATACGGACGGACAGACAGGGGGGGTGGGAGAATCGTGTAATCAGGTAGTTGGGCAGGTGGGACATTTGATGCCTTTTCAATTTGCTACACGAAAATAAAATGTTTGCTTGCAACACCTGAATGCCAAGGATGTCAAGGATACGAACATAAACTCTCTCAAGTGCCAAGTGCGTAGTGCGTATCAATAAAACGAGCCACAAGCGAGAGAGAATGCTGATAAGATGATAAGGAAAGCAGGATAGAAAGTGCTGCAATAACTACGTTTGATGTCGATGTCTTTTGCCCTTCTCCCATCGCCTTTCTTCACTTTGCGGTTGTTGAAGTTCACACTACAGCTACGACAACAACACAGGTGTTTGCCACATCAACGCTACACTCACGCACACACAGACACACCCACACTCACACTCACATAGATACTCTCACAGACAGCGGCATTGGTGTGTGAAGTTGTTGTTGGCACGCAGCAAACTTTGCTGTTATTGAAAAACGAGCAGTGAAAGCAGAGCAAAAATATCCTTAATACATGCTGGCTGTAAAGTATCACATGACATTCTCTGTGCATTGGTGTGTGTCTGTGTGTGTATGTGTATTTGTGTGTGTGTGTCTGTAACTGTGCTCTTGCTAAGCACTTTTAAATGGATACCGTTGTCGCATTGTGCGTTGATTAAATTGTATCATACTCCCCTCTCGCTGCAAATTTCTGTCTGCCTCGTTGTGTTTTGAGAAAAGATTATATACTTGACTGATCAGCAAACTCCTTCAGACGTCTGCTAAGATGACGATGTGTATTAGCCAGCTTTTTGATGGATAACATCTTGTCTTGCCTCTAATCTAAATGATTACAAAATTTGTGCGGGCTATCAAATATGCAAACTGAAGTTGAGGCAAAAAATAAGTAAGCAAACACGTTCTTTAACCTTAAAATCTAAATTTTTTAGCCATGTTTCATACACAATTTTGCCATACAAATTATTTGAGTTTGAAATCTTATGATTTTAAAACAAAAATACATTGGACTGCTTAAGAAAAAAAATACATCGCTTGAAAATCGCTTGAGTTTTGGCGAAGTTATGCACATTCAAAGTTGTACAAAATTGGTGTTTATTCGTTTAAGGCATAAAAATATTCCTATGGCTTTAAAACTGGCATTTTGTGACCCAATACAGCTCAAAATCTAATGGGAACAAAATCATTCTACAATCAAAATACATATTTAAATAAAATACATGCAATTTGTAATTCTATATCGTGTTTTATACATTTTTTATGTAATACTTGTTTGGTTTCCATTAAATTCCTGGCTATTTTTATGCCGTGTAATTCATACTACTTGAAAACGCAATTGATATGCTTCAGATCAATCGCATATGTCGCTTGCGATGTTTCAACAGTTGTTTGGCCTTACACTTGGCCGTTGTCAGTATGCACCTTTGTGCAGGCTGAGAGTGTTGTGCGTGTAATTTATGTATGGGTGGTGGAGAGAAGGAGCGAGGGGGTAAGTGAAAGAGGAGATATTGTGTTTCAAGGACGTACTCATTACACGCAACGCGAACTTGTTGTTCAGGGCCATGAGCAGAAGGCAGAAGGCAAATCCAAAGCCAGAGCGACCGACCAAAAGCAACAACGGCTAGAATAATAGCTACAACAATTCACATTAGCATTTTTCGCAGCTTCAACTTGGTTTTTGCTTTATGGCCAACTTATGTGCCATGTCTGTGTGTTGCCAACACCAAGGGCCATTGTTGCTCTTGTTGCTGTTGTTGCTGTTGTTGCTGCTGTTGCTGTTGTTGCGATTCGTTGGCTTAGTTTGTTGCGAGTCCTGCGGCATCCAGGCTTCTGGCTTCTGGCTTCTGCCCAGCTACTCGTGTTGGCCACAGAAGTGCTTTTAGTAGTTTTTGGCATTGTCTGCCACGTGTAGGGGCCACGTTGGGTTTGTCATGTCTTTGGCTGGGCATTAAGTTAATGCGCTGCGCCGGCACGACTGACAAATCCTTGACACTTGGCCCTGGCAGCCAGGATGTTGGCATGCCAGCCTACCTGGTTTCATTAAGTCATTAGGCATTGTTATGGCCGCTGCTTTGACCTGGTCAGCGGCTGCATTTGGCTGTGGGTGAGCGTGTGTGCGTTAACAGGTGAGAAATTGCTTAATTGTAATTTTAACGCATAACAAACTCTGAAGTGGGACTGCACACACAAAGCAGGCCATAGCCAAAGCCAAAGCAGCCCAGTTCATGGCCAAATACTCACGCTTATGCTCATGATGATGACTAATGGCCGCTGACCTGAGTATGCTGCTTCAGGCAGTTCAATTCAATTAAGCGGCAAATGTCTCTCCTGTTTAGGCTCTTTCTCTCTCTCCCTCTCTCACTCTCTTTATCTCTCTCTCTCTCTTTCTCTCGCAGTCTATCGATTGGGCTGCCTCTCTGCTGCTACAGTTGTTTCTATGCCCTGTACCCATAGAAAATGGGTAGAAACAGTGTTAATAACTTTGGGAGAATATATGTAGCATACAGATCTTGGAAACTATTAAAGAAATAGCAGCCAATTTAAAAATTTAGATAGATATATACAGTATACACATCAAGTTTTTATTCCTTATTCGTATTCATCGATATCATAGCGAAAGTTATGAAAGAAACATTCAAGTATAGCACTGAAAAAAAAGTAAGTAGAACCTTTGCTGCTGTGTTATGTATACTATTTTATAAATATTTTTAAACTATACGGAAAATAAATGGTAACTTGTCAAGCTGTCAAGAGTTTAGTGGAAAGCTGGTTAAATCCAATGATATACAAATTTTTAATAAAAATAAATAAATGTGTAAATATTAAAAAATGTAAATAAGCAGGGTGTTCAACAGTCGAGCAGGTCCAACTACTCCGCTCTGTTCTCACTTCTGTTTTTAAGGATTATTTTTCATATTGAATTTCGATGAGTTTATTTTGTTGCTGGTGCGTTTTAGCTGAGCATAGGTCGAGTGCAGGTCTCAGGCCACTCAAGTTGTTGTTTTAGCGCTAATTAGCAAGTGTCTGTTCTTCTTCTTGTTGCTGTTGTTGAGCGCTTTAAGTCTGCATGCTCACTTAACTCACATAATTTGCAACTTCATATTGCTCTACGCCTAATGAGCAGAACGTGAGCTTGTTCCTGCTTTCTGTCTTTTCTAACGCTCTCAACTCTGGCAAGTTTTTCACGATTTGTGCCGTTGTCTCTAGCGTTCGTTGTTTGCAGTCTTTGTCAGCATTTAATTAAAGAGTTTCAGCCCCATCGCATAGGTTAATGCACTCACAATTGCAACTTGTTGTTTGTGAGAGTTTGTTTGTTTGCTTGTTTGTTGACACACTTGCACATTAAGTGCTGTCAACTCGTTTAAAGCATCTGAAATACATATCAAAAAAATTATTTAACAACTTCAAACAGAATTACGCTGTTGTCGCATATGTTTGTCATGTTTTATAGAGTGACAACAATTAATATCATAGCATTTTTTATTGTTTTTATTGTTTTATGCAGCAGCTCTTATGCAAATTAATTGTTCAACCATAATTGCTTTAACATTTGTGCAGTCAAACTTGCACACACAGCTTCTGAAGCACTGGGGAATTGGGAATTATAGCTGGCCAGCTCGAATGCAATATTTATGTTGCCTGCTTCAGGGAATTGTTTCACTTTTATTGGAGTTTTGCCTTCAACTATTACACTTGCTTCTAATAACCAAAGGTTGTACCAACTGCTTTCACTGGGGAAATAACTCGCAAAGTAAACCCAGCAACAGGTGCTATTAAAATGTAAATCTGCTTTGAAATGCTAAAATGGCTAAATTTCATCAAGTTTAATGGGAGAATTTCAGATTTCTATGAGCAATTGTTGGCATTTTTACTTTTATTGACAAACAAATTGAAGTTTATTTTATTTTTAATTTAGTTTGAACTATATATCTAGGGAAGCAAATCAGCTAACTAAACTTAGCAACAGGTGCTGTTAATATATAAATAAAAGTGTAAGTTCTGAAATTTTAAAATAGCTAAATTACGTAATTCAAATTAAATGAGAGAATGTCAGATTTCTATATATAAGCCATTGTTAGCATTATTGCCAAACAAATTGAAGTTTATTTAAGTTTTCATTTAATTTCAAACTTTATCAAAAGCAATGTCAAGCTTTAAGTGAAAATCTAGTCTCAATGGGATTATTGTTGTTTGCCAACATGACGTATGCGTCACCTGGCCGGCAGACCTGCAGACAAACAACGTAACCAACAGACAAACAACCTGAGCATATGGCCGACGCTAACAACAACAATGGCAACGGCAATGACAACAATATTGATGCCAATGGCAATGGCAAAATGGCGACGCCACCAAAATGACAAAAATTACAATTGCGTTTTGCGTTTTTGTCTTATGTCACGCAGAGGAACTCGTACGATTTTATTATCATTTTGTTACGTGTGTTTTTACGACCCGATAGCAACAACAACAACAACAACGACAACCACAACAACTGTCTGTCTATCTGTGTCTTTGTTTGTGTCTGCTGCTTGTGAGCTGAGCGTTGAGGTAAGGCGTACGCTGCGTATACGTGATGCGTGATTATCTGCTTGTCAAAGCCGACTAAGAGAGAGTGTGTGTGTGTGTGTTTGTGTGTGTATGTGTGTGTGATTGTGCACACTAGCAACGAAATTGAAATACCTTTAATGCCTTTGACAACATTTCAGCGCAAATTACATTTGTTTTCCGTTATTGAAATACCAATACCATTAAATGATGTCAAATTTCCAGCGATTGCTGTTGCATTAATTCAACTGTTATTTCAGTTAAAGTCAATTTGCATTCCATAACGAAACGATACGCTGACCATTAACAATTAACATATGGATGTTTTTTCGTTTTGCCATGGCGGCTTTAAGCGTCATTTAAAACGCTCTTTTCCATTATTTATGCGCGTTGTTTTCTCGCATTTTCTTTTTGGTTTTCTGTTGTTGCCGTGGCACGTGGATGCGTGTGCTGATTATTTAAAAATTTATGAAGCCAACCAAGCGCAGCTGAAAACTTTTGCACAAAACTAAACAAAACTGCAGCCAACAGCAACAAAACAACAACAACTACAACAACAATAGGAGAGACAACAACAGGGCGTAAGTAAGCAACACGGGCAACATCAGCGACAATAACAACTACAATGGGAGAAAGCGTGTTTCCTTTCGACAAGTTTTAACCGCAGACGACGTTAGCCAGACCATGACACGCCCATTGCCCATCGACCAACAGATTTCCCCCCTCCCCCCTTTCAACACAACACGCTCTTTGCCTTCCTTGGGCGGCCTGCGTCCTGCGTCCCCCTGGCGTGTGGCGCTGATAATGTGCAGCGTGGAAAACTTTCAACATAGTTTGCTACTTAACTCGAGCGTAATAATAAAAGTGCTAAATCTTTTTCTATATTCACTTTGTAAGCGTCGGACTTTTTCGTGGGCGTGGCATTAGGGCAAATATTAACAGAGCGCGGGGAAGGTGGGTGATGGCAGGGTGGCAGCTGCGAGAAAGAATAGCATTAAACTAAAGCTCCGGCAGCGGTTGGCGCTGAAAGGTGAATGAAAAGCAAAGCGAAAGCAATTAAAACAAAATGCAGCACCACAATAATAACAATAACAACAATATTCAGAGAGAAAACAACATAACAAAACATTACATGTGCACGGCATGTAAAGGTTTAACATTTTATGGCATGTCCACAGGATTTTGAGTTGGATTAAAATTAAAGCACGATTTTTGCTCAGGTATTCTCAATAAATTAATAGAAAAAGTACTTGAAGTTTTACATTATACTTGGAATTATAATTCAATAGTTTACATAAGAAAGCATTAAGCACTTTATCTAGAATTTTAAAAGTAAAAACTTTACTTGAGAATAATATACTTAATATTCTAAATCACAAAATCCACAAAAAGAGTGAATTAATTTGCACTTTCACTTTTATAAATCAATTGCAACATAATTATGCCAAAAATTCACACATTCCAATTGAGAAAAACAACTCAATATTCAATTGCCTCTTATATCTCTACACTTTGCACTGAAAACCTACCTCGTCCCTCAAAACTCATTAATAACAAACATAAATATGCAGCTGAAGAGCTGTTTATATTTGACCAAAGCAATTGCCAAATTAAATTGAGCACTAACATATATGCTTATATGTGTATTTATTGAAAAATGCAATTGAAAACAAATTAATTTAGCTAAATCAACATGATTATAGACCAATTATAGTCACGTCCGTGTGGACTCACCTGTTAGCACATCCTGTCGGCAGTATATGTAAAATATTGTTATACCTGCAAATCCCATCAGTCATGAGGCCATCATGCCACACCACATTTTAACGGAATATTGTCAGTGAAAATGTTTGCCATCGAATTGAACAATTGCTGTGTGAGAATTTTCAATAAATTTGCTGTATTTTTGCAATTTGCAATGCAAACAGCCAAATACTCAATGAATATAACATTTTATATGGTGAGGAAAATGAATTTATTCGCAATTCCGCCAAATGCAGCGGATTCGCAGTGAATTCGAAGTTATAAATATTTGCTGAAATATTTAAAATAAGCTTCTTACTAATGCAACGCTTTCATTTTTTATTTGATTGGCAGAAAATGTTTTTGAATCTTCAGCTTAGCCCCAAAAAGCGTGCGTCAAGTACTCAGTGCATCGATTCGAATGCATTCGAGATATGAAAACGTTTTGGCAATTTGGAATGTATTCAAACTATATTCATATGTTTATTTAGTTTGGAGAATAGCTTCATTTATACACAGCTCAACTGAAACTGAATTGACGCAAATATTTTGTGTAAAAAATCGTTTAATAAATATATTTCCATGATGAATTTAGGGCTGGGTGGCAAAAGTCGTCCACGACGACGACACCGTGAACAGTTTTCAACGAGCGGCACACGTATTTTTTTATTGGTCTCATTTTTCAATAAATTTGATTACGCAGCACTTTGTGATTATTGGCGCGTGAAAAAATAAATTTAATTTTTTTATTTATTTTCTTTTTATATTTGGTGTTTTGCAGGATTCTATGGCCGGAAACCTACCTAAGCTGGCACTGTCATAAAATGGCTGGCCGTTCACAACTTCAGGACCTGAGGCACAGGGCTCACGGCTCAGGGCTCAGGGCTCAGTCGCGTGCTCGTAAAGTTCTCGCCAAAATAAATAATAAACTTGCCTTTGGTTTTTCCACCCAAAAATTTGTTACAAAATTTTTGTCGATATTTTTTACTGCATTTTCTTATTGGGCGGTTGGGGGTAGACCGTCCATTGGCCGCTGCTGATAAGCTGCCCGGGCTTGTATAGCTATTCAGATTATTTATGATTTTTTTCGCTTTTTCGTTTTGCTTGCAACTTATAGCTTATTGATTTTTATTTTATTATACCCTGTAGCAGAAAGGCTGACAGAATTTATGGCAAATGCACGGATCTATTGTTGAGGTAGGCTTTAATGTTACAGCCTAGTACTTTATTTCATTATTTCGTTGCTAATTTAGCCATTTACAGGGTATAACAAGCGCATAGATTCCAGCCATGAATTTACCATTTTTATTGGATTTTATACGATCGCCGATTGGGCGGGAGGCCGCTCCAGAGGAGCGTACGAAATGCAATTTTATGGCGCTTAATTCTTAAATCCATTCTTATCAGGTACATGGCACGGCCAGCTTATTACTTTATCACTGTAAAATTAAAATGCCAAGCGCCGGTCGCCTTCGCTCTTTGTTTTTCATTTATTCAAGGTAAACTAATGGAGTTCGACGCCAGTTTTTATGCGTAATGAAATGAAATAAATGCTTAAACGGACATGACATGAATACAGTAGCCATACTTATGCACATACATACATATTTATGCGTTTATGTAAATGCTGTTATGAAAATCCACATGGGAAGTGTGCAGCTTCCTCTGGTGCCCAGTGTTATAATGATGCCAATTTTTTATATTTTTTTATTGTATGTGGCTTCGGTGTTAATCCGGTTTTAATGAAAATGAAAAACTGCTCATTGCCTTAATTAAATTGTGGATTATTTATGCAAAAATATGCATTAACTTAAACATTGTAATTCCCCTGCATTAATACGACTTAGCTATGTAAATTGATGGTCAACTGAGCTGGCAAATAAAAAACAATTGAATTAATGCCATATGTGTAGCAGCAAAATACGATTGCAGTGATAAGAAAAGCATATTATTTGATGAATGCAGTTAAAATTTTAAATGGCAAATAATACGCTAGTGTATTCATATTCACATTCACTTCCGCATTCACATTCACATGGCGCCAGGGATAACAACTTGAACATGCCGTGTCGCATAGCTAAAACGCAATTCAATACAACAAATTTTTTATTTGCCGCCGTAAAAATAATAAAATCGACAGCTTTATTTATGGCATCATGTTTTATCTGTGGACCAACAGCCCAGACGTTCGCTCTTCAGGCTCCGATCCTTGGCCACTCCTTTTTGTAGTTTCAGTGTTGACACAATTTGGATTTTAGCTATCGCCTCTCATGTGAGGCATGAGGATGTGGCAGCGCAGAGGCAAATAGAGCTGGCTGGATTGACACTTTTTACGATGCAAATCGAGGCAATTTGCACTTTTATCGCACGAACGGGACTTGCACGCTTAACACTCGCTTGATTTATGGGCATGGGGGCCAACTGCTTGACTCTCTAAAGAGGGAGAGGGGCAGGGAGGGAGCGTATTGGCTACAATAAGTAAATGTCAGTTAGCACTTCATTTGTCAATGTCCCTCTAAGCCGAATTCAATTTGAATGGGGCCCGCATATTATGCGTATTCGAGTTCGTTTTGTTGCTCGTCTGCAGTTCGCCTTTAAAGTGGCATAATTAATGCGGCTATTAGCCAAGGCCTGCAGCAGCTGTTGCCAAGTTTATTGGCATTGTCAATGCACTGGAAGCAAGTTTGTTCACTTGCAAGTAATTGAAAGTCATTCTTTATGCAATAATAAATGAGTTTCTCGCACGCTTGGCCAAGAACTCGGCCACCCAGGAGACGAGCTGAGCAGTTTATTCAGGCTCTGACAACGCCAGCACCAACAATGGCTGCTTCAATTTCAGTTCAAAGCGTCACTTTGATGCATGCAGCCGAGGCAGTTGACGCAGCCGAGGCAGCAGCATTGGCAACTGGCTTAGGGCCAGGCCAAAAGGCAATGCCAACTCTAGACGCAGCTCGAGCTGAGGCTGTAGCTGTATCTGTATCTCATGCTGTCAACTGTATCTGCATCTGTGATGTGACTCAGAGTGTTGTTGCTCTGGTTGTTTGTGATAAACAACTGATTGCTGGTCGTTTTGGCCGCCATTAGCCCCACTGCCACAGGGCCAACAAGTGAATTGCAGAACGTACTCGTTCTCCTACTCTTTCTCCTACTCGTACTCCTACTCTTTCTCCTACTCGTTCTCCCACTCGTTCTCCTATTCGTTCTCCTCACGTAGATCGTAACTCGGGCGTATGCAGCTGAGCGCCAGTTCATCACACGGACCCAATGACGGATTTAGTCTCGGTTTGACTTGACACCAAAATGGCCTCTAATGTCTATCTCTGTCTCTTTGTCTGTCACTTCACTTCCTCTGCTCTCTCTCTCTATCTCTCTCTCTTTCTCTGTTTGGGGCATGGCTAACAAATGTTGGCAAATCTGTGTGCAAACTGCGGCAATCAAAGCGTTTACGTGCTGTCTGCTCTGCCACTTTTGCTGCTATCAGTTCAAAGTCGGCAACTTATTCAAGTTGAAGTTTTTAATTTCCATTGAGGGGTCGCCCACAGCAGCTCATCATATTTTAATTCGCAATAAATCTAATTAGTGAAATCAAAACCTAATCATGCGTTAACAATTTATGCGCTTCAATTTCATTCCAACAAGCCAGGCGAACACTATAAATTTCCCGTTTCCCTGCTCACCCCCCCGCCAATTTCCCATTGTCTGCTCGCATTTTCAACATTATGAAAAGCGCAATGCTTGCACAAAATGTTGACCCTCTTCCAGTGATTTTCCTCATTTTATTTTTTGTATTTTTTAATATATTTATTTTTTGTTTTTGTTTTAAGCGCAATGCTTCACATTCATTTGGTACTCGAAAACATTTTCAGCTGGCGTAATTGAGTGCACGGTATTAAATGCACTGTAACAATAACAATGGCAACTACTTACGGAGAGAGAGTGGGTCAAATCGGCTATATGGCCAAGATAAGCCAAACAAATTGAGTTGAGTAGCTGTAAAGCACACTGCACAATGGGTTAACATTTTATAGATACAACATTCGACATTTAATTATAGCTGCCATGCAACTTTGGCTCAGTTTAAAGCGAATCAAAGTTATACTGCAGCATAAACTCATTTCATCATTAGAAATTGTCGCTCCGACTATAAAATTGTTAACATTTAACATTTCAACGATTATTTTCATTCTTTGCACTTGCATAACTCCATCGCGCTGCCAACTATTTACCGTTAAACAAAGGAATTTGCGAGATGCCAAGGCGAGAAGGCGCCAAACCATTTGACATTTGAGTGCTGTAATTATAAACGTGAATACACTCGTTGAGCTGAATGGTTAACTGCTCTATATTCGGAATGCGAAGGACACATTCTCGTAACTAGTACAAATTCAGCTTTTATGGTTTGAGCCATAAAGCAGGGCAACAACAATAGCAACATTAGTACACTCACTTTATTTCATAGGCCATTAAAATTTTACGCGTAATTTTATAATGATTTTGCCGGAATGATGTGTAAAATGGCGTCCGATGGGCGCCAGATAATGCGTCTGATTTCAATTTGAGATGCGAGCTGAGTGTATACGCTTAATTGAATTTTCGACTTTATCCCAGTTTTTGGCACTTTGGCCCAAAAGGCAGCTTAATTACCTTTGCCAAATTACAAATTGTGTGCACGCCTCTGTCCAATGCCAACAAATCAAAGCCATAAAAGAAATCAGTTTCTGAAAGCTTAATGCAATGCAAACGATCCACCCAAACCGATGCTGGGATCAGGCCAGCAAAATCAAGTAGCCGCCCTGTTGGCCCACCTTTTGCCCAGAGGGCTAACAAATATTTGCGCAAAATTTATAGCACGCGCTTGTTGCCAAAACAGTTGCGGACCTACGGATAACGGATAAGGGTAAGCTGGGCCCAACAAGGCAGAAAAAAACAAAAAAAACAGGCAAAAGAATCGAGCAAAAGTTGACAAACAATGCGTGCAAGAACAACAACAAGAAGTCAGGTTAAAATTAAAATTTTGCATTATTGGAGCACAAAAAAAAGCTTAAAAATATTGAAAACCCCCCAGATAGGAAAAGTAACAAGAAAAACTTGACACGAGGCGAAACGATAACGAGTAGCTCTCAGCAGCAAAAGTCACGTTTCATACGCAAAATTATGAAAATGCCAAAAAACAAAAAAAAAGTGAAAAAAGTGGCGCATAATTTTAACTTTTTGCCCTGAACGAGCTCAAATCCAAACGGAAAACTGCGGAAACGAAAGGGGACGAGGGGTGGAGGGGAGGAGGGATAGGGCTGGGTAGCTGTCTGCCAAGTTGAGGCATATTAGACACAGTTGATTGCTCTAGCCAAATGAGGCGGCTTCTAATTAATTCATCAGCTGCTGCTCAACGATGCGAATGCTGAAAACTAAAAAGCGCATATTTTACAGGGTATATCAAAATTAATTTGCCAAGCAGCAATTAACAATAGAGTGACAGGCAAACAGACAGACAGACAGACAGACGGACAAACAGGGAGACAAACATTTGGAGTGCGAAAAATCAACATTAAGTTCATTAAAGATTTTTATTTACATTTCTGCGATTTATGGCGCTGCTGTGTTTTTGTTGATTTTGCTAATTCGATTCATAAATATTTTGTAAATTACTTAAGATTTCGCATAATTTTGAAGGCCAAAATTCAGATTGACAGTAGCCAGTAGCCTGCAGCCTGTCAAGGCTCTGGCTTAATTAGAAACTCTCCGCATCGCAATCATTGTCATCCTGCAGCTCATCAGATGAAAGCGTCCTTCTCGTCCTTGTCAACGGCTTAATTCCATTTCAGACAGAGGCTCTGGCTTTGGCTGGCAGTTTCGAATGGACGTGGGACTTATGTTTTCGCACACTCATTAAAATTCAACAAAATTGTTACCAAATTAACTCAAACATAAGCGAGCAATAAAATTTCCATATTTTCCCTTGCCACAAAACACACGCAGCGAAAAAGGCAGAGGCAGAGGCAGAGATAGAGACAGAAAGAAAGAGAGAGAGAGAGAGAAAGAGAGAGAGAGAGAGAGAAAAGTGCCAAAGTGTTTTCCCCTGTGGCTTGGAAGGACAGAGCGCCAGGCTGCATGACAGCCACTCAAAATCCTTAAAAATGAGCAACTTTCCTCAGTCGTAGGGAACTCCACTCATCCGCTCGACATGGACTGAAACTACGCATTGAAAATACAAATATTGAAAGAGGAAAAGCGGCTTTATTTAAAGTGTTAATTACGTGCAGCAGCTTAAAGCGGCAAACTTAGTAAGCATGCCATATATATAGACATATATACACATCTATATTGTTGCCATTAGGTGGTGAGTATAGTCCTTAGCTTTCATGTCCTTTCACCGTCTCATTGTGTGTGTGGTCTTACACGTGTCTCATATGAGTCCTTAAATGTGTGCGATATTTCCAAGGAAACTCTGAAGCGCTGAAACGCCGAGGACACTGTGTTGTCCTTTTTGAACTCAAGTTGAGGGATTTCGGCTTGAGTTGAATAAATTGAATCAAATTCAAGAGCATTTTAGTTGAATAATACACACAAAGGGCTTTTAAACGTTGGATAAAACAGATTTTAAATGGGGTCAACCAGGGCATGGCAAACGCTTTAACTGGCTCAAGCAAAAGCAGATTATAATTAAAATGATAAACTAACTTTTAGCATGAAATAATATCTTTATCTCTGTATCATAATCTAAATAGCTTAAATGCTCCAATCGAATTGCTTATAAAACTCAAACAAAATTTACAACAGTTTTCTTTCACTCTCTCTCTCTCTTTGCAGCTTTTGCGGATATCCCCAATTGCAAATAAGATTAATACTTTCAAGCGGAACGAAGTTTTCTTTTGCTGAATCTAAATTCCTCTTGGTGTCACCGGCACCGTTACAATTCCAACTTTTCTCGTACAGCCTTTAGATATATCCATATACATATATAAATATATATTATTGCCATTCGCCATGCTAGCTCTATTCGAATTTTCTGCTTTCTTTCTTTTATTTTTTGGCACAACTTCGGGATTTGCTTTTACGGCCAGTGGCCCTATTGACGCCTCCAGCGACCGCGACTCATTGAAATGGGTGATAATTTACCATTGATTGCACTTTGTCGCTGAAGTTTTGTGCTGCTGACAACTTTGGCAACTGGGCAGGACCCTAACTGGCAACCGGCAACTGGCAACCGGCAAACGGCAACTGCAGTTTGCCCTCTGTTCTCCACTTTTTTTCTTGAGCTTTTGTGAATTCTCTCAAATGCAATTTGGCCAGGCATTTTCATATCCTATTTTTGACCCGCATAGAACTCGCCTTTCAAGCTGTCCGCCTGCCATGCTGTCTTCCTGCCCTCCTGCCCTCCTGCCCGCCTGTCTTGGCCAGTTTATTTTTAAGACATTTTACTCAGTCTCAGTCCGTGCTATTAGGCAACTTTGGTGTATAAAAGCAATTAGTTGAGATTTCCCAACCTCTATGGCTGCTGTTCGAGGCTTAGCTGCCACAGCAGCCTCTGGCTGGTTCTTTGATAGGCAAAACAAAGTAACAACAGGCGACGATTTGAGAGTGTCTTAGACTCGCTGCGTATCTAAATCATCTTAAAGATGCCGTGCCCCGATAGAGTTGCCGGCAACAAAAACATTTGCCAACTTGTCACTTGCACTTGGCAGCTTCATCAATTTCGGTTAAGCCCTGGTAAAACGGGAAATTATCTAGCCTGGCCAAAAGCTGCCTGATTGGATTCCCAGCCACACAACACTCTCGATATTATACACAAATATCAGCACACAAATATAGATATCGATGATATTGCGCATACGCCACGTGGTTTCGGAGTCTTATGGCATATTGGCAACGGTAGCTGCCTGTGCAAAGTTTTGTCTATAAATTTCGTGAGCATTATTTGACCTGCTTGCATACAATTTCAACAGAGAGTAGAGAGAGGGGGGAGCTGCTTGAGCCAGGGCTTAAGCTCAAGCGGCCTCAAGACACAGGCATTCGTGCATGGTAAACACTTCAATTGCAACGCACCAATTACAAGCCTGCTGCTGTTGCTGCTGCTGCTGTTGCTGCTGTTGCTGCTACGGTTACGGCTACTGCTGCTTGGCACCGAAGCATAACTAATCTTTTGAGATTTCCAATTAAAAGTAAAACAAGCAACAACCGAGCCACAAACAACCGCAACACAACCAGAAGCAACAGTGGCTGCAGCCGTCAGGAGTGAAGCCCCACGAAACACAGCAAGCTTATATAAAAGGATATAAAAATAAAAGATATATAATAAAATAAAATAAAAAGCAAAACAGAGCAAAACTTGGCTAAGACGACGCGGGCAGCCAACTGAAGATTTTTCATACATTTTACGTGCAAAGTGTCTAAATTAACAAGGACGACAAAGTCAGCAAAGCAGCAAGCAGCAAAGGCAGCAAGGCAGCCGGGCAACTTTATAATTATGTTAAGCATGTTGCAGCTGCAACACAACTAGAAAGTCTTCTTGCAACAACAGCAACAGTAACAAGCAGTTAGCACGATGCAGAACAGTCGGGAGGAAGAATACATTCGGACGTAACCTACAGCAGGAGATCCTATAATTAAAGTTGCAATAATCACTGCCTCACACACAAAGGCAAGGTATTCACAAACCACGCCCCCTTCCTCACCATCCGACTAGACAAGCAAAATGTCTGTTGCATATCTTCGCTGTTTCATATCCGATGGTTATGTAATTCACAGCATCGATGGATGCATGTCATAGGCATCTGCCAAGGGGGGAAGGCTTGAAAAACGTAAATTGCGTGATCTAAGTCTTCGTCCTGATCAAGAAAATATAGTTTTTCCTTTCCCTGTACACCAACTTAATAGACCCTTTTGTAAATTTTAAAGCACAGGGTATACCAAGAGCAAGACGAAGCGTAGCTTTAGCTTTTTTAACCCTGGCACGACCATCACATTTACGCTTGCAACTTGGTTGTCTTGGCTTCAAAATCGCTGACTGCCTTTAATAGGCACAGCGACTGATGCCTCCGACTATGGCACACTGCACTTAGAAGCGACACACACACACACACACACACATACAGGCTCATAAACACACAAGCGGGCAGGCAGTTTGACTGTAAAGCTGAGCTGAGTTTGCAGTTTGGCTTTTGTGTTAGTTGCCGGCTTAAAGTTGTTGCCTGCTTTTGCCTTTCACTTTTCCCAACTGCGTGTGTGTGCTATGAAAATTACTTTTACGTCAGTCATATGCACTGTGCTCGGGCACCCGGTGCGTATGAGTAACTTAATTAGAAAACTTTACCCATAGCCGATACGCCAGCACCAAGCACCAAGCACCAAGCCATGCCCAGACCCATAAGTTTTTGTCAGCTCGTGCGAATAGCTGCAGCCTTGGCAGCCTTGACAGTCAGCTATTTATGCCTCTATCAAAACCATTGGATTTGCCAGATTGCTGCTTGCCTCTTGCCCCTTGCCCCATGCCCCTTACTCCCTGCCGTTAGCCGCTTGCTTTTCCTGCATTTTCCAAACCATGCCCATACGTTCACGAAGTTTGCTTTCAATGCGAATGACACACATTTCCTATGGCTGTCAAATGGCTTTCAAGCTGCCTAGACATCGATGGCTCTATGGCTCAATGTGGTGCAGTTAATTATTACTCGGCTGCAAAGTGCGTTTCGGAACAGCTCCAATTTGACTGAAAAAGCAAACTCCAAATGGAAATGCAAGAAAAATCCTTATAGATGGCAGAAAATGGGCAAGCTTGCGTTTCATTACATTTCAAATGCAATTGCTTTGTTTTCATACACTGCGCTCATCAAATGGTTAAAGCCTGAGTTCATTTTATTGATTTTTAGCGCCACAGATGCTGATTGATGAGTGGATTTTTGAGTCGCTCTCTTTTAGGCAAAGCCTGATCAAGAGACAGAGAGCGCAGACTGTAAGCAATATAAATACGGCAGCTGCAGTTCAGCTAATCAGAGAGCAGTGGAAGCAGTCGAGTGATGCGGACGTGTAGTGAATGCTTAAGCGATGGCCCAACTTCCTCTGGCCCAACTCTCGATTGTCAAACTGTTGCTGCCTAATATATTTTATTAAAATCTATAGCAATTTATTTATCATGTAAAGTGAGATTTGATTATAACTAATATTCGGATATCCTCTAAAATATCACAGTTATTTCTAACCCAAACCGTTTACGATATGTGCTGATATTTCAAAACTGCGCGAAAGAACGCAGAGTTTATTTAGCTATTCTGATGGCCATTTAAATATGAACATTTTGTTTATTTATTTATTTGCAGTGTTGGCAATTTTAATAGTAACACTTTGTTTACAAGCAAATACAAGTGAAAAGTGGCTCGAATTTGTAAGCTGTCCATATCATGCACACACACAGCCAAACAAATCCCAGGCAATCACTCAGCACGAGCTGACACACACACACACACACCTATAAAAATATATACATGTATGGATGTGTGTGTGTGTGTATATAGTGAAAATCGCTCATGCCAAAAGTGTACGCTTTGCGCTCTGCTTCGTGAAATGCCAAAACAAACAAATAAACTGCACAACAACAGCAAGAGCAGGCACTACGATATATAATTGCGCCAGGCGAAACGTTTAACTCAAATCGATTTTGAGGGGTCTTTAAAATAACAGAAGAGCAAAAGAAAACAATAAAATCAGAATCAGAAAAAAGGACCAACAAAATACAAACGGAAAACGAAAAATCGAAAGGCAGAGGAGGCAAAGGCAAATCCATAGTACAAACAAATGTGGAATCAAGCATAACATTGGACACTCACATGGTCACAGACTAGCCACACACACCCACACTTCCTCACCCATACACTCACAGCCATACACACACATAGCGAAAAACAAACTCACATAAACAGCGAACAGTGTTGACAAATTTATATTGAGTGGGTTTTTATCTAAGGGCACAAATAAAGCTGCTAAAGTTGGCCAAAAATAAAAACAGAAAAGAACTCAGTTACTTTATTTTATTTTATTTCGATATTATTTAGATTTTATTTACATTTTATTAATATTTCCCTATACAATTTAAATCTTTAAATGTCAGGAAAAAATTGAGAAAAAAAACTGACAGAAAGCTCAATTATTTTTGTAAAAAAAACCTGAACTGCCAATTGCCGTAATTTCACAATTTTTCTAGGAAACGCACTTCAAAAACATCCATATTTGACGGGAAAAAAGCGGCTTCGGCAACAGTGATGGAGTCACAGACAGGGAAAAGCTTTTACTGTGGTACAGCTGTGCGCATGCTGCGTTCATTTTTTATTAGAAAGAACATTCGGTTGACGCTATTGGAAAATGGCGAACATATTTGTCCCTGGACAGCAATTATTGTTATCGTTATTGGCATCGAGCACAAGATTGACTGAAATTTATTTCAGTTTGAGTGCAACACCGAGACGACACAACAACAGTCTATATATAAACCAAAACCGAACGAAAGCAAACGTTCTAAAACTCATTTTGTTCAGCTGTTCAGCTGTCCAGCTGCAATTTGCAAAAGCGGCAAATGTGGCAGAGCAAAGATAGAAAGCAGGGCGAAAGAAAGGCTTGAAATTGACTGTGGACAGCCGCAAAATGTGGCATCCTTTTTAGGCATTTATTGTTGACCTTTTAAAACGCACGTTGATGGCTTTGACTTTCGCTTTTGCCTTCGCTTGCAAAGGTGTCGCTGACTAAGTCGATTAGTTTGCCATGGCCCGAATGCTAAATCTGAATCTAAACCTGAATCTCAATCGGCCCCCCACAGGCCCCACGCATTAGGGAGCGTGTCAATTCCGTTGGCCCCTATACACACACACACACACACAGCTACACCTACACCTACGCCTACTAGCTTTGACTTTGTCTTTTGGCTTTCTGCGGCTCGCTGCTTCTTCAATTTCTATTCCTTTGCTTCCGTTTTTCTTTTTTTTTTGTGCTTTGTGACCCCAAATCATGGTCATTGTTGTTTTTGCAAATTGTGCGGTTTGTTGTTTTTCGTTTTTCCGTTTTTTGTGCTTTGTTTTTCCTGCTCTGTCTGTGTGTGTGTTACCCTCAGCAGCTCTTTTCCTCATCTCCCCTGGATCCCCCTTCATTGAGCTGTGTGGTGGGCGTTGGCAAAACAATGTCCTGCTTCGTGTTTGCTCTCGCCTGCCCAGATTTTCTAATCAGTTTTGTAATTGTTTCTTTTGGCTTGATTCTGTTGTTTTAGCTATAGTTCTTAGTTGTTCTTGTTGTTGCTCTTTCTCTTTCCCTATTGCGGGTCAGACTGTACGGGCCACGCCTGCTTAACCTTCAACTGCCAGACGCACACACCCCCACCTGTCCCGCCCCTTACTGGCCCACAACTCGACTCGTTGTGGCCAAGCTTTGTTTATACGCCGGTTAACTGGTTTGTGTTTTTAATTGCTTTATTTTTGGGATATTTCACTTTAAATTTTCAATTCGTAACCAGAACCTGACAGTTGTCTTTGTCTCTCTTTGTGCATTTGACAGTCGACCTAATGGTATAATCAATTTGCCAAATTATATACAAATTTAAACTAGCAATTGGGTATCACAGTTGAAATAGTCGAACGTCTTCAATTAGCACGCTCTTCTAAATTGCTTGAGTGCCTTATCAAGTTGACAACTTAAAACGAATTTAAGGCATTTAATTCTCTGGTTTAAAGTGTTATTTGTGCAGCAGACATGAAAAATACTTTGATTGTATTAAATATGCTCTCAGTCAGCATTAAAAGTCAATCAGATTTTTTGTTATTTCTTATGATTTGCCAAAGAATCATATTTTTTTCCAGCCGAACAAATTCGTCTGGCGTCTACGCGCACTTGATTTGTTTTTGCGGCTGGGCTATATTAAAACAATGCATGCCACAGCGTAATTAAATAAATTCGCACAAAGCCTTTTCGATTTAATACAATTATATAACAATTGCAGATACTACAAAACGGCATTTATTTTAAGTACATACATATGTCAACATTAATCAACAAAAATTTAAATCGATTTTTAAATCCTTACATACACAAAGAGATTTAAAAAAAAACAAACACAATAATAAAAAATATAACATGCAAATTAAAATAAAAATAAAAATAAAAATATAAATAAAAAATAATAGAATCATGCGGCTGTTGCACGCGGCGTATGCGCAATTTCCATGTTATTGCCCAATTCCTTGGCTCGATACAATGGCGTTGCTAAGTCTGAGGTTAATTTGCGTAATGCGTTGTAATTTTTTAATGTGCCACAAAAACGGGCAACAAGAAAAGTGAAAAATAAAGAAGAGCAAAGCCCAAAGGAAAGCGACAACAAACACAAAAAAAGGGTTTGCAAATGAAGCGAAAGCACGTAAAATGCGTAAAAATTCATTGCCACAAAATGTTGAAATCGAGGCGGCGCAAACTTGGTAGGCCTCAACAGTCTCCGCTGGCAGTTTTCCATCAGCATGAAATAAAAATGCCAATGAGCATGCGAATGCCAATGAAAATGAGCTCGCCTCTTGGTGTCCTTCGCAAGGCGATGCGAGGCGATGCGAGGCGAGTTCACAAGTTCACATCGATGACCTTTTGTAGCTGGCAGAATTTAATTTATTTATTTTATGTACTTTATTTTAATGCCAATGCAAATAAATAAACCAACACACATACAAAGTGAAAATCAAAGGAAAACTGAGCGGCAGTTGGGGGAAAATGAAATAAGTGAAAGCAACTGCAGGCCGGATTGGCACAATTACACGCTCGTCCTTCGGCAATTAACGAAATCCGCTGAAAAAATACCAAAAAAATAAACAACAAATCGTGCAATTAAAACTGCAATGAAAACGGAAATACCCTAAAAATCAATATAATATTCAATTTGGCATAGGTACATGTTGAATTGTTTTAATTAGAAATTTATATTTTATTTTCAAAATATTAAATTATTTTTAGTTTGTGGCCAACTGTATGTGCAAGTTAATGTACCCTGCTTAACTGCAGAGCAAAAACATAAGCTAAAATGTAAAACAACCGCCTATGGTTAAGAGCAAAGTGGCGCGAGAACTTCTCCACTTATTTATCAAATCGCCTGACCGATGTGAACAAGCACTCTCCCACGCCTGCCACGCCCCTCTGCGTCTCTCTTTCTCTGGACTTGCCGCCCACTTTCATAATACATATAGACCTTGTGCACTGCCATTTATCTCAAAGACAAGCTGGTTACAAAAAGAGCGCTTCGTATATTTATTTTGACCTTAATTAAAGACGCATATTGCCTGCTTCACTTTACTCTCTCCCTCTCTCTCTCTCTCTCTCTCTCTCTCTCTCTCTCTCTCTCTCTCTCTCTCTCTCTCTCTATCTCTTAGCCACTCTCTTGCTGCCTTTTCTTTATTTTTATGGCCCATGCAAGGGGTTTGTTTGCATGCAGCTGCCGCTGCTACTCAGCAATTGCCAAAAGCGTTTGAGACTCGCAATTTGCTGCGTCTTGTTTGCCCTGCAGATTTGGCTGGTTCAATGCTGAAATCAGAAAAAGAGCGCAAAGAAAAAGAGTTAAATGAGTAAATGAAATGTTGTCTATTCGGCGCAATGCTTCAAAAATTAAAAAATAAGCAAATATTTGCGTAGGCAGCAGTCGAACATAAAACAAAAGCCCCTCTAATTGCAAAGTAATGAAATTCACTTTTCTGCTGGCCCGTTCAAAATGTAAAATCAACGGCATCATCAAATGGCCAAATGTTGGTAAGGTCTTTTTAATTGCAAACTAATGAGTAACTCTGGGTTGATTTAAAAAATTCTATAAATTTTTTAACATAGCATTTGAATTTTTTTAAGATTTATTAATTACAAAATAATTAATAACTAAGAGATTAATTTCTTATTCAATTTCTATTTGTTGTCTACAATACTTGTAACATTACATTTAATTAACATTAATTTCAATTTTGGTTCTTCTTTGTTACCATTGATGGCTCAAGATGTAGCTCTTATTTCCGTTTGCAATTGCAGCCATTAGTTTTGCAGCTTAAACTCTATTATGGCGCTATAAGCAAATGCCATTAGGGCCATTGCAGCTCAACTTAACCAAGTCGAGTTTGTCGCTTTGTTTTAACTGCCTTTGGGCCACCAAAAACCAAGCTAAGCCGCAAAAGAGTTATGCTATTACATTTCTCTTCTGCTCCTCCATATCTTTGCATTTTTTCTTTGTTTTTTTGTACTTTTTCTTTTGGTTTTTTCCTCAACTGTTTTAGTGGCCAACAGCTGCCACTTCAATTACATAAAATTCACATTATTGAGCGCTGCGACGGCGCACTTTGAGGCGAGACGGCGTAAAAGAGTTTTTAAATTAAAGGCCAGAGGCTGCAAGTGCTGCCAATGCCTGCCACTACCTACCCTCAGGCCAAAAGGTCAGATTGATGGCATGCTCTGACACCAGCCAGCCAACAGCCGGAAATATTTTGCTGTGCCACCGAAGCATTCTACACTAAAACATCTACCAAAAAATGAAAAAAAAAAAAAAAAAAAGAAAATGCAAACTCAAATACAAAGCACAGATACGGTAACCGAGTGTGGCCAAATGAACGCCAAAGGCCAAAGCAATCGACAAAGCAGCAGCCAAAAAAAAAACAACAAAAAAACAAAGTAAAAATAAAACAAAGCACATTCTAAAATAGTCTGTGGCATGCCGAGATACATATACTCTAACCCAAATGCTTTGCGGCTCAATGGAGAAAAACTGTAAGCAAAAGCAAAATATTAAATAAAATTTAAACTACAACAAAGCATTTCAATTTATTTGTAATTGCTCAATATTATGCCACAAACATATTTAGAGAATTTTTAATTACAGTTATCTGTATTTAGTTTAAGTAAAATTAAAGATAAAAGCTTCAACTTTTGGAATTTGGCACAGTTTCAGTTCAGCTCAATCTGCATTTTTAATTCATATTATCGTTCTTTAGCATCTTAAAATATATTGAACAGAAAGTGTATTAAAAGCCACGAAGCTCGCGTATAACTAGTACAATAACAAACCAGAAAAAAGCAAAATCAACGAAACGCATTGGGGCAAAGACAAAAGGGAGCCGCTTCTAATTTACATGCCGTTGTCAGCTGTGGGGCGGCTTGTGGCTGTTTCTGGCCTCGCCTGGATCTGAACCTGGGTCTGGGCCTGGCCCTTGGCTGGCCAAACAATTCGTTTAAAGCAGAGCCGCTTTTCGCGCATTTACCGTTAAAAATGAATGCCCCCACTTGGCCGTAGAGTTGCCAACTCAATTTGGTAAATAAAGCAGACAATAAGGGGGTTGAGGCTGCGTTTCGCTGTTTTTTTTTTGTTCAGTTTGGGTTAGAGTTTTGAACTTTACGGGGATGCCTGCGAGGGCTGAAACATAATGCAATGCCGAAAGGAGAAGTGGAAAAAAAAACAAGCAAAAAAATGGTGGTAATTTTTTATTTGAATCGTTGGGCAAAACAATTAAATCAGAATGTCTGCTAAGCTGCGTTGCAAATGACGTATACGCCATGTTGGCGTCGCCGTTCGTTGGGTTAAATTTAATGCGCACTTCAAATGCCATCACAGATTTTCTAAATTTTCTGGCGTTTTTGGCAATGTCTCGCGTAAAGTTTTGGAAACTTGAAAAAAATATGCGTACTGCCTATGGCAGCCACAAGTAAATCCCGTTCCAGACAATTAGGCGCAATTTGCATGATAAACGTGCGTGTGCAGCCATCAAACCAAGCCACAAAGAGCATGTTTAAGTGTCCCATATGTGTGTGTGTATACAATTTACCGTATGTGCGTATGTGTGTGTGTGTGAGCGAGAGAGTGTGCTAAACGTTTAGCAGCAGAGCTACAAAAGTTTTACAAGTCTGGGGGTAAATTTGTGGCTGAGAAATCTTTTTGTGTGTGCTTCCAGTTAAACGCTTTCGAATGAAGTTTCACGCGTAAAAGTCATAAATAAAAAGCCAAAACCAAGCAGCGCACATGTGTGTGTGTGTGTGTGTGTGTGTGTGTCTGACAAATCTGTAAAGCAACGCCCAATGCCATAACGGAGTCGAGCATACACGCATTCTCATATGAAAAACTCATTTAACTCATAAATTATGCACTAAAAAACAAATAACTCATCATTTTTATGCGCTCGTCGAAGCTCTTCAGGCACGAGTATCTGTGTGAGTGTGCTTGGGTGTATCTGTGTGTGAGTATGCTATGCATTGTGGATGACACATAATACATAAATACACTCTTGCAAAAAAGTCAAACGCGACATTGCTAGACAAAGTCGTAAAATAAGGGCAAAAATCAACTTGAGGCAGCGCAAAATTGATTTGAACTGAGAGGAATAATGTGTAGTTAAAAGATCAGCAAGTTAATATATTAATAAAAAGAAACTTAACGGAGATTTTGCAAAGATTTCGCTGTGGCAGTTGTTAAAAAAAAACTTTTGGTACATTTTATAAATTATTAAGTCTTAATGTAATTAATTTCATCGGTAGTTTCAGAGAATTTAATATTAAATTTTTCTTATTATTTATTATTAAATAAATAGATTTGAAATATTCAAATAAAATAAAATTAGAGAAGGCTTTTCAGCTGCTGGTCTCAAGCATACTCCACATTGCCTTTATTTGGGCAACCCCATAAGTATGCTAATGTTTTTGTTAGGGTGTAGGGTGCTCGATCGTGCTGCGTATGATATATGGACGCGTTGATTTACATAGAGTTTAGCTGAAGCACGAGTATCTGGCATATAAGCACACACTCGAACATATCTTGAGGCAGCCATTTAGCAGTATTTAAAATTTATGACTTGACTATTAAGTACGCATTAACTGAATGCTCTGTGAATGCCATACGCTTCACAACACTCGCAGCACACAAAGGCAGCCAGCGAGAACTGACAGAAGACAGTGTTGTAAAGGGGTTGAGGCAGAGAGAACTCCCTTTCCTTTCCCCTTCCCTTGAAGCCTGGCAATGGTATAATTCGCAACTTTTGCAGCTTTTATAAAAATTGTTGAGCGACAAGCTAACAAAAAAAAAACTACGAGCAGAGTAATAGTAAAAGATGCTTGACTGCAGGAAAAAAAGTTGCCACAAACGCCAAAGTTGCAAGAGCTGCCGCAAAAGTTGCACAAAGTGCAGCTCCTTTGTTACCTGGTTACCTGTGCGAAGGCAATCGAGACATTTTTTACATGCCTCTTCATATGACTTAAGTTTTCGACTGGCATAACCTTTCGATCGCAGCGCTGTAATTAGTGCGGAAATGCATTAGCCGCATCGAATATGCTAAACTGACAGGCAGCTGGGACACTTGTATTGCAGCAAACATTGCATCGATTGCCATGTGCTAATTAGTCCCTTGAATCCTTTTAATAGGGTTACGCGTGTTGAGCAGCAGCGGCAGCTGACTTACAAACAAAACTGTCCGGCAGCCATTGCTGATTGGCATCCGGGGCAGCCTCTGGCATTGTACAGTGGTCGAGAGTCTATGGAAATGCGACAATTTTTACCAACATTTTAAATATTTTTAATGTGCACATATATTATTAAATTTCTTAATTTTCAACATAATTTAACTTTAAAAAAATTAAATATTCCTTCTGCCTAGTTGACAAAACTTTCAGCTGTATATATTTGCAGTTTCTTAATTATCGTAATTCAGCTCACACTGTCTATAGAAAATGCTATAGGATATGTACTTTATAAATGACAAGTTTTTAGCTGTTAAATTTTGACTGCTATAGTTAAATTTAAAGATCTCAAAGGCGACTAAAGGCAGATATATTTAAATTTTAATGATTGTATGATCAAATGATATATAATCTTGGGAAGTAAAACTAATAGCTTAAGAAATATTGGAAAAGTAAAAGCTTGCAACGTTTGAGGAAAAAAGTTAATTAATATTAGATGTAAAACAAAGTTAATAACCCTGGATTTAGTTTAAATGTTTGTCATATGTGAGCAACCAGTGTGCGTTGGCATAAGCGTGACTTTTATCAGGGGGCGTGTGCGGTCAGCTTTATCTAATGAACCGCACATTAGTGCGACAGGCAGGCAGGCGGGCAGGCAGGCAGCACATGCAGCTCTAACTCTGGCTCTGAACGCTGAGCTCTGACTTATTGCCATTTCTCTGCTGTGAAACAAACTGACGGTAAAGGACTTGCCGACTTTGCCACTTCCTGGCCTGCTCTCTCTCTCTGATAGACTGCAATTCAATTGAATTTCAGCGTAAAACTTTTGCCGTGCTCGCCGCATTCTTTTTGCCTTTATTGAGCGCCCGGAGTTAACCTCCTGCCGGGCTGCGCATCGTTAACTTTGGCTCTTTACTAAATATAAATTAGAAATTATTGGAGCAGTGTTTAAGTTGTCGTTGTCGTGAAATTGACGTCGAGTGAGCATCATAAATTTGTAATCATCTCGAGCTGAGATCAAATAACAGCCCAAGCACATTCAAACAATCCTTAAACTATCCTTGACTACGCTTTCAACTGAAGTCGATGGCTATTAACGCGCACAGCAGTGGCAACAACAGCTGCAGCTGCAGCCAGGCAATGCGAAATGAGGCACAATTAAATACACCCACACTAGCACACACACACAATGCAAAAAGTGGGGGGGAAATGTGAGATCCTTGCAGCGCAGGACACGCACATTACCAGCGTGTTGCCATTGTAATGGAAACTGCAACAGAATTAGAGCAGAAATTACGCTTATGGCTGTGACTGTGACCATAGTACACGCTGGCGCTGCTACAGCGCATGAATTATGACTGGCATTTAACATACCCTGTAAAAAAACAACAAAATATATATTTTATAAGCAACAGTGATTCAGTTTCAGAACTATTTAAAAATAGCATAACCTAAAGCATAAACTTCATTGGGAAAACACAAAAATGTATATTTAAATCGATGTTTTTCGCAATTAGAAAACTTAATAAACAGAGTACTACACTTTAAATAAAAAGAGACCGCTGAGGATCTATATAATATAATTTATATAATTAATTATGTATTTAAATATTATCCGCCATTTTACTTAATTTCAAGTATTTCAAGCGCCATTCCACTCAGTTTAAAGTCAGCTCAAAATAAAATGCATTTAATCAAGGGTATTTCTCAGTCGTTTTCCCTCTCTCTCCACATTTTGAATGCTCATCTACAGTGTCTGAGTGCTAGTCTCATTTTGGGCTGTGCTCGTAATCAATACCGATTGTTATGGCTGTGGCAATGGCGGCACCACGAACGTCAGCCATGGCCTGAAGATGGGTTCGGTGAGTGTGTCACGAATTGTGTATAGAAAATCAGAGTGCATGGCATATGGCAATTTGTGTTTTGGTACTCGTATTACATGGCGTAATTAAGGGGAAGGCTAAAACCGAATTGGCCATAGATCTACTCAGCTATGCTAAACATTCTAATTAAAAACAATAGCATAAACCAAATCAAGGTAAACTCATTACGTTAACCCAATGAAGGGGCCAGTTTAGAGCTGAAATTATCTTATCAGCAGAAGCATTTTCGTTCTAACATAATGTGTGTGACTTTTTCTATTGTTGGTTTCGGGTTTCATAAAAATGCAACTACTTTTATTTTCTAACTACCTTCTTTGCTAGCGCAAAAAAACTCGAAACTTTCAAGAATTGCCATAAAAAAGCGCAGGGCAAAGAGTTTCATAATAGTTTGGTAGTTATTAACATAATTATTTTCAGCGTACTATACGCAACGGAGGTGAGCCAGGTGAAAGTCTTATCAGTTGAACTGCTAAAACTTTATATTTTATCCATTTGAAAGTTTGCAGTTTAAGATGGCGGTGGAACACAGGCTAATGGCTTTCAGCTAATTACCAGATAATGAAATGACATATTTCCACACAGGTTGCACTTTCTAATTATTTTAAATTCTGGCAGTTACTAGAAGTAGAGTAAAAAAAAATAGAAGCTTCAAGTCTCAGCCAAGTTTTGAACTATAACTTAATAATTTCCCAGTGGGGTACTTTTGAACAAAAGCTCTAAGCGCAAAGCTTTCACTAAGGCATTTAAGCTTTGAGTTGTCCCTAAAGCTTGAATAGCTTTTAAGCTCCAAAAGCACCTTCAGCTTTTAAAAGCTTTTATATTTAGCACAGAGCTTTTAGCACAGCTGAGATGCAAACCTAACTGCCAGCTTAGACTCGCAATGAAGACAAAAGATGAAGAATATATTCATAAGTTGGGAACCTTGTTCAGCGGATTATGAATATATATATTTAGCATGCAGTTATGTGTGTAGATAAATACTATAGGATGTAATCTCTGCCGGAAATTGCTGTCAAAGCCAATGCGCTTACCTTCAACAACTGACAATTGACGAAAGGCACTGAGAGAACTGAAATGGCTTTAATACCTCAATTGACATATGGACCTGACATCGGCAAGCAATAAACTTGCCAATAAGTTTATCGGATTATATGAGAAATATACTTACTACCCACTCGGTCAGTGCGGGGGGGACAACATAACCTCACTTGTACAGCCCCAGGCAGCAATTGAGTTAATCGCATTAAAGCAAAGCCCATATGCATAAAGCAATCACAGAAAAAAGGCGGACGAACGGAAAAATTGAGATAAAATGCTTTAATATGCCAAAGTGTAATTTGGACGCCTCAAAAGCTTTTGGCGATACTGTTAATTAATCAGATTATATGGAATTTTCATTAAAAGTAATCACTGGCATGGAATTCTCTGTTGAATTTGACATCAAGTTTATTGTTTATTCCATTTAAATATTGAATATTTTTCGGTTTTGATGGGTAACATTAATTTTAAAACATTTAAAAACGTTCAAGAGTTCTTACATTTAATCCATTCGCTTAACTTATTGACCAAATTTCTATATCGTATGCATAAATATCAATTAATGTACATAGATGTTAAGTTATAACTACGTTATACAATGCCATAGATGCGCATGGTTAAAACAGTTGAGTATATAAGTATATACTATATATATCGGAGCACATATAAAAATCATATGCACATGAACTTACAGCTAAAGATATTATCTTAGTATGCTTACATCGAGGATAGAATGAAGCACAAGTCTTTATAGTTTGTTGGGAACATTTACATGTAGAGTTCATATAGTACAATATATACACCAGAAATATACAGATCTAAGTACAATATATTAATTTGTTTTTCTATTGGTATTTATACCATATTATCGTGCTTAATACAAATACTCTACTTCAAATACGCTATAGCTTAAATAGTTAACACTACAGTTTAGCAACTTGCGCGATCTACAAAAATAGTTCTTGGTATTATCCTGAAGTGAAGTATGCCCTCAACACATTTCTCATACCAGACAATTTTCATGAAATCACAAATTCTTTTGAATTTTACTTTATAAGTAAAATGGTAATTTCCCATTAACAAGTACATATATCTGCTGCTGCTTTCTCTTTTTATTTCTCTCTAGCGCAAACGATTGTCAAATATTTTAATAATTTTATTTTTGCTTGAAATAGTTTTCATATTGTTCTTTAAGTTATTATTGTAAATGACTAGCACATACTCTAGTATGCATTTAAATATTTGATAACATTATTATTTATGGCCTAGCTATGATACGATTTCATTCACACAATTTACCCAACAAAAAAATATATATAGATTGAGTTCTTTTCCAATTGTTTAACATTTATGCATTTCACATTCCGTTGCTCCATTGCACGTGGAGTTATTTTGTACTTCCGCCGGATACTACACGCTAGCTGTCTGACAAATTATGCCTGCTATAACACAACTGTATCTACTGTATAGGTAACATAAATTGGATTTGCATATTGTAAATTTCTATTTGGGGCTACGTAAATACACCAAGTTCCTGTAGTTGACATTTAACATTTAGACATAGACCGAAATTTCGAATTTTTCAAATGAATAGTCATTATTTGTCTGCTGATAAGCATTTGTGATATTGATTTTGATGTGTCATTTAATATTTTGTTCGGCTTTTCTTTTGAAAATTCAATTCAACTTCCGCTGGATTATGCATGATTCATATGTTGCTGATGATTTGCTGATATGCCAGTGCTAAATATGTGTTGATTTTGTATAAATTATATTCAAATTAACAAATAAACACTATTTAATAGGGAGAAGTGAAGCTTCAGCTGGCCTCTCTACCGTTCGCTATCAATTATTGTTCAATCAAGCATTAAACCAATAAACAAACTTAACCATATTTCCAAAGTGTATGTAAATGTATCTGTATCTTAAAGATATTAAAAGTACAAGCGTCTTCGTATTTCAGTATTAATTAGGAAATAATTCACGCACGTCGGCATGCACACACACACACCTCGTCAGCTCATATCTGTGGCAACCTTGAGCCCCAATCCCCAGCCCCCCTAAGCTAGCTGCCCCTGCCACCACAACTCCCACATTCAGCTCCCACTCAATCCCAATTGCCAACAGTCTGAATAACAACGGCAACAACGGCAACAATAAACAATGAACCGCCCACTCCTTCCGTTCCTGCTGCTAGTTTTGTTTGCCTTTACTTGACGCTGGGATCACGTAAGGAGCGCGTGGATGGCAGACCGCGCAGCCCCTTCTCCAATTTGTCGGCATCGCCGGCTGAAAAGCGGAAACTCATTGTCTGCCCCTGCCCCTGCCCCTGCCCCAGTGCTTGGTTGCCACTGTTCACGCCTAAGAGCACGCGGCTGTTTCGCTGCTTCCCGCCTACAATGCCATTGGCTGCCTCATTGCCCCCCACATCGGCCATGGCAACGCCGCTGCCGCGTGAGCTGCGCCTTGGGCCAAGCAGCTCGACGCTCTCCTCCTCATCCTGGCCGTAGCTGGCAGCTGTTACCGCCACGGGTTGCTTGGCTGGCGGGGAGTACTCGGCATTTGCCTCAGACAGGCGTCGGTACTCGCCGCTGCGCGAATGTTGCAGCTTCCAGGAGGCGCGTCTGGCGTTTGTCACACTGTGCGCGCTGTTGCTGCAGTGCACCGAGGCGTTCGTGGTGGTCAGATTGCCGGTGCTCTGCGAGACGAGGCAGTTGGAGCTGGAGCTGCTGCTGGACAGGCTGGAGTTGCTGCCACCGCTGCCGCTGCGTCGTATGCTGCGTTTCCCTCGCTGCTGTTGCTGTTGCTGTTGCTGTTGCAGCTGCTCCTGCTGCAGTTCCTGCCCCAGCGCCGCCTCCTCGGTGGCTAGCAGCGCATCGGTGCTCTTGCAGCAGCTCTGATGGCTGGCGGAATGCTTCATGTTCCAGCGAAAGTCATTGGAGTTCTCATCGTCCAATGGCGGATAGACGCGTCCAGCCGCTGGCTGCTGAGTGCCCAACAGACGCTCCTTGGAGCTGCCCAGGCTGGGCTCCGGGGCCAGTGGAGAGGCACATTCATCGATGGTATTGAGCGGAGAGATCTGCAGCGTCTGCTTCTGCTGCAGCAGCTCCATTTCGTTCTTGATGGCCGGCTCAATGCCGAGCAGGCCCAGCACCAGCCGCGGATTGGCCAGCACAAAGCGCTCAAAGGTGGGAAAATCGATGCGATAGAAGTCCGTCTGGCAGCTTCTGTTCGTCTTTGTCGTGGCCTCGACGCTGGCCGGCGAGGCTGCTTTGGAGCTGGGCGCCGTGGCTACCACGGGCGGCAGTTGCATTTCACGGCCCCACACCTCCGGCGGATGCGACAAGCAGCGCTGCATGGCAACCGTATCCGCCACCATACCCAAGGCCAGATTGTCGCCCATCAGCTGCGCAGTACCGCCCACCAAGCCCATGCCTAGTCCAGCCGCCACGCCGCTGATGTTGGGTATGGAACGAGCAGGGGGAAACTTCATGGAGCCGTGGGAGTTCAGCGCTGCAGAGGAATAGGTCATTTCCTGCAGCGCGCTGATGGCGTTGCGCACCTCCACGCTCAGCTGCGCCACGTCCTGATGCAGCGTGGACACCTGCGAGTCCAGGCGCTCCAGCGAGGGGCGTTTCAGCGCCGCATCCTCTTCGGTCAGCGCCTCTGGCTCGTCGAAGGAGCCCCTATCTAGGCTGCTGGCCATGTTCAGGGGACGCTGTCGCTTGTTCGTCTCCCGCAGCGTTATCAGCGAGCGTCCACGCTGATGCAAACGCTGATGCCTGGGACTGCCCATGCCCAGCAGCGGGGAACGCGTTATGCTATGAAGCGGGGATGGTGAAGCCGATAGAGCACCACCACCGGGACCACCACCACCACCGCCAGCATTATCCTTGTCCTGTTCGCCGGCGCAGTCGCCATCCTCGCGATTCTCATCATCCTCGCTGATGCTGGGCAGTGGAAACGTGGGCCCAATATCCGATTCCTGATTCTCGTACCCCTCCCGCAGGTTGAAAGTCAGATCGTGCTGTATGTCGTTGGCAAACTGCTGCTGGTACTCCGGATACAGCCGCAGCACCTCCACCAGACCACCCATGTGTATGCACTTCAGATCACAGTAGGTGAGCGCCTGCCCCAGTCAAGCGAAAAGTGGAAAATGGAAAAACGAAAAAGCAAAATGGAAGAAGGAAAAGTATGCGTTAGTTCAAAATGATTATGCAGCTCTTAAGCCAGTCGGCCGCCTGCAGAGGCCAGTGGACAGGCTATGACAGCAGGTGTCGCAGCCAGGGTATGCCAGCAATGACGGCTCTTTAAGAACATTTTTAACATGTAAAATAAAAAATAATAAGTAAAGTTTTTATTCAACGCTTAATTCCCATTATATAACTTCTTTTAGACCTAAAATCTAAATTTTTCTAGCAAATACAAGCTTGTGTGGTTTTTAAGGCATCATTTTCCATAGTCGTTTGTTAATTAATTCCCACAAATTATAAATTTAACTAAAATTAAAAAAAAATTTTTTTTCATTTTTTAATATTAATATTATCTTAATTTCGTACTTAAATAATTGAATATAATAATTTTGTATAAAAATAAATTGCTTTTTTGAAACATAAATCTATATTTTTTAAACGAAATATAGAGGAAATATTTTAAACTTAAACTATCTGTAAAAAAAATACACATTTCTCTTATTTTTGCTATTTTATAGAGCATTTTCTAGTCGTTCTGCTCGTGCTTAATTGCTTGCCGCATGTTAATATTGACGCCTCGGCGTCTTCTTTATATGCTGAAGTACACCATCTTGGCACACACTTGTGCAGACACATAAACACAAACAGCCACACACATACACACACATACGCGCGCGCAAGCAAAGGCAAGCGCACACACATTAAGCTTAAGTATCACTCATACACCCTGTTGTTGTTGCCACTTCTGCTGTACCTGGAGAGGCGCCTTCGAGCATTCTACACGCACACATTCTCAGACATTCAAAACGTGTACGCTTTATTTGGCACGCAGACAAACATGCAAAGCTAGAGAAAAACATGTAAAATAAACGACTAGCAAAATGGGGAAAATAATGTGGAAAACACACAAAAGGCAATTTTTCACTAACCTCAAACTAAAAATAAAGAAATATAATTGAAAGCACTTGCGCCGCTAATTAAGCGATCATCTCTCAATTCAAATTTTAAGTAATTTGCCTGCGGTTAGACCTATCTCTACTTGTCCCTCTCACTCACGCACTTGCTATCTCGCTCTAGACGTTGTTTCATTAATTAACTGACAACACACTTGCCACCACATACATAATTCCTATGGCATTTCTGCGGCCAGCCAGTTGCAGCCACTTGAATTACGGTGGCAACAACAACTGCGAAATGTATACTGTAAATTGAAGAAGAAAATTCAAAGAAAATATTGAATTTGTTGCGCAGTCAAGTGGAAATAAAAGTCCTCCTAGGTAGATACTTAAGATATTTGAACCGTCGCCGTCTGCACTCAGCCTGATAAACTTTATGACAAGCAAACAAACAGCAACAGCCAAAATGATAATAATAAAAATAAACAAAACACGCAGCAACAAAACAGAATAACAACAAAATAATACAATGCCTTTAAAGCTGAAGGCTCAGGCTTTAAAAAATATAATAAACCGCGATAAAAATAAAATTAAAGCCCACATAAAATGAAAAATTTGAACTGAACATAAAAGCAAATTCTATTTAATTGCGAGTCCACGCAACCCGACTAGAACTTTATTAGGAGCTGCACACACGAGGGACTTCTGACTGCCCAGGGATAATAAACAGAAAGCTCTTGTCTCCTCTTCATTCTCTTTATTCTCTCATTCACTCGTCGGTGCTCTGGGCATCAGCAGCCGATGGAAAGTACAGTTAGACTAGCTGAAAGTTGCCACTTAAAGTGTTGATTAATGCGTAGATAATATTAAAAATTTCAGCTTTAAAAAATTAGGTCAATTAATCAATTTATAAACACAAAAAAAAAAATTTTCTTAAAAGAGCTTAAACTTAACAATTTTAAATTATAAAATATAGGGACGGGGCAGATCAGTGGGACGGTGGCTACAGTCGGACGTAACCGACCGTAGGAGACCCTTTACTTTGAGTATATGTACACACAAATACAATCAGACGCACACACACCAAGCTACCCGCGTATGCAAGGCACACCACCCCCCTCTGCCTAGTGCGGCAAATTGTCTGTGGCATATGTCCGCTATTTCTTATCGGATCGAAACAAAATTCACAGCGTCGATAGATAATGACATAAGCTAGTTAAATACCAAATTACAAATCAATAGATTCAAAACTGTGGCTACAGCAGCTTTTCGCGGTTTGCGGGGGAAGGGGGGGAGATATCCAAAATCTAAAACAAACTCGTGCTGCTTACTGAATAGGGGAACCTGAATCCCGAATATGGTGTCTCTAGCTCTTATAGTTGCTGAGATCTAGGTGTTCATACAGACAGACAGACGGACAGACAGACAGACGGACAGACAGACAGACAGACAGACAGACAGACGGACAGACGGACAGACGGACATGGCTATATCGACTCGGCTTGTCGTCCTGATTAAGAATATATATACTTTGTGGGGTCTGCCACGCCTCCTTCTGGGTGTTACACACATTTCCTCTTTGCACTAAACTAATAGACCCTTTTTACTTTTTTAAAGTAAAGGGTCTAAAAAATATTCAAACTATATAAACGCTCAATAATTGTATTTCTTTTGATATGTAGTAGAAAACAATAGAAGTTTAAATACTTCCCGACTTAAGCCTAGCCTCAACTGTTTTACCTTTACCTACAACATATTCAATTATAGCCACACACAAAGATCAAGGCTCAATGTCTATTATGGCCAACTCGGCCCGGCCGTTACGGCTGTCATAAAACATTTATGGCCACTTTCAGATAGTGTCATTGGGTAATTACATACCTTTATGTCGCTGCTGCTGCGGACAACAACATCCTGTCCGGCACTGTTGGTGGTGGCGGTCATCTGTCCGTTGCTCGTGGCTACCAGATGCACATTTATGTCCGAGCCCACTAGATCGCCCTTGCCTTGAGCGGGTATTTAAAAGAGAGCGTGGTTGGGTTGGGGGCACCGAGAGGGAAAAACAAAAGGTCAGTCGCTAGGCAAGAGAATCAATAAGCATAAAAATAGCTGCCGTTTGTCTAGGCAACGTTGTGAATGAATAAATAAGCAGCTGCCTGGCCAAAGTAGCAAATGGAAGCCGCTGCGAGAAGCGAACGAACTTTAGAGTTCAATAAACGCTTTTGCCTTCCCCAAAAACCAAATACAACATAAGTATAAACAATGAGCGTAGAAAACAGCGCCATTTAGCTAAAACGCGACATGGAAACTTAAAGTGTGCCAGAACAAATAATGGTGAGTGTGAGTGAGTGTGAGTGAGTGTACTCGTGAGTATTCATTACTTACCCAAAATGGCAACCACCATGTCGTCCTTGATCACCTCCATGGAGCCATTGCACAGATAATATATATAGTTGAGCGCATCGCCTTTGTGTATTAGATACTCGCCGGGTGCACAAAAGTTCGTCTTTATGTGCAGTGACAATAATTTCAGGCAGCCCTGCAACACATGCAACAACGGCTTAAATAAATACGAATGCTGAATGCAAACAAAATAAAGAAATGTCCGTTGACTTTCGCATTGAGGTAGGTATCAAGTTGGGGCTGTGGAGCAGCATTAAACACAGCTGTTTGTATTCCTGGAACTCTTATTCTATGAACTCTCTCTCTCTCTCTCTGTCAATCTGCCTTTGCAATGTCGCGGCATGTTAACGCTCTTAGCCTTCTGCCCCTTGCTGCCTCTTGCCACTTCTCACTTGCCACTACCATGAAAAGTGGCTTAAAGAATGCTTGTTCCCCTTGTCTGTTGCCGTTTGCTTGTTGCTCGTTGAGTGGTTTCTGTTTGCCATCTCGAAATAAGCTTTATTATTGCTTGCACCGAGCATTGTCCTACCGAGAGCCTGACTCTTATTTTACTTCAATTGCATTTGATTTAACTTGTCTTAGTTCAACAGTTTTAAATTTAAACAGCAGCTGTATTAGAAATACTTTTAAATGTAGCAAGAATTATTCCAATTGTGTGACATCAACTTTTAGAAGCAGCCTTCAACTTCAACTACCTTTAAAGTAAATCTTTAATAATTCTTTTCTATAACAAACTTTCTGTAATGATAAACACCTAGCTGCCAAATTTAAAGCTCAAGTTCAAATAGCTGACTTTGCCTGGCACTTAAGAGCGTCTAAGTTTTCCGATAAGTGCACAAGTTTTTATTTAACAAATAGTTTTTTTTACAGCTCAGTGTTGTGTTGCTTTTTATTACGCTCGAATTAAAGACAAAGCTCAGCTCGAAAATCAACAGTAAAATGTGTCTTATCTCTTGCCACAGCAGACAATTTCCAGTTCGGCAGAAAAGTTCCAAAGAAAACTTGCCGGATTTTCGTGAGCAATGACCCTCGGGGCAATAAATGCAACTGAAGCTTAATTGAAAAATCAATTACGCTAGAAAGAGACAGGGAGAGAGAGGGAAACAGCGTGTGTTTTAGCACCATTTACCAAAACACAGAACACAAAACGCATGTGTGTGATTGCTTGGCGACTGCCCCGAAGCTCAGAATGCCTGAATGACAAGGGTATTGACATTGTCGTCTACGATAAGCATCAAACAGCAGCTCGCACTGTTGCACTTACTTTCACTTTCGCTTTCCCCCTCCCGCCAAACACAGTTTTCCTACGCTATATATATATATATTAATATATATGTATGTTGCTGTGGTGCTAAGTTTTGCCTAAAACCTTTTTCATGCTTCAGTTGTTGCCATTGAGCTGAGTTTTTGGCCAAAAGGCACACACGCGCAAATCATTCGTAGAACTCCAACTTTTACCTGTGTGTAACTATGAGTGCGTATGTGTGTGTGTGTGTGTGTGTGTGTGTGTGTGTGTGTTCGCTACATTTCTGTTAAGCTTCCAGTTGACTTTTGCCCGCCTTGGCCAAGTTAGCTGCCGATTATTTTGGCATTGCCATCAACATCTTAAGTCCATTTGTCTCGACCTAGGGGGGGCTTCTGTGACTTTTAAAGCGCCGTCTGCAGACCCAGCAGCAATAACATGAAAAGCTCAAGGGAAATACACACAAACACACACAGAGACACACACACACGCATACATCGATATTCATACGCACCTGTGAGGCAGCCTCGAATATCGGCAGCTGTAATATTTCACGATGTAGGTGCATGGAAACATCGCCACGCAGCTCCTCCGGAAATTCGCGCAGCGTCTGAAAAACAAAAGCAGCAGAGACAACAGCGTGAGCATGATAGAGTAAGCACATAAAAAAGAGAGAGAGGGAAAGTGCTAAAAAGAGAGAGAGACAGATGTAAACACCAGTGTCAAGTGTCAGAGCCCGAAAACTTACATATCCTTTAAAGCTACACGCCCACCCAGGTGCAAATTGAATCGAATGGGAAATTGTAAGCATATATTGTACATACATTGAACAATTTTTGTGCAGTGTTCACGCCCCTCTTCTTCTCCTTCCCCTTCTTCTCGACAATATGCAAAATAAATATCTTTGTCTTGCTCGTTTCGTTCATTTCTTTTTGTATTTTGTGCTGTCCCACAGGTTGAGCAAAGTATTCTTTTTCGGATGAAATTGTTGTGAGGATTAATATGAAAATTGAAAAGCTTTTTCATTTTGTTTGTTTACAGTTTGTTGTGGTCCCGCCCCCATGCTCTATATCTGTATCTTTATATAGTCGCAAGCCCCAGGGAGACTATGCGCGTACATAGGTATGCATAAGATGCTGCTTATGAATGAATATGTATATTTTATGTGTATGTAAGCTGGCGTACTTTTAACGTAATTTGTTTGATAACATCCCATAAACGAAATGCGTAAGTAAACATGCTGCTTGGCCCGAATCTCTACATGACTTCATATGCAAACAAACCAACAAACAACAGGCCAAAAGCAGGACAACCTCTGCTGATGACCTTTGGCTTTGATAACGCTTTCACTTTGGCATTTCAAACTAATTCTTAAGTGTTTTCAATGTGCAGATATGCAAAATTCATGCATAGTACTTGGCAAGATGTAGTTGGACATTTTAAAAGGTACACGAAAGCTTTCAGCTGATGATTGAATTGAATTTGGTTGAAATTCTTTAAAAAATTGAAATGCAATTTCAAGCTCACTATATTTATTTCACAATTTATTAAACTGTCAAATTAATACATATAACCGTTTGAATTGTCCGTGAAAAACGTTCAACTCCCGAAATATTTATTTAAAATTTATATTTAGTTTAGACAATTTGCATTCTCGCTCTCAAGTTTTAATTGCGAATTTCATTTGGTCTGTGAAACAATCTCGCACACGTCAAATGAAATCGCTGTTGTTTTGTGAGCGAAATAAATATTTGAAATTTGTGCAAATCATTGGATTGTGTTTTCTTATAATTCAACTTGACAGTGGACCTAAAAATTTAACAACAAATAAACCGTAAAACTTGCATATAAAATACGCAAACAGACAGTTTTTATAGTCAAGTTGAAGGGCAAATAAAATAACCCGAGCATATGGAAAACCAATGGAAATATGCGAAAAGTTTGTACAAGTTTTCCGAGCAGCGGTGCGGGTGTGTGAGTGCGTGTGAGTGTATTTGAATATTTGCTTACTTAATGGAACATTTTCCCCAACTGGGCAGCATTGAATTGTTATTTATGTGTTTTTCGACACCACAAAACGCAAAGAAGTGTAAAATATTTTACATTAATTGCATTCAGTGGCCAGAAAGTTGCTGCTCAGCTGAGTTCGGGCCAAAGACCCACATTTAAAGGGGCGTGACAGGACAACTAAGCGAATGAGCGACGCAAGGGAACGAGTCAAATAAAGGGGCGTTACATTTCTCCTTCTTAATTTGGCTTGAAAATTACGCGCAAACACGCCAGCACAATTCAACACACATAACACTCGAAGGCATTTGAAACGGTGCGAAGAGTGTGCCGAGGAGGGAAGAGAAGAGAGAGAAGAGGATGAGAGCAAAAGCTCTGACATTTTGCCAGTTAATTTTCATGCGCAATAAATTAACAATTTAATTTACTGACTGGCAACCGATGCTCCATTTTGTATGCCATACTCGTATATTTGCACATGGGTATAATTCATGTTTTTAATGTAATTAAATTAGATTTGATTTAAGCATATTTGCAGCCAAAATGCGCGTAAATATCAACAAGTTAAGAGTTTTGTCAGTGTAAACGAATGTGCGCTAATTAAAACAATATGCAGATGAATTTTAAATATCAAATAAATGAATCCAAATATTTAATTTAGTTTTTCCAAGTTGGCAAGTTGAGCCAGCTGTAAGCTCAACACACATGCTCAAACAACACTGGTAACGATATTTAAATGTTTTTAAGTCAAAGTTAATTGAGGCTCAGTAATAAACCCTCTTCTTGTCAGCCGTTGAGTAGGGGCTTCAGTTGCTCTGACGGACAGCCAAACATCAGCAGCTGTCAGGGCCAACGAGTTGGCCAACTTCAAAGACCGCTGCTCATTTGATGTGCTGCGAATAAAACATAAAACAGTCCGAATGAGAATGAAAGCAAGCGAAGAAATGCGCTAATTAATTTGCCCGCCAACGGCAAATGGAAATCGCAATACAATGTTAATACCAAGTTCAAGCGCTTTCGACTTTTCTTGTGATAATGGCAATAAGCGAATTGCTTGCCAAATTTACGCTGTGCACTTTATGCAGCAAAGTTGCATGCAACAAAGTTTGCATTGCGAATGGCTAACAGACATAGTCTGAGCAGAACAGCGTATAAGAAAGGCGAAAGAGATAGAGTGCAAGAGAAGGGGGAGAGAGAGAGGGAGCGAACCCACTCTCCATCTTGCATGCAAAATTGATGCTGTCGGCAGAAGGCAAAGTTTTCCGAGCGTGACCCAACTTGAAGTTGGACTACGTAGAACTTAAATGGATTTGCCTCCTGCTGGTTGGAGATTTAATGAACCAACAAATAAAATTATGATTGCGCTGCATTGATTTCCGTGTCCACAAAATAAAAATAACTGCAAAAACAATTTATAGTATTTCAATTATATTGTTCATACACAAAGCCAATTCCTCTGTTCAAAATAAATGAACGAATGTTATTTATTCAATTGAATCCTTCCAAAGAGCTACTCTTATTCCGTGAAGCCAAGCTGGCAAACTGCTGATATCTATAAATACGAGGGTAGTCTAAGCAGTATGCCAATCTGTTCAATAGTTTCATAACTAATAAACTTTAGAAAGCTAAATAAAATGTAAAGCTTTAAAAGCTCTTAGATGCTGATAAAACTCTTGGGCATAAATTCTTATGCAACATTCTTAATATTTATGATTTTTACTGCCTCTGGTCAGCATCATATCTGCCAACTGACATGCAATCAAAGGGGATTCCGAGTCTGGTCATTTAACCCAATGCCAATCAATAAGTCACATAAGCTAACACACAGACATGCATGCCACAGAACTACGCAACAATAAATACACACAAAAAAATAAATAAAGATTCGTTTTACAAAACAAAGCTCTCAAATAAAACTTGTTTTGTTCTGCAATTTAAATACAATTTTAAATAAAATCGTAAAAAATTCAGTTTAATTATGGTAAAATATTTAAACTAACTACGAATTGTATCTTATTTTAATCTTAAAAGTTGGTTGTAATAGAATAAAGAAATTCTCGATTCAACTACGATTACTCTTGATTTTTCTCTCGGTGTATAAGTATATGGGATGCCCGTCAGGCATTTGCTTAATTAAAGGCAAAGACATATCAAAATACCAATGGAGCGCACTCCTGCATGAGAAACGGGTAAAAGATTTCATGCTGCGTCGGCAAATTTTATATAAATGATTTACGAATGGACAGATGGACAGATGGACAGACAACCATAAAAGCTGGCAGACAGAGAGCTGTACGTTACCTCGTAGATATCAATGCCATGGCTAAGTGACCATGAAGTCTGAAAGTAGTCCTCGATGCGTTGCTTCAATTCCTTGGGCATCTGCAAGAATTCGATAAAAAAGAGAAGAGAAAAATGTCATAAAAATGTATTGTTATTTATTTATTTATTTATTTATTTATTTAATGTCAACTAAATACAGTCGACAGTGTAAGTTACAAAAAAAGTTACATGGTAAAAATTCTTTAAAAATTAATAAGTAGAACTGGGGATGAAAATAAAAGAAAATAAAATGAGATAAAATAGGCCCAGCATTTGCTGCAAGGATGAGGGAAAACCCAGAAAAACCCTATCAGGCCGGAATTAGTGGTTAAGTGGTTAGACTGTAGTACTGATTACGTTGTGTTAGAAAATTTAAAATAGATGATTTAATGGTGTAAATGTGAGATTCCGAATCAAATACTTGATAGAGACGATTATAATCAGTACAAAGTAATCGGAAAGGTTCATGCAGAGAAAAGTTAGTACTACAAAAATTTAAAGCCAATGGAGTAAAATATCGGGTTGGGCGCTGCGGTATGGATAAACTAATTCGGCTCAATAAAGTGGGTGAGTCAATTTCACCACGCAGCAACCGAACCACAAATACAACATTCAACATGGTACGGCGATTAGTAAGCGAAGCAAGATTAATTAAGAGAAGTCTACTACTATAGGGAGGCAAATCAATACCCGAAACCCAGTTAAGTCCACGGAGAGCGAAGAGAAGAAATTTCTTTTGTACAGATTCAATTCTATCCTGATGTACAGAATATTGTGGCGACCAAACACAAGATCCGTATTCCAGAATAGGCCGTACAAGAGAAGTATAGAGTAGTTTAGTGGTGTAGGGGTCATCAAATTCCTTGGACCACCGTTTGATGAATCCAAGGACCCGCAGAGCCTTACTGATTGTAAGCGTGATATGTTTATCAAATTTTAGTTTACGATCGAGGAGTAAACCTAAATCATTTACTTCCTCGATTCTGGAAAGAGTCGTCCTGTCGATCATGTAATTAAAAATGTTTAGCTTGGCCCCTGGAAAATGACATCACCTTGCACTTCGAGCAGTTTAGGTAAAGCTGATTGGTCTTACACCAAGATAAAAAAGAATTTAAGTCTGCTTGTAATAATGACTGCGAGGTGATGTCATCATACGTCAGGCACAGCTTAACATCGTCGGCGTACATTAGTATAGAAGAGTTAGATAGCACTAAAGGAAGATCGTTAATAAACAGATTAAAAAGCAAGGGCCCAAGATGGCTACCTTGAGGAACTCCAGAAGTTACACTACTGGTTTAGATACAGAAAAGTTGAAAAGAACTCTCTGAGTTCTATTGATTAGATACTCAGAGATCCAAGCTAAGAGGTTAGTAGGGAAGCCGATTAGATTTAGTTTGTAAAGTAAAATGGAGTGATTAACAGAATCAAAGGCCTTACTGAAGTCAGTGTAAATGACATCAGTCTGCATTTTTCGTTGGAATCCGTCAATTACAATGGATGTAAATTCAAGTAGGTTAGTGGTAGTAGATCTACGTTTCACAAATCCATGCTGGGAAGGTGAAATAATAGAACTACATAGATGTTGCAATTGAGAAGTAACTATACTTTCAAAGGCCTTGGGAATCGCAGACAATTTGGAAATACCCCTATAATTTTTGACATCGGACTTAGAGCCCTGTTTATGGAGAGGAATTATGAATGATTCCTTCCAAATTTCAGGGAATGAGGAAGAATTAACAGACAATGTAAAAAGTTTAAATAAAGGCTCAGACAAAGCATCCGCACAGTACTTAAGTACACACGCTGGAATGCCATCCGGCCCCGGTGAGAAAACCGGTTTAATTTTATAGAGAACGTCGAGGAGCGAACTTCTCGTGATTACAGGACCAAAAATGCAGTTAGACCTATGTTGTTGGTAAGGATAATGCATAGAAGCAGTATTAGAAGAAGAGTAAGTAGTTTGGAAAAACTCGGCAAACAGATCGGCAATAAGCCTTGCATGCCTTGCATTTCCAGCCAACTTCACACTGAATGCACTTAATTACGCATACGCCGCGTGTGGTGTCTGTAGCCCGGCAGCTACCTAATGGAGTATTCTAGTAGTCTTATTATGGGTTGCAGAGGCAAGATTGCATTACCATCAACAGGTTGCAGCAACAGCAATCTTCAGGCACGAATGGAAACTAAACATTGGATGCTCGCAGCAACCACAGCCAACGGAATCGTTTCGCTCGTTTATGGCCTTGTGCTCAGACCATTGCCACTGTCTAACGTGCCACGGCACATGTGGCATGTGTGGCATACCCACTGGTATGTACTGGATTCCAATAAAAACTGCATGCAGCTGACTTGCTGTGGCAAAAATTAATTTCCTATGCCAGGGCCGATGCGGTTTTTCAAACGGCAATCGAGTCTTGATGGGCCCATCAAGCTCAAGTGACAATTTCGAGCAAACTGATGGGGTTTCAGTATTTGATTTCAACCAAAAACTGTAGAAAAATCGACAGATGCGCACCATGTGAACGGCCAACGTGAACTTCATTAATAGCACGTATACCAAATAAATATTTTTATTAGTTTTTCGCCTCCAGCTCGCTCAATACTTACATTGTGCAATGCCACAAAGTCCTTCAGATCACGCCATTTGCTCTCATAAAGGGAACGACGTGAGTACATGCGTTGTATAATGGCCGTCACATTTCCAAACACCACGGCATGCATGAGAGCTGTGGACATAAGAGGGTTAAGGTTAGGGTTAAGGTTGAGGCTGAATTAGTGTCGACAGATTGTAAAATATGATTTGTCATTTGTATTTCTGTATTTCTAGGAAGTGCGAATGCTAAGCTGATTACCTACCGCCAATCAGCATCATAATGATGGTGAAAACCTTCTCGGCCGTTGTATTCGCCGACACATTGCCAAAGCCGACAGATGTGAGGCTGGTGAATGTGAAATACAACGCTGTCGAGTAAGTTTCAGCCGTTGTCAGTATGGCAACCGAGGCATTCTTTCGCTCGGCCAGCAGCTGCAGCCAACCTGTGAACAAGACTTCAAGATTTTAATAGGACAAGCGTAAAATGAAAGAAAAGTCAATGTGGAAATGAAGGAAGAAAGAGAGAAACCAAACAAGTTTGTTTAGTAAATCAGGCATTAACAAAAGCCAACTGCTGCACGCACACATATGCCAAATACACACAGATATAAATTCGAATATACCATATAAACACATATATATTTGTAATTCAGTTTGCTTATTAAACTGACAATGACTTGACCCGAACTTTCCTCATTTGAGCCAGCAGCTTTCCAGCTGTCCATCAAAGTATCAGTCAGACAGTTAGTCAGTTAGCCCGTCAAGCTAGAGCGTGTCAAATCCGGCAAACTGCTTAGGCCAAAATGGCAACGGGAAACGGGAAACGTCAAACGGGCCCAAACAGCAAGCAGCAAAGCAGCAAATGCCAAATGGCAAATGGCAAATGGCAGTTTCTCAACTTTTTCGGGCAACCCAGACAAACTCTGACTATGAGTATTTAATGCGTATCATGTTCACAGCATATTGATGTGAAAAGTAACTGGCAATTTGTTGCTTTCATATGTGGCATGCGCGTGTGATTCGTGATTCGCTCCAGCGGCTTGGCAGTTTATCAGAAGTGAATATAAGCAGCTAACCAGGGAGTACGCATGGCAAAATGCCTGAATAAATGCTAATCTCTGCCTCAAATGTGAGAGTTTAAACTTAATGACTGTGCGAATACCCTGTGAATAGTCGGCGTTGGGAATGTGCATTCGAAAATTTATTAATACATTTTTATATATTTAAAGCACACTTGAATACTTAAAAAATTTAACTTGCCATAATAATGTGTTAAACTTAACTTCGAATTCTACTTTATTGAATTTATTAGTATTCAAAAATTTTAAATGTTTAAAAAATAAATAAATTTAGTCAGAGCTGGCTTAGACTATTTTAATTTAGAATTTAACTCTTTAAATAAAATACTATATCCTCAATGCAAAAAAATATATTATAAAGAAATCAATATATTAACGAAAATAAAGTTTATTTAAGATATTAGCAAACAAAGAATACATATAAAATAAATAAAAGTATCATTATGCTGGCAACAAGTTACCCTGTCTTCAGCTGCTGCAGGGTATTTAAGCACACAATAAAAACTTTTTGCTAAGCCCACGCATACACACACGCTGATTTAAATCACAATGAACACTGATTTGATATTGTTGTGCCGCCAAGATTTGAACAAAACTTTGCCATTTAAATGCGCTAATAGCCCTCACGTTCCCCCATTACATTACTCGCTTGTTTTAAACTTTTGACAAAGCGTGTGTGTGTGTGTGCGGGTATGAGTATACATGTGTGTGTGTGTGTGAAGTTACAGGTGTGTGTACCCCTTGGGGTGTGTTAGTGATGGTTGTGTGGGTTTTGGCGGTGCTGCGCATAGGTCAAAGCAACAATTTCATTTGGCGTTTGACGAGCCAGGCAAACACAATCAACGCCGCCGGCAAACTAACCAAATTACTGTCCAACTAGCACACACACACACACACAGACACACACGTATGCAACACTTAGATGTTGCAGCATGAATGCAAATGACCATGACTTTTGGGCAGCCGCTGCTACTCACCAATGTTGCTGTCGGGAAACCATTCGTACTCCTTCACCGCGATGACATACCAGATGCAGGCGAGCCAGTGAGCTGCTAGTGTAAAGGAAAACATCAGCAGGGTGAGAATCATAGCCGTATGCTGCGAGTATCGATCAATTTTTTGCAATAGCCTCGCCAGGCGCAGCAGACGCGTCAATTTGACAAGATGAATGTGCGATTCCTGTGCATAGATATCCAGCAGCAGACAAAGTCAAAGGGCAGCGCGGAGAGAAATTGAAAGAAAAAACAAGATACATTGTTTAACGATGTCAGCGTGCAATGCATAAAAAGAACAACATGTAAACATGTTACAGCATCAAACATCTGTTTGCGCCAGTCCAAGATACCCTATAAATTTGCTTGCTTACATTAAAAATGCTGCAAACTATTCACAAACTAAGCTAGTTTTAATCTGCTGATACTGCTTAAACTTAGTCCCAATTACAGCACAACAAATATACCCTAACACTCGCACCCAAATAGTATAGGGTATGGTAAGCCAACAAACAAACAAAGCGAACGGCAAAACGGCGTTAAAAAATTGAATTTTAAAGTTAAAGCTACAACTTACGGGCTTTAATAAAAATGCATAAGCAAGTGAGATTTTGTTTTCTCCGCTCTTGACGCAGCTAATGGCATTTGGACCTAATACAATTTTGACCCAAAATGACGGCTCGTAGTTTGCACAAATTACGTTGCCTACTTTTTGGGGCGTAAATTTCATTAGACTCCATACACACACACGCATAGAACTGTGTCAAAAAATTTGACACATGCTCATTTATTAGCCATGGCGAAAAGAAGGCACGTTACAATTTCCTGCCCTCATAATATTATAACTTCCGTCCCAACGTCAACCAAACTGTAAAAAGTATAAAAAAAATCCAAGCAGACTATGAAAAAGGGATAGTTAAATAAAAAATCAAAGAGGCTGTCATCAAAAAGTCTAATGTAAACATAAACAAGCTTATCAAAGAACCCAAAAGAGCCAAAGCCGAACACAAAAACCGAATCAGGGCCAGTTGAGGCACAAATTGAAGGTTGACGCTAACATTTAGCCTCACAGTGCATTAAGCCCAGCCCACTGTCACGCTCAATTTATATATACGCACAGAACTCTGTGTATATTTTATGATTAGCAAAATGTTGAGTGGCTGACGAGGCGTCATTTTAAAATGGACACCATCCAAGCAGTGGAGTAAAAAGAGGCATAAAAGCAAATAAAACTGCGGTCTAAGCATTTTTTCTTCTCACTTGCAACAGCCTTGCAACAAATTTAATAAATGTAGAAACCGGAGAAAAAATTCTGCCGGGCTGTGAAACAGCTGTGCCAAGGCAGCAGCAACAATTACCAAGCGTTTGTTTACATAGGTATAGACTGAAAGATACCCTACAATAAGTTAAGCTTAGATCTAATTAACTTAAGTCTTAGATACGAATAGATACGATTTGCCTTTGTAGCAATATTTTCTGCTGCCAATGTACTGCTTCTAATATACCCCTTGCTTAACCCGTTCAGTGCAGGGTATTTGATAAAAAGCACACATACAGACAGTTGAACAGACAGCAAGCGCTGTTGCTTTAAGAATGGCGGCACAATAACTGCTTTTCCTTTTTCTTTTATAAGACTTTTCACTTTTACACGCCACGTGGGTGTTACTCTGCGTGTGTATGTCTATATTGTAAGTGTCTGTGTGCCTGTGTATGTGTATGGGTGTGTGAGAGCTTGTACCGTTGCCAGGCAAATTGTAATTCATGTTGCAATTTACACTGCGCTTTCGCTTTCGCTTTCTTTGCCTTTCTACTTTCAATCTTGGTTGCTTTTTGCAGAAAACTTTTGTGCTGCCTTCTCGCATTTTGTTTACTTTGTCGCGACAACAGCAGCAACAATAACTTGACAGAACTTGACTCAACTTGACTGCTATGGCAACTTCCGCTTCCGTTTGGCCGAGCTGTTGCCAACGCTCGCTGCTTTTTTGTGTTTTTGGGTCTCAAAGATAATTAAAACTTTGAAATAAACTAAATATGCAAAGTTTCGAGTGCATTAGCTGGAAATTGGTATGCAGCAAGAGCAACAGGAGTACCAAGCACTCGCCACTCGGCACTCGGCACTCGCCACTTCAACTGTAAGGGCAGTTCGTCAAAGAAAGTGTCCAAAAAATTACTCAAGAAAGTAAGCAAGAATTACAAAATTCCACAATTTGTCGAGAGACAAGAACTGGCTAAATAAAATGTATATACATTTATTAATGACTTTCTGCTACTTGGAAACTTTTAAGCCACAAGTGCACACACACACACACACACATAGACAGGCAGTCACATTCAGGGACTGAAGTTGACACCGTAATTTTTGCAATTAGAACACATTAAAGTTTAAAATAAACTTTTGATGGCGCCGAAAACTCAGCATTAAACAGCTTAGCACACGCTGAGATTTTTCTTCGTCTACTTTTTATTTTATTGCTTTTTGCCAGGGGACATTTTTTCAAGTAATCACTGACTATACATATATAAATAAGTACAGGGTGTGCACACTCTGGCAAAGTTTCTGCTGTCCTTGCCTCAGACTTATTTACCAGGAAAAGGTGGTTGGCCTTGACTGCATGATACCCGTTCCTGCAGACGATAAATTTACATACTCAGTTACCTTTTGAAGGGACCTAAACTTGCGTTAAGTGCAGCTGAGTATCTTGAGTGCCGCTTTGGTTATTTGTCTGCTACTCGAGCATACCCAAAGCACTTCAATGAGTTCAGGTATACAAATATTTGAGCGCTGTCTGCGGTGGCCAACGAGGCAGCAAAAACGTATTTGATTTTTATCAGAATGGCAGCTCAGCTCAGCTAAGGAAGTTGTAACGAAAACCAACAATAAAATGCCACAAATGACACAACAGACAGACAGACAGACACAAAGAGAGAGAGAGAGAAAAGTAGGGAAAGTGAGTGAGAGTTATTTCTTCTTGTCAATATTAAAACCATGACAATGCATAAAATCAATGACAAGTGCGGAGTTTTGAAAAATGACAAAACGTGGCATAAACAAACAAAAAATAGCAACTTAAGCCATAAAAAGTCGTTACTTAATATGTCCATAAAGGTCACTACTTGCCCTCACTCTGTTTCTGGCTATTTATTTTTCTTTTTTGTTTTTGTTTCTGCTTTTTTCTCTCTGCTTCCGCTGTGATTTGTATTTTGTTCTGTTGGGCCAGACAATCAACGCGCTGACAACGTTGACCACTTAGGGCTGAGATGAATTCACCAGGAAATACCAACACAATTTGTGAAAGCCTCAAGTGAAGTGCTTTAAAAAGAAAAATCCGACAGCCACAGACAGCAGCAGCTTTATACAGTTAGTGGCTGAAGCGTTTTGGCTGCTGCAATGGCTTCAAAAAATCATAGCATACTTTTTGGGGTCAGCAAGATTTTGGTGCGCATTTAGGTCAGAAATCTCAACGCATTCAGCAACTTGGCTTACAAATTATACTCGCATACAGTGGGAGTGACCGAGTGAGGTTTAAAGCGCTGAGATGAGCTCAGTTCTGTGCAACCGGCGCACGACTGTAATCCGCATGATGAACAGTAAAGTGCACTCTCATAAAAGAGCTTCATTCGCCACTTGGCTGAGGAATCTGCAAACTGGCAACTGGCAACTGGCGACTGGCAACTGGAAAAGCAGCTTAAGCGAGTTGCATTACTCGAGTAAATATGAAAACTATACGGGAACGGTAATCACGGCTCGCAATATGCACTTAAATCAGGCTATTAGGTTCTAATTGAATTTTAAGCCAAACGAAGAGTAGAAACACAATCACTGCCAGCATGCATAATGCATATTATGCAAATCTCCTAATGCCATTTACCACTTCAAATTTGACTTAAATATTTAATGCCCAATACAGGCCAAAATGCCAGAGACTGCAAGGAAATCAAGGCACACACTCTTTCAATCTTAAGACACATTTACATGTAGCTGATCTGATATTGGGTTAAGAGGCAGAGTTCGTTTGAGTATTCGAACTGCAATTCTGGATAAAGTTTGTCCTTGGCAAGTTGCACAATAAACTTCATAGTGAATTCGTTTAGTAAATAAATCAAATAAAATTTGTGTATCAACAAATCCCATTAGACAAATTGATTTTTGATTCGATTATGAGCCCAAATTAAATGTAAGCCATTAAGTCAAGCAAATAACGAGTAAATCAACTGCAAATAGTTTAACTATTGCTTCATTTCATTTTATTGCCTGCAGGCGTGTCTGGCTTGAATCCGTTTATACCAAAAATAACTTCATCAATAAACTGCCGCAGTTAAAATTTAAAGGATTTTTGCCTCTGCAAAATACTCGTTGTAGCAAAGCCGCTTTGGCCAAAAAAACCTTTTACTCTGTCGCTGAAATCTGCACTTTTTACACCTGAATAGCATTTAAAGAATTTTTTCTGGCATGCAAATTGAGCATTAATTTTGCATAGTGGTACATTAGGGAATTGATTTTAAAGTATCGTAAAATGAGAGAAAAAAAACAGTTACTCACCTCGCCATCATATAAATCGGAGGCATACAGATGATCAAAGGGCAGGGCTGCCAATAAATCCAATGCGAACCAACCACGGAAGTAATTGATGGCAATCTGTTTTGAATTGGATACGACCTCACCTTTGCGTGAGACAAAGGTTGTGCGAAAATTCAATAAAATATCTGCAATGAAAGAGCAATAAAACCAAAGAAAAATGAAACAAGCAAGAGCCAGAGAGCAAGAGCAGGGGCAGGGACAAGGGCAAGAGAACAAAGCCCAGACTGGACATTAAATAACAGAGACAGCAGGGGACTGCAAACTAAAACCCAGAGAGTTTAATTCAATTTGCCCACAGAGACCAAAGACCAGGGTCTCTGTGAGGATAATCGTGATGATGATGACGATGATGATAATAATAGAATATGAATGTCGTACCTAACAGGTTGTCGCACAAGTGTAACAAAGACATCAACTGGACAACAAATGCCAAAAAGGATAACGCATACATATAGAGGTATGGTTGAACGAATACGTAAACGAATACGTAAACGAATACGAATACGAGTACTTACCGACTATGAATAGCGCCTCCACAATGACATCGGATACCATAGTCTGGCGATCCGCTTTGGCGAATGCCGCATTGTAAGGCACCATCAATGCCACATAGAAGGTAGCCACAAGGATAACCCAGTCCCAGATGCCTTTGAAAACGCCATAATGCGGTAAAATCAAGCGTGACTTCTTTATTGATTGCGTTTTGTATTCAGGAAATGGAGCCTCCGTTGAATGCATAAAGTTCTGCAAACAAGATTCAAGCAACATTAAAAATCAAGCGTTATATCAAATTGTGGGCGAAAAAGGCCAAACGAAAAGGGATTAAGGATTACGCAACGTTTAAAACGCCACACCAAAGGCAAAATGTTAATTTAATTAAGTTGAGGCCAACAACAAAAGGCGTTCGCACATTTAATTGAAATTGGTTCGCTCTTTTGTGCTGGTTTCTGTCCGCATAATAGTATAATAATATATACTCACATTTCCTAGCTTTAACTTGGTCTTCACACCCCCCTTTTCGGGTTTGTAATGACCGGATAGCTGATACAGAACCGCACGACTTCGACGTCGCCCCATATTACACCCGGCAGGTACGTCCAAATTATTGCCCTCACCGGCCTCCGCATCGCCGCCATCGCCGTTCGGTGGGCCGCCCAGGCCGGGCAGACCGCCCAGGCCCAGCATGCCGGCATTGGAGCCGGCACGGAATCTAGCACCCAGGAGTGCAGCTGTAAGGGCAAAAACTTACAGAGTCGCAACACAATAATTTGCATTTTATGGAGCACACAAGCGTTGGATTTTTATTTTTGCGAGCATTTATTATTTTATTGTAATTCAAGGAATTTGTATTTTTTTTTAGGGAAGTTGGATTTGGATGTAGGAATTTGGATTTTTATATTTTGTTTATTTTGATATCGGTTTAATTACAGTGATGCCGGTTAGTGTAAGAAAAAAGAGCACAAAGAAAGAAAATATACAGAATTGTACAAATACAATTTCAATATGAATTAATTGTTTACAATTTAAGCTATTTAATTTCATAGTTAGGTGCATATGGATAGACACGTCAGATACTGAAGTGTAGTTCAGCCTTAAAGCCACACAAAGTTCAAGTTTGTTGGTGAATGTGTATGTATAATTTATTGCATTTGTCTGGCAACTAAAGTGAATTATGTTTTTATTACAGCCACACACAGCATACAATTTTATGTCAACATCTTATTAAAGCCATGCAAAAGATACTAGTCGGTTTTTATGAGCTGTTTACTTTATAAAATTCGCATTTTATACCTAAAAGAACACAAAGTTGTTTGCTTCTCTAGCCGCTGTTAGGCGTACAGTATGTTTAACAGCGCAATGTTAAGATTTTCTGTTTAAATATCTTTATAAACGTAGGCATTTTTGTTTATTAATAAAACATTGCAGAATAATTCTAAACAATTTACACAGCTCAGTGTAGAGCAGAGAAATTTTATTTATTTACAAGACAATTTGATGCAATCATATATAGAGCTTCTCTGTCTGGAATTCATCAATTTTATTGCAATCGTTCTGAAAAGTCAGACAAATATTTACACAACAAATCAAGGCACACCAGCAAAAACAAGACAGAGAAAATAAATATAATATTTCACAGCCAGCACAGGTAAATGACAAGTTGCCGAGTCTCAGTCTCAGCTAGCTCTGCTCTCTACCTTTGAGAAGACAAAAACAAGTCGGTCTATAGCAGTTCTCTTTTATTTGTCTGGCATGTAAACAAGGCTGGAATGTGCCAGGATGAAAGCAAGCCGCAATCTCACTGAAACCCTGAAACGCCAAAACACTGGGAATGCTCTGGCTGAACCTCAAGCAGGCTCATTAAATTTAACTTAATTCTATTTTCGTCTACCACCTCAAAGACAGCGCGTGCTGCGATAAATTACAATTAGCTTGATTGTGAAAAATTAGCCAAAAACAGAAAAACAAACAAAAAGAGCCGCAAAAAAAGCAGCATACTAATTATAAGGATTTAATTTTCGATGTCGCAACAAAGTGTAAAAGTGGTTCAGTTTATTAGCCAGATTATGTTATACACTTTACAGAGAGTGTTGGAAATTTATATGGTTATTTGTAGCGTTTAAAGTCGGCGGGAATGCTGAATCAACAATTGGCATGCAAAGATTAGATATTGAAGTAGTTGCCAAATTTAAATCTTTCTTTGACACCCCTGGGATCAAAGTCAGCTTTGTTGTTTTTTTCACAAGGGTCTGAAACAGGCGATACGAATTTTGATTTCAATTTTGAGCTACAGATTCAGTCTCGCTCTGAATCTGAATCTGAATCTGAGTCGGAGACTGAGTCTCTGCCATACCAAACTAAACAGAACCGTGCCGAGTCGACCCAACGTAGCTGTCATATCGAAATGCCAATTAAGCTGCCAGCCACCTCAATGATCCGGGCCCATGGGCCCATGTCCGTGGGCCAACAATATTTGCTTTTTGGCATCTCCTTTGCTCCTTTTTTCGGTTTTTCGGATGGTATTGTTGAGGGAATTTTCAGCGCACACAAAAAATGCCAGCAACACGTGGCGTACGTTTAATGCATACACAAAACCAGCATTGACAGAAATATTGTGGCAACAAAAAAATAGTAAAGAACTGGAAGAAGAAAGATGAAGATGAACTGCAAAATATGCGCGATTCAGTCGAGTGTGGTAAATGCTGAATAAAATGTTGCACATGGCGGCAGAAATTGCAAAATGGCTGAAAGAAGCGCCAGCATTTGACATGGCTAATGATGTGTAAAATAACGGTCATTTGAGAATGCCAACACACACTCACAGAGACAACACGCACAGCGGCAATGGCCAGCAGTTGAATTATAATTCAATTGCCTTTAAACTTTCATTCCACCTAATTATAAAAAATATTACAAACAGGCGCACACGACTATTAAATACCCCACAACAAAGTACTATATTTATAAATATATTTTTCTTGAGTTCAATCACATTTTTGAGAATAAATAATATTTTTCAATCATCATAGCTATATCGACTAAGCTGAATCCGTTTCTGATACAAAGCTAATAACCCTGATTTTACGCATTTTCAATGGATACAGGGTATAAAAATACTTTAAGCTGTACTTAATATGGCTCTGACATTTTGGCATGCCTTTAATTTGCACATTGACGTCGATTGCCACTCAATTTGCCGCAATCAACGGGGGATTTAGCCGTCAGCATTTCTGTGCATTAATTTTCGGGTAAAGATTACCCATACGCCATGTGGTTTACCGTACAATATTCGCATTCGCAGCTGATGTTTCAATTAAGCGGCATTACTGGCAAATAATTTGATATAAGCCATGAATGCAATTAATAATTGCAAACACAAATTGCAGCCAGACGCATGCAACAGCTGTTTGCATAAAATGTAAATTTCAATAGAGTAGAATGGAGTAGAATAGATGGCACGATGCTAATCAAATGCCATCAGCAATGAGTTGATTGCCATTCCATTCACACAAAAAGCTGACGATGAGCAATGAGGACAGCTGCCGTTTCTGCTTTTGACAGAGCTCTGCGATTCGAAAAGAACTATAGAGTGTTGTGTATGTATGCTCCAGTTCTCTCAGTCTTAGCACTTTGCATGACTGTAAACCACACACACACAGACAGACACACACACAGAGTTCAAGTCAAGAGAGCTGCGACAATGGCGTTCCTTCAACTAAAACTGAATAATGATGCTCATAAAAACTGCAAATGAAGCCAGCCTGAAATGCCAGAGTGCAGACAAAACAACTTGCTGGCTGGCTTCAGCTTAACAATGCCATCCTCACCAAATACTATTCCGATTCTTGAGCAGTTCACCTCTCAACTAATCCGCATTAGTTGAATGCGCAATGACCTACGCGAATAAATACACTTCAGGCGTAAAAAAGTACAGAAAAAAAAGCCGAGACAATTCTCCTGGAATTCTCAGTTTGTTTTGCAATTTACTTCACTTCACTTCATTTTTTTCTGTCTTTCTACCCACCTAGCACATCAATATTTAAACACACGATTACTCGTATCCTTCGCCTTGCTTTATCAGCAACTCCTGTGGGAGTTGTCCATACTAATTCACTAACTAAAGTTCCGAGCACACTTCAGATATATAATCCAATGGGATAAGAAAGATTACAAAAGAATGCTGCAGTAACTTGGCATAAATATTTAAAACTTAAGCTGCTCAAACAATATCACAGCAAATGCAGATTAAATTGTTATTTTAATGAAGACACAAATTTTACAAATTATGTAAATGTAAGCATCAAAAAAGTGACGGTAAAACTATGACTTTTATTAACTGAGTGTTATGCATGCAAAATGATATAAATCCGCTTTGACACAAAGAATTAACCACAGAATACATAAAGACAAACCACAAAAACTGCATGAGCCAAAAACAAAGACAGACAGCTAACGTTCGCTTAATGTTAAAATATTCATTTTGAAATGTCACAAACATATCGCATAGAGTGCGTCAAAATTTTTTCAAAAAGCTGTTAACTAACACACTTTTGGACAGGTTAAAAATAAGAAGACAAGTCACAGTATGACACGATTAAAAGAAAAATATTCTACAAATTTTTCGCCGCGTGGGAGAAGTCAAGTTGACAAACGTGACAAGCCAAAATAAAAGTTGACAAATCTTCATAATGAAAAGACGAAATTTGAATACGCTTTTTGGATATGCAGAGTATAAAGTTAAAGGTAGCATAGTACAAATATATAATAAAGATAATGGAAGTATCAACCGTAATTCAAATTCTGCATTTTAGTTTTTACTGAAAATTTCACAAACTAGAAAAAATAAAACTAAATAAATACATCCATACAAAATATACAAAAAGCATATATATATATATTATATATATTTTTTAGCTTTGTTCTGTTAACCATTTTTTACAATATTTCTTTTTGCCAGCTTTGATTGCAAAAGCAATTTAATGCTTTTTAAACTTTATGAATTATTTAAATTGTGCTGTGCGTGAAGTCTATTAAAGGTGCATACATTAAGTAAATATATTTATTATTTTATTGTGGACGTGTCAATGTGAAAACTGTTGCTTGGAACTTTGTGCGCCACATTAATTAATGAGAATTTGCAGTTCGGTTTTTTTTGTGTCTGGGTGCCATGGTCATACCATATGCATTTTATGGCTTATGCTTTATAACTGATTCTGTAGTTTTTGCTACTTACCGCTATCACATTCCTCGTTCACATTCATCTCCAGCATTTTGGTATGCGTGATGTCCTTGTGCGAGGCCAGAAAGAGCACCACATCGCGCTTTTCATTTTTAATGGGCACAATATCAAACAAACACCAAAATGGAGCTCCTAGGAAATATAGAGGGAGAAGAAGCAGAGTTAAAAACAAGTAGCTTAAGGCAGTAATTCCTACTCTTTGTTTAATTGGTCAACTAATATTATGCAGGAAATGATTGCATCTTAACTCAATTACAGCCTAATTATGTAGCTGGCATTTTAATTATCTGCATTAATTGTAAACGTGCCTTGCGGCGGGTTCGGGCCAACAACCAAATGCATAATTAATAAACAGTTCGCTTGACAGACTGCCAGCTAGTTGCTTAAAAGTTTTAAACACATTGCTAATTACTGAACTTATAGGCAAGTTAATAAGCCAAACTCAAAAGCAGCTTATACACCAGTCTTTTGCGCGCTTAATCGTGACCTCATTAAAGAGCACTACAGAAAGCACGCGACACGGACGTGCTAAAATGCTGGCAGCAAAATTTATTGTTCCCAGCCACAGACAACAAGTGGATGAAGTCTCCTGGCCTTTCCATCTATTTTATCTAATCCCAGTCCGCTGAGACTGTGCAAACTGCTGTCGATAGCGGAAACTAGTTCAAGGCAAGGCTTCGCCTCGCTTCGCATCTTCTAACTCAATAAAAAGTCGTAGCTCATACAACGTACAACGCACGCACTGGAAAATTGATGCGGCATCAGCAGTCGCATTCGCAATCGCAGAGTCTCCGTCTTAAATTAAAAGTCAATACAAAGATGGTTAAAGCATCTTGCCAACGGCACTCGCCAGCTCAACAAACCCAATAATCTAACAACCCAACAACCCAATAACCCAACAACTCAGCAAACCAACAACTGTGGTTAGACCTGCCAAGGCAAACAACAACTTTTTGTGTAAGCTGAACACGTGGACTTCTACCACAATTGACTTACAGCTTTGCACTTATTACTCCCGCTTCTTCTAGCCGTTGTTATTGGTATTTGGCTAGCAATTGTGATAATCCTTTACAGTGCGCAACTTTCTCTTATGTGGCACACCACAGCCATGCCTCGTGCTCTGCTTAATTATAAATGACACGAGCTGAAAGCCCCACTTAAATGTTAAGTTATTATGGAAATGGCTAAACCGCAACCATACACGCAAGCTACTTCTAGCCATAAATATATAATTGTTAATGGGCTTTTGAGGCACAATCGAAATATACATGAGCCGCAATTGATTCAAGCTGATAAAGGTTAAAGAAAATAATCCAGAATAATTTAACTTTAAAATTCTACAAATACTATTTTATTTATTTTTTTAGCTCTCTTTAGGCATTCAAAAAAATTTTTTAATAAATTTCTAAGCTATTGTTTTACCCTACTGGATTAATCTACATATTTTGCTGCATCAAATATCATAGGGATTTCAAGCTAATAGAATAATTTTGGGGTGTGGTTGGCTGTATGTGTGTTTTTGTGGTCAACTTTCGCTGGTTGCAAAACTTTTGTGCCACAAAACAAGTTTTTGGCATTTAATTTCCTCTCTGTTAAAACACAAATTACCTCAATGCTAAATGATGTTTCAGCAGCCAAAATTTTTTAATTAAAAATGAAAACAATTTACTACACAATTTCTCGCACTTTTCGCAAGTCTTTTTGTTATGTTTTTTTTTTTTTTTTTCTTATTTTGCGCCTTCTTTGTCTTTCATAAAATGTTGTTGTTGGTGGCGTTGTCTTTTTTGGGGAGAGATCTTACCTTCCTTTTTGTAGAAAATAACTTCCAACTTTAGTTCCATCTTGTTTGAAAGACTTTTCTCAATTTGCTGTTTGTGCTCCTCCTTTGTATCCGGGCCGTAGAGGAAATGACATGAGCAGCCTGTTCGTTGTTGTGTTCATTCATTTCGGCATTTTTGTTTTTGCATTTGCGTTTGTGTTTGTGTTTGTTGGTTGTTGTAGTTGGCAAACAATTGAATAAAATGTACAAATACATTCAAATGAGAATTGAAGTGTTGAGTTGTCTTATTGTCTGTCTGTCTGTCTGTCTGTCTGTCGGTCTGCTTGTCTGCTTGTCAGCGCCATCGTCTTACCCTTTTGCATAATTTGCGCGCGTGAATATCCTGTCAAATCCACGAACCCATCCGAGCAATAAACAATTGGATTGCCATTTGCCTGCGCATTGCCGAGCACAAAGTTCGAGTCTGTAGGAGATAGAGAGAGAGATAGAAAGTGAGCAACAGAGATAGCGTTTAGTTGGAGCGAGAGGTAACAGGTTACAAATTTCATGCCATGTACTGTGACAGTGAATGCAAAATGTTTACGGACATCCTGCTGTTCAATTGTCAGTGCATAAACAGGGCAATTGTAATTTGCTTCTTGCCTTCGCAAGATTCCCGCTTACAATCCAAAAACAAATACTCCCAGCGCAAATAGATTGTTTTTTATTAAAAATATATTTTATTTGCTCAGCTTTGCTGACCTTTAAACGTTATTTACGCCCTTACTTGTTGACCCATAACAACAACAGTTTATTATTTTAACAAACGCACGAAAAATGGGGGAAAATTGTTTTCAACAAACAGTAGATTTAATTAATTCTTCTTTCGCTCTCTGGGTGTTTTGCTGAGCTGAAAATGAAATGAAATTCTTGTTATTCTCTCAGCAACATCCGCATGAAATTGAGTGACTCCTATGAGAGACAGATTTCCTTTGGAAACGAAATGCATTGCGGAAAAGGCTACGCAACTGAATTCGAGAAAAAAAAAACACATACCAGAGTATTTTGTAGCTCGCATTGACTAAAAGAGAATGTTTAAAATTTGTGTTTAAAGAGCGTAGTCGACTGCAGAATATGCTGCAAAAATGTTTAAAAATAAACAGAGAAATTGGCAGTGGCTAATAGATCTTTGGGCAATTTAAACTAGCCATAATGGCTGCTTAAATGAAAATTTTTAATATTTCATAAGCATAAATTAGTTTGAGGCTATTAAAAGCTTTTCATTGAGACCCCTATTGTATCGTGTTCTCTGTTCATAATAAATGAAACTAAGCACACAATTTGTACACGTACAGAGTAGCTATGAATGGGAAAGCTCTATTTGCAGTTTGTGGCTTTTGTGTGCACAGTAAAGGATTACACAGATGTAGATTTCCCAAGGTTTATTCAAAGAAAAACAGCATCAGATAATAGAATCAATTGGACCGATATCTATTCAAGTTGTTATGCAAAATATAAAGCAAACGAAAATCAAATGCAAAACGAATCGAAGCAAAAACTTTGTTAACAATCTAAGTGCGCATTTATGTAATATTTTGTTGATGCCATTAAAAAGTTAACTGATCTGAAAGCCAAGTTTTTATGCCACTTGCTGGCTGCTGGGTGCTGGCTGCTGGCCACGTTCACAGCATATTAAATACTTGACTGCACAGCATACTAACTTGCCGGAATTGCTGAATAGCAAAAATGAAATATACAGTAGAGGCACAACAATCATACGCCATGTGGGCCCCAGCTGACAAATCACTTGTAGACGCAATTTATTGCGCATTACTTCCTATAATGTGGATAAATTTTATTATTTATGTATCGCACAGCAGCCACACTTGCCTGCAAAAGTAACTGCACAAGTGTGACAATTAAATGACAATAAACAATTAATAATTTCTTATGAACTGACAACCGAATACACTGTGAAATGTCCAATAAATTGCCAACAATTGCCTAATCATCGTTTGCTAATTATCTGTTACAGTATTCACTTCTTTTCCGCTTTGCTGTCATTTCACTCGCCAAAAGCGCAAAAGAGTTGACAGTTTAAATTTGGCATAAGTAAAATGCCTGAAATGCTTCTGACAAATGGGAAACATTTTATGAGTTTTCCTTTTCGCCAGCGGCGCCCCGCACAACCAGCAACAGGGGACAAGGGCGAAGCAACAGGAGAGACAACAACACATTGTTTTAATTTCCCAGTACAGATTTACAAAAGGGACACGCATTGTCCTTGTTCCATGAACCAATATGCTTCTGCCCTTTGTTTGCTTAGTATCTCAAAAGCGAACAAAAACACAAAAAAAAAAAAAACAAAAAGAAAAAGAAAAACTCATAATATGTCAACTGTATGGAGTACTTTGGCTCGTGCGCATAGCATATACGCTGATATTTTTTATGACCTGGGCAAATGCCGTTTGGGATTATGCATATGCTGTTATGTCAGAGAGAGAGCTCAATAAATTTCACATAAATAATGCATTGGCTAAATAAAAATCGTTTAACTTTCACTTTTTTATAGACCCTTTTATATACTCTATATAAATTAGTATAGCATTATGTACTCAATCAATTTTCTGGCTCTATGAAAATTGAACATTTTGATACCCTGTACCTATTAAAAATGGCTAAGAATAGGGTTAATGTTTGTGGGCAAAACGACAGAAAAAGGCGTGTCAGATCCCACAAAGTGCATATAAATTTTTGTCTGTATGTCTCTATATCCGTCTGAAACTTTAAGAGCTATAGCAACCATTTGGCATCTAGGTAAAAATTTCAAACGTTGGATGCCGCGCCCCTTTACGCCCCAATTCTAAAAAAAAATCGAATATAGAAAGTTCTTATTCAGAATATATACACTCTATCATTATATTTATCTACCCCGTATGTTATAGTAAAAATTATTTTAATTATATGGTATACTAGAGTCCAATGCGTCCGACTAATCGGCTCTATCCTTACCGGATTTTTTATATTTTTCAACAAGCTGTTAAAATCTACTCCTTACAACATTGGTTTAAGTGTCCCATAAACTGTCTTCTTTATAATCCATCTGTGCTCTGCCTAAAGGTTGTTAGGGAAACGTTTTGCCATATCAAGTAGAAGCAATTAGTTTAATCTGTCTGCGAAAAGTTTGTAATCTTCGGCACCCCAAATGAAAGTTTCCGCTTTCTTCTTCTTGCGCCTGTTATTGTTGCTGTTGTTGTTGTTGTTGTTGTTGTTGTACTTACGCGTGCCATCGAAGCGTGTGGCAATTGTGTCCAGGAATGTGTTCTGGGGCGCTAACAGCCCCTTACGGGCTGGCATAGGAATGGTTATGGTCGTTGCGCCTACACAAGCGCTGCTTCAGGCCTCTGGCAGAACTGCGAATAAAAAGCGAGATACAAAGATACAACAATGACAAATTACAAATACTTAATTAAATGAATAAGTTAATTTGTTGTTCGACATTTGTACGCCAACTTAACAATTCGCAATTGTTTTGAAGCTTATCAAAAATGCCACAAGCAACACACACACACACTCACACTCGCTCAACATTCAATTAATTTTTTTGCCACAACTACAGCCACAGCCTTGGCCCATAGTTAAGAGCACTTTGCGGAAAACAAAAAAAATACAAACAAAATACGTTAAAAAAATAACTATTTAATTGTGAATGCTTCATTGGTTGACTTGAATATACCCAAACAAAGTTAAATGCTGTTTACCAGTAAGCGTAAATGGAAGAACTAACGATTATAAGCGACGAGAGAAAGTAACGAGTGGCATACAAAGAAAATAATAATAATTATTGCCAATTTTAATACGGTGTGAGCCAATAATCGAAACGCCTCCGTACTAGCCATCATTGTGGTGATAGTCGATAACAAGCGATAACTTATCGAAGTAGTAGAATAACGCCAAGTGATATCAATTGAAGAAAACAATTATTTAGACCGACTAATTGAAACAACTAAGAAAGAAAAATAACTTACAGTTAAAGAAATTTAATTAAAAATCATACGAAAAGTATACGGTTACTTTGAGAAATCAGTCTAAATTTTGATTTTTATTATGTTAAAATAACTATACTGCCACAAACACCCTTTAGGATGTAAATAGTACGGGTATGGCAATCTAAAATTGAAAATGACGTACACAACATGGTCAGTCCATTTAGCACTGACTGAGCTATAACACAATAAGCCAACGAGTCGATGTGGAATACATAAATTCTGCTGACGTTTTAAATATTTTTTATAGTCTTCCTGCAGCAACACCCGGAGGAACAGCAGTAACCACTCAGGTACCGATGACGTTTCATGTAAATGCCGGGCAACAATAGAAGGAGGTGGCAAGCAGTAAAAGGAGGCAGCAACGGCAACAGCCACAGCAACAATAGAGGCAACTTGCTACAATACAGAGTATGAAACGTACCGAAACAACCGCAACCGCAACACTGACAGCTGTTGCTTCTAAGGGCATCGTTTATTTTTATTATTTTTATTTTTATTAAACGGAAAATGAGTAAATTGCGTCAATTTCGTAAACCGATAAGCGATAAGCATGCGGCAGTAACAGCGAGTAAGAAAGAGGGGAATATAGAAAGAGACAGCGAGGTGGAGGTTAATAAATGTTCAGATTCTTATCAATCACAATTAACATTCGGATGCTCATGGAGTTATAAGTCTTTGGCATTTGCTTAAAGTGTCTATTAAACTTGAAGAGAGTGTCAAAAGACCAAGTGCTCATCAAACGAAGTATTTCCATTGAAGTCGCTTTATGGGCTGTTTAGGAAGCTTTAAGCTTTTGAAAGTTACTTAACTGGATGTGCTTAAATTTTGGAACATTTAATATGGTCAAAAAAGGGCTGCTAGGGGTACAATAAAATATCAGCTTTAGCTTTAGATTCCTATTTAGGTTACATAAAGTTAGCTTAAGCTAAAAGCACTTTTAGCTAACCATGACTGTCTCGTTAGTATGCTAAAAACCAAAGCTTCATCACGCACCTAATAACATTTTCAGCAAATATCATTAGCTCGTCGCTTATGCTCAAATTTCGCCCATGACAAAATGTGATAAGCACCCGATGTGCCATGTGGGCTTGCCACTGATAACGAACGGTAATAAAGCCTGCCATAATTACGAGCCTAGGTGCTTCGGCTCGTGGTGCAGTCAGTTGCAAACTATGCGCACAACTTGCAACATTGCGTTAGGAAATGCAATTTTAATTAATATGCCAAAATCAAATTGCCACTGCTCCGTCCCCCCTGTAGCTTTTGCTGTTTGCCATCAACTAAATGTTTGACGTTATGTTTAACCACAAAATTTACATTTCCAACATATCCGCAGAGGATTCGGGGAGGGTTCGACGAGGGTTCGGGTTTTGGGTTCGGGTTAGGGTTTCCTGTGTAATGGGACTACCACAAACATATGCTTCAGCTTGTCTGAAGCTGGTTAACCCAGGCAGATGTGCACTGCCCCAACACACGCACTTCAACTGGCAGACGAGCAGCTCGGTGTGTGTGCAATTTCCGTTTCCGCTTTATTCCACATGATTAGCCTGATGATGTGAGCACAGCTCGGCATCTGCTGCTCTTGTACATATGCCTGAGCTGCTCAAGAGCAAGCTAAGAATACTTCACCCAAAAAAAAAAATATATTTCTTTGATTCAAAATTCAAAATTCAATTGCAGAAATGCAAGCACAAAGAAAAATCCTCTGAAAATCTGCAATAAAATGCATGCAAGGTAAAGCTTTGCTCAGTTTTACGGAACGTAAATTCCCAACATAAAACAGCAAAGAAAATGTAACTTTACTGTTTTTGCATACATTGTTCTTCCAGCTCTAATTGCAGTCTCTGGGTCTAAAGCTAAAAGCCAACCATAAAGCAGCACCATTCTCTGTCAATATTTGCTAAAAACTTCAAACTGTGGCGCTCTTTAAGCAGCACTTTACCTGAGTGTTTTGCCTGGCACAGCAATTTAATAAAATTAAAATAGATTGCACATATAAATATGCATTCATGCAGAGAGCCAAGGGGTCTGCAACAAATTAACGTTTTTCCCTACAGCCACTTAAAAAAAAACTGAACCCCGAGGCAAAACAAAAAGAGGAAAACCCAGAACCTAAAATGCCTTGTAATACGGAAAACGCGCTCGGCATTTTTAATTCCAATAAATATGTGCGTCTATATGTATGCAGAGATATATCTGTATATATATACAAGATATTTGGAAAGTTCGAGTTGGTGGCAACTGGGCAAGTGGCACGTGCAACATAAAAAGCAGCACGGAAATGCGATAATACATTCGAGCTTTTTCTTTTCGTTTTTGTGGCTAAAACTTCACACACTTGGCTGAACGCTATAAACAAAAAAAAAAACAAAAATGGAGAAAATAAGAGTAATATTTTCAGTGGCGAAGACAAGTTACCCTATGGCATACAAGCAATAATTTTAAAAGCTTATTTATAATGCTGAGCAAGAGCAAATTAAGCTAAGAAATGATTCAAGATATAGCGTCGATAGCTTTAGCTATGTTATTTTCTTATACAATATTTAATAAAACTTTTTAATGGCCACAAATTCCATTTCTAGTAAGCCTATCATACCCCTTGTAGGGTAACAAAAAACGAAGCATGCAACTAAATTGGCATGGTTTCATTTATTTTTTATTTTATTACAGTTTACCAGTTTGCCACATGCCACTTGCATAGTTGCCTTCACAGATTTGTTACAGCGAATGCCTGGCCCGAGGGCCAACATGAGCTGCTACCTTTTTGGCGCTTCGTCGACGGAGCCCTTTATAAACTTATCAAGCAGAGCGGGCTGCAAAAATAAAGTTTCATGTCGGATTCAATGATTGAAGCATAGTTTTGCATATTGAAACTAACAAAAAAAAAAGCAACACAGAAACAGCTTGTCCTTGGGCAAAGGACAACGCCGGAGCACCTGGCACAGATCAACAAATGCCAACTGAAGTTGCTAAACAAAAAATTGCAGGCATTGAAGTTGCCCAAGAGCACCGAAAAAAAGCTGCCGCAGGTTCAGAAAACTTTGGCAAAAACGGAAAATATGCGGTGTCGGCAGTGGTACAGGTAACAAGCTGCCAGCTACTACTGCAACTTGTTATGCATTCCATGAAAGTTGCTCTGGATGCAGTTTAGAACTGAAGAGAAATGAGCAAAAGTCAAGCCATAAATTACAAATGGACGTGCACTGGAAGCGAAAATGCAATGAAAATATTTTGTTGGCTTAATTGTGGTAATTACAAAAGTTGTTCGCAATAATCCAAATAGAGAATTTATGTACAAAATTATTATAATTGTTTGTTTGATGCAAATTGCGCAGATAAAACAACATAATAACATTAGCAGTGAAAAGAATAATTATTTACGCTCATTAGTGAGGCCTGAATGAATGACAATATTATTGACACAGCGACATTAGCAAATTTTCAATTTCAATTTCAATTGTTCAGTTCAGTTGAGTTTTACGACAAAATGTGTAAACCAAGCTTGTTTGCTCTCATGTTGTGTATACTGCTGTCAACAACAGCGGCCAAGGTGCGTATGAGTAATGTGCAAATTGCTCGTTTAGGTCCTTACTGGTTATTGTTTGTTTAATTTACAGAACGAATTCGAGCTGCAATTTGAGAACTTTAGCTGCAGCAGCATTGCGCATCATGCAAATCCAATTGAGCGCTACAATTGTGGCCTGAACAAGAACGTGAAACGGCGCACGTTGCATATGGAATTTGCACTGAAGAAAACACTGAACGATTATGAATTCCAGATAATTATTGTGCTGCCGCGACGTAGCACAGACTTTGTGCTGCTCAACATTACCACAGACGGTTGCCAATTGTTGGCGAATAAGAATCAAGTGCCCCTGATGCGCATCTCCAGGCAGATACTCGATCGCTATAGCAATTTTCCCAGACAATGCCCGTATCAGCGTGGTAAAGCCTACTATATACGTGGATTTCGACTCGATTTGGGCTTAATACCGGCTGTAGATATTGAGACATCGGTGCGTTTGCAGTTCACCTATCTACACAGACAAGTGCAGATGTTCCAGGGACACATTGCGGCACGTGTGCAGCATAAAAGCAACGGCAAAAAGGATGTTTAATTAGCAAATTATATTGAGAGAAACGAGAGAGAAATTAACAAAAAATAAAGAGCTGTTGAATGTGATTGTAAAGCAGCTGCCACAGCTGGGGTTAATATGCTAGAAGCAGTCAGCCAGCTGTCTGACTGTGACAGCAGCAACAACGGCAAACACCTGCTGCTCAGACAGCCACCTTGCCACATGCCTCGTTCAGTGGCAATTTGTTCCATGCCATTCAACAAATGTTGTTCAATTACCTTTGCACTCACACACCCGTTGCAAGCGCCACTAACAGGCTAACTAAGCCATTGTCTGGCTGCTGCCACATGGCGGGGCATAATAAAAAAAACCCTTCGACATTTGACAGTCGTGCAACAAGCTACAGTTGAGAAAAGGCAACTGCCAACTGGCAAGCAATAACGCTTTCAGTCGACGACAACAACAGCCAACTATCTGCAGCAAGCATTGCCGTTTGTTTGCCAAATGATTTGTTACATTTCCCATCTGTGCACTTGCCACGTGTGGCACGACGAAAGAGAGAGATAGAGAGACTCATGTGAATGGATTTTAATTAGACGTTCGAGATTTGCATGTGCACAGAGACAAACTCTCTCATTACAAGCAACATTGTTAAAGTTGTCTGCCAGTTAAGTCTAGTTGATGCCACTTACAGCAGTTAGAACGCCCCAAAATGTTGCATGTGGCAAAAGCTCTTTTGAGAACTGATAATTGGACTGTGCTTGATGTCTCTGTGGCTGGCGTTGGCCTTAGTTTGCTGTTGTTATAATTGTTTTGATTGTTGTTGCCTCTGCTTTTAGCCATGCTTCAGATAATTTATGAAATTCCAGAGCTACAATTTATTAGTCATATGATTATTTCATTAGAGCCATTTGCCAAAACACTTGTTTGTGTTTAGACATGCAATGCAAATTCCAAAAGCAGGCATTGGTAGTGTTTATATTGATTTAATTGTAGCTTCAATTGAATTTAATTTGTTGAAAATATAATGGGTCAATGAGTGTGGGACAGTTGGACAAAGACAGTTCAGTTCAGAGAAAGCTAAGCCAGCGAGAGTTGGGCCAGCGAGAGTTGGGCCAGCAAGAGTTGGGTCAGCGAGAGTTGGGCCAAAGAGAGTTCGGCCATCAAGAGTTCGGCCAACAACAGTTCGCCCAGTGAGAGTTAAGCAGCACGAGTTAGGCAGCGTGAGTGCAGCCATCGGGAATTGGGCCAGCAAGAGTTAGGCAACGAGAGTTCGACCAATGAGAGTTTGTCCATCAAGAGTTCGGTCTGTGAGAGCGCCGCCAGCAAGAGTTGAGCCACTTGTCCGGACCGTGGTGGATTTGCCTTTTAATAAATAAATATTATTTTATAAATAAATATTGTTTAATATATAAATATTATTTAATAAATAAATATTATTCAATAAATAAATATTATTTATTATAATCACAAACCACTTGCCACTAAAGCACCCACCACAATTCCGCACCACTCGCCTGATCCCACTGCACTGTAATCAGCAGCGCTGCAGCAGCCGTATTTATAGTGCTAGCAGGCAGCGCTGCTGCTGTCTCTTGATCAGTGCCCGACAGAGAGCGGCTCAGAAACCCACCCACCAATCAGCAGCTGTGGTGAGCGCACGCATCAAGCGCTGCTGGCTGCGCTGCCCGCTCTATGCATAGGCTCTTATCATATGAGTCATAGGCAGCGCTTGCCCGCTCCCCCCCCCCTTGCTCGCTCTTGCTGGCTCTCTAAACAGGCGCAGGCGAACTGCACATTGTGTGTGTGTGTGTGTGTGTGTGTGTGTGTGTGTGTGTGCGTATGCATGGGTGTGTTTAGTTGAATACAGATCGGAATATTCTACTGTTATTGATATTCTATTAACAGCAATTGCCACTGTAACTGCAAATGTTAACAGCAAACTTAATAGAAGAATTTATTATACAATATTCAAAGAAACATTAAAATTAAGCCGCCTCTGATGTGTTATATACAGCACTTTCATTGAAAATAATATAAAGCACTTAAATCCAAATTATGATATTTTATTCCCCAAATGGTAAGCCCCATAGGTGCACTTAAGCAGGGTATTAACGTGAGTTTCAATGGCGCCATTTACTTGTGTTGCATATTAAATTTAATGTTGTTAACCTGTTGAAATTCTCTTCGGCTAGCTTAAAACTTGTGCATTATTAATGGGCCTCACGCTCTGGATTTGGCTTGTCTTTTGTATACTTGGGAATTTTGGTTGAATTTTTTTTTTCTAAGGCACACAAAATATTGATAAGCTCAGTCCGCAAATTCCTGTGGCTACACAATATGTTTTAACATCGAAAATTGTTGCTTAAACTGTGGCCCATAATTATGGCAACTCTTTGCGATGATCTGGTAAGTTATATATGGCAGCTAAGTGGAAAATTGAGGAGGGAGGCGCAAACTGGGTTAGAAAGTCTTTATCAACGTGCCGCGAAAAGTTCGTTTTTAAGACTTTAAAACTTTTTGGCATTTTGTTGTGCATTATGAGACGTCATAAAAACTTGAGCATGACTTTAGCACGTGTATGTTTGCTTAGAAAGAAAGAGAGAGAGACAGAGAGAAAGTGAGAAAATGAGATGGAGAGGAAGAAAGGGAGCAATGTTTATGCAGAGAATTTGCTCAATGAAAATGGCAAATTAAATTCTAAGCAAAAATGTGTAATTAATTATTTTTAGTTGGCGACAGCTTATAGATAATATTTATGAAAAATTGCTTTTGACCTTTTGTATTGTATGTAGCGGACAGATAACAAGCAATAACAACAACAACAACAAAACAACTGTACAAACTTCGATATGAAAAGTCATTTTCATGTGCCAAGTTAAAAATGATGAAAATTTGTGTTTTTTACCCCCCACGCAATCGGAGCCGATTTGCTTTGGCAATATGCATAATGTGGCAGAATATTTGGATTCTATGCCATGTTGTTGCTGTTGTAGTTGTTGTTGTAATGGTTGTTGTTATTGTTATTGTAATTGTTGTTGTTATTGCTGTTGCTGTTGCTGTCAATTTCACAGATTAATGCGCGCCCATTTGAACGCCTGTGCCCAGAGTCTGCTGGTACTTACATTTATTATTGACAATGGCCAAAGTTTTTGGTCTCTGGTCACGAAGCGGCAAAAATTGATTTACGCAAAAATGTTTTAATCGCCAGAGAGTCCGAACAGCACTATATATGCTATATATAGACGCCTGTCAGTTGGCCATGCTGCTAACCTTAATTTATGGCTTAAACAATAGACTTTCATACTTGTAACTTATATACATACTTATATATATATATGCATGTATATTTAAGTACTGCCTCAACAAATATATGTGTGCCAATTTATTTTGTTCGCCACAGGCCTCTGCTGTTAGGGTTTCGCTGTAACAAGCACAACAACAAATACAATGGACAAGTCTTAACATAATATTTTGCATTATAATCTTACTGGCCGTTCGTCCCGGGGCTGTTCATAAATTTAAGACACATTTGCTGTAGAGCTTTAAAAGGGTTTGTTATGCAGCATTAGGAAAAACGTTTTTCCCGTAATGAAAAAGTTAGTGGGAAATGGGTGTAGCATCCAAAAGGAGGACTATTTTGTTTCTAGAATCTAAATTTTTTACCAAATACAGTTCAGTTTGATTTTATATGCCTGATTTCATCATACAATTCGTTTAATAATTGATTCTAACGATTTCAGAAAAACCAATATTTTTCCAAAAATTAAAAAATTTTTACGGGGGTATATTTAAAATTTTAGCAAAATTTTCAATATTCTTTTCAAAGGATTTATTGATAGAGTTTTCCTTTCGCATTCCAATAATTAATAAAAAACCACACCGCTTGAATATCAGTTGAGTTTTGACAAAGTTATGATCATTCAAAGTTTATCGAAAAAGGTGTATAATCGTTAAAGCAGTGAGAATTTCTTTTCACCCAAGATTATACAGTTTGCTAACACAAATAGCAATTTAATTTAATTAATTTAGTTATTAAAATTAATTTAATTTTAGAATACGATGGCTAACATTTTATATTATCAAATTTATCCAAGCAACATACATTCTAAAGTGAAATTCCAGCAATATTTGTATACTACTTAAACTGCTATTTAGAAAATTCTCACAGTGCCCGAGTTAATGCTATTTCTATTATCTTTTGTACGCTGTGGGAACATATGTAATATAATGAAAACATGCGAGTTTGTTCCAAGTGATAAACTGTGCATGGCATACGGCATATCCGAAACATAGATAACGGCAAACACTTTCGTTAGCGGTTAATGAAAAGAAAACAAAACCATATACTATATTTGTGTGCTCTATTTATTTGAATAAAAACTTCTCGCTGCTGTCAAACCGCAGCAACTAAAAAAGTTATCAAAGCTGAATTTGTTTTGTGGCTTCAGTTCTGCTATAAAAATGCAGAATTCTGGACGAAATTATGACAGTGCATTGCCACAGCTCGTTCAGTGTACAACTTGCAACAAGTAGCCGCAATATGAATACGGATTTGAAAGCCTTGGAATTGTTGTTCCAGCGTCCTTTGGAGCCGGTGTTCACCACTCGAGATGGTGGCAAGACGGCATTCGATTTGCCGGAGAGTTTCTATACGAATCGCTATAAGAACAATTCGGAGGAAGTGTCCAATCGCTTTAGCCAGAGTGTGCAGACTAGAATTCCCCTGAGGGATCTGAAAAAGAAACCGAATCTGGACTTTACCAAGAAACTGGGCCCCAAGAATCAATTCTCGCTCTTCAATACGATTCATCGCGATATTGCCAGTCAGTTGACAAAACTCTATCTGGAGGCAGCTAATCTGCAGGAATTCGTTTCACTGGCAGCCTATACCAAGTAATTATGACCATTATAACATATATATTTGTAAAAAATATTTACATATTTATTTATTATTTATTGCTTAGGGATCGCGTAAACCCAGTGCTCTTCCAGTACTGCTATGCCGTGGCCATAGCCCATCGTCCGGATACCAGGGAGGTGCCCATTCCCAACATCTCGCAGGTTTTCCCCGGCAACTTTGTGGAGCCATCATCACTGCAGGTATGTCTAGGAATTTAGACATATTTCTTAGAGTAATATGATTGATTTTATATAATTTAAGACCGCTCGCGAGGAGGCTTCAGTGCTGGAAATCGGTTCCCGTACGGTGGTGGAGATACCCAACAATTATACGGCCACCGATCGCGAGGATGAGCAGCGCCTGGCCTACTTCCGGGAGGATATTGGTGTCAACGGCCATCACTGGCACTGGCATTTGGTGTATCCCGCCAGTGGTCCCATGGAGGTCATCAACAAGGACCGTCGTGGCGAACTCTTCTACTACATGCACCATCAAATCCTGGCACGCTACAATGTGGAACGTTTCTGCAACAATCTGAAGCGTGTGCAGCCCCTGAGCAATCTGCGCGAGCCCATTCCCGAGGGCTACTTCCCCAAGATCCTGTCCAGCATCAACCATCGCACCTACCCGGCCCGCATCTCCCAGCAGCTGCTGCGCGACGTGGATCGTCCCGATGGCACCATCGAGATATCCGAGGTCGAACGCTGGCGCGATCGTGTGCTAGGAGCCATTGATCAGGGCTTCGTTGAGAGCGTAAGCTGTCTTGTAAATAGAGCAGTGAGAATCGGAACTAATTGAGGATCTCCCTCTATCTCTATTTCTTCCTTTTTCCGTTCAGTCTACTGGACAACGCATTCCTCTGGATGATAAGCGCGGCATTGACATCTTGGGCAATTTGATTGAGGCCTCCAGCACGCTCTCCGTGAACTCGCAGTACTACGGCAATCTGCACAATCAGGGACACAACATTATCTCATTCTCGCACGATCCGGATGCCCGTCACTTGGAGGACTTTGGCGTTATGGGCGATGTGACGACGGCCATGCGTGATCCGATCTTCTACAGATGGCACGGCTTCATCGACAACGTGTTCAACAAGCATAAGGCCCTGCTGCCACCCTACGCTGCCGATGACTTGCAATTCCAGGGTATCAATGTGACGCATATTGAGGCCAAGTTGGGTGCAGCGGGTGCACGTCCGAATACGCTGCTTACCTATTGGCAACGATCATCGATTAATCTGGCCGCCGGTCTGGACTTTGGGCCCGCGGATGATGAGAACATTGGCGCCTCGTTCAGGCATCTGCAGAACGCACCCTACACCTACACGTTCAATGTGACCAACGCTGGACCCAAACGCACTGGCACTTGCCGCATTTTCATCTGCCCCAAGACCGACGAACGCAATCAGCCGCTGCGCCTGGAGGAGCAGCGTCTGATGGCCATTGAAATGGATAAATTCACAGTTGAATGTAAGTGAAAACGCCATTGCATATAGATTGCCAGTTATTGTCATTGTGTGGTGCATTGCAGTGGTGCCTGGCGAGAATACCGTACGCCGCGAATCGACCTCATCATCGGTCGCAATTCCCTTCGAGCGCTCCTTCCGTGCTCTGGGAGCCAGCTATCAGCCAACGGCAGCCGATGAATTGGCACGTTTCCGTTTCTGCGGCTGCGGCTGGCCCCAGCATCTGCTGCTGCCCAAGGGCAAGCCGGAGGGCATGGTTTTCGATTTGTTTGTCATGATTTCCGACTACACCCAGGACGCAGTGCAACAGCCAACCAAGTGAGTGTCTCTCCCGCTCCCGCTCCCGCCCTCGCTCTGAATGGAAACTAATCGATATCAATATTATTTCGCCTGCACAGCACACCGAACGATACTTGCAGCACGGCCTATTCCTTCTGCGGCCTCAAGGATAAGCTCTATCCCGACAATCGCACCATGGGCTTCCCCTTCGACAGGCGCCTGCCCAATGACACTCTGAATGCGCTGGTTGGCGCCTACCAGAACATGGCCAGAACCGATTTGACCATCAGGTTCAATGACAAACTGATTGGCGCTTGAAACTGACATAATCACATTTATTTACCCGACCCCAAACATATACTACCCCCATATATATATTCATACCCCTACTTATATACTTATGCTGCAATAATAAAAAACGCAGAATTTGCTTGCTAAATATTTGTCTATGCATTATTTAATATTATTTATGCCAATGTGATTTCTTCTTAAGCCACACAGACACACTTACAAGCAAATAGCGTCTGCTGCCGTTTATTTGCCCCCCACAAACAAGAGGGGAGGAGGGGCCAGGCTAATCCTATTAGACTTCAAAGCCGTTTACTCAACAAACTTTGCCAGCGCCCAGTGTCCGGGACTCTAGACTGACCCAACAACCAAGCTGCCTGCCCTACAAATACATGCCCCGCCCCGCCCCTCGCGTTCCACGCTAAATGCTTTTGTGGCCATGTCCTAGAACCTAGCAGACGGTATTCAGTATTCTGTATTACAACAAAACCGTTGCACGTGTTGCGCTTATTAATTTTGTTGCCTCATTCTTTCATTTTTTTGTTGTGTGCCACAATTAATGCTGCATACTTGAAGGCGTCAAAGTTTTGCTGTAGCGCAGGAAACTCGCAGCAAGAGTGGCAAGAAGTTCGGTTAGTTCCAGCTGTCGATATTATAGGTTAACAAATTGATTTTAAATCGTTTTATTGGTCGGCAGATTGCGTGGAAAAAACTTGTTATTAAAGTTCATGGAAAAATGTATAATCAAGAACTAATTGCAATTTTTTATGAAATTCTTTAATGAGCTTTAAACAAAAACTAACAATAAGTAGCGTGACTATGCCGTTAATTAATATAAATATATTTTTTACATTTTGCAGCTATTATTATATATCGACTTTGGAGAATATTTTTAATTTAAAAATGTTTTTTTATTTATATATTAATTTATTCAGCTTCTGAGTTCATTTCAGCCTGCTGAAGAAATTAATAAATGCTCGACGGCCAAAGCAAAATAAAAATAAAGTGAAAACTTGATTTGACACATTGAAAAGTGCTTTAATTTATTTTATAGCCTCTGGCCAACTTATTGGCCATAACTTTGGTCCTTTTCTTGCCTGCGTTTTTTATTCATCTTCATGGGTATTTGTTATTTTGTGTGCCATATTTGTGTTTGGCATTAATGTAAGCCCGCCTGTACAGTGCGTGTGCATGGCTCAGATTTGATTTTATTTCATTTCACTTTTATTTTGGTTTTGTTTGCTTTACTTAGCCGAGGCAAATGCAAAAATATTTGGCAACTTAAAGCTGCGGCTTTGCCTAAAATGGAGTCCTAAGTGCTGCCAGCTAGGGGCCAAAACACACACACACACACATACATATGAGAGCCCTATTACTTGGGGGTCTGGTAAAATAGTAAATAATGTGAGAGAATTTGCATTTTAATGCGGTTTACTGCTTGGCTAAGCAACATTTCATTTGAGGCAAGTTGCTGCTACCTTTGTTTACACACTTAGTTAAACTTAATTAACAACACATTTAGTTGCTGCTTCAGCAGAAAACAAGCATATCACAATAGCATTGTAAATACATATTCGTCTCATATGCAGATTGTTTATGGCCTTCTTGCGGCAATTCGTTGCTCACAATTAAATCTTAAATTTCATCGAAAATTCGCCATTAAATCATGTTAATACACAAACTTGCAGAGTGATGCAGACAGCAAATAAAGCCCAAAAGTCTTTTTGGTCGAAGCGCCTGCAGCCCATTTAAAAGTCATATAAATGTAAACATTAAGCGTGTTTCCAGCGCATGATAGGCTAACAAATACCCTGCAGAAAACATTTTCCTCAATACTTCTAGATTTATACATATAAAGCAAACAAATTCTCTTAGCTTCAAAATAGCTACAGAATTTTTGATAAATTGCCAATAATATATCAATATTATCTATGCATATACTATAAATCTGAATTAGTTCATTTTTTAAAAACGTATACAATATTTTCATCTTTATGTAAAGTGAACTATGCTAACCTGTTACACCATTTTACAGGGTATAAGCTATAAGGCAATAATATAAATGCAGCCACGCTCGAGTACACATGATTAGTACATTTCTGTCAGTTTTGAAATGAAATGTAGTCAGAATTTGCATTCGGCGAATGTAAATTTACGTTAAGCAAAATTACCAAGCACCTGGAAAAACTGTTTGCATTTTATGGCCAACAACAAGCTGGCAAAATATGAAATTAGCCAAGACGAAACGAAATGATTTGATTTCGCCTTGCGTTTCTCTTGGATTTCTTTCATTTATTCGGCGCATTCTCTCACGCTGCAAACAAAAGTCAAAGTCAAATAAAAAGAAACATGTGCCGACGAGTTGGGATTTATATATACATATAATATACTATATATATACATATATTTATATGAGGAATATGTTGCTGTGGGAGCCAAGCAACTTGTTGTTTGTGCCATGTGCTATTTTTGCTTGGCTCCAGCTCATAAACATTGACCGTCTGTCCCCTAACTCATAGCTCGCATGAGCTTTTTTTCTATATGCTATTTTAATAACACAGTCAAGTTCATCAGCTGCCTAATTGCGCATAAGCTGCCCGGGTTCCCCGAGCAAATTAAAGTACAAAATTGAGCAAAGACCGAGGACACACGAACAGGAGAGCCAAAACCCCAGCAGCCGGAGGCACAAGACAAAGTCAAAAACTCTTGTGAACGCATCCAGGCGAACTCAGTGACTAGATAATATGTGTAGTCAAGCCGAGCAGTAGGTTAGTTACTACTTATGGATGTAGATGTAGTATCTGTATCTGATATCTGTATTGCGAGCCAGATTCACGGTTTATGGGCACGCTCAATGATTTCGGTATTTAGCATAACAAAGCGAAGCATATTGACGGATTAAAGCAGCAATGACAGGGCAAAAAGCAGAGAAAACAGGCCATATCGATGATAAAGGAACTGTAATAAAAGACAAAGACAAAACAAAGAATTCAAATGTTTGATTTAAACTAGAATACAAACAAAGCAAACTTAACATCATTGTTTAAAATCTAGCAGCTGTTATTTTTTACTTCTTACATCAAGCAAATATCAGTATTTAAAATAAATTAGCTGTTTTACTGGATATATTCAAGTCGCGCAGCTTTTGCAATTTTTTCTAGCATAGTCATGCTAATTGTTTGCAATTATGCTTTGAGCTGGCTTCACATTACAATACGCCGTAGAGTACGGCACAGATAGAAGAAGCAATCGAAATGGAAGAGACCATTAAATAAGCACGTTCAAGAGCGCCACTTGAGTGACAAGCGGATTTCCATGTTCCATGTTCTGGTATTCAAGGAGCAATGCTTTAAAAGCCATAGATATGCATGCAGCTTAAAAATTATTAAAATATATTCAACAGCTGCAGCAATTCGAATTCTTAATTATTTAGCATTAATTATCTTGTTGCTATGTTAAAAAAATTGTTTTATTTTTATATTCACGCGTGCAGTTTTTTATAGCTTAGCCTTAGCTTTTCGTTTGATTTTGTTTTGTTTTTTTTTTTTTGATAGTATATTTGAATGTTTATTCAACATGTCCACGCGTTTTCCGACTTTTACCTTTCGGCTGTTAATATTCAAATTAATTGCTAATAAACGAGCATCGCTGTTTATAGTATTCAGTCAGAGCGGCAACGTCATGGCCTTGTTTTTGTTTATCGCCTGCTGCCATTGATTCATGCCATGCGAAAACGAAATTGAAATTCAATTTCAATTACAAATTACCTGTAGCAATTATACGAGATCTGTGAGTTCACTTCTCCCTTCAGCTGTAACAACACTCTGTGTGCAATTTCTCACAGGGTATTCGAAGGGAAAAAAAACTATTCAAGCAGTAGACGAGGCACCTGTGTTATTTTAGCGTCAATATGCTTTATTCCCACACGACTCGCAGTGTGTAAATAAATAAATAAATAAGTTGCTGCCATAATAAACATCAGGCGCCTTCTTTCGTAGATACTACCAGGTACTACCAGAAATAGCCAGCTTTAAATTACAAAATAATTAAAAATAATATTTAAATATAATTATAAAAGTAATGGCAAATGTCCAAAAAATATATAATAAAAATTGAATAGATAGATATATTTTTAAATAGGTAATATAATTCTGAAACTAGCCAAATTGGCAACGCTTTATGCGTTTTCGTGCTTTAAATAAACATTTGAGATCTGCTTACTTAACATAAACAAACAATAAATGATGCTCCATTCGATGGCTTTAACAAAACTGATGGATCAATGAACTGTCAAATTGATTTATAAATACTTATAAATAAACTAAGCATTTAACAGCAAACAGTGCCAGTCCACTGTTAATTAACAGCGTTGCTTACAGAAACCCTCTTAATTGGCAACGCTGGTTACAATATCAACAAATTTATTAAGAAATGTCCTTAAAATTATACTGAAAACTCGGAGAAAACACAGTTAAAAGTTTAAATATCATATAAATTGCTCTCAAAGCGTTACCGCATGACATTAATATAGAACAAACCTTCCTTTTGCCAAGTTGCACAATAAGCATAGAATTTCAGCAATTCAAGGCAGGGACAGACTCAAATTATTTTATATTCATAAATGTATCCAGATGGCATACATATATGCATAAGTGTGTGTGTTTGTGTGGGTGCTTTGTGCACTTTTGGCTCGTTGCAGTCCGGAAAAGTGGAAAAACAAAGCGTTTTCCAAGGCAGAGGCGCACAGCTGTCATTATAAAGTTTTACTGCTCGCAATGTTTTGTGTAATGTGCGAAATAAATATAAAAACTTTATACGAGTATGTATATATTTTAATTTAAGCAAAGTGACTCTTAGAAAGACCAAGTGGAAAACAGATATCATATGAGTTTTGCAGCAAAATTCAGTAAAACAAATTAATAGTCAACAAATTGTAAAAGTTCACTAAATATTCGTAATATTGTACTCTGCACATTTGCAATGTGGAATCTAAAGTCAATCCTTCAACCAAACTGTGGCAAATTCCTTAATCGTCAGTGTTTAAATCGAAAGATCAAAAATGCTGCTCAACATATTAACAGGCTCCAGTCCACTGTGCTAAGTAAACCCCACCAAAACTGCCGTACATTCGGCAATTGGTGGCAATACTTTGGCAACGGTCGGACTCCCGTTTCATATGTTCAAAAACATCGTCACAGAAACGCCAATTTTAGATTTGAGAAACGTCAAAAAGCAGCAAAGTTTTTACAGATGCTAACGAATGTAGAGACACAAGATGAAGCTGGTCTTTATGATGAATTATATAACGATTTTATCAACTGTTTTGAGCATCGGCAACCCGATGGTTCTTCAGTGAAAAAAGTCAAAAAACGTTTGAAACGAAATCAAAAAAGTCGGGTGAAATATGATGTTCCTAAAATTAAATTGGTTGCAAGCAATCCTTATAAAGTACCGGATGTTTCTTCTAAAGCAGTCACCGAAGAGAGCGAATTAAAAGAAAGTACGAGTGGAGAACTTGAAAATAAAAACCTTCCGATTAATAGACTGAAACCAAGACAATTCAACGAATATCTAAAACAGCAAATTAATCAAATAATCGACAAAAAACTAAGAGAGAAGTTTGATAGCAAACCCGACAGTAATATAGATACATCGAACATTAGTCAACCAGAAAAGAATCGTAAGAAAATAAAAATTATAAAATCGATTGATAAATTTGATAGCAAACCTAATAGTAATTCAGATATACCAAAAAATAATAAGACAATTTCTATCATAGCAAGCGATAAAGAGCCAAAAAAGACTCTTAATATCTCTGAAAACAATGATAACAACAGATCATCTGAGAGTGCCAAGATAAACCAGAGCCGAAGCAATCAATCCAATTTAAATATTCCACAATACAATCAGAAAATGAGTAAAAAATCCAAAAGAAAATTTATAGAAAAAACCGTTGATATTTCAAATCGGAAGAGCAAACCTAACACCAAGGAGAATATCGTAGAAAATAAACAAACCTCGCGTGAGAGCAGCAAGAGTAGCACCAATGCAAATATATTATACCTCATTGATGAAATACGCCAAAAAAGGATGATTAACCATGACAAGACATCCGTATCATCTAACAGTTCAATTAAGAAACTCGGAGAAATGCTTAAAATGAAACCAGATGAACTGCAGGCTTATATGGAGAAGGTTAAAATATATGAAGAGCAAATTAATGCAAAGCCTTCAAATCGTAGTTCGATTACTTCGAACTATACTAGAAGAAGCACTTCATCTGTGCTATTTAAACCAGAACTTGGTACAAGTATTTCTATGGAATCGAGCAAACCAAAGCGGAAAAGCAAGCGTACAACAAATGAAAATTTCTTGGAAAACAAACAAGTACCGAATCAGTATGTGAAAATCAATGAGAAAATAAGTCAAACAAGCACAAAGAACTATCCGAATAAATTAAAATCTTCATCAACGGTTGCTCCACTAAAAAAACGCGAACAAAGACTTACATTGAAATTAAAACCCAAAACTTATTTGAAAAGAATTACGAAAAATGAGGAAGTACGTAATATTAAGTCAACCCATTCGATACATTCGAATTTATCTAAAGGAAGCATTTCATCTGTTCGATTCAAACCTGTATTTCGCGCCACCATAACCCCAAGACCATACTCAAGTTTTCTTACGGAATCGAACAGTCCAGATAATGAGGGGCAGTATAGAAGAATTAGTATGCCCGAACTTGGAGCCATAAGTTTTGGCGGGCATAATATTGGTTTGAATGAAATAAAGCAATATTCAGCTTACTCTGCGCATCTTTTTACACATGGTTCAATTGCGAAAAATTTTGATATAATATATCCGCAGCAAAATACAGCTCATGAACAAATACACGAAAAAAGCGACAAACTAGCAAAGGAGATTGAAGAACAGAAGAAATTTGATCATGAAAGTGAACTAGAGCATCACTTGGAGCCTACGAACCATGCTAAATCATTTGATCTATCATCACCGAGCATGCTCTGGAATAACGAACTCTCTCAAAGCAATGAAGGCATTAACAAAATCACACCCATTGATGTGCTGCAACATCTGGAACAATTTTTAAAAGAGCACAACATGGACATTAATGCAATGCAAAGTGCACCAAGGAATTGGCCAGTGCCATTCGAATCCAATATATTGCAACGTCTTAAGCGCAGACAACTAAAAGCAAGTCTAAAGCAGTTAAAACCATTGAAGAGAAAACTAAAGAAAATTAAAATAAAATATTCCCCTCGACAATCACATAAAAGTCAGTCCAAGAAACACAAGTCAAATCTAAAGGCAACTAGTAAATGTGCAATTTGCCATAGCTTATGTCAAACGTTGCCCGATCCGCCATACATGAAGGAAATGAAAAAGCGTCAGATTCGGCTGGAACTCAAGCAGTTTTATAGATCCCGATTGTTGCCAGCCTCGAAGACTACACAAATATCCCTAACGGAACAGGCCAAACAACTGCAGAGCTCCCAGTCAATACGAGAGAAATTGTTGCTGTGCTATCAGATGCTCTGCAATTGCCGATATATTATTGATAATAAGCTAAAGCAAAACCAAGCAACGATTCAATCGATTTGACAAACTTAAACAGCAGCTTTGTTTGCAAATCTGTTGAATCGTTGCATTGAAAAGTACACAAATTTTAAGATTTAATTTAAGACAAATAAATACATTTTTAATTACCATCGTGCTGCATATTTATTGAATCCCAAACTACCCTTTGCTGAGATTTATGTCTAAATGACAGGTTTATACACTTTTACAGTATAAAAACACTTTAGAAATATCAATAAAACATCCATTAGAAATTTTAGTCAAAATTGCAATTGTATAAAAAATGAATTTGTTACAACAGAAAGTTAATGCCAGCCTCAACTTAAATACTCTTAAACCCTTAATGCTGGATCGCAAATGTTTAGCTAAGAAGATGCAGAGTCTATTGCCACTGATAGAAAAATTTGAATGGACGAATCAGAACGATGCCGTTTTCTGTGCCTACTGGAACTACTATGCCAAAGGCTATAAGAATCCTCCAGCAAATTTACGCCGACGAATCGTACAGAATGCCGACATAGTGAAATATGTGAAGGATCAAAAGACGGCAAGTTGGTCTAAATTATTAAACAAAAACAAACAAAATCGCTCAATAAATTTGTTGGAAACGAAACAAGTTGACAAAACAATTTATGAGCAGTTTTTGAAATGTTTTCATCACGGCAACTCAACGAAACGTCGCAAACGTGCTAACAGTGGAGTGGATTCTCCGTTCTTGACTTGGAGGCAAGCGCAAAATGATATATTAGAACAAATTAAAGAGACTCGAAATCCATACGAAGTGGCCCGCCTAAATGTGAAACTTAAACGCCTTCAAGAACTACAAACCCCAAATGAATCGATTCCTCCCAGACTGCTTAATTCGAAAAGCTGCTTAAAGAAATATTATATATTTAAAAAATAGGAAAGCTTTTTTAGATGCGCGTCCAAAAGTAAAAGTCCCAAATTTCTAAAACAGAACAGAACAAACAATTTCAGAGATCCCAATTGTAATAATATGATTGATAATAAGCTAAAGCAAACATCAATGTATTGAACAAATGTAAGCAATGATTCAATTTATTTGACAAACTGAAATAGTTTTTAATTAGTTTGCAAACTTGTTGAATTGTTGCGTAACAGTTTATGGTATAAGAAACAATGTAGTGTTAGGGTTTAATTTGATTATAATAATAAACTATTATTAAATTTTAAATGCCAATCATCCAATCAATTCTAATCCACCCTTTGTAGGGCTTTCTGTCAAAGTGACAGTCAAGAATACACTTCATTTTTACAGAAAAATAAGATATTAGGTCTTCAAAAATATTCGAGCTTGTGGTCAAAATTGTAAATATGTAAAAAATGAATTTACTACAGCAGAAAGTTAATGCTGACCTTAACTTGAACCTAGAACCCTTAATTCTGGATCGCAAATGTTTGGCTGAAAAGATACAGAGCCTATCGCCGCTGATAGAAAAACTTGAATGGAATAATCCGAACGATAACGTATTTTGTGCCTATTGGAACTACTATGCCAAAATTCATAAGAATCGTCAACTTGAGTTTCGTCGACGATTCGTAGAGAATCCTGACATAGTACGATACATAAAGGATCAGAAGACGGCATCTTGGTATAAGCGATTAACCAAGAACAAATCTCGCTCAATTAACGCTTTGGAAACCGATCAGGAAGTCGACAAAACAATTTATGAGGAGTTTTTAAAATGTTTTAATCGCGGTAGCTCAGCAAAACCTCGCAAACGTATACTCAGCGAGAATGATCAGTTTTTAACTTCGAGGCAAGTTGAAAAAGATATATTAAATCAACTTAAAGAAACTAAGAATCCATATGAAGTGGCCCGCTTAAATAGGAAACTTGAACGCCTTAAAGAAACGCAGACCCCACATGAACCTGTTCCTCAAAGACTGATCCATTCGCAAAATAATGTTATTGAGCAGGTAAAGAAAATTCCTTCAAATCTGCCAGAGCTAAACTTAAGAAAAGTAAATTCAAAGCAAAGTCATAAAAATAGACCATCTTTAAATGAGGCTAACTTAAAAGAAGAAGGTACTAAAGACAGACAATCATTATTATCTAGAAATGAACAAATTGATGAAGATGAACAGAATAAAAAACCAGTCGATCATGTAAGCTTATATAGTCAAAATAGTCAACGCAAACACCATCGCAAGAAAGCTAGGCCTATTAAAAATTCTAAGACACCATCTACTACGTCTAGTAAAATACACAAAAAAGAAACTGCAAATCATAAACCAACATCCCGTACACCCTCAGGTGTAACTGTTCCAAAAATACCTTCGAATAGGTCAGTTTCAAAGAAAAAGAATCGTAGAGTTCTGAGAAAAACCACACCAAAAAAGAACTCAGTAAACAGTGAAGAAGAAAGAATAAGTTTTCGTTTGGATAAATTTACGTTTAGAAGAAAACCATTACCAAAGGCCTATCAGGATAAACCGTCTCGTGAGCAATCGATACATAACAGCGCGAGAAATTCCATATTTGATGCATATTTGCCAGCATCAAAACGATCTTCAAAAAATCTTACGTCCATTGATCGTCCAGAAAAATTACTAGATATCTCTGAGCCAACCCAATCTAAGAGAAAATTAAGTAAGGAAACCCCTAATTCGCCTAGATTTAAGCTAATATCAAAAGACAAGAAAATAACCAACAAAAATCCCCTTACAAACGGAGACCGTTTAGAAAGAATAGTCGATAAGTTATCGGGCAAGATTACAAAAGGCCATAATAGAACAGATAGAAAATCTATTGATTCTCAATATTCGATGAGATCCAGCTTTACACCGCGCACAAAATCCAGCTTAATTGCAACGGAATATAATCTAGATGAAAAACAAATCAAGTCCTTGGAAACAGTTAAACAAATAGAAGACGAACTTCATGTTCCACTTCAAGATCCGTTGTTAGGCACAGATGTAAATACTGCACACTTGGACATAGAGGGTTTAATAAACAGCTTCATGTTGGATGGAAGCCTACTGGATATTCTCAAAAGTCGCGGTGCTTCGGCCACTCAGCCACTTAAAGAAGAAAAGCGCGAAAGTGAAATTAAAGCAACTAAGCCATGCAAGAAAAATATCGCAAGAAAACAGTCAAAGGTAATATCTGATCATATCGTGCCCTCCCATCCTCATCCTGTCCAACCTGTTCATCCAAAATGTGTCTATGCAGAGTGTGATCTCTGTCAAAAGATGCGACAACCTTTCGTTAACAAATCCATGCAACGCTATATGCTAGAAATGCAGAGACAGCGTCGCAAAATCGAACTACAAGCCTATTACAGACAGATGATGATGCGAAATTGTCTATTGGAAAAGCAGCTACAGAAACTCAAGCCGGATATTTGCGATTGTATACTAAATCGAAAGCTAATTTGCTAATGAATTATTACAGCAATCTCTATGGCTTGGTGCTTTGACATTGCTTGACAAGTGAGGAGTTTCTTAGACCTCAAGCAACTTAAAATTTGACTTGCATTGTCAAAGTACTAACAATAGAAGCTTTTAGTTTGTTAAAATACCTAGTACTACATAGCAAGTATTTGCTTTAAAAATATATATTGTAATATAATTGTGGAGGAATGCGTTTAACTTTTATGTTGCAACATTTTAATATATTTTTTATCAGCAGCATCACTGCATGCCTGAACTTTAGCGTTTCACCCACACAAAGCATTTGACCTATCTCAGTTTTTATAGCAATATAATACAGTAACTGGATTTAGCATGAATTTCACAGCGGGCGCAAAAGAAACCAGCAAAAAAATACACTGCAAATTTTTAATCTAAAGCGAAAGCTTTTAAAAAATTTGTATAGCACAAAATAAGCTGAAAAATATTTTGTAAAATTTTTAAAAATATAAAATTAAATAAGACAAACTGAAATAATTGTTGCAAGTGTAATTTAACAGTTTTTTATGCACAGTGTACAAACTGCGTGCGTCAACAAAAAAAAACTCGGTCAAGTGCCTCAGCACCAAGAGTGAAATAAGTGCATAAAAGATATGAGCGGTTTTAAATAATAATAATAATACTAAAATAAAAAGCAGGCACGCCAAATGCAAATAAAATGATAACTAACTCGTTTCTAGTGTGTTAATTTTTATGTGCGCCTCTCGCTTTATTGTTTGTTTTATGCATGCGTTTTATGGCCTTAACGGCGCAGGAAATGCGCTGAAAAGTATGCTATACAAATTGCAGCAGCAGCATTAACCCGAGCTGGAAGCGTCGGAACGTGGGCGACTTTGCCTTGAGGCTGCTGTGGGATTTAGCACGCTGGGGTGCTGATATTAATGCTGATGACAGGTGTTGCAAATAGTTCAAATGGCGTATCCCATGCCGGGATTCATTTACAGCCAATTAAAGCAGCAGCAGCAGCAGCAATAAAAGCAATTCAGAGAAATGCAAAAATGCATTAATCTACATGAACTAAACTGGCCATCAAGGCTAATCAAATCTAAAACGCAACGTGCCGCAATTAAATGCGACAAATTGTAAATTAATGGAATTTAACACGTTAATTGCTGAACCGACCACAGCAGAAATTAAACGGATTATGGCATGGCCAGCGAATTTACAATGAATTTAATAAATGCCACTTGATAAAAATAAAAATATGCAAAACTGTATGCGTTGAATATTTGCATGCATTTTTATTATTTTGTGGCCTTTTCAACGTTTAATTAACTTTATTTTCAAACGCGGCGCTTTCAGCGAATTTCCAATTATTTTTCACAGGAATTTTGTCTACTTTCATCAGCGTTTCGCAGCGGATTTAATAAAGTCACTTAAAAGCGACGCGCTAAATCACAAACAGCCACGCGATCCTATTAATGCTCAAAATTTCTCAATCAAATTTCGACCCAAAAAAATAAAAAAATAAAAAAAGAAGAAGAAGTGTGTTACGGCGTACTTATACGCCAATCAGTGTGCCGTCGACCCACGTAAATATAATTATGCCAGCTCACACACACACACACACACACATACACAAGGGGAAGGGGCATGCCATAGACAAGCATCAATCAATCATACGCAGCGAGCCAACGTTGCCATATCAGAAAAATGTTGATGATGCTTCTGATAATCACACGCACCACGCGAATGCCCCACAAAAAAACCAGAATATTCGGAGTCGATCAGTTGGATGAGACCGATTGGAGAATACCCTGTAGCTCATATTTTAAATAAAAAAATAAAACTTTGATGCATCATATCTCAAATGATTAGGCATCGATTTCTGAAGACATATTTATGTAGATAGATTTTCATCTATTTAATAGTTAAACATAATTCTCATTGTGGGCAGCAAAGGCGTGGCACCTACCTACATTCCGATAATGAATGCTCTAGCTTTTATAGTTTCTGTGACCTCAGACGGATAGACAAACAGACGGACATGACTATATCAACTTAGCTCGTCTGATCAAGAATATATATAGCTTATAAAGTCTGCCACGCCTCCTTATAGATACGCATAAGGTTATTCACCCTGTTTTCAAACATTTAACGGGTACAGGGTATAAAAATGAGACCCCAAAGAGAACTCTCACACACACACATACGCCTGGCTGCCTTTGAAATGCAAATAAGTGTGGCTCTGTGTGTGTGTGTGTGTGTGTGTGTGTCAAGCGAATTTTGTGTGCGAATTTTCTACACAAAGTCGCAAATCAAAATGCACACGTACCTTTTAGACGTCGCGGGGGACGCCAACAGCGCCGGGGGGCTGAGGGGGCGAAGGGTGCCGCTTGGTTGGCCTTCAGGCCGCCTCTTTATCAGTTGTTGTAATTGCTCCGCTGCTGCTGTTGCTGCTGCTGCTGCTTGTTGTTGTTGTTATAACTGTTACATATATTTCTTGTCGCTTGTTGCTTCTTTTCGAGTAAATTTGTTCGAGTTGGCATGTGAAATAAATCAAGCAAGAGACATATAAAAAACACACGCACAAAAAACCACAAACCAAACACAAATACCAAAAGCGAACAAGAAGAAGAAGAAGGCGTGTGATACAATTTGCAAGAGATTCAAATTTATTTGATTGTATAAGTGAAGAGCACATATTTTCCTTTTGCATTGATTTCATTGAATTTTCTTGGGTTTCTTGTATTGTTTGTTGAGTTGCGTGTCAAACATGGCCTGAGCTACAGTTACAATTTAAGCTAGAGATGAGCAGGTTTACCTACAAATAAATAATAAATGTTATCCTACTTATGTTCTCACTGCATTAAATTTTAAACTCTAATTGACATTTTATTGCTATTAATTTGATAAATAATAATAGCATTATATAGTTGGCTGTTACTGCTAAAAATTAACTCGAATTTATGACCTATTTACAAAGTTATTGCAAATATAGTTCATATTGCTATATAGTATAGTCTGTTTATAAGGAATTTGCTGTTTGCTGTGCGCTATGCATGCGTGAAAAGTGTAAAATCTATACGAACTTCCAGTAAAATCGAATTGAATTGAATTTGATCGAAGGTCGCATTTACACGTTGAAGTTACTTTGTGAATTTCGCATATTGCTTACACCTTTTGTGAATTGTAATTCGATATTTCATTTTATTTATGCAATTTAATGATTCTAGTTATATGAACATTTTTGCAGTCAATTTATTCCGATAATACAAAAAAAAAATACAACAAAATTAAATTTAAAGCGTCAGCAATTACAGTCGTAAATTCTGCATTTAAATTGCCATTTTGCAACACTAAAACGGAACGCTCGTGACACGACAAATCTGTCATCTCTAGTTACAACTGTAAATCACTGTGTACATTGTTTATTTGTGTTTGTGGGTGTAGAATATGTGAAATTGATGATAATGTGCGCCTTCCAAGTATTATAGTATGTCTACATATGGTAATATTTTCTATTTTTTTTTACACTTTTATTTTGTTTTTGAGAATCAAATAATTGCCCAACACTTAAACACGCGCTGCAAATCACATTTTCACAAATGCCAATAACACACAAAGGTTTTTCCGCTTTTCATTTAATGCACAAGTATTTTTGATAGATATTTAAGCATTTAATGAGATTGTAAATTATGATTTTCACACACTTAAACTGCACATTCGTATGCACTTGGGGCATGCAACATTGTTGCTGGCAACAAGACGCAACTTGCACTTGAACTTGTTGCCCAGTTGTGGCATTGCTTGGCCCTCTCTTTTGGCCGATAACGCACAGAGTCCCACAGGCATTCAGTTATTGATAGGATGGATTGAGGAACGCGTCCGTTACCCAGTTAATGCCACGTCCGCTTTTCGAAGACACTCAACAGCAACTGTTGCAAATGTCGAAAAGGCAACTTGTGGCTGCCCGCGTTGCAGCATCAGCCCAACAACCAACAGCAAGCACGTGAGCTTTCGCAAAAGCTTTTGGCTTTTGGCTAAACTGTTGCTTGCGCTTCGTGCCTAAGAGAGCGCACTTAAGAGAGCCGAGGACCGCAAAGAGAGCCAGCTATAGCGAGTAATTGTTCAGTTAATTTGGCTTTATTAGGCATTACGCCAAATTAAATTGGTTTAAGTTTAGAAGGTCGAATTAAATACTCAAATTGACAGCGTTAAAACCTAAAGAAATACATAAATAATCAGTTTAAAGCTCAAAACTTGAACCAACAAAATTAAAATAAATATTCAGATAATTCCAGTTTTAATATTTTTAAGTATAAAATTATTTTTATTTATTTTTATAAAGAGCTAATTTTATGAAAATTGATAAAAAATACAATATTAATACATGAAAAGCGAAGCTGATATAATGCTAAAAATTTGAACCAACTGGAGCCAAGTTAAGGTAAATATTCTGCTAGTTCTCAGAAAATTAAGAACATTGAACTACATTAAAATCTTAAATAAACATAATGCTAAAAACTAAATAAGTTCTCTGTAGTTCTAAAAAAAAAGTAATAACGGCACAAAACCATATTAAAATCTTAATAAAATAAAAAGAAAATTATGCTCAACGCGCGTATTACAAAATTAAAGTAAATATTTAGATTTGACTATTTTAAAATCTTAAAAAAATATAAATAATATAGTGCTAAAAGATCCATCTAAATTAAAGGGAATATTTATATACTTTCAAGTCAACAATATCTAATACTAAGTAAATAACAATATGGTTGCTTAAATATCTTTAAAAACGCAAATAATATAAACTTAAAATCTCTCAAAAATTTGTTAAATTTAATTTTGCTATTTTAATAATTGTAAGCAAATTATTTACCATTTTTAAATGCATAAACAACGTAAAGTAAATAATGTAAAGTTTAGCTTTAAGTTGGCTTTTAATTTAATTTAAGTATTTTTAGCAAACTTGGCTAAATTTGTTTGCTTTATGCACAGCCTGCACTTGATTTTAAACGGAAGCTTTCAGTCGGCCATAACTTAATTTATGTGGTATTAGTTTAGTGCTTAAACAAACACACACACACAACAGACACACACACACACAGCTGGGGGCGTTGATGTGCTAACGTGGACTTTGGCAAAGCGACACTTGTCAATCCTAACGGTAACTCACACACACACACACACACACATACAGAAAGCGGAAAAGGGAGAGTGAGAGAGAGAGAGAGAGTGCTAAGCCGGAGAGCTTTCAGTATTTTGGGCACAAACAAACGCCCACATCTATTAGACCTCGGCCTCGGCTGAATGCCACAAATATATTTGTATATCTCTCTTTAAGTGCGTGTGTGTGTGTGTGTGTGTGTGTAATGGGCTACAGGTGCACATGCAACAGCATTGGCAACAGCAAGTGCCACAAACCGATGCCGCTGCTCAAGGTTCCATGCTCCAGGCTACAGGCTACGGGCTCCAGGCTGCTGGCCAGCGGCTCTTGGCCAGGCCAATATGCCAGCACATGGGAAGGACGCACGTTTGGCAAATTTGTCGAGCGGAAGGACGCACGCCTGGCTAATTGATAGAGCAAGCAGACATTGAGACGCCGCAGAATTTGTTTTTCCTGCTGCCATGAAAAACAGCAGAAAACGTTGCGAACTAAAAGAAGCGCAGAGAAAACCAAACTCAATTATATGCGGGCAGATTAAACACACATTTAACTGATACGCTGCGCAATAATAAGCGCGTAATTAAATTTCCAGCAGCCGCAAGTTCATGGCGGCGCCAACGACCATCTTGCCAAAGATGGCGGCGACTTCCGGTAACTGTACTTTCTGCGTTTGGTCGTTCATTGGCTTTTTAATGGCCTAATTTGGCCACGTTTGTATGCCTGTCTGTGCGTCTTTCAAGGTATTTCTGTATTTCTTGATTAGCGTATTATCGCATTATCGCATTATCTATTTATACTAATTTTAGCTGCGCTTTATGGAGCTCCGGCTGCTGTGTTTTGCACACAATCACGCTAAATACACTGTCAACCTATTATTAATGCTGCACAAAGGCTATTTATTGATTCTGAGCTCTCATTGAGCCGGTTGTCGCTGCGATTAGCACGTGCAGCTGATTGCGACAGGCGATTGTTAATCTAATAATTTAAATTAAGCAGTTACAGCTGAAATGCGCATTGTAAATGCCTGAAATTAGCTGATTAAATAAAAAATAAACAAAAATACAAATAAATATATTATAACAAATTAAAAAAAAAAAATTAGGCTTATCAAAACTAGTTGATTCGCAGCCTTTCTTTTGTTGTCCAAGTTTTTTTTTATTTATACAAATATTTAAATTAGCTTTGGCGCCAAAACACATCAAACCTTGTGTGTTCGAACAACGTCCTGCTCACACGCACGACAACTGCATAGCACTCTCTCGTTTCTCAGGCCGGCGCTCGAGCTCAAACTTGTTCGTCAGCTTGTGCATGCTTACAGTAACTGTACACAACGAGCAACAGATGGCGCACTAGACATGACAAACGCAAACTACACATAATGCTATAATGAAAGCAATTTTGGTTGTTTCAATAAATAAATTGCATACATTTTATTAAATAATTAACTTGCAGAATTTTTGCATTTTCTATTTGCACTGGTTAATTCAAATAATGCCTATTTGAGTGTAAACGGCGAGCAATTCGTGGGCTGTTAAGCGCACTGTTAACGCTTGTGGAGTGCGTACTGTTGTGTGAGGAGCACAAGCTGCTTAGCGTAACAGCACACAAATTCCGATACCGATAGGCTTGGCATCGATGTGCGAGTTCAGGCGCAACATAATAATTTCGCATCTCTAGCGCTTTATACTGGTTGCTTTTTTGTTGCCTGTTGTTGTTGCTTGGGAAATACAATTAAAAATTGATTGCGATATTTAATTATTCAACGTTGCTCGGTAAGTAGAAATAGCGGCATACGCCGGCCATAAAAAACAGGACAGATTTTGCAAAATTTGCGAAAAACGTGCTAAAAAGGCAATTTGAAAATAGCGCGTCACGAGTGTGTGTGTGAGAATGTGCGTGTGTTGGTGTGTAAAAATGCGCTAACTGCAAAAGTAATAAGAATAACAAAATTAAGGAATAATAACAATAAGAGTTGATTTTTTTCTGATTTTTCTTTTGGCAGCAATTGGACAAGAGGAACGCGAAAGCTAGCAAAGAAGAAGCAGCAGCAAAAAGAAAATTTTGCAAGGTGTTTGCGTGTGTGCGTATGTGAGCTGCGTGCGAGTGTGTGTGTGTGACAACGACGACTTTGCTTCTGCCGCTGCCTCTGCCGCTGCTCTGCTGGTGCGTGCGCGCAGCACACACATACACGAATACACACGCACACAGTGACAACGCGCCGTCAAGGTATTGGTGTATCCTTTGGCATTTCTGCGAGCTTAGTCGGACGGACGGACGTGTGCGGGAGAAAAATCGAAGAGGAATTTACCGCATAATAAACAAGTGCAGTCGAGCATCGGAAGCAAACGCGAAAGCAGAGAAGAAAAGCACACAATGGAGAAGAGAATAGAATTGGAGAGACGCGCACGCAAAGCTAACCAGGTAAGTTGCTTGCAATTTTTTTGAGAAAGAAGCAGCACAAAAGGGAGACCAAAAAAAAACGCGCAAAAAATAAATTTGTCATTTTTTCTGTTTTTGTGGTATTACGTGCAACAACAACAACTACGCCGTAATATGCATAAATCTAGTTTCAATTTGTGTCGCTGTCGACGCCACAAAAGCAGCGCGCAAGAAGAAGAGCAAGAAGAGGCAAAGGCAAATAACATCCATCGTGGAAAGAAGCAGAACAAAAAAATTGATCGCCATAAGCAAATCACACACATGCACACATACACATGCACGCGCCGCCTCTGTTTGCATGTGTGTGTGTGTGTGTCGCGAGCAGTGTTGCCATGTGCGCGCATTTTTGCGCCTTCAACTGCCGTTAGCTGCAAATTGCAAATCGATTTCAATTAAATTAATTAATTTATGCAATTAATTAAACGCACTAAATTTTGATTTTGTGCGAGCTTTTGGCGTGCGTTAAATTTCCGTTAATTTCCGGCGATCGCCAAAAGTGCGGCCAGCTGGCAACGCTTTTATAATCTCTGTGTTTGTTGTTGTTGTTGCCGGCCTTCGCTGTGACAAACACTATGTACGTACATACGTATGTATGTAAGTACGTAGCATGCATACATATGTTTGTGTGTGTGCGTATGTGTGTTTATGTGCCATGCTGCTTGTAATTTCAGGTTATTTGATACCAAAATGTATCTATAACAATATTATAGCGCGCGCATCATACGTATGTACGTACGTACATACATGCATACATCGCTACATACTTACGTACATCTGTACGCAAGCAGCGCACCAATACAAAGACAACAGCCAGGCCACACACACACACTAAGAAGCAACGTGTATGCACACAATAATCGACACATTCTGCCGCTGCCGCTGCAGACTGCGCAGTCATAAATACGCTCTCAACACACACACACACATAAATGCAGGCATACATACAGACATCTTCGCTCTTAGGCTAGACTTTTGCACAGTGCAGAAAAATAATAAAAAGCAGAGGAGAAAAACCGGCCGCCCCAAACGAACGGTACTTGCACTGTTTACATGTATTTCCCCCCTGCCCCTCCCCCACCTCACATTTGCTAAAGAAGACGCTGCAAAACCTGTGTCTCTTCTTCTTTGCTTTCTTTTTCGTGCATGGCAATTCTGTTGATTAATAAACATGCGCTCTGGCAAGGCCTACTCAATAAGGCAGGCAGAGGCACCCACAGCCCTCCCCCTCCCCTCCCCCTTTTGCCACATGCCACTCGAGCGCACCCCTGACCATGCACAAGAGCAACACAGCTAGCGACAACGCATACATACACACGTGCCTAGCCAAAGCTTAGCTGCGTTTTTGTGTGTGTGTGAGACTCACACTCATGCACACAGTTGCAGGCACTTGCTTAGCTGTGTGCGTGTGCATGTAACTGTCCAGCAGCACAGTTGAGTGACAATTGCAGTGTTGCCAAATGCGCTTTTTTTCGCCTGTTCTGACTGTTAAAAAAAAAGCATTGAGAGAAAAACTGTTAAATACGGTTAAATAGCAAAATTGGAAAACTGAATTTAGTTTTTTTTTTTTTTTTTTGCTAATTTTAAATAGATTAAAATAAAATAGACTTGTTGCCGTTAATATTTAAATTAAAAACTATTTTTGTTTTTACGAATTTTCTTTTAAATCTTTGTTTTTTTGCCCTCCCCGCCAAAAAAGCTTTTTTTCACAAAAATAATTTGGCAACACTGTTTGAGAAACAATTGTGAAACTGAGTGGGGGCGGGGCCTTGCTCTAGGCTGTAATTCAACTAATCTGAAATCAATTCAAATTTAGCCTCTGACACGAATTTACACATCTATTTAAATTGCGCCGACCCCCCTGACCCTGCTTCTAATAATTCCTATCAGCAAACAAACAACAAATACACAAACATATTGTTATTGGGGTCGGTCTGTCTGTTTGTCTCTGCCGGCTTGTTTCGTTCCACAAACTGCAGCAGTGTTGGGCTTTGATTTTCCCCCTCTCTCTCTCTCTCCCACCTCCCCCTCCCATTTTGCTCTCAAGCGTTGTTTCGTTTCATTTGTTTGCAGCACGCGCCTGCCTGCCATCTTATCAGCATTTGCTCTTTCAATGCCCATTTCTCGCGCATTCCGCTTTGTGGCGCGTACGTCACACGTACACGCGCACACATGCATGCAAGCATACAACTACAAATACATATACAAATGCACACGGCTGAAAAAAAGCGATTACATAAACGACGCGTCGTTGCCACTTTTTTCAAGCGCCAAATGGTCGACATTTTGTTTGATCTCAGCACGTGATTTGTTATTACCATTCTTAGCTTGGCCGCCATTTTGTGTGTGAGATTTGCATTAAAAAAATTGCGTTTAATCGATTTTTTTTGTTTCGCCTTTTGTTACTCATTTCGAGTTTGCTTTTTTTGTTGTTTTTCTTTGCGCTTGTTCTGCCACACGGTCACACAGACATGGCGGACTGTCGGCTGGTTCGCTGAATACACAGGCAGTGTGACCAGACCGCCCAACGCCAAGAATGCCAGACTGCATAAAATACCAAAATAGATGCGTTTGCCATTTGAATCAAGTTTGAAATCGATTTGGTTTATATACCCTGTACTTATTAAAAATGGTTAAAAACGGGGTTAATAACTTTGGGAGAATATATGCAACAGTCAGAAAAAAGCGTGACACGCCCACTTTATGCCCTAATCGATATAAAAAACCGAATAACAAGCGCAATATTAATCATAGATGATAGGTATTTGGAATATATTCTCTCTACTATAATATTTATACATTCTGAAACGCTCTTTAAAATCGCTTAATAATTAAAATAATATAACTTATTTTAAATCAGATCACAGAGCTGAATCTGGACAATTGCCGGAGTACAAGCATTGTTGGCCTTACAGATGAATATACCGCCTTGGAATCATTAAGTTTGATCAACGTGGGCCTTACCACACTTAAAGGTTTCCCCAAATTGCCCAATTTGAAGAAGTTGGAGTTGTCCGATAATAGAATTTCGAGTGGCCTCAACTATCTGACGACCAGTCCAAAGCTACAAACCCTCAACTTGTCTGGTAATAAGATCAAGGATCTGGAAACGTTGAAGCCATTGGAGGAGTTCAAGAACCTGGCGGTTTTGGACCTATTCAACAATGATGCGACCCAAGTGGAGAACTATCGCGAGAAGGTCTTCAAGATGTTGCCATCCTTGAGCTTCTTGGATGGGTAAGTAGCTCCAATCGGTTACAGATAACATTATATACTAAATGCTATATCTTCTATATGCAGTTTCGATCCCGATGATGTCGAGGTGCCGTCGGAGGGCGATGACGACGATGAAGTCAACGGCAACGAGTCGGAGGAGGAAGGTGTGTATGAAATGCAAACAGAATCATGTTTAGGGATATAGAAACATTCAGTAAGAACTACAAGAGATTATAGATCATTGGTCATGGATCATTGTCATGCTCGAAAGCTGTTCATCTAAGATTTAGCCACGTTATCATGCACATCTCAACCATCAGATTCTGTCGCCTTTCAGATGAGCGCAGTGCCTTCTGTTTAAATGGTTTAGAGATCGATTTAGACGAACTCGAGGCGCTCGAGCAGCGCGTTAAGGCCAAGAAACAAACGCAATTGGCGTCCAAGCCGCCGCCTGCGCCGGACGACAATGAAGTCGACGAATTAGATGAATATTTAAGAGAATTGCAGCTGAAAGAGAGAGAGACAGAGGCAGAGGCAAAGGCAAAGCAAGAACAGCAGGCGAATCGAAGCACAAATTTTGCAATTTTACTCTATTGGTTTTTAGCAATATTAAATCTGGCAAATGCCACCTATTGTAAGCATTATGTGCACTCCAAATTCCCGATTAAAACGTAACATTTTCGATTCTGTTTGCAGTTACTGGCGACGATGACGAGGAGGAGGGCGAGAGCGATGAAAGCGAAGACGAGGACAACGGCGAAGTCTCGCTCTCCGAGGTAAGTAATATCCGAAATACTCCCCATTTCTGGTACTAATAATTCCTTGTAATTTGCAGGTTTATAACGACGATTTGCAGGAGGATAACTCCGATTGGGAGGAAGGCGAGGGCAACGAGGACGACGAGGAGGAGGATTCTGATATCGATGATGAGGATAATGAGGCAAATGAGTCCGCCGCATCGGTCAATCCCAATGAGAAGGAAGCCGAGAAGCCAGGTAAGCCTTAAAGCCAATTAAAGTTAAGATCTGCAGAGATATAATGCAAGTTTTTACCTTTGCAGAAGAGTCGCAAGCCAGGGGCAAGAAGAGAAAGCATGATGGTTAGACAGCATGATCTACAACCGTATCGTCTTTGTACGTTATAAATTTAAAGAAAATACACCCACACACACACACAACATACACACACACACACAGACAAACTACACATCATATTTTGATAAAAACAAAAGAGAAAAACCACAAAAAAAGATAATTAAGAGAAGGGTCCCATTAGAGAAGAAATCCTTTTGTTTCGTTACATTTTAAGCTCAATATTCTAAACAAAAACAAAACCCAAACACAAACCCGACAAACAACAAACATTGTAATAATCAAAAGCAAAATACGAAAAGAACATAATTTTAAGCAAATTACTAAAATCACACAAAAACCCCCAATTTAAACACAACTATTATAAAAACCAACCAAATTTAATAAGAAAGGAAATCCCCTACAGAGAACCCAACAGAATTCTAAATAAGAAAGTTCCCATTAATTAATTTGCATTCTCGCTGAACAGATTTGTAAAGTTAAGTTTAAAGAAAAGAAAATAATAAGTATCTAATGATTATTGATTAATGATGATGTCAAGTTTCAAAAAGAATTATAACAAACAATTGTGCCCCAAATTAATATACACTTCTAATGATGTTAAATTTGAACAAACAGCAAATTTCAACCGATTCTAATTTTGTTTAATTTCTTGCGCTTTATGCGGTTTCGTTTTACATCATGTTTACTGCTAAGAAGAATTTTTATTAACTCTTAAGTCATTCCTTTTGATTAAACACATACATTATAAATATACAAAATTAGTTAAGATCCAATTATAATTATAATTTATACACACACACACACACACGCACCCCCTATGCATTGTTACCCATCATCAGCTCATAGATCGATCAGATTCTTAACAATTCTTCTTCAGATATATCCAGCAGTAATACTATGTTTTAAGTAAAAAGTGTATGGCAAAATTACAACCCGAGTTTTTGATTGCGTTCATAATAAGTTTGTTCAGTTACAGGCAAATTGTATAAACACCGCAAGCGAAACCGAAATACATAAAAATTAAATAATTTTAACAAATGCGTTTCATTTTCATCCAAAATGTTCAATTTCTTACAGCCAATAAGCAGAATTGTGGCCAGAAATAGCCAGATTCAATTAAAATAAAAATATCTGACAAAAAAACCTAATTTAAATACAAAATTAAAGCAAAAAAAATTAATTGATTATAAAATATTTTCAAATTTATTTATGTGTCAGTAGAAAAATAAACTAGCTAAATTGACAATTGGCAAAAAGAGCAGATAGCACATACAATTTTTTAATTGTTTTTTTTTATTGAAATTAATTTTTTATTTTTAAAAAGAAAATTTTATTTATTCATTTAAATTTAGCATTTAATTCAAATGGCATCGATGCTTTGGCCTTGGCATCGATAACCTCTCGATAACGCGCGCTTGCCAACACCGCTGCTGTCTGTGTGCGTGTGTGTGTGCTGCTGTGTATGCCCTGCTCAACACTGGCCGTGCTGCAAACATGCGCAAAAGAGCAAGCAGGCGCGACGCACAGGCGAGAGCGAGAAGGCGACATTCAGCCAGCGCCGACTACAACGTCGCGACGCTGTCGACGTCGTCGACGTCTCAATCGTGAATCGTCGCTGCGCTGGTGTGCATACGTCCACGCGAACTGCGCTGCTTGCTTTGCTGATTCTTGGAACAAATTTCACCGTTGGCAGCGACTGCGGAATAAAAATTGAACGTCGACGTCGCGACGTTTCTTCCTCCAAAGAGGCGCAACCAAAATAAAAACAAATCAACTAAACACGAAGGGTGCCTGCGCGCCAATTATTTAACAACAATTAGCAAACGAAAGAAACAAAGTGAGTTTTAAATTAACTATTTAAATTATACACACACACACACACACACACATGCATGCATACACACACACACGCACACACATTTGCATTTGTATCTAATTGCTTGGTGTTTCTCTCAGTGCACACCCTAAGTGCAGCCATCGAGATGGACAAACTGGATGCCAACCTGGAGCAGCAGTTTGATCTGAATCTCATCGAGGCGGTCAAGATGAATCCCGTTATCTACGATCGCTCCCACTACAACTACAAGCACTTTGTGCGCAAGGCGCAGACCTGGAAGCAGATCGCAGAGACGCTCGGCGTCAGCGGTAAGTGAGAATTGAGAATAGATTTTGACTCCGGCGTAGTCTCCTCTGTAGCCTAGTCTCTGCCTCAGCCTGTGGCAAGTGAAATTCGACGACGTCGCTGCAAATTGATTAATTCTAAGCAGAGAGAGTGCTAGAGAGAGAGGGAGAGGGGGGCAGCGACAGCGCTGTGCTGGCAACTGAGGCGACATCGTCGTCGGCAGCAGCTGCGGCAGCGGGCGTCGGCAGCAGGCGGGCAGCAGAAGCCAGTGTACAGAAACGACGCAAAAGTGAACGGCGACGCGACGTTGACGCGGCAGACGATTGTGAAATCTCAGGAGCGCAGCAAGGGTTGGGCGCTCTAGACTGTAGAAATAACTAAATAGACTTGTGGTTTAATAATTATTATAATAGGCAAACATTCAGGTTTAGTTGCTGCAAAATAAATATTTTGTTTTATATTTTTCCAATTTATCAATTTAAATTTATTGAATCTTTAGGAAAATATGTTAATGCAATATATTCTAAATTTAACAATTTAAATTGAATTGAATCTAGAGAAAATTCCGCTTTAGTTGCTGCAAAATAATTATTTTATTTTATTTTTTTTCCAATTTATTTAAATCTAATGCCACTTGGGCGCCGAGCTATATATTTATTGCCCTCAGCTGCGCTCCCGACTGCGCTGTCGACGACGTGTTCGCGCAGTCAAGTTTTGAATTTGCTGTACTTTTGCGTCGCAGTAGTTGTCTCTGTCGCACACACGCTGCCTACGCCAGCGTTTATTTTTATCTGCTACTGCCGTCGCAGCTGCAGCTGCTGTCGACTAACACATACACACATTCACACGTATACACACACACACACACACACATGCACAGCGACTACCAACCGAACAGCTTTCATTTTGTTTGTGTGTATACCAACAAAATTTATTTGTATTTTTTCTGCATTCGTCTGCCTCCCCTCCACCCCCGGAATCAATCAGACCAGTCGGCATACATATACATATATGTATGTATGTGTGTACATGTATAGAATTATGCAAGCGTTTGAGGATTTCTTGTAAACATTGGCAACAACTTTTCAAGACTGCGGCAGATTCTCTGCGCTGCTCTGCTCGTCGCTTGGCAGAATCAACTCGTAGTTGTGGTCGACGTCGACAGCAACTGCAGCAGCCGCAGCAGCGACAGCGGCAGTGGCGACGACCGCGACGGCAACGGCGACGGCGGGTTTGCGCGACGCTCCGCTCGGAAGCTGCTGTCGCTGCTGGCGGCCACGGATTCAGCTTCAGTCTCAGCCGCTGCTGCTGCTGCTGCCGCCGTGCTGCTGCTAACGCTGCTTCAAGTGTCGGAAATAGGCAGAGGGGGCGGGGCTGACAGCGCGTTGACGTCTCGCGGTTTGTTTTGGTTTTGATGTTGACGTATCTACGCCAGGCAGCGTTGCCAGAAGTTGCCAGATTCAAATTGCAAAATATCTGCAAAAATATATTCAAATAAATAAATAAATATTAAAGTAAAGCAAATATGCACACATATTATTTATAGAAATTAAATATAAGCATAAATATTATTCTAAAATTGCTAAAAATAGCTAGATTTTCATTATAAAATATCTTAAAAGTAGCTTAAAAGCAATAGACAATATTAAAATATATATATATATATTTTTTAATTTAAAAATGTTTTTTTTTTAAGTATTATTTTGAAACCCGCCAAATTGGCGCCATGGTTGCCACTTGCAAATGCAGAACAAAAAAAATATTATATCACAAATAAAATTTATATTTACTTTCTTTTTAGAACAAAAATGTACAAAGCGCTGGAAGAGTCTGCGGGACAAGTTCGCGCGGGAAATGAAACTGTGCCAAGAGTCGCGCTGGCGGTACTTCAAGCAGATGCAGTTCCTGGTGGACTCCATACGGCAGTACCGGGAATCCCTGCTGGGCAAGTGCACCAACGGCAGCCAGAACGCCAGCCAGGTGGCGGACCCCACGCAGCAGCAGCAGGCGCAGCAGCAGACCGTCGTCGACATCTTCGCCCAGCCCTTCAACGGCAACGCCACGACCTCCGCACAGGCCCTCACCCATTCACACGGTGAGTTTAGAAGAGTTTAGCTAGAATATCGGGAAATCGTTCCTTGAAACATCCTCTCTGAGCGTTCGATTCACTGAGTTTCAGGAAAAAACCTATTATTCAAATATACTAATGATATATCTCATCTGATTCAGAAATAACTGTCACCGGCGACGCACAGCTGGCCACGGCGGTGGGCAAGGATCAGAAGCCATATTTCTACGAGCCGCCGCTGAAGCGGGAGCGCAGCGAGGAGGAGCACAACGATAGCATGCTGAACACCATCAAGATATTCCAGAACAATGTGTCGCAGGCGGTGAGCGCCGAGGACCAATCCTTCGGGATGGTCGTCACCGACATGCTGAACACGCTGGGCGTGCGGCAGAAGGCGGAGGCGAAGGTGCACATCATCAAGTATCTGACGGACATGCAGCTGCTGGCCCAGCACAACAAATATTAACTGTCGAGCTGTGCCGAGATGTGCCAACATCCTCAGTTGATGCAGCTGCTGCAGCTGGACAAGCTGCTGGATGCTCGTTGCAGCTACGTGTAGGAAACAGAATCCACAGAGAAGGAGCAGACGATCCCAGAGGAGTGGCGGGAGGGAGGGAGATTGGGATTGGCATAACGTCTTCTAGCAACTAAGTGTAAACAAAAAGTCAAACTAAACTTTAAATTTAGTTGTAAAATGAAAGCCCTACATTAGAAATCTTACATCTATAAACATTGAATTCGATTACAAAATGCACAAATCAAAGCTATGATTGATTTGTTGCTGTAGTTGCTGTAAATTGAACATTTCTCACCCAGTTTAGATTGTACAAAAAACTACAAATTAACAAAAGAAGGAAACACAAACTGGTTCTAGAAATATATTAACAATTACAAGTGTTTTTCATAATACAATTGTATATTATATATTTGACTACGATTTAGTTTAAATATATACGCCATCGGGTTTAGTTTTTTAAGTACCCCTAAGTAAATTTGTAAACACAAACGAAAAGCAAAAAACCAGCGTTATTTTAATTTCTTAAGTTCTGTTGGCAGTTTCATTTCAAATATCTACACAAATACGTAAATATTTGCATAAGTAATTTCTAGTTTTATTTTGGATATTTATTTGAAATCCAGCTTTCTCTATATTCTGCCAGATATTGTCCAACAATTCAATTTACATAAAACTTTTCGATGTGTATTAAATTAATTGTGCAATTATTTGCAATAAAAGATTTACAAACAAAAAAACGACAATTTCTTTTTCTGCTGTCTGGCTAGCTTTGTTTTTTAGTCCATCTGGCAACGCTGTGCGCGGCACCTAAACAAAAAACAGCTGACGCTGAAATTGCATACAAATTTTACATAATGTCGGTGTCGAGTGAAAACGCCGAGACAAAATCTGATAATAATGACACAAAATTAAGCGACGCCTGGGCCGTAGGTATTTAACCATTTAGTAGGGAGGTTAGTTAATGGAAATCCGTTGTAGATACGCCCCTGCCACCTCTATAAGGACGAGTACGACGATTGCACCAGCTTCAAGGCGCGCTTCCATCAATATTTCATTTACGGCCAGAACTCGGACTGTTCCCAGTGGCTGACGGACTACAAGCATTGTGAGCGTTATGAGAAGTCCAACGGGAATGATGTGGCAGCCGCAACTGCGATTATCGAAAGCGAGAAGCAGCGGCGTTTAACGCGTTTGCGTTCGCATTTTGCCAACGACACGTGGACGAAGCGGAAGGAGCCGCCGGGGGATTGGGCCAAGCCGTTGCCGGACTGGCTGGAGAAGCGCAATGAGAACACCTATCTGGAGCTGAAGCAGAAGGAGCTGTCGGGACTGGCGGTGCCCCAGGAGGAGGAGCGTTCCTTCTGCGCAATTATGTAAATTAAAACTAGAATGGGACTCTAGAATACCCTGTAAACTTAAATATAATTTTATAAAACTCTCACGAAGCGTAGCAGCAATGCTTCTTCTTCATACTTTTTTACGTGGGCGAGCGATGCAACGCCTATAATATTGCTCAGTTGATAACTTCTATATTTAATAACCGATTTAAATGCACTTTTTAGTATAGTTAAAAATCATAGGTGAGAGTGTATCTTTCAAATTACAACGTTCTATGTTGAATATTACGCTTGTTATTCGGTTTTTATCGATTAGTGTCAAAATTATGAAACAAACTTCATTTGCGTAGCTTTTATAGTTTCCGAGATATACGCACTCGTCCAGACAAACCCATTTTACAATGGGTACAGGGTATAAAAGAAAACAAAATAATAAATAAACGTATTCAAACAGAAGTTGGCTGGCAGTCTGGCAACGCTGGCAGCGAACAGCTGTTCGTTTACACGCGTGGGGGTGGAGATTGTATCTGAGGCTCTATAGATTTGTTATAGATATTTTCAGCTAGTTGAATTCCAAATTTGGCTAAACATGTTGAAGGGCGGCACTTTGAAGGCGTTGGATGTAAGAATTGTGCGTAGCATCATTGAAACAAGGTCAGCAGGTAAATGGAATTACATAATACGATCGTCAAGGCCTTGTGCTTACTGTAATATGAAATCATCAACAAAATAATGAAATTATTTCGTATTATTTATTAAGCATGACTTTGTTAAAAAACTATTAGTTAAATTTCCACACGCTATTTGCAGTTGTCGGAGATCCTACGCCAATGGCATCCAACGATACTACATAACGTTTAACGATCTTCGCAATAAAAGTCGATCCTATACCAAAAAAGAGCTCGTGGGGTGAGTCATAATTATCTATGGATATCTATTGATCTTCTATCTATATAATTAATATGATATCTCGTGCAGTTACTCCATGGAGGATATGTACCGCGTAGTCTCCGATGTCAGCAACTATCACAAATTTGTGCCGTATGTCAAGAGATCGCATGTGCATAGCGTGGATCGGGATGGACAGGGCTTCAAGGCGGATCTTATTGTGGGGTTCCCCCCGTTGAATGAGGCCTACACATCGCGCGTGACCTTGGAGCGTCCCAATCTGGTCAAATCGGAGTGCCACGATGGGCGTTTGTTCAACTACCTCTTAAATGAATGGAGCTTTAGTCCGGGCCTAAAGGACATACCAAACTCTTGTGTGCTGGACTTTAAGGTCGCCTTCCGATTCAGGTCTTTACTGCACAGCAATATAGCCAATCTGTTCTTCGATCTGATCTGCGATCAAATGGAGAACGCATTCATACAGGAAGTGAGGCGTCGCAGTGGCCCACCCTCGATACGTTCTCATGTGCTGAAATCAAATCGTTCCTGACACGATCAGTAATTGTAGCCCTAAGCAAAACAAAGATATTGTAAAGTTGGCAAACGATTGAGGCGTTTTATATAAGTATACTTTGTGTTACAACCAAACAGATGTAAATAAACTATTTAAACACGAAATGAACATGATACAAGTACAAGAAATTCAATCTAAACATAATGCCAGAGCTGCAGATCCATAACATTTTATCGGAGGGGAAAAAACACTTGAGCGGAACACTTTTTTTGAATGGTTTTAGTTGGTTCATCTAGAAGTTATTTATTGAATTTTATTAAGAAACTTTTTGATATATGTTCTAAAGTTTCTGTTGGTTTAAACCGGTTTCGGAACCAATAATTTTCTTTATTGTCCGCTTCGTTTTAAGGTTTGGTTCGAAGTAAATTAAATTTCGGTTTGCAGCTCTGCTTATACAGATAATTCTGCTCTTTTCATCCAGTAAACAGTCTCGATATTAGGTATACAAATAGGTTGAAGTGTTGTTAGCTTAATTGACAGTATTTCGGTTTGACATTCAAGTAAAACAAATAATTCGATTACAAATTAATGTGGAATGGCATCGTTTAAGTCGAGTATGCTTAATTTATATTAGACCTACATCAAATTGCTTCTGCTACGTTAATGCGACGGCTGTTCTGACGACCAAAAAACATGACAACTAAAAAATCAGCTTGAGAATTGAAAACTCTAACAACTAGAAGTATAATTGATGGGTTTATTGTTTATTTGGTAGATCTACTTGTGCTTAATATACAACTATTTACAATTAATTAAGAATATCGTGGGAGCAGCCGCAGCACAAACGTAGCAAAAGTGAAAGATATTTGATGGGCAGTTAGTATTTGAGTTGGAACTGTTTGCAGAGTGTTCCCCATATAGAAGTAGCTATAACTATAAATAGTATATAAGTATGTCTAACAGTTAGTTATAGGACTATAGTTAAGTATGCTAAGCTCTCTACAATGTTTATTTTATACAGGGCAACGAACACTACTTAGACGCCAATAAAAAAGGTGTGAACTCTACAGTGATATTTTGAATACCCTGGCGACAGAGATTAAAAGGTAGCAGATGATAGTTAATAGTTAATCGTATCTAATGCTAGGTAGATAAATGCTTTGTAGGGTTACTTAAGCTACGGCGTGCCGAAGTTCCAGTTACTATAGTAATACAATTAACTTTGCTGATATTGTCATAGGTGAAGAACGCGTGCAACTACTTAGAAGGAAACAATTTAAGCTAGTTTAACAATCGGTTAATCTTGGCTAAAAGCTAACGACTATGATTATGATACGGGTACGGATACGGATTACGATGATGCAATACAAGATATACACGAAGAAGAGCAAGGTACAAATACGCCTTAAGACTAACTTAAACACATAACATTAAGCACATTTCACGGACGAAATCAAATCAAGTTAAAATCGGATTCGAAATCAAAATCAAAATCAAAATCGAAATACAAAATTCGTTTGTAAATGTTGGGAAAGAATTGCATCCAGTTAACCATTTCGAATGGTTGCGCTAAAATATATCACGTCTTATTGTGTTGTGTGTGATTGCTTGAATCTCTGGAGCAGGCGGCGGGGCTGCCACGAGGCGGCAGCTGCCACAGCCGCCAGCTTTCTCCGCTCTCAGTTGTGTTTGGCCCGCTTGCCAAACATGTAGCCCTTCCAGCGCTCTGCCGTCTGTGCAATCAGCGGATCGCTGTCGATGGTGGCCAGCAGCAGCAGCTGATTCACATGCGTCGCATGATAGTCCCAGCGTGCCAGATTCGGCGCCACGCCCAGGCTGAGATGCCGCAGATCGTAGCTGGTGCCGGAGCCCGTGTCATAGAGCAGCAGCATCTGCTTCAGCGAGTGCATGCCCTGGGCAAACAGTTTGCCCGCCTCGCGTGCTATTTTGCCCGGCGCCGTGCTGTTCAGATCGTAGAGTCCGAGCAGCGAGTAGATAAAACCGTTGAGCACAAAGGACGGCGGCGTTGTGGGATACTCCTCGTACCTGCCAGGCAAGAAGAAACATATCAAGTAGAGCCAATGAGAGCCGGAGCTTTGCTTACCAATAGAACTTGTCCATAAACTGCGCCAGGACGCCGCCGTCGCGCGCATAGACGCGATACGGCTGCAGGCCTAGAGAGGCGGCTTTTAGATAGCGCGCATCTCCGCCGGAATGCCAGTAGGCGCGTGCCAGCACCGAGATGGCATGGCCCTGGCCCATGGCGGATATCCAGCCGGGACGCAGTTCGGCGAATCCGTTGAGACTGCGCCGCACCGGATTCGTCCAGCCGCCGGTCTTGGCGTCCTGATTGTGCACAAACCACTCGGCGGCGTCGTAGAAGTGCGCCAGATGATCGCTGGTGGAGAGCGTGATGTTGTCGTAGAAGCCGATGCCCAGAAACGATATGGCGAGCACCTCCAGATCGCTGCGTCGCACCTTGAGCGGCGAACGCTTGTCGCCCATGACGATGCCCTTCTGCACATCGATGTGCAGATCCCGTGTGATGTGGCGCCACCGATTGAGCGCCGCTCCGCCCAGGCCATAGTAGATGTTCGCCTCCTGCACGCTGAGCAGCAGCTCGGCGGCAATGTAGTGCAGGTGATAGGTGTGCTTGTTGTCCCTGTTGAGGACGGTGACCATGAGGCTGCTGCTGTTGGTCACCAGCAGCAGATCGACGCTGAGCACCAGATCCTGCGTCTGGTTGAGCTGCACGCTGATGGCGCTCTCGTAGCCGATGGTCGTCTCGAACTGGACGACGCTGGTGTTGAACTTGTGGTGCCAGATGCGTGTCATGTTGCTGGTCTTGGGCGTGCTCCAGTCCATCTGGTTGCCATCGGCATCCTCCAGGATGTGCACGCGAGGCGCCGTGTCCGTCAGATTCTTGCTGTAATGCGCCAAGGCGAACTGCGCTATCTGCGTGGGATAGAAGTAGCCACGCTTCTCCCACTGCGTGCTCACGGGCACGCCCTCCGCGGCGCTGATGCACTTGACCCGATCCCGCACCTCCACGTTGTAGTTCTCGAAGTACATGAAGACGCCGTGGGCGTCGTACCTGCCCTTGGGCAGATTCACCTTGGCATTGCTGTGCATCCAATTGAACTTGGCCGGCTCGTTGCCATTGGAGGTGCTCACGGCGCCGCTGATGTCGAAATACTGCCGTAGAAAGGAGAAGGGCACGTACACCTCGTTGGCGTTCTCGTCGCGCTTGCAGTGTATGCTGTACTCCTGGTTGATGGCGCACTCGATGTCCTGCAACGGTGCGATGGCCGCCAACTGATCCTGGCCAGCGCCGGAGAGCGCGTCCGTCCGTCCGTCCTGGCCGCGTCTGCCCAGCTGACGCACAAACTCCGGCGAGAAACTGAAGGCGGCACAGCGCATGTAGATGCCCAGTGTGATGACCATGACGGCCACGATCAGCAGCAGCAGCACGGCCTTCAGATTGAGCCGCATGATGATGAAGACCAAAGGTTCCCGCTGTAATCAGCAAAGCTTCGGTTAGCAGCTGCAAGCGATAAGCCAACTGTACGCACCTTTTGTGACTTGACTCTGCAGTTCTGTGGCTGCTGTTGATGATGTTCTTGCTGCTGTTCACGTTGCGTCTTCAGCGTGTGGGCGGTGGCAGCATCGCTGGCTCTGGCTCTGCCGCTGGCGTGCGTTGAGCGCTGCTCGGACATGCAGCTTTACGCTCGATCTATGTTGTCATCCTCTAAATATAACGCGCTCTATGAAATCGCGGGCATCGATTGCGATTTGGCTTCAACAGCTTGGGCAACTGCTACAACTACAACTGCTGCACCTGCTGGTGGCGCCTCGCATGTAGCACGTGCATACATATATATAATTAATGGGGTCGCAGCGACAAAAACTATTTTTATACCGAATGCATATGCTTTATTTTCATAAATTTATTACTTTTCCTCGCACTCCGAACCAACAACACCAACACTGGCAACTGAGAAAGCAAACACAAACACAAACACAACTGCAGCGTAGACGAAGAAGAGGCAACTAGCAGGTTTACACCGTGAACTTTTTGTTTTGTTCAAAGTAAAACGTTAAACAGTGATCGCAAATAAAAACATTTCTGCTGAGAGCGTCTATATAGGATATACTATTCATAAGCAGTGCCTTTTAAAATGTTTGGTTGAACATATTTTGAAATCTCCAATAAATACATATGTAAAAATATTAAATATTAGCAAACAATAAATAAATAATAATATACTATTATATTACTTTATTAATTTGAATAAATATTAAAAAAAAACGCAATTTGTAATTAGTATATTTGCAATAAATTTCTAATTTCTAAAATTGCAAATAAATCTTTATTATTCTGCAACGTATAAACATGTTGTTAGGCAGACGTGATGTCAGCTGACAAGCGTTGCCACCTGGCGCAACTGGGTTGCTGCACTTGTAAACAAATCCATATGAAATATTTAGCAAACAATTATTAAAATCGTCTTTTATCAATGAAAACTGCAACAAATCACCGTCCGCTATTATTATTTAGGCTAGTTTTGAGCAGATTTTGGCCAGTGAAAATGCGCACATGCGTTGCATGTTGCTTGGCAGCCCTAATCAGTAACTAATCAATAACGGGCAGCGGCTGCATTTGTTTACAAAAATCCAAATTATCTGTGACTATAAAATGCGCAAATTTAATGTTAAAACTTCGGTAATTGGCATAATTCTGCTGCTGACGGCAGCAGCGCTGCCGACGCTGGCGTCGAATGGCGATCGCACACAGTTTTTTCACAACTGCAGGCAGAACTGCGAGCGCACAAATTGCTCCGCTGGCAAGTATTCGACCTATGCACCATCCTATGGCGTATGACCTATGCCTTATCAACAAGTCTTTTTTGCAGATGGTCTGGAGATACAGGAGCAGGCGATCAAATTCTACGGCCAGACGATATTCGATAGGGTTTTCGGTTGGAGCTGTGCAGATGAATGCTCCTACGGCTGCATGTGGAGAACAGTTTTCGCCTTCCTGGAGCGAGGCTGGCCCATACCGCAGTTCTATGGCAAGTGGCCTTTTCTGCGGCTCTTTGGCATGCAGGAGCCGGCATCGGTGATATTCTCCGTGCTGAACTTCGCCGTGCATCTGCGCATGATAAGGAAGTTCCGGCGGGAAGTGCGTCCGGACAGTCCCTGCTACATATTGACGCACATCTTTGCTCTGGTAGGAGCTCAGTTCATGCTTGTGTTTATCACTAATTGTTGGTTCTTTGCAGACCTGCCTCAATGGCTGGATCTGGTCGAGCGTGTTCCATACGCGGGACTTTCCACTGACGGAGCTGCTGGACTACGCCTTTGCCTACTCGATTGTGCTCTGTGCACTGTACTGCATGGTCATGCGCATGTTGCATCATTACTCGCTGTTTGTTAGGGGCGTCATCACCCTGGCCTGCCTCTCCTACTACATGAACTACTTTGCGTACCTCAGCGTGGGCAAGTTCAACTACGCCTTCAACATGAAGGTGAACATCGTGACGGGTGCCATTGCCATACTGGGCTGGTTTGTCTGGTGCCATCGGATGCGACATCGCAGGCCCTACTCCAAGCGCATACTGCGCTTCTACATACTATTCGCCCTGGCGATGAGCCTGGAGTTACTGGACTTTCCGCCCATACTCTGGGTGCTCGATGCGCACTCGCTGTGGCACCTGGCGACGGTTCCCTTGGTGCCGCATTATTACCAGTGAGCAAAAAATTGAATTTACTCAGTAATTCTCCTTCCAATAATTTGCTTTTGCTCTTTGAAGATTCTGCATTGAAGATTGCCAGACATTGCGCAAGGAGAAGGTATTGGCAGAGAGTTATTCTTACTATAACAAGGACATCTAGATATTTAGGCATAAATTTAGCTAATTATTAGACATCATAAACGCTTCGTACTGTAACTTTTACTACGCCTCTTTTCTGTATATCAAACATTTTTTCCAAAAATATTGTAAGCGCCAAAAAGCCAATTTTAGAGGTTTCTATAACCTGTATTCATGACATGGCTATAATTTTAGTTTGCTTAGGAAAACGATACAGCTTACATTCTATTTGAAGAGCCGATATCCCAGTAAATAATTAGTATTATTTCTTGAAATTTTGAGTGTAGATGCGTTGCTTAATTATGTACATAATTGCATTAAAATAAAGGCGCTTACGATATTTGTCGGAGAGGTTTTATAAATAATAACAAATTGTATTCAACAGATATACATTTTATAGGCATTGATGTATCAAGCTGCTGGGAGAGCTATTTCCCTAATGCATCCAGTATGTTTCCATAATACTACCTGATTGTATCTCTTATTGTGTTGATTTTTAATATGTTTATATTACAAAAAACTAAGAACTACATTTGTCCACATTGTGATATCGTCACCGGCAGCTTCGGTTTGTTGTTGGGTCCCGTGGGCACATTCTCAATCTTTCTCATGATCAAAAGTCCATCCAGAACCCGTCCAAAGACCACATGCTTGCCGTCCAGAAAGTTGCACTTGGCACAGGTGATGAAGAACTGGCAACCGTTGGTGTCTCGGCCGCTATTAGCCATGGCCAGCAGCCCGGGGGAATCGTGCTTCAGCGTAAAGTTCTCATCGCCAAAGGTATTGCCGTAAATGCTGGTTACGCCCGTGCCATCGCCTTGGACAAAATCCCCGCCTTGTATCATGAAATCCTTGATGACGCGATGGAAGCTGGCGCCCTTGTAGCCGATGGACACTCCGTCCGGTCGGTACTCGCCCGTACAGAACTGTCGAAAGTTTTCCGCAGTGCGTGGCACAGTATCTGCAAACAATTCAAATATCATGCGGCCAATTTCCTATAGGAAAAAGCAGGAATTAAATTAAATTAAATTAAATTTTCTTGCAGCATTTTCATTTACCGTTGTGCCCACAGCAACATCCAGAAAAACCACCGGATTATTGGAGCTGCGCAGCTGCGATTGAATTTGATTCCAATTCGGCATTTTAATTTAAATTTTTATTTAAAGGCTAAACGTTTAGTAAATGCAAAGACGCCCGGCACTTTGGCTGTTTTGTTTACGTTTTGTGGCGATAAAGCGCAAACTATCGATTGACAGTCGTGGCGTAGTTATCGATAGTGGCAACAATCAGCTGTGCCACGTGCTAGCGGCATTTGTTGTGATTTTACTCGTATCGGCAGAAATATTCGTAAATTGTTTACCAAAAAACAGTGTAAATATTAAATCGATCAAAGGTGAGTTACGCTGTAATTATTCCGTATTATGTCACGCCTGCAATTCTGCAAATATTATACAAAATCCCCTCGGCAAAGGCGCAATTTAAATTGTTGACTTGAAATCGCTGATGTTTGCCTATTCAAATGCAAACAAACAAGGCAAATTACAGGTGAATTCAGGCGTCTCCTACTCACCCGAAAGCTGCGCTTTGCTCTCAAAAAGCTGCGCTCAGCTTTGAAAGCTCTCTCTTAAGCTCAAAGTCCCGCTGAAAGCCAAATAGCAAACTCGAATAGTTCTTAAGTATAGTTGTATTTCTTGTTATTTTTAAAAGTTTGCATTTCAAATGCTGTATATGTAAATGTTTGTTTATGTTTATAAATAAGTGAGCTTGCGACATACGAAATTAAATTTTAATTAGGCGTACGTGCGGTAATAGGAACCCAACAAATAAATTACATAGTATGAAATTCAGCAGCGCAACTTAAAAACTATATAAATACTCGATAATTTTGTGGTAATAGGCCTCATGTCAGTTAATACTATCTACAGGGAGCAAAAGCTCTGAAGCTTTCAATTGCTCGCCTCGTCCGTATCCACATCGGATATATCCTTCAGTTTGGTAGTGTTACCATTATTATTGTTATTATTATTGGTATTATTGTTGTTGGTTTCATTATTCTCTGCGGCGTCTGCGAAATTCTGTTGCAATGTTTTAGGATCCACCACCAGAATGGGCGTACAGCCATCCATAAGGTGTTCGCTTTGGCTCTGGAACTGCTCCCGAGATATGCTGCGGGTGAAGGAGAAACGCAGAGATTTGGTTCTTGTCAGCTTCTTCTTGATCGGCGGCTTGCCTGCCACCGGAGGCATGGGCTCTGAGCTAGTGCGTTCCGTTTCCGGTGTGGCCGGAGCGGAGCTCAGCTCCAGCTGGGCATCCCGCAGGATTTCCTCCGCAAAGCCCTTGATCTGGCTCCAGGCGTCCAGTATGTCCTTCTCCGTGGCGTGCTCGTAGGTGACGCAGAAGCGTATGACGTAACGTCCGTTGAACTTGGCCGGAGTCATGTGCATTCTGCCGGAGTGATTGATCTGCGCCAGCAGCTGATGGTTGGGCTCATCGCCGGTTCTATAAAAGAGAGCAGTTTAGTAAGGATTACGATTAGGTATATTTCTGGAACCTACCTCATGCGGAAACAGACCAATCCCAGATGTACGTCGTTGCGCACCTCAAAGCGTTCGTCCTTGCGCACCAGCATTTCGAACTTCTTGGCCAGCACCATGTGATTGCGTATGTACTCCTGCAGTCCCTTGACGCCGTAGGTGCGGAAAACAAACCAGAGTTTCAGCGCACGGAAGCGACGGCTGAGCGGAATACCGTAGTGTCTGTAGTCCACGCCGTTCATGTGCTCGTGCCGCAGATAAAGGGGATTCACATTGAGCGCGCTCTTCAGCGTCATCACGTCGCGCACCCAAAGCGCGGACGCATCGAAGTTGGTCAGCAGCAGTTTGTTGGGATTCGTGTTGAAGGAGTCGGCGTACTCCAATCCGGCGGAGAAGACGCGCATCTCGGGCAGAATAAAGGAGTTGCCCGCATAGGCGCCATCCACATGCAGCCAGATGCTGGACACCTTGCGACAAACCTTGCCAATCTCGGAGATGTCGTCGAAGGCGCAGCCACCGGTGGTGCCTACCGTGGCAACCACAAAGAACGGCGTCAGGCCCGCATTCACGTCGTTCTGTATGGCCTGCTCCAGCAGATCCACGCGCATTCTGCCCCGCTCGTCGGCATCGATGATGCGCAGCTTCACCAGCGCCATCTTCGTGGCCTTCTCAATGCTGGAGTGCGCCTCCCGACTGGCGTACGCAATCAGCTGTGGCAGGAAGACGCTATCGTGCACCGCGGTCTGTCCCTTGAGCTCATTGATGGCCCTCGCACGCGCCGTGATCAGCGAGACCAGGGCACATTCCGAGGCGGAGCCCTGCAGGGCGCCTCCGCCGGTGCTGCCGGGTGCATCCGAGACGAAGGCCTTGGGCAGACCCAAGGCCTTGGCATACCAATTCATGACGATCGTCTCCAGTTCGGCGGCAGCCGGACAGCTGGCCCAGCTGAAGCCAATGGAGCCGATGGCGCTGCTCAGCATGTCGCCCAGCACCGAGGGGAACGAGTTGCCCGAGGGGAAGTAGGCGAAAAATTTCGGATGGTTCCAGTGCACGACGCCCGGCATGATCTTCTGCTCAAAGTCCTCGAGCACATCTTTGAATGATTCGGGCGATTGCGGCGCGTCCGCTGTAAGATAAACAAAATAAACAGAAGAGTTAGAGCTGGCCCTGAATACTATATATCTGCTATAAAATAGATATATCTTTTAGCAGCTATAAAGCTGCTGCACGTATCAATATTTATGGTAAATTCTTTGTTATTTTTGGCAGAAAAAACACAACTCAATCTCCTACCTGGGCTGTGTGTGTGTTGGCATAATTAATTGATTTGTTTAGCTGAACTATAAAGCATGCGGTATTCAAGCTGATGTAAATATTTAGTTTAACAGCGCGCAATTCGCTTGAAATTCGCTCGAAATTCGCCCGAACAAAACGAAATCATTGCAGATCTTCTGACCCAACAACATCATCAACTTTATGCCCCAAATTGTGCCCACGCCACGGCAGATATTTGGCTATAGCCTACAGTATATATACATATTATTCACGGTTACTATGTGGGCTTATGGAGTATTTTGTATTGTATTTTGTTTGTTCACACTGAAAACAATTAGTCAACATGAATCCACAAGTATCTGAAGTGGCCTGTTAAGTATCTGTCGAATTTATTTGAGGTTTGTTTTTTATGTTCCCCTCGGCTGTGATTTGTGAAGTGATATTTATATAGTTATTTTGCGCCTTGCGTTTGCTAATTTGTTTAGTAGCCTTTAACTAATTGCTGTTTATACAATTCATCACATGCGTTTTAAATTTTAACAAGCTTCCAGGCCATAATTCGTTGTGGAATTTCGTAAACAAAAAAAATTATTTTGAAAAATTATTTAAAATTATATTTATAGTTAGAGCACGTCTAATATTTGTGGTATTTTTATACCCTTTATGGCAAATACAGGGTTATTAACTTTGTTGTTTTTCTGTTTTGGGTTTACCTGGCAACAGCTTTTTCAAATATCCGGGATTCAAAGTGGGCGCGACATCGCGCTCCTCAATATTGGCGCCGTATTCGCATATATAATCGATCACCTCCTTGCCGTATTTGCGAAACTCTTCGACATTCATCGTTTCTGTTGTCTGTTGTCGGTTATCTGTTGTTTAATTGATCTGTTAACACTTAATTAGCACTTGGCAATTGCTCAAAACACTTTTGCACTTGTTCACGCTGCTCAGTTCTAGGCAAGATATTTCTTTCTCCTATTTTTGGTAGCTTCTTTCTCTTCACTTGCGCTTCACTTCCGTTCACGTTGTGCTCGCTGCAGCTTCCTTTGCGCGAATGACTCGAGCTTGTCCGCTGCATTCGCTTTTATATCGTGAGCGTGCGCCGCGCTGTCTGCTCTCCCAAACGCTCTCTCACGCTCTCTCTCTCACTTGCTCTCGCACCTGGCATTGTTGTTGTGCTCGTCTCGTGATTACTCTCAAATTACGATGGAGTCTTTGGGAAACCCGTCGCCATTTGCCTTTTGCCTTTTGCCATTTTGTCGTTCGCGCCTCAAGCTTCAGTGCCTTCTCTTCGTGCCTTTTGTGTGGCTGTGTGGGCTGCTTTCGGGTTAGTTAAATATTACCAGACAATACAAAAAAATCCCTATCGAAAATGATTTTATTTTTCAGTTTATGCCATAATTATATGGTTCGTTTCATCTGTGCTATGTGAAGTCGAAGTCTTGTGTGTGTATCGTGATTTAAAGCTGATTGAGTCTTTATTAATAGCATATTACTGTCGAATACCATTTTAATTGGTTAAATTATATATTTAAGTGCATGATAGTTGGGAAATTCTACGGGTTGGTACAGCACACGCTCTACAGTTAGCATGATTCAGATCATTTGTTGGCATAGGTTCATCAATTGTAGGTGTTAGTCTGTCAAATTGTTGCAAGTTTTCCAAGTTCACGGAAAAATTCATGGCCTGGGTAAAATTTTGCAATTATTAAATTTTTCCATATTTTTCCACATTCTGTAATATTTCTGTACGAATGCTCAGATCTCGGAAACTATAATAGCTAGATCACTCATTTTCAAAATGTATATAAATAATATTTTGTAATTTATTTATTTATTTCAATTTAATGATTGAGTTGTCGTTTTCTTCTATCTTTTTATGTAAATTTCAATTAAACTTCAGTCTAATGATCATTTAATCGTAGTGTGATGTCTATCATTAATTTTAACACGCCTAATTGATTTTCAATAATTAATAATTAATTATTCATGCCTCTCTTGATTTGTGTCAAAATTATTTTAATTTCTCTATCCTACATATTTGGGGGAACTTTTTTCTTTGGTCATTCGCGAATTTCCAACTATTAGGGGAGAGAACGTGGCTCGCAAAGGCATGACAATTAACGGAAAGTGCCTAACTGATTCTCAGCCCATACCTAAGCTGATTACTTTGCCAGGTGTTAGATAATTTAGCTTTTTTGCTTATTTTACTTTTGGCAAACGGGGATTTACTCGTGAACGTGAAGTAATTGTACAAATAATCAATGTTATTCGAAATTATTAACAGTTATTGAGGTGCAAAGGGGCATGACGAATCGCGATGTGGCAACCTTGTGACGTAGTTGCCACTTCGATGGAATCTCCAACACAAAATGTAGCAAATTGTGTGCAAAATGTAATTGTTGCTGTATTTATTTGGTGGTGGGTGTACGAGTGGGTGTGTAAACAGAGGATGAATGCTTGTGAATGCACTATGAATGAATGAATGCCAATGCTTTATTATTCAGCCAGTGAAGGGGTGTGTGTGTGTGTGCTAATTAGCCTAGTAGCCATAAGTGCTTATATAATCTACCGCTAAACAGAGTTCCAGAGTTCAAATCCCACTTCCAGCAAATGCATAAATTATAATCAATCAACCCTAGGGCAAGCTCAAGCATTTTTGCGCCTGGTATGCTGATTCATAAGCGCACGCGTCGCATTTCTGATTTTTGAACTGTGGGCAAGGTGCGGACCAAAAACAAAATAAAGACAGACAGATAAACAATCGACTCGGAGAGGCATGACTTGACAGTTTATGAGCTAACCAGGCTGACGATCTTCGTTTGTCGGCTTCACACGGCTCGTTCGTCCGCTAAACTTTCATTCACAAGCTTGTGGCCAAGTTCGGAATGACGTCGTATGGCTAAAAATAGACGACGCATTCAGTTAACCCGGTCACACTTCAAACCGCTCGAGGGCCAGACCATCCGCCTTCTATTGATGTGGGGCCTGGCACCGTCTCTCTCATGTTTTGCGCGCGTTCGAAGCATTAATTATAAGATTTGCTTAAGCCAAATGCATAGTTGGCACGGACAAACACCGCAAAATATAACGAAATCTTAAAATAATCGCGAAAAACGTAGCTCATCTTTTTTAGCTGTAAACTGGGGATTAAAAAGGAATATATTTAGACAGCAAATTCGGGAATATTTTATATTTTGAATAACTTCTGCATCAACTCTTTAAAAATTAATAAAACCCCGCTTATGAATGCATATTACTTAATTTAGTTTTATTTTATTTGAAGACCCCGAATTTATTTCTAATAAATTTGTATATTCGTCGTCTAGTTATAGGACTCTCCTTTGTCGGTTGCCTCCGACTGTCTAATATTTTTAATCTCTTTTTTTGGCGTTCCTCTTTGGCCATTTGGATTTTCTGTTTTCATCATGGGCAGCGCGCTTGACAACAATCTATACGACTCGTAACACTTATTCATAAATTCTTTTCTTGCTATTTCATTCGACTTTGCCAAATCACAAGTTTGGTATTTCGTTTATTGTACATTGTGCGATATGCTAATGTTGTGACGATCTTCGGTTTTATCACCTGTCAATAATATGATTTATTCAGTTGACTTGCTTGAACAAATCGAGCGACAGTAGCTCGTAACTTTATCACCTTTTATAGGATTGTTAATTAAAAGCGTCGGGCCTGAGCATTAAATTTGGTTTTATTTTATTTTGATTACTTTTTCCATGTGGATTTCATGATTTGCCGAAAGTCGTGATTTAATTATGAACAAAAAACTGAAGTTTCTTGGGAATCGCTTAAGCATTGTGCGTGCGATTTTTATAGCATCCGATAAACATCTATTTAAGTTGGAACACTTTAAATGGCATAGGGCGTCGAATAATTACACAGAGTGCCAAATCAATTATGGCAGTTGAATGTGTCAGCTTTTCAAATTAAGAAAGTTACCGTTGTAAAGCCTTGAGTTACAGTTCACACAAATCTATGCACATAAAATTGTGAACTCCGTCAAAAACTTTACATAAAATCACATATATCATAATATCAAAATGCGATTAGTGCTGTGGTAAGATTTAAGGCCAATTTATATTCTTGCCTATAAGCTTAACTTGGTTGGTTTGTAGGTGGATCGTGATCTGTATTTCTCTGGAAAAGTATCTCGCAATCGAGCAGAGCAGCGTGAGCGGATCAAGCTATAAGGGCGTGGTGCGGGATTTGATAAAGAACTGGGAGGCGCCCATTGTTTATCTGCGACAATTGGGCTACTTGCCAAGCGATTATGTGGACACCTCGAGAGTCAAGCCGAGTTTGGATGCGCTGATGGAGCGCATGGAGCATGATGATCAAAATGCAGTAGTTGCAGATAAGATGCAATCGCATCTGCAGCAGAAACGCGAGCCCATTCAGCAGACACTCAAAGCAGATACAGTCTATCCCAATGTAGATCAGATGCTGGCCAATAGCCAAATGTTGAAGACCATGTCAAGTCAGGCCAAGATGCAAGAATTGAATGCAGCAAATCCCAGTTCCTCCCAAGCGCAGTCGCCTCTGCTAGGGATTCTTTTTGGCCAAGCGCAGCAGCAGAATCAACCGGTTAAGCCAGTGGACAATATGGAAAGTGATGCCTTCCTGCGTCAGTTGGTGGCAAGAACAAGTCCAGGGCAAGGGGAGAAGGCACAGGTACAGGCTGTGGTTACTAAACAGTCGCCAGTCATGGTGCTTGATATGCTGAATCAGTTTCACCCAGACAAATCCAGCGAGTTGAGTACGTATGGCACTCAGCCTAAATCCATAACTAAAAATTCGATCTATTCAATTTAATATAGTCGCCAGAATCAGGAGAAATCTAAGGAAGCGGCTCAAACGTGGCAATATATGAATTGGAAACCTAAGCAGCAAATCGTGGGCGGTGGAACACCCCAGTATCTTAAATGGGATTTCGAAAAGAAAAGACTAAAAGAAATATCGCCTGTATTGAAAAACGCATACGTCGATGAAATGCTGCGTCTGTTTAGCAAAGATCGCACTAAAATTGACGACAAACCTTTGCCATAATTTGGTTTGATTTTTAAATGTTTATTGTATGAATTGTATTATGTATATTTCTGACTCATAAACCATTTGGCTTCTTGCATTGCTGCTGGTTTCGACGTCATGATTGGGGCATAGATCAGCTGCTAAATCTTGTGCTCGCTCTCTGTTTACGACATATTTTGTCCGTAATTATGGTCAGTATTTATGTTCCATGAACTGGGGGCAGCACATGTGCTTCCACATCCAAAATAAAACTATGATGCCTCAGATACAAAACACAAGGAAGCAGTAAATCTAACACAAGATAAGCAGCTGTTTAGTACGAATTTGTCATCATTACTTATTCTATAATTAACGGAACTATTCATTGCTGGGGCGTTCAGAAAACTATTATTAAATCTTTCATAGTTTTCCTTTATTACAATTAGCCAGTTTTGGATGCATAAAAGTGGTTTTGCTGAAAAGAAAAACCTATAAACATATAGAAGATATCTGGGCCATATGATAAAACTGTTAACGGCGCATAGTATGTAATTTATTTATAGATCATAGAGCAGCAACATAACTTATAGATGACCTTTTCGGAAGTTATACATAGTTATGGTAAATATAAGTATAAGCTAGATTTGTAGGGAAGAGATCTTGCTAGTAAATTGGTCTAGAATTCAACTAGGTTAGAGTATTGATTAATTCTTGCATATAAAGCTCAAATTTAAAAAGCTTCAATTTTGATTATCCCGAGCGGAGGATAATTTCCTTAGGACCAACGGAGATTTCCTTGGTGATTGTTGCGGCTGTTGTTGCAACTGTTGCTGCAACTGCTGCGGTTGTTGTTGTTGTGTTTGCTGATTGGAATGTTGCTGCTGCTGTGGCACATTCACAAAGCCCGTCTCATTCTCCGGCGAGGGCGACGAGCCGGCGCCGGAGTTGCGGCGTGATGAAGTGGGGCGCACATTGGTGTCCAGATGTCGGAAGCTGCAAGAAGCGAGGAGCAGAGAGGTAGAAAAAATACTTTTGGGTAAAGAGAACCTACCGCAAGGAGCAATTGGTGCCCTTCTCCTCGTTGTTGCTATTGAAGAGGAACGCCAGTGGCCAGGATATCCACGAGTTGTGATCCACCGAGCTCTGTGTGCGTATGATGGGCGCGCTGCCACGACTCACCACAGGCGAGGGCAGTTCCATGGATAGCTTGGGTGTGCCCGCCTTGTTGATGGCCGGATTGTAGATCTTGGGATCACTAACCATGCGCACAAAGAACGAACGCTTCTGTGCCAAGGTGTCCTGTTTCTTGCGATTGATTATCTCGGTGATCTCGTCGTGCTGCTCCTTCTCCAGCAGCTCGTTGGCAAAGTCCACAATGGTGTCCCAGGCAAAGTCGATGTCCTCGGCCGTGGCATTCTGGGCCACAGCACAGAATCGTATTATATAACGCTCATTAACGCTGGCCGGCACCATATGCAGTTTGCCCGATTCATTGATGGTGCTGAGCAGTTTCTCGTTCAGCTTGTCGCTGCCCTTGAGACGAAAGCAAACCAGTCCAAGCTGCAGACAAACAATAAACAACAAACAATAAACAATAATCATAATAGATGTCAAGCTGAATGTAATCTTGTCTCGCATAAAACACTTGTAATTCAAAACAAATCAAATTTTGAACGACATGGCGTATACGCAATGCGGCCGCGTTATTACGTATTCGGAAAAGGGAAACAAGTTCAACATTTTGTAGAAGAAATAAAAATAAGCGGGGCAATTGTATTTGAGCAGCTGTCAATTGGTGCGTCACTTTGGTATTTTTTTGTTAACAATTTGCTACGCCAATTATGCCAAAACACTTCATTTAACACTGAGATATTTGCAGAGTAGTTTCACTCAGTTTTTGGCATGCGATTTCGCACGTTCGCCCCTAGAAATGGTGGAAACAAGCTGAAATACTACGAAATAAATCCAAGACAAATTCAGTTTCATAATTTGCTTTTAGTTAAGACAAAGTCAATGTTATTTGCGTCAGCCAAAACAATTTTCCCAAATAAAAATCACTTTGATAAATGCTTTAAAACAGGCACAACAATAGACCTCACACACACACACACACCGATACACACCCACAATTTATTTGGGGCTATAAAAACGTGGACGGTGCTTTGAACTCGTCGCATGATTAATTGCATTAAGATCAATAAATGTAACTCACCTTGACTTGATTACAAATCTCGAAGCGTTTATCTTTGAGCACCAGCTCCTCAAAGCGCTTGGCCAATTTGATATGGTGACGTATATAATGCTGTAGTCCGGATATTCCATACGAGCGCAGCACAAACCTAGGGAATATACACAATAACTCAGTCTAACAATAGATGCGAATCACAATGCGATCTGAAGAATGATACAAATATAGCGAACCAGTTTCAAGTATAATTACAGGCATTTTTTTCTTAAATTCGTGGCATGGAAGAAATGAGATTGCTGCAGTAGTGTGTGCTTGAACAATCGATGATAAAATATAAGATCTATAAATATCGAAGAGTTAAATCATTTATCCTAAGCTTTTATTTAAATATTTTAGTCCAACAATCCAAAGTTTTTGGCTGATGAAATCAATCATTAAAATTAAATTGATGAAATATTTAATATAATAAATTTTTAAAGATAAAATATCTCTTATCTCTAAGATATGATGAACGTATAATAAACTTAATCTTTTAGTAGCTGTCAATTGTATTTTGTCAAATCAGCATTATTTTAAAGTACTAGATGATAAAGCTTTAATTTCTCAACTATCACAATGTAAATTCTGCAGACTCAGGCTCAAAGTTCGCTGATGATTTAGGTGTGACTCTGATGGGGCATTGTGCATACTTTTTTCGATTGTCTTCAAATATATACTATATGGTTTGTTTTTACAACTAAATCGCATGCAAATAACAAAGACAAATGCTTCAAGTCGAGTGTACTTAAAGCTAAGCAACATCTTTGCCTCAAGGAAAACAAAAATTGTATATATACAATATCTTTATTTGACAAGAGTCAACAAAAAGTCATTCACGCTCTTGTCTTCTAAGGGTTTGAAGCCAGTTTTTTTTGTTTTGGACTTTTTTTGGCGATGTAGTTTGAAAAAGTTTAGATGGTCTATGGGGTTTGTGCAATTGGGAAAATATGCATAAAGTATAGATATATTTTTAGGAGGATGGTTGAATCTTGGTATGGAATGTGGGATCAATTTGGGATCAAATAGACACCTATTACATTTTGTTTGGATTTTGCCATTTAAATCGATAAAGATTAAAATCTGGCAAGTATTTATTTTCGTATTACTTTACCAAAGTCAAGGTTGTCGGTTGTTGGTTGCCTCCGACTGTGCGTATAGAGTTTTGTTGTTTTTTTCGGGTGCTACATACCACAGTTTTAATGAACGAAAACGCCGACTGAGTGGAACTCCCCAATGACGATAGTCGATGGCCGCATCCGAATAGCCGTGCTTGAGATACAGCGGATCCACGACCAGAGCTGATGTCAGACGGATGCGATCGCGCACCCAGAGTGTCGAGCAGTCGAAATTGGTCAGTAGCCATTTGTTGGGATTCGTGTTGAATGAGTCAGCATATTCGATGCCCTGGTATTGGCGAATTGATTAGCATATCATCGAACGAATCTAAGTGGCGTACGCTACCTTGAGCAGTGGCTTCAGCTCCGGACAGATGAAACTATTGCCCGCATAGGCTGCATCCACGTGCAGCCAAACGCAGGGAAACTTCTTCAACTGACCACCGATCTCGGGCAGATTATCGAACGCACAGGAGCCGGTGGTGCCCAGCGTGGTGGACACAAAGAACGGCACCAGACCCTGCAGCTCATCCTCCTCCATGGCCTCGCCAATGGTCTGGCCACGCAGGCTGGCGTTCTCGTCCGGCTCCAGAATGCGCAGCTTCACAAAGCAGATCATGGCCGCCTTCTCCACGCAGCTGTGCGCCTCCTTGGAGCAGTAGGCCATCAGCTTGGACAGCAGATGCCCCTCCTCCACAAACGGATGCTGCGCCTTCAGACGCTTCAGCGCCTGCGCCCGTGCAGCCAACATGGTCACCAGCACACACTCCGATGCGGATGTCTAAACGCACAAGTTTAAATCACATGTGCCAATTTCGGAAACTATCTTTTACCTGTATCACACCGCCGCCCGTGCTGCCCTCCTTTAGGGCCAGAAAGTGATCCGGCAGCCCGATGGCCTTGCCCAACCAATCCAGCACAATGGTCTCCAGCTCGGTGCAGGCAGGACTGGCTGCCCAGGAGAAGCCAATGCAACCAATGCCGTCGCCCAGCATGTCGCCCAGTATGGAGGGAAATGAGTTTCCCGCCGGGAAATACGCATGAAATCTCGGATGCTGCCAGTGCGTAACGCCTGGCATTATTTTATCCTCCACATCGAGCATTATGCGATCCCAATCTTCGGGCTCCTCTGGCGCCTCAGCTGATTAAATTAAAAGCATTTTATTTTTAAAGAAAAAATAATTTAAAAAAAGTTATAAAAGAAATGGTTGAGAATAGAAGAAGTCCTACTTTCAGCTCCCATCTAATCAGCTTGAAATACTATATCCTTTTTGCACAATTTTTCATAGCATACATTTAGGCAACATGTAAAAAATCTCCGTTAATTCTTTAATATTTTTTTTATTCAACATAAACCAATGATCTTGACATTTTAAGCATATAAACCTTAAATTCCAAGCAATTGCTTTATGAAAAATCGAATATATCGTGGAAAAACAAAGACTTTTAGCGCACTATTAGTTAAACAAACATCGGAAATCATTAGATCACTTGGAAAACACTATTAAAACGCAACATTAAAGTTAAACAAGTGCAGTAATTAATTGCGGCATTGAGCTGGTGTATTCACCTCCAAAATTATGGCCACTTACATGGTAACAAATGCCTCAGATAGCCCGGTTCCACGCTGGGCGTAACGCGTCGTTCGCCCAAGGTTTCCAGATAATTGCAAATGTATTCGACCATTTCCATGCCACGTTTTCGAAATTCGGTGCTATCCATCGTTGCTCGTTTATTTATTTATGTTTATCGAAATGAATCAACTGATGAGCATGTTTGAAAATAAAATATATACGAAGTGTATTAGCAGCTAATTTGTTAGGGTAATTTTTTAGAGTTTAATTAGAAATTTCGAATTATTGCGGATATATTAATTTTAAAGAAGTTTTTCAACGGGTTTTCTAAATTCTGGTTTAGTCACTCATTGTTTTTTCACTTTTAAGTTTTTAATTATACCACATGGCTAATTTTTTGGTATTTAAAATTCCTTTTAAAACATTACATTTTAGTTTAATTTTGTTGAGTCGTATATTTTTAGAATTGTTTATTTGCCACGATTTTATACTTGTTGCTTTATGGCACAGTTTATGAGCAAATTAAAAACGTAATTTTATTATTTTCGGAATTGGAATCTTTTTTTTTTTGAACTCGAATTTTAATGCATTTCGTTAGCACTTGATAACTGCTGTTGCCACCGTTAGCTGCAATTTCACACCAAACAATTGCCACTTACTTTTAGCCGCGACTGTGAACCGTTGGCCACGACTTACAAACCTCAAATGATCCTGTCGCTGCGTTCTGGCCAGGAGCTAAGCTCGGTTCTTGCCTTGGCATCCGTAATGAATGCATACTTCAGCAGACATAATGACGATGATGGTACAGCCCAAAGGGGGCAGGGGCAGGCGCTGGAGGTGTGAGTCTTAGCCATGGGGTTGTGGGCGGGGGTGGACTGCAAATAAATGAAATATTTGCCGCGCACAGTGGTTGAATGTAGAGCAAAATGGTATAGATAAAATGCTGTTAAAATTATACGGCATAAAAAATTAAATGGGGTTAAAAAATCAATTTTTTTTTAAATTTGTAATCTTCTAAATTCTAGTAAAGCAAGGCAGCTAAAATTCTGTAATAAATAATTCCTTTTTTAAGCATTTTACTTTTACTTTTATTTATTTATTGCAGCACTATTCTAAGCATAATTCATTCATAAAACCACCATTTTCTTTTTCATATTATTTATAGTTCCTTTTTTACCAAGTGTGCATGGGTTTGTGTGTGTCTGTGAGCGTATTGGTATGTGTGTAAGTATGTCAGTGTGCGTGAAGATATGCAACAGCTCGAAGAACATTTTAGAGCCAAGGGTTTTTCTCAAATTGAATTGAGTCGAATGTTAAATCTAATTTAGTCCTTTGTTGTACTTGAGTGAATGATTATGGGAATGTTTCTGTGTGTGTGTAATGCATTTAACTAAATATATAATATGGTTAATTTAAGCTACGTGTTTTGTTTTATTGTGCAGCCACAAGTACGTGTTACACACACACACACACACACACACAAAGTCCCACAATCGTGTCCTTTGGCTGTTATGCCACACTCGTTTTATTAATAACTTCCGCACCAAATACAATTACACTAGCCAACAAAAACCAGTTTATTTGGTAGCTGAATGTTGTTTAAAAGTTGGGAAAATTATTAAAGATTTTTTTAAGCAAGCAAATAGCAAATAGATTTATTTAATAGAATTTGTTAAATATATTTATTATGGCTTAAACCTGATAAGTATTTTTTCGAAATCAGCTAATAATTAATAAAAACTGTGCAGTTTTTTATATTAAAAATTATTGTAAAATATATTCATGCTGATAGAGAGCAACTGATAAATATTAAAATAGATAATAAAATAAAATATAAAATAAATAAATAAAATAAAATATCATAGTATTTCAAAGCATAGTTTTACACTTGGAATTTCGGAGATTAAATGGCGCTCGTAATATTTAATTTTATGACTCTATAATTTATATATTCACAAATTTATTTTTTATATACCAATAAAAAAAACTGCGCCGTTTGCCTAGTGTAAGTTGACAAAACGTACTTGATAAGAATGACGACGATGCTGGTTGCTGATTATGATGTTCCTTGCTGGCAACGATGACGTTCTCAATGAGACAACTCGGATCAAGAGCAGCGCCTGTCATTTGGTATTTCGCTGGCATTCCTCGTAACATTCCAAAACAACGAGAGCATTTATATGGTCTGCGGCCCCATCCCCATCCCCATCCTCCCAACAATCAATTCCATATCCGCTGCATTGAGTATTGAGAATTGTCTGCTTTCTATAGGATGCGGGATAATTGTGGCTGTGTGTGTGTGACTGGGTCACATCAATACTACCCACAAACAGCCACGACTCTATGAAAAGTTCATTAATAAACTTTCGCTAGCTGCTGTCGAATTCAGTGATATGTCTATATAGTCTGTATATATCTGCATCTTACGCCCCCAAGTTGCCTCCCCTGCCAAATGTTGTTTAGCTTCAACAAGTGGCATGCTTCGTTATGCCACAAGTTCGCTCTCTAGTCCTCTGACTCTCAGTGCTGTCAGGCTTGTGTTGTCTACGGGCCCGACACCAACAGAATTTTGATTTAATGGGAAATTTCTGCTGCAGCCGTGCGCATTTAATTGCTGTAGAAATGCTTTTTTATTGACTTTTACTTCAACTTGCTCTTCATGCGCGCTTCTTGTGCGCTACTGCGTGCGGCTGTTTTGGCTTGAGCGAACAGTTTGCGACAGTGTAGCGAAAGAGTGGCAAGGGAGGCGGTGTTAATCCGTACAAAATGGGAAATTTCGCAGTTTATTTTACTGGGGAATTATAAACAATTTTTCTAATTTTGTTTAATATTATTTATTTATTAAATTCTTTTAATAAATATTTATTTATTATACCCTGTATCCATTAAGGCACAGAAGGAGGCGTGGCAGACCCTATAAAGTATATATTTCTTGATCAGAGCGACGAGCTGAGTCGATTTAGCCCTGTCCACACAACTATAGAAATATTGAACATAAAAAGTTAAACTACAAGTGAATATAAAACATAGAATGTTGTTATTTGAAATATATATTCTAGACCATAATCACTACCTATCCTGAAATGCACATTGAAATCGGTTTATAAACACAGGAGATATAAGCTACGCAATATTGCAGGCGTTGCCTCGCTCGCCCTGTAGCAGAAGAGAAGTAGCATTGCTGCTTGGCTTCGTATGACAGTTTTATAAAATTATATTTAAAGTATAGGGTACAGGGTATTCTACAGTCAGGCCTTTCCAACTGATCTGGCATGTCCAAATATTTTGGCCAAAAAACATGATCATTTTTAGAGCACCAAAGGTTACAGCCAGAGTCGGCAAAGTCGAGACTGAAAACTGGGGGAGCTGCTCTCGTCTCATAAAGCGGCAATTATTCAATTTGCAGCGACTGTCGTGGCAATAACTGCGCAAGACAGTTTACGAGTGGATTGGATGGCTTTTCAGGCTGCCTTTTAATATCCCACGCTATACATAACCACATATATATAGAGATAGATATATATATATATAGTAGCTACGGCTATACAGATGTTTGCACCTGATTCTGGTTCAAGGTTTAGTCCTCAAGGCAGTTAAAAAAGTAAAAAGTTTTACACAAACTAATCAAGTTTCGTTTTTGGCTTGCAGCTGAGCAACAAAATGATGCACTATCGCAAGGCGCAGAATGAGGAGCAGAAGCTGGAGAAAAGTGATTTACCCTTTGAGAATTGTCTGCCAAATGGCCACAAGGATTTCCTCTGGATGCAGGTCAGCTAAAACGGTTAGAAATCTCTGGATAATTGTTAATAACTCTTGACATTCCACTGCAGGTTAAAGGTGGCACCGAACTCAGCAATGTGGTTAGTTATGCTCAATCAGCGCTAAACTTGGGGCAATATCGAAGCGTGGTATGGACCGGTTCCGGCGGAGGCGTTGTGAAGACCATCAGCTGTGCCGAGGTGCTCAAACGGAGTTTTCCGCTCTATCAGCACACCCGCATGTGCTCCATCTAGTAAGTATTCTGTAATAGATAATATAATAGTTATTAAAGTGCTCTTTTATAGCGTCAAGGAACACTGGGAGCCAACGATGGATGGACTGGAGGAGATCGTGGTTACGCGCCAAATTCCCACGCTGCACATTCTTATGAGCTTGGACGAGCTGCCGGAGCATGTGGAGGGGTTAGCACAACAATACAGCTTAGTTTTTATATAATTTCATTATATAATTCATCATTTCAGCGTGCAAAAGCCCAATACAGTTAGCGATTTTTGGCCGCAGGATGAGGAGACAACTAGCAGATCCCAGGGCGCACATAATAAAAAACGCAGATCTGGGCGCCCTAAGCCACAACAGCCAGAGAAATCACAGCAACCACAAAAACCACAGCAACCACAGCAAAAAGAGATTTCAGGAGCATCAGCTTCTACGGGCTAATTTACATTTAAATAAAATTAATTATAAAATAACAAATAGCCTAAAATTAATATACGTGCTTCAGCCGAACAGCAACTGTTGATAAGTATTTAGATAAAGCTGTAAAAAATCGTTAAATAATAATCTATAAAAGCTGCCTAAAGTCTTCGTATGAAAGTAAAAGAATACTCTGTAAAATCTGCAATAAATTGCTTAAGAAATCTCTAAAAAATTTAGCTAAAAAGCGGTTTTAAAACCTTTAAGCCAACTCAAGAAAATAAGTTTATGAGCATTATTAAAATGCGTTTTATTTTGGTTAAAACGAAATCAAAAAACGATTGTTAGTATGCAGTTAAAGTTTATAATTATTTTGCTATTTTATATTAAGCACTTTTTATACCCTGTGCCCATTTGAAAAATGGGATAAACAGGGTTAATAACTTTGTGCGAATGTATGTAACAGGCAGAAGGAGGCGTGGCAGATCCCACAAACTATATTTAATTTTTTTTATCAAAATTTGTATGCGGAAATACTTATTACCTTTAGGTATATTCGTTATCCTAGCCCTGATTTTTATTGAATTTTTTACTACTTAGTTAATTACTTGGTCGTCTACAAACTGCAACTACCCCACGACATTTCGCTGTGTGCCTTGAGTAAACATTTACCGTAGAGAATTTGTGATAAGAGCTGCCACTATCAATGGCTAAATTGTAGTATTATGAAGCGTCTATTGTTGAATTTAGATTATATGCTTACTCTGTTTAGATAAGTGACTGCGAATCTAATCTGGATTGGCATTTATCAGCAACAGCTCGAGATGTGCGCTCCCAGGCAGCTAGAGGTCAGTGCGAAATCATGTTGCGTTTGGGACGCGTGTTGCGATCGGCTGCAGTGCAGCAACTGCGCTGCCGCAGCGCCAGCCAGGCGGCGCCTATTGCCAGCGCCGTGGGAGACGCGCTGCCCGAGCACTGCGATGTGCTGATCATTGGAGGGGGCGGCATGGGCGCCTCCTCGGCCTATTGGCTGAAGAGCAGGGCGCAGCAGCGGCAGCAGCAGCTCAGCGTTGTCGTTGTGGAGCGGGATTCGTGTGTATGTAAAGATAATATATATATATATATGCTCAACTGATTGATCTATTCTACTATAGTATACCAGCGCCTCCACTGTGCTATCGGTGGGCGGGGTGCGTCAGCAGTTCTCGCTGGAGGAGAACATACAAATGTCGCTCTTTGGCTATGACTTTCTGTCCGATTGCCGGCGGCATTTGGGCGATGTGGAGCTGAATCTGCAGCGTCATGGCTATCTGATACTGGCCAGCGAGCAGGGCGCCGAGACGCTGACGCACAACTCCAGGCTGCAGAATCAGCTGGGCGCCAGCAACGAGCTGCTGACGCCGCAGGCGCTGCGTCAGCGCTTCCCCTGGATCAGCACGCAGGACATTGTGCTGGGCTGCTACGGCCTGGACAAGGAGGGCTGGTTCGATCCCTGGGCCCTGCTCATGGGCTTCAAGAAGCAGGCGCGCGAGCATGGCGCCAAGTTCGCCAACGGCGAGCTCATTGGCTTCGAGTGGCAGCCAAATGGGCAGCTCTCGGGCGCCATTGTCGCCTGTGGCGATGGCGCCGAGCGCAGCATCAAATTCAATACCTGCGTGTTGGCAGCGGGCGCACAGTCCGGGCAGGTGGCGCGCCTGGCCAAGATTGGCAGCGGCCAGGGGCTGCTGGGCGTGGCGCTGCCGGTGGAGCCTCGCAAGCGTTACGTCTACGTGTTCAATACGCAGGGCAAGAATTGCCCTGGCCTGGGCACTCCGCTGACCATTGATCCCGATGGCAGCTACTTCCGACGCGACGGCGTGGGCGGCAACTTCTTGGGCGGACGCAGTCCCTCCGAGGAGGAGGAGCCCGACTGCAACACGCTGGACGTGGATCACGGCTACTTCGAGTCGCATGTTTGGCCCACCCTGGCCACCCGCGTGCCGGCCTTCGAGTCCGTCAAGGTGCAGAGCAGCTGGGCGGGTTACTACGATCACAACAGCTTCGATGCCAACGGCATCATCGGCAGACATCCGCACTACACCAATCTGTACTTGGCGGCGGGTTTCAGCGGCCATGGCATACAGCAGACGCCGGCCGTGGGGCGTGCCATTTCCGAGCTAATTCTGGATGGCAGGTATACGACTTTGGATCTGAGCCGCTTTGGGTTCGAGCGCGTGGTGGCCCAGCAGCCGATGCTGGAGTCGAATATAGTATGAGCCGTGCTTGGTTTTGCTGTTTTCGATTTATTGTAATTTCTCAGTTTGATAGTAAAGTTCACATATTAGTTTTGGTACAACTGCGTTGACTTTTTTCCCATGTCCATTTCCATTTCGACTTGCTTTCGGTTTTCTTTTGGCATTTGTTGCGAAACGACAAAATACAAATAATTTCGATTGCGTCTGTGTTTTGTGTGTGTATCTGTATCTGATGCGTGTCTACATATAATTTATTTAAATTAAGAATCTAAACATAATCATAATAATTATAAGTTTACGGAATAATTACGATGCGGAGCGGGGCATTTGAATAACATACAACAAATTTGCAATTGAATTTCTCTTCTGTACGGTTCGGTTCTGTTCTCCTCTCTGCTCAAACATTCTGAAAACTGATGCGTTTGCCTTGAAGCTATTAGTAATAATAATGTGTATATATTATAAATATGCTTTATGTGAGTTCTGTATGTTGGGTTATGACTGCTGCTCCCTCTGCTGCTTGTCCGACAATTGTTTTCTTATGCCTGGTATTGTGTGTATTTATTCTGGGTGTTATTTGTTCTGGGTTATCTGCTGCTGAGCCTGAGCTTAGGCCTCGCTCTCGCCTGGAGCGGCGTTCTCGTCCTCGTTGATGGGCACGATGAGGTTCTCCTTGGACATGAGATTGTATTTTGTGACGAAATGCGTAAATCGGTGGCAAAGATACGTTTCAGCCTCAAACTCGTCGAAGATGCGACGATGATGAAAGTACGCATGCGAGAATATGCGATAAACGCGCCGACACACCGAGCCCAGCTTGGTCACCGACGACTCCTTGATGGATACTCTGCGTAGGGAACAGGGAATAGATCAGAATAGTTCAGTTTCCTGACGGATATATGCAGTTATGCTGTTTAGTCACCTGCTTGGAAAGTATTTGTTGCTGTTGAGCAGACAGGCGGCGCCGTCGAGGGTGTGGCGCGTGTAGTCGATGGCGGGGCACTCCTTGGGCGTCTTGTGGGCGGCACAAAGGAATATCCACTGATCGGTGGCCGTCATCTGGGTGCACGTGGAGGGCGAGCATTGCTTCTGTAGGCGCACGGCCAGACCGTTCAGCTCCATGCAGAACTGCCGCAAATGCTCGTACTTCCAGACGCCCTCGTCCTGCTGCTCCGGCATGCTCAGTATGAGCTCCACGTTCGAGGGATCCCGCTTGATCAGCTGCTGTATATACTGCTGCACAGCCAGCGTGCTGTCCATCTCGTCCAGCGGTTCATCGGGCCAGCGACAGAAATCCTATCAAGTAATCGATTAAGCTAGATTGTTTTTCTCAGTGTAGTGTGCATGGCACCTACCTTTGCCTTTGTGCCTGGTCGGTTCCTACGCAATATTGTCGAGCCGTCAGCCATCTTCATGTTTCACCCCCCGCCTCAGCCGATAGAAAGGAGGCAGCACCTACAACGCACCAACAAACTCTGCCTATCGAATTGAATGCGAACACTGCGCTGTCCGCGTGGCTAGCCAATTGTTGTTGTTCGTTTGGGCAGCTATTTTCGTTTACACATCTCACATGAAATTATTAACAAATTGTTTTCCAAAACTCTGCGCTTTGTGCGAAAAAATTTCTGACAAGACTGCTACATACATACATATATGACTGCGTTATCGATAACACTCACTGCTGGCTGCGGTTCTGGGTGGCAACTCTGCGCCAGCCAGGGCTGCAGGCCTGACGTTATCGATTAACCAGACCAGTCGTCATCATCATCAGTTCGCCTGCAAAACTCGCTCGTCTTGAAACTGCGTATTATTATTGAGTAATAATAATAGTAATAATAATAATCGTTTAAAAGGCATATTCACACAGTGTTCAACAGGCAATCGGCTGCAGAGATGTCCTACGCATACTTGTTCAAATACATCATCATCGGCGACACTGGTGAGTGTTGGACAAGGACAGACAGACAGCCGGACGGACGGACGGACAATTTCCATATGAGACGGAAAATTGCAGGCATTTGTCATGCGAGGCAGCGCAACAAAGGCTAACAAAGCGCAATAACTGCGTTCTATTGTTGATAACAAATTGGGGCTGCAGTTTTTGCCCATCGACTTCAGTTGGAGGCGCCCACGCAGCCCAAAAGGAAAAATCAATAAAACCATAACAACGCCTTTTACGCAGGGCCAGAGAGAGATAGCAAAGGGATGCAGAGAGAGGGAGGCAGGGAGGGAGGCAGAGAGAGAGAGCAGCGCGGGCGTTACTCCACACTGAAGTTAACTGTTAACAGTTGGCGTTTGTTTTGTTGTAAGGTGGGTTGAGGGGGTGGTGAGTAAAGTGACTCAAGCGCTGCCCCGCCCCCTCTCCTGCTCCCTCTCTCAATAGCTACGCCAGCAGAATTTTGCATAAATTTCGATGTTCGATTGGAGCAGATTGTGCTCTATCGATTTGCTTATCAGCAGCGCTCACACACACACACAGACACGCACGCACTTCACACACACACACACATACACGCATAGCTTTCCACTGTTAACAGCTGTTGCCTTGTTGTTGTAATTCTTATCAATAAGTTGAGGATGGGAAGCTGCAGCAAATAGATATAAATATAAATTACTTGGACTATGACTCATGTTTTTGTGACCTGCACACATGAAATGCATAAAAACAGGCTTGATAAGTTTGTGGAAATTTAATATAAAAATTTGATATAACCCCGTCTGTCTGTTTGTCCTTCGGGATGAATGCGTAGATCTTGGGAAATATCAGAGCTAGACTAGCCATTTTCGGAATGTAGTTAGGTGTATACCATACGCAGATTAGGTTTATTTCTAATCTCCGTTGCCTCGCCCACTTTACGCCCTAAACAATAAAAACAGCATTACAAACGTAATATTAAATATAGAAGCTTGTTGCTGCCATTATATTTAATTATAGTGAAAAGCACATTGAAATCGGTTAATAAGCCCCAAAGTTATTAAGAAAACAATGTTGCCGTCTTTGCCTTAAAGCATAGTACAGCCAAAAAACTAAGAAGCAGCATCACTGCTGCGCTTGCTTTAACATTTTAAAATTGTATTTAAAATGCAGGGTACATTGTATTCTGCAGTCAAGCCCATCCGACTGAATTCTCCGTACTTACTGGCTTGCTTTACTTTTCCAACTAGAGAAATTGTTTTAAGCGAACTTTCACTCGAGCGCAAATTAATTTTGTTTCGCGTGTTTTGCTTTTGCTTTGGCTCTTTCCAGGCGTTGGCAAATCATGTCTGCTGCTGCAGTTCACGGACAAGCGCTTTCAGCCCGTGCACGATCTGACAATTGGCGTGGAGTTTGGCGCTCGCATGATCACCATCGATGGCAAACAGATCAAGCTGCAGATCTGGGACACAGCTGGCCAGGAGGCCTTCAGGTGGGTCTCAGCCAGTGATTAATATTTGTATGACATTAATATTTGTATAATTTATAGATCAATTACACGCTCGTATTATCGAGGCGCCGCTGGTGCCCTGCTGGTGTATGACATCACAAGGCGGGAGACGTTCAATCATCTGACCACCTGGCTGGAGGATGCTCGCCAGCATTCCAACTCGAACATGGTGATTATGCTGATTGGCAACAAGAGCGACCTGGACTCGCGGCGGGAGGTCAAGAAGGAGGAGGGCGAGGCCTTTGCACGCGAGCACGGCCTGGTCTTCATGGAGACGTCGGCACGCACAGCCGCCAACGTGGAGGAGGCGTTCATAAACACAGCCAAAGAGATTTACGAGAAGATACAGGAGGGTGTCTTTGACATCAACAATGAGGCATGAATGACGGGCTATATAATCATAATTAACTCAATTAACGCAACTTCTTTTGTTTGCAGGCAAACGGCATTAAGATTGGGCAGCAGGCCACGCCCACAAATCCAGCGCTGCCCGGCTCTGGCGGTGCGGGTGGTGCAGTGAACAGCGGTTGTTGCTAGGAGTAAAGCTGCCGCCGCCGTTGCCAATGCCTGCACTTGGGATAGACCTAGACGATAGCCGGTAGCCCATAGCTGATAACCGTTAGCCGTTAACCGTTAACCGTTAAGCATTAACCGTTAGCTGCTGCTGTGTAAAGCTACTAGTGACTCTAACTAACTCTTAGAAGGTAGTGGAAGCTGATCTATTGTTTGTTCTCTTTTGATTTCAATCCAAACTACATATAACTATAACCGTCGTAAATTAAGCGAACCGAAATTAGCGAAAGAAAATAACAAAACATGTCAAAAAACACTAAGCGTAATGTTTAAAACAATGCAAAATCCACAGCAACTATTGTATAATTAATAAACAATTACTGGCCGAGAAAACCGAAAACAATAGAGCAACTTTCAATTCAATTTTAAATCATAAATAAAATTAACTAAACAAACTAAACGATCTAGAATTGTATACATGTAAAATGGTGTCGTGCGTGATTTCTAAATTTTGTAAAAGTAAAAACTAAAAAATGCATACGTATATAATAATATTTTTGTGTACATTTAGTTAGTTATGCTACAGGAAGAGAGTCTGATGGCGTGTAATATACATAACTATACATTTATAGAGATTATGTGAATTATTTCCTGATGGCGATTCGCTGACTGAGTCAATGAATCTTTCTCCCCCCTCACTTCCCTCTATTGCTAAAGGTGGCTGTTTATCTTTGAATATGCATATAAATTCGTAGTTATGGTTTGTGTAATTTGCTCTGGCTTTGTCAATTGTATTTTATAATTTGCACGAACAAAACTTACAGACACGTACACCCAGATATAATAATAAAATATACTGAATAAGTTTAATAAATAATTATTATACAAGACAAAAAGAAAAAACACAAATCGTGGTGATAATGCTAAATCAATTTGATTATGTCGCCGAGAAGTTTGCGAGGTTTATATTGTATTTAAAAGTAAAAACAAAGCCGATATGCATAAAAGAATCAAATTATTTATAAACATTTGTATTTGCCAGACCCAAAGCAGTATAATATAACATACGATAATATAATAATAATATACACAATAAATAGACAAAATACAAACCATATGAAGTGTTCTCTGTGGGCGAAATAAAACTCGGTTTATCTGTAGTCAAAATTTTTTATATATTTTGAATAATGTACTGTAGTTAATTTTGTATTTGCTTAATTGATGTTTGTAAACATGTTTAGAATTGCATTTTAAATTTGTTTTATTTGTGCTTATGGCTAAAAAATTAATTGTATTTAATTTTAAACAACAACTACATAGGCTACATTTGTATATAGAAGGTTTGTGTGATCTAGGCATTAGTTGATTTAGTTTAGCTTAGTTTTGTTTAATCTAAATTGAAGTGTGCTTCATTTGTTTAGCAATATTAATTGGATTTCGGTGCGCTACGTAAATTTCGCATTTATTCTTTATTTATTTATTTAGTTATTTATTTAATAATACTTGAACTGTTGCGGTTTTAATTTTATGACAAACTTGTTGAAAAAACAACTGTGAACCCTTTGCAATTTTGGATAAATCTAGCGGGAAAAACATTACTCTATTCATCTTAAACTTGTCTAATCAGGAGCAAAAGTTATAATTGTAATTAGTAAATTTTTGTTGATTGCGTAATTTGTTGTCCTTTGTTAGAATTATTGTATTGTATTAATTTGAGGCAATTTACAACTAAGTTTCAGTAAGAGAAGACAATTTGGGGAACCCGTTTTGCGCCTGGCAGTGATGCACTGCATTGATATATATATATATCTATATATCTATATAGTATACTATCTGCTTGGTGTGATTTGAACTGTTATTGTGTTTGTTGGTTTATTGGAGTATACGTATGTTCAATTGATGTAGTTGTTCTAGTGCATTAACTAACGTAGTCTATGTATTTTATTTTATTTTGTATATAGTGTGTGTGGTTAGTACTAATAGTCCAATATATGTTACTTGTTATTTGTTTTGTTAACTACTAATTCGCTCTGAGTTTTTGCAGCTGCAACAGCATTTGACATAAGAAACTTGATAACATTTAATGCTAGTCCATTATAATAGTAGGTTTATATATCTAGTATTAGGCCGCAGCGCTTGCTAAATTGCACTGAAATGTTGTCAATATTGTTTGTGGTGTGTGGTGTGTGGCGTGTGGCGTGTGTTTCATAGGTAAACTAATGTAAAAGTTGAGCTTTTTTAGTCTCTGAGACATCACTATCACTCTCCTTAGTTGCTTTCTTCTCGCAGAACTCGATCATATACGAACAGACGCCGGAGAGTGCTATAAATATGCCCGCATAATAGAAGGAGTCGTCCCATCTGAAAAGAAATAGAGTAATCATCAGAAACTGAATTGAATAATTGGAATAATAACACTTAGAAGAAAGCTTAGTAGACTCCAGAAAGTATAGATATATTCTACATCAGGGCAATGGGCTAAATCGATCGCATGAGAAACAGCGAAGATATGCAACAGACAATTAATAGTAATAATAACAGTTAGCTTTACCTGCCAGTAACTTCATAGATGGCGCCTGCTATTGGGGGGCCGGCAATCATGCCCACGCCCTGCACCAATAGAACCAGACCATAGGCACAAGTGAAATCATCCAAATCCACAATACTGACCAGTATGCTGGGCGTAAACGAGAACGAGCTGGCGAATGTGAAGCCAAAGATCACACACATGGTCATCAGTCCGTTGTAGCTGGTAATCAGCATTGGCATAAAGAACACCGAGGCACCGCAAACTGTAAATTATTATTAGTATTATTATTAGTATTAGTATTTAAAATTTAATATGCGACTAGCACTTACCCAGCATACAGATGGAATAGCATATGTTTATGTTCATCCAGGGCCGATCGCCCAGATAGCCCAGACCAATCATGCCGACGGTTTGGGCAATGCCAATACCCGATATGAGCACAGCGCTAACGCTCACCTCATAGCCATATTGCTTCATGTAATCGGGCAGATACAGATAGGGTATGATAAACCTGTAAATGTTGATAACTTTATTTGATTAGTACAATTGCCAAGGTTGCGATAAGCACAGATAAGTAAGTGCACTTAATGGTGGTATTAAATTGTAGTTGATTTTATCACAGGGTATTTAGGCGTTGGTTGTACACTCATTTCGAGTGTCATAAATGTTGAGCTATTGCCAAATTATTTGCGACACTTGTGCTTGTATCTATAAGATACATTTGCATAGTGCGCAGTTGAAGACCTTCGTCGCGATACTCACCAAATGAACAGAAATAATGTAGATAGATTGAAGAGCGCAAATTTATTATCCAAGAAGAGCGAAAAATCAAAGGCCGATTTGATGGTGTCTATAAAATTATCATACCAGGTCTGTAAATAAAGAGATTACGAGGTAAATAACATGGTTGATTATTTGTTTATTATTTGACTTAATTGTGTCTAGCATTTAGGCAATAGAGAAACGCAGCGAGTTGTCTCAATGGCCTCTTATCAGCTGCATGTAGTACGCATACTAATAAGCATAATACAATTATTTATATTACGGAAAATCGCGCCTTGAGCTAAAAGCCTCATGGAGCAGCGGTTGTCAAGCGCGCGTGACTTTGACTCTAGCTAGCGTCGCTGATAAAGTGCGTGAGAGATCGAAAGAGAGAGAGGGAGTTAAATCTCTGAGCAACTCTCCTAAGTATAGACAAGACTATATCAAATAATTGTTCTCGACCAATATGGGTTTTATTTGACATATCAGTCAAAATAATTGGATATACTGATGAGCTGATAATTTTGTTTTCCTACTTAAATCTTATCAAGCAAAATTTGAGGTTACCGATATGAATCTATATTTATTACTTACATCCTCTTCCTCCTTGGCAATAGTCGTCATCGAGTTGCGATAGATGTTTGGACAGGAGGAAGCACGCAGTCGATAGCGATGCGTATTAAGCATGGCGCCCCGATAATGTATCGAATTGCGATGTATGCGCATGTCCTTGAGGAAGTTGGAGTTCCTGATGGAGATGTTGCGTCGCAGATTCGACCGATGCGGATTGGGTTTCTTCGACTTGGACAGACGTCGCAAACCCGTTATGCTGTTCAATCGAGAACGTCTCAAAGCCACCTCGCTGTTCTCCTCGTGCTCTGGTATGCTGATCACGGTGGAGGCCTTGCCAGCGGGTTGTATTTGTGGCCTGGGATGTTGATCGATCAGAGCAAAGGTCTCCTCCTTGATGGCCATGTAGTAGCTGTGCATATCGTCGCTCAGTATGTCCACGGAATTGTGTCGCAGTCCGTTCACCTTCAGATTGGACAAGGAGGGCGTGTTCCGCTTGCCCATAAAGATGTTCTCATTGAGGGAATAACGCGAGCTGGCGTAGTTGTTCTCATTGTGCTTCTGGGTGAGATAACCCTCATCCGAGGAGCGCAGCGAGCCTTGTGCCGAGCCAGCAATCGTGGAGCGTTTCTCCGACGGCGACAACGTCTCTATGGAGGCCAAATAGCACTTCTTGGTGGCCTCAACCTCTTCGATGGGTATGTTATCCATGACGGTTGCATCGGGAGAGTCCAACACAGGCGCCGTAGGTGCATAGGCAGCGGCACCCGACGACATGGAGAGCAGATTCTCGCGAGAAGGCGCCTCGGCGCCCTCCTTGTGGCGCAGCGAACGTCGACTTAGGCTCTTCACCTCGCAAATGCTGTCCAGCTCTTGGACGCTCAGAAATGTGGGCAGAAAGAGTTCGCTGCGATAGCGCTTGAGGCCCGTGTCCATGGGATCATTGATTTGCTGATTGGCCTCCGTGTTGTTCTTGGTCACCAGCGTGTCCAGCACAGCCTCCTTGGTGATGCCCGTGTCCAGCAGTTTCTTGATCTCCTCCAGGCAAACGCTCGAATTGGAGAAGGTGGTGACACTCTGTGAACGGCTCTCGAGGCGATTCTCCTCGATTAGCCAATCTGGATCACGCATGAGAGCACCACAAACACAGGCGTTCAACATGGTGCCACCCAGGATCAATGTGGCGCCACGCCAGCCATAGGAATCCACCAGATACTGCGTCAAACGGGCGTAGACAAAGGTGCCAATGCCTGTGCCCGAGGCGCCAATGCCAGTGGCAAAGCTGCGCTTCTTGTCGAACCAAAAGGCAATGGAAACCACGGCGGTTACGTAACCAATGCCCAAACCCAGGCCGCTTATGATGCCGAACGTAACCATGAGCATCTCAATGGAATTACAGACAGAGGAGAGCGCGAAACCGAAGGCGGAAATAAGACCGCCCAGTATGGTCATCTTGCGGCAACCGTATTTATCCACCAGATTCGACCAAATGGGACCCATGAGCAGCGGCACAGAGAAGAACAACGAACTGATCCAGGCCGTCTTAGTGGGCGACTCACCGAAGTAGGACAGAAGCTCCGTATTGATCAGGCCAAAGGAGAAGGATAGACCGTCCCAGATGAGCGATACCATCAATGAGGCAAAGACCACAACCCAACCATAACCACCATCGGGCATCTTGGGTGTCTTCTTGTCCGTGGTGCTCGAGTCTATCGAATCACCCGATTCATTCGATATCAGACGCTTCCGTTTCTTCACCTGGCTGCCATTCAGGAGGCCAATGGACAAGGTGCCATCGCTGTCCAACGCTATGATGCTGTTCCGCACCATGCGACTGTTGCTCGCCCCCTGTCCCGCATCGTGCAGCTCCTCCACGGAGAGGTTGCAGAACGTCACCTCCGGGAAGAGATCGTGTTTGATGGCCTTGTTGAGGGGCGTGTTGGCAGGGGCGGGCAGCACGGCAGGGGGTTGGATGTTGCCGTTCAATTTGCTACTGTTGTTGCTGTTATCATTGTCAAGGTCATTGTCATTGTTATTATTATGACTGTGACTGTTATTATTATAACTATTACTATTATTATTATTATTATTGGTATTATTAGTGTTGTTGTTGTTGTTGGTGCTGTTGCTGTCACTTGGTGTAGCTGTTGGCCTTGCCATTTTGTCTTAGGCTCTAATTAATTTCCGATTTTCTTTTTGAATTATAAAAATTTTTGCTTGTTGCGATTATACTTAGGTTTGTGAACACAGTTTACATCGATTTCAGCGTTATTTGTATTCTTGTTCGCAATTAAGTAGCTCGAACTGCAGGTGGATTTGGATTGCTTTTTGTTTGCGGCTTTTACCCCTAATCCGTTGCCCAAAAGATCAACACTGAAAAACAAGAAGAATAAGGCAACTTAATTAAAAATTGGTAAGCTTCTAAAGAGCTTTTAAAAACCCATTACCAACTTTATGTATCTAACTACGTCTTATTTCGATTAACTAAGCTTCAGTTGTAAAAGCTCTCCTGAAGCTTTAATCAGCTTGATAAGTTTCAAAAAGCTGCCTATTTAGTTAAGTATCAATTAAAATTCTGCTATATTTATTATTATTTTAATTGAGCTCAACTTTAACTATTATTCAAAACTTGCGGCATTAAACACTATTGAACAATTTTCATAACTTTTAGCTTAACTTTCAGTTACTTTCAGCCATTATACAACACTGTTTGCTGACCTCACTTTCGGCTAGTGTTAAGTGTTCTTCAAGGGAGAGTGTTGTGTTCAGTTGTACGTCTTATCGGAAAAGTTTCAGTTTGATTAATTGGAAAACTTTGTACAAATTTTGCGACACTCTTGCATCTTGACCCATAATTTAGCCACACTTACGGGCTGTGGTGCTAGCTGATAGCATATAGAAATCAAAGTCTGAGGTGAATTCTTGGAAGCAGACTTTAAAATTCTCATAACAATTGTTGTTTCTTTGGCTTTCTTGCTCTGTTTGTTTATTTTCCCGATAACACGAACAACAACAAGAGGAAAACATTTCGTTGTTGAGTGCGCGCGGAAACTGTTTAATGCACTGGGATTTTCAACATTTTCCAACGATGAAAATTAGTATTTTTGCCAAGCGCCTTCAACTTGACCTCATAAAAATAGCCCAAAAGAGAGAGCAGAGCGAGCGATTGAAAACTGCATGCAAATTTTGTTTTGTTTCTCAACCTGCGTCAGAAAAGCCCCAGCCAAAACAGCTGATGCTCTTGTTTTTCTTTAATTTGCGAAATACTACTTAATAATTTAATTTAATTTAATTTCAGACGCTACGCGGCGTTGTTTACGTTTCTCAACATTTTTGGCAGCCCAATTGCTTGTCTTAGTTGGCTATTTATAGACCACTTTTTCCCTCGCTGTATAAACGAACATGACTTGGCATTATAATGCTTAGTACCTAATGCTTTATGCGGACAAAAAAAGCTAATTATGTAATGCGGGAATTTTCCAAATTAAAATGGTCTGCTGTAATTTGTTCAACTAATTTTAATGGCTTTTAATTTATAAATTACGCAAATTAACATGAAATGTAGGTTTTTATTATCTCCTAATGCATTTTTTTGGCAGTAAACTAATTTGTTTAATAAATAATAAATATTTTTAATGGCAAACAAAAGCTAACATTACTCAAATGGGATTTTAGTTGTTTGCTCCTAAAATCTATATTTTTTTAAATTTAATATTCGCATGTTTGTTTTTTATGCATAATTTTACCATATCACTTAGGAATTAAATCATACGATTATAAAAAATTTTTTTTCTTACATATTTAAAATTTTGATAAGGTTGAAAAACTAAAAAAAATTTTAATTCTTTTTATTTTTGCTATCTATTGTATTTAACTTTCGAGATCAAATAAAGGCGAATAAAACACACCGCTTGAAAATCGCTTGAGTTTTGGCGAAGTTATGATCATTCAAAGTTAAACAAAAATGGCCTTTTTCATATATATATTACTTTTCCTTTTGCTCAATTTTAATTGATTCCAAAATGTTTTTTGACAGGGAATACTATTTAACCAAATCTTCTGCTATCAACTAGAGGATATTAATCTATTAGTTGGTTTGTTAACATGCAGAAAATAGAGTAATTATGAAAATATAAATATATCTGGTAAGTATTTTCATAGCTATTCATTTTGGTTAACTATGTATAAAACTATCTGCAGTTTATTAAATTCCAATGATTCTACTTACCTCTTCTGAAAAACGCTGTTAGTCGTCTTTGAAGCCTTTCCAAGTTGAACTCAAGCGTCATTAAACAAAGGAAGAACAAATTCAAGAGCTTTTTAACCCTGAACAGTCAATTGAGTTGGTTGAATATTGTTCAAATTGTAGCTATAATTATAGTTATCACTGTCACAGTCACTGTAAGCGTCACTGCCGCCAATTACTTCGCCATAATTGCACAGATCTTCAGTTATATTCAATTCGCTTAAAGTGATTTGGGGATTTGGCAAGTGTTTATTCAGCGTGGCGGTTTTATTGAAAATTCTTAGACGCGGATCGCGCGGTATATAATGTAGGAACACTTTATTCGATTTGCTGCTGTTGTTGTAAGTACGTGGATTATTATTGTTGTTGCTATTATCAAATGTTGGTTGCTTTTTACTGCTGCTGCTGCTGCTGTTGCTGCTGCTGCTGCGGTTGTTCCTTGGCTGCCGAATGGAGCTGTTAACGCTTGTTGTTAATGTTGCACTGGTTGTTGATGTTGTTGTTGAAGTTGTTGTCTTTTTAGTGGTGCAATAAAGTGACTTGAACCGATAGTCATTCATTAAGAACGATAATGCGATTATCACAGGCCAACAGAGAAACAATTGAGCAAAATTTGGCTGCAAATTCAATTGGCTGCCCCACCTCTTGTTGTTGTTGTTGTTGTTAGTGTTGTTGTTGTTGTTGTTGTTGCAGTTGTAGCTGCCAGTGAACGGTTTTAACCCGGATACCCACATGCGGCACTTCAAATAATACAAACACTGCGCGAAATGAAAACTCAGGCGAAAATAAGCAGCATCAAAGCAACAAAAATCCAAAAATCTCAAAATCAAATTAAATTCGTATGTTTTGTGGGGTTTTCCTTTGCTGAATTGTAACTGGAACTCAACGCGTGTCAAGTGCGCGGCGGATTATGCGGCATTGTGGCAAACATATCGATGGCGATTTTACAAGGCGTCGCACGCGGCGTATGATTAATGTGAAATTTGGTCAGATTTAGGTCTTGTTCTCGCTGTTGTTTTGCTGCTGCAACTCAATCGCCGCTGTTGCTGCTGTTGCTGTTGTTGTGATGATGATTTATGATTGTTGTTGTTGTAGTCGATTAGCAGCTGCTGCTGTGCCTCTGCTGCTGCAAAGAGAGACAGAGAGATATCAGATATAGAGAGATACAAAGCGAGAGACTGAGAAGAGCACAAAAATTAGTTGGCATCACTTTAATAAATGATTGCAAATTGACAAGCATCAAAGACTGCAAATACACAATAGATCTGAGCTATATCTAAATTACAGCAACAAAAGCCTACAAATATACCATATAAATGTGCACAGATTTCTCTTGATTTTGGCAAGGCCTTGAGCACTTTATAGATAGTTTTTGCCAAGTTCAGATTGCAGTAGAAATATCTGCACTTTATTGCACTTGAGCTGCACACGCCCAGTGCATAGAAAAACAAGTAAAACGTAATTGTCTAAGCCTCACATGAAATAAACTGTGTGGGCGTGTATACACTGCGCAAAAATCTAGCAACTTTTTAGGTAAGCTTTTAAGATTGCTATGCAACTATTTAAGCACTAAGTAGAAACTTATAGAGAATTTCAAAAGCGATTTGTTTTAATTGAGCTGAATTTCATAAGACATTTTTCTTCGAGTGTAGCAAGTGTACAGTTATCGCTGCCTGAGTAAACGTACTCGCAGCACATTGCCAAGTTCATTGTTCGATAGGCGTTTGTCAGTTGGCGATTGTATCATTTTGTTTCATTTCAATTATATTGCATTTAATTCTATATTGTTTAATTGATTGAGATTGTGGGCTACAGAAAGTTTTTATACTTTCCACCATTGTAGTTATTAGTAAATCCGCATACAATGTGTGCAATCAAAACGCTTCAGCCTCAGCTTATCAAGTGCTGCGATAATTGACTTAACATTCTATTAATGTGAATTCCACGAGTTGCTGCTTAAATACCGATTGTCATTATCTTTATACTTTATTTGAAATTTGGCTTGTGCTGTTTGTTGATAAGCATTACTTTGTCTGCGGATTATTACAACTCTAAACACGAGGCATTGTAATGCCGTAAGTGGACAATCGAGGCGGACTTTCACTATGCTAGTTTGCTTATCTGTCGATTGTGTTTTGAAGAGATTACCGCCTAGGCACACTTCTATAAAGCCAGCACAAGCTGGGTTTATGGGTACAGTAAACGCTATAGTTATGCATAACTAATCTTCCTAGTGTAAACTTTGTTTTTAACTTAAACTATATTATTTTATGGTACGCAGCTTTAAAATATTTTTAGAATTTTATGCAGATTCAAAGATCAGCATTCAGCTGAAACAAGATAAAGCTGCTGCTGTCTGTATTTGTTGTTTTATAAACTGACAATTATTTCTTTTACAATGTTTACACGCGGCTTTTATGTCATGCACTCACAAGGTGTTGGGTGTAAGGTGTTGAGTACCTTTTTCTGGCTTTCTTTTCACTTGTTAAGCTGCCTGGCGCCTAACGGTATGCAATATCAAACACTTCACTTTAATTACACACTTGCCGGCGAATCGAATCGGATTCCATGTTTATTTGAGCCTCCGGCTCATCAGTCAAACAATCAATCACCAAATAATCCCGCCGAGAGCACAACTACAGCAATAAAAGAACCTTGAGCCACATGCTTGATTAACCATTTTTAGTAAGTTCGTTAGGGCAACAAAATGGCGAAGCAGTCGGACCGAATGGCGGCCCAACAGTTCAGCGGCTCGTTGCCTGGCAGACTAATAAATGAGTAAAAAGATTCGGCGACAAAAGCCTCAAGCAGCGCCAAAAACGAAACGAAATCGGAACACCGAAAAATGAAAGAAAGAAACCAGAACGAAGCGGAGAAAGAAACACACGAAACAGAGAGCGGAGCGCATTGGACTGTAATCGCGGCAATCGTTTGCTTTAATCTAATAAATTTCTTATCAACGACGCCTCGCACACACACAGCTACAATACTATAAATGTATCTGTGTGTAGTTATATTATCGTAGTGTACCTGCTGCCCACACGCGGCCACTTGACATCCCCCGACGTCTCTTGGGGCTGTCAAGAGCTGCCAGGATTATTGCCAGCTCTTTGTGTTTAGATTATAATTTAATAAAAATGCATAGTATCTGGAACTATAATTGTAGTTCAACTTTATATTTATACTCGTGCTGTTCGTTATGCTTATCAAAGTCGAGCATCTCATTACACTGAATGACAGTCCGGTTCATTATCAAACTAATAAAGTGTGTAGCTTATAGTAAACAAAATCTGACTTTGTTTATGCAACGGCGACATTTGCATACCCTATAAAAAAAAACAGGTTAAAACAAAATTTAAAACAGCAAACCAGTTTGTAATCTATTCTTATTTAAATTAAAAACTATTCTTTTTTTGAGCTAAGAATTTGCCAGAATTTTGTTTAGAATTCTACTAATTCCCTTAAGCTGTCTGCCTTTAATTTGTATCATATTGTTTTATGGATGCAAGTAGTATTTGCGATAAGCTTTATACAGTTTAATTGCTTTATGTCTTAATTGGGCAGAGCTAATCGAGCTAATAATGCCTGATACCAAAGTGGTTTGATGCTGACCTACACCAGTTAAGTTTGGGTTTTTGTTGCTGTTGTTTTACTGGTGAAAATAATCAAATTAATACGGTTATATGATGCCGAACAAATAGAAAACAACGTAATGCTTCAAAACTAGGGCAGTATAATAAAAAATAAAAACAAACACAAATATAGTTGTTGTCAGCAAAGTCATTCACTTTGCGACGTAGTAGAAAGCCATTCACAATCATACGCAACTCATTGCTTTTATTGGCCTCGCCCAAAGTCTTTCAATCAGAAAAGGCCATTTTCATCAAGAAGCATTCTCTTGGCATATCATCTGGCTTGATGTCTAAAGCAAGAGAGCTGATCGCAGGTTATTGATTTTGACTGTCAATTGTCAAGTTGCATCAATTGGAAGCCTATGATTTTTGTTGTAAATGTAGGGGAATTATTAGAACCTGTACTTTCAAAAACTACAAAATGGAGCTATTAAGTTACATGTGGAAGGATGCGTGACAGATCCCACAAAATATATATATTCTTGATCAGAACAATAAGCTGAGTCTAAATAATCTTGTCTATTGCAATTATCGATCGGTTAAGAAACAGCGAAGATATGCAACACAAAGTCTCCTTCCGCCCGAATAACTAACTTACTTAAATATTTCTATATTTTTCGTAGTCTATAAGATTTGCTCAATACCGAGTTCAGTTGAGGGTCTTACAACTGCAAGTACTACCGAGTATAATCCATTTGAAGTGCTAGCGTCTAATACGTCTTAAATGTTATGCATGACTTGGTTAAGCCAGGGATTGTCTGCTTCTTAAGCTGTTGGCGGTATTTTGATTCCGCTTCGCAATGCCATTTGCCACTTGCCACTTGCCACTTGCTGTCTGCTCAATTGATGTACTGTTAGTTGGAATACAAGTGCGGGCAATCGTAATTGATAGCTTTTAACCCTTTAAACGCAGTGCGTCGTTAATTGATCTGACTGACTAAACAACAAGCTGAACAATAGCTTTGCGTTTCCCTTTTAATTTGTATCATTTGTGCGCTGTCATTGTCATTAGTTCTGGTTGCACAAGCAAAAAAGTGCAACAAAGCAACAAACAGATAGCGACAGCGTTGTTTATTTGCATACAATAGTATTAAAATAAACAAATATATAAAATAATGAATGCTGCTTTTTATTATGCACAAATAAGTTCGATATATTTTCTATAACATGCAAGCTGTTAGCTGAATTTGTCTTCAATGAGATCTCTCTAAAATTAGACCTCTTCTAACTGAATTCTAGACCTCTAGGGCAGCCCTAGGCAGCTGCAGCATTTTAGCCTAGCTAAGCAGCTTCTTGAATTGCTTCTTCATCTGTTTATCTTGGGCCAAGCACTTGCAGAGATGCCACCAGCCACGTACTACAATACTACAACTACAAGTGCCTCAGTTTTTGCTCAGTCTGGCAACGGCAAAAAACATTGCCGAGCATCGCCTCTTCAAACTTTTGCGAGGCAGAAGGAAGAACGTGGCAATTGTGTGACAAGCAAACAACTACACTACAAGAAAAAAGGTGTCACTGTGGCAAAGTCAAATGCACACACACAGACATACAAACAGGCGGCAGCCTTTGATGTGTGTGTGTGTGTATTTATTTACTTGGCTGGCAAATTGCACGTAGCAAGCGCAGCACGCGGCTGCAGTGCAGATATGCAACAACAGAATAAAGAGAGAGAAGTAGAAAGGGAGAAAGTGGCAGAGAGAAAGAGAGGAGAGATAGAGAGAGAGAGGCATGTGTGCTGTCTCTGTCTCTGTGTGTGTGTTAAAGGATTATTTATGCTTTTTGCCTTAAACTTGACAAACTTTTTGTGGTCACATGCAAAAAAAGGCGTTTATTATTGATTTTTTTCTCTCTCGTGCGTACATTTGTGTGTTTGTTTGTATGTGTGTGTTTCTGCTTATTCATGTATATATCCTGTGTGCATATGAAATGAGATTTTCGCTATGATTTTCCTCGTTTTTTGCGCAAGCAAGTTGCCAGCGTTGCCAGAATTCTATTAATTTTAATCATAAGCCCATTAAAAATTATATAATATTTTTTTGTGGTGTATATTGTTTTTATTTCTTATTTACTATAATCTTATATCTTTATTTTATTTTATTATATTTTTTATATTGCAAATTTAGCTTTTTCTGGCAACACTGCATACCCTGCAGCTGCTAAAGTTCGCTAAAACGGGACAAAACATATATTTATTTGACATACATGGGTATGTTATGGTCGTGTTTGCTTTGAAAAATGTGAAAATGTTTGCATTACCTCTTCATGGGGAAATCCTGGCATGTTTACAGTTATTTCTACGCTGCTTTACTCTTGGCTCAGCTCTAAGACGGCTCACATAATATTTATAAGTAATAAACAATTCTTAATAAATTATAAGCACTGCAGTCTAAGCAGAATTGTAATTTATACTCGCGTTTTTTCTTGAATTTATGCGATTGCTTGCTCAAGGCCAAGTTAGCAGTAATCTGAAGGTCGTTCAATATTTTAAGGGTGGCATAAATATACATATATTTTTTCTAAAATTTTCAAAGCACACGTAAGCTGCGTCAGCAGGGGGTTAAAGGTTGAATTTGAAATTGCAATTAGCTGAAATGCAATTGCAAATAGAAGAAAAAAAAAACGCATATCGATGTGGGAAATCTGGTTAAAGCACAATTAATACCCCATTTTAATAGGTAGTAAAAATAGCACCGAACAGTCGAAAGCAACCGGCTATAGAATACCCTGCAAGCGCTTCAACAAGGCTTGTTCTTTCTATAAAATATGTAAATTTGTTTCATTAATAACTTTTGTATTAATCAACGGATTAAATTGTGCTATTCAGCATAGATAAATATGATGACAGACAACATTTCTACTGAATATCAGCGTTCCAGATCTAAAATTGTTAAAGTTAAGGTTTTTATTGATTGGTGGATGAAGTGGAAATGGCAAACTATATTTAAAACCATTTGTAGGGTAACTATTAGTCGTTTCACATGCAAACCGCGCTGCTGAACGTAACTATAACTATAATCTAATATAATCGATGGCTTCAAATTTACAATTGTAATAAATCAAGTGATGCATGTTGAATAATGTATTTATTTTCAATTAGTGCTACAGCTGTAAATAAATACCAAACAAACTAATCACTTTTTTAACTGCTGCAGAGGGAAAAGTTAAAAGAATGTTAGTGGAAAGTCAGAGCAGAGAAGGCCATTGGAAATATAAAATTTGATGAAGAGCTTGCTTGATGGCAATCTGTAGATTAGCGGACCCCAGATAAACCAGCTGAGCGAGCTGTAATGCGGCAAGGACACGGGGCGAAGGACTTGAGAGAGCCAAGGTTAGACAAAGTGGCCAAAGTGTGGGCAAAATGATGTAATTATGCCGTCAAATCGAAAAAAAAGCAAAGAGTTACAGCCTCAATAATCTGATGAACTCTCGATGTTTTTGCTCCGTTCTCTATGGTTTTTTTATTCGTTTGCTCCACTTACTTGGCAAATTGTATCCGTCCGCGATAAATGTGCTCTGCTTGGCTTTTGTTTGGCAATGCAAAACGCAATTTAAAACAGGCCCAAATTGTTTTCTTAAGGATGCCTGCTGATTGCCGTAAGTTTTTGTTGTTGTTTGTGATTATGACTGAGCAACCATCACGTCTTGTAAACGAATCACAACTGACTGCACAACAACTCGAATTTGAACTCGCTCTGCAGTTGATTGAGTTATGGATACATGAATAGACTCAAGTTACCAACTCAAACTCATACCACTCATGCTCATATCCACAACACTCACCCCATCAATCTGAGCGTGTTTCCCGCTCTGTTTGTCTTTCTTTAATTTTCCAAATGCGCTCTAACTTTTTCAACCACTGCAACTGTTTACAATTTAGAGCTCTTTGTTTTCTCAAAACAGTGGAAATTTACCAGTTGACCATATAAATGTCATTGTGTGTGTATCTCACTCGGCAGCGTCATGTTCTATATGCTCTCTTATATACATATATCTTTACATATCTTTATCAACTCTTTGGTTAGATCCAAGCAGAAACACTCGGCTTAGACTTCGGACTTGCTCTGCTTAGTTCTAGTAATTCTCATGTCAATATTAGCTATCTCAATAGTAGTAATTATTTTATTTTATTTCTGTTTCGTCTCTAACTCTGCATTCTTCTCTCTCTATTAGCTATTTTCTCTTATAAATTGATATTTTACTTTGCACGCTTTAATGCTATTATTACAAATAGAAATCTTCCAAACGATATAGTTTTATTTATATAAATTCTTTCATACAAAATCTATTTAATTAAACCTATATTTTTAACATTTTGCAGCGTTTTCTTATATGCTTTTACTTCTAAATTTTCCTACGCAAAGTGCACACATCTGATAATGAAATTTACTTTCCTTTCTCACTTTTCTTTTATGCAAATTGGCAAGCTGATGCGATAAGCACATGACATGCGCCCTTTAGGAGAACTTTTCATTTGTAGTTTTGCAGCAACTGGCATGAAATTTGATGTGCGTGTCCTGTGGCAACAGGGGCAAATGTGTGTGGCAAGTGCTACACAATTAATTCGCAAATTGCATGCAGCCGTCATTTATTATAGTACGCAAAGTGGCCTAATCTAGTTGATGCATGAGCTGCAGTTAGGGCTATAAGGACAACAAAAAGATACCCTAACTTTACTTTAATTAAACAGCTTTAAATTCACTTGATTTTGTAGTATCTACAGAGAATACCCTATAGATTAGCTGCTGTTAGCATACCCTTGAATTAAACTAATATTAGTAGTAGTAATAATACCCTTGAACTGTCCGTCATAGGATAAGCCATAACAGTGATACGCATGTTAGTTAATTTTTGCCATTATGTAATGTTGAATTTTGTGATTTATTAGATACGCAATCTACGTCAAAAGCTGACGTACTACAGCACATAGATAAGCAAAGAATAAAGATTAAAGATATTATCAAATGGGGAAACACGAAACTGTTCCACGGCATGTGTGCTAATGAGATTAACGAAAAGTCTGGCTAAAGTTCTTGATTGGCAGCAGCAGTAAATCTCATTAGAGCATACCCTGCTGTGTCGCTAGCTGCTGGGTATGCGATTCCAAGCATTTCCTAGCTTTAAGCTCAAACAAATATGTGCGAATTCACCTTTAACCCGCAACCTTTGGCAACATTATCAATAACGATATCATTATCATAATCATTAGCCAGCAATTTGAATGCGTCTCACGCAGCTGCTGGGAACCGGTTCTATTTCGTTGTGTGTGTAGATATTTTATTGATTTTCTGTTTGCTCATCGACTGTGAGTGTATTCATGTGAGTATTCACATGCGTATTCACGGTGCAATCAGCTGTTTGTTCGCTTTGTTAGCACTGACACACATTGTGAACTTTGAAGTCGATTCGAATGCAAAATGAGACCTTACCGGTTTCATCATCAGCAGCAGCAGCAGCAACAACAACATTATCAGCTGTACAGCTGCTGGAGGTACAATAATTAGTTGTTTTTATTAGACCCTGTACTTGAAAAAGGTACAAAAAGCTCTATTAAGTTTGAGAAAATGAAAATTTTGTGTAACACATAGTAGGATAGATGTAGCCATGTCGGACTGTCCGTCTATCCGCTTGTCCGGCTGTCCGTCTGTATGAATATATACATCTATGAGAGCTAGAGACTCTATTTTCGTTATGTACATTCCCCTTGATCGCTGATCAAGTTTGTTACAGATTTTTAAAATCTCAGCCCCGTCTATCCGGATGTCCGTCTGTCCATTCGTATGAATATCGAGATCCCATAAACTATGAGAGCTAGAGACTCTATTTCCTTGATCGCTGATCAAGTTTGTTACAGATTTCTAAAATCTCAACCCCGTCTATTCGGTTGTCCGTCTGTCCGTCCGTATGAATATCTAGATCCCGCTAACTATGAGAGCTACAGACACTATTTCCTTCATCGCTGATCAAGTTTGTTACAGATTTTTAAAATCTCAGCCCCGTCTATCCGGATGTCCGTCTGTCCGTCCGTATGAATATATGTAGATCCCGCAAACTATGAGAGCTAGAGACACTATTTCTTTGTTAGCTGATCAAGTTTGTTACAGATTTTTGATATCTCATCCCCACTTTAAACCAAAAAATGCAGGGTCTCTTACGTTCGATTACGTCCGACTGTAGGTTGCCGTCTGTTTAGTTGTTATTATTTGAAATTTATAGTAGAACGCAATCGAATGTGTTTCAAGCTTATGCAAATAATAAAAGTTGTATAAGCAATTATAATGAATCTGCCGAGACTCTTGACTAATTGCACAACTCATGAAGTTCTTTGGATCAAGTTTTTACTTGAATGCCATCCGAGTGCATTAAACTCAACGTCAGGCACAAACGACTTGAGCTCAAGGACAGACAGACGTTGTTAGAATGGTTTTCGATTACATTAAATCAAATTTGCAGTTGGACAAAGACGTATCACAATACTCTAATGCACAGTTCCATGCCATTGAGAGAGACGAAACCGGCAAAGTGCTCCAAGTGTAACCAAAAGCCAAGAGCAACCATCATCCATTTTATGCACATAAATCTATCTATCTATCCATTCTGTGTGTGACTGTGCCAAATGTGCCACTTGACACTGAATTGGGGCTATCGGAAGGATGGTGGGGAGGGTGCGTTGGTTCTGGCAGACAAAAACAATAAAGCTCAAACGACAAAATGGCGGCGCGTGTGTTGACTTTCTGTTGGGCTAAAAAGCAACTCTGGCCCCCCGCCCTGCCCTGCGGTTTTCCCTCATGCAAATACAGAACTTGAGCTGAATTTGCAAACCTCGCAGACTGCTTGTCGCGGCCCAAATTGAATTTTTGGATGAGCAAAGGGCACACAATTTATGAAAAAGCAATTAATTTTGCCTAATTCTGCATGTTGTAATTAATTTAATTGATTACAAGGATTTGGGCTTTCTAGCTCAGTTAACTTTTCAACAAAAAAAAAAAACACTCTGGCTTATCTACCTAGGAAATTTTCCGCATGAGCTGCGGCCTTATCAGGCACATGTGCTATATTAACTTGTTGTTGCTTTTTATCACAAGACTCTTTGTTAATTGTCACTAGCTCTATGACGCATATAAGGTCTGACAAAATGCTCCGCCTGGTCAGTTTGTTCTAAACACGAAAAGAGACATTTCAAAAGAACTTTCCGAATTGCGTTGCAAACAAACAAATGACGCAAAATATTGAAATGTTTTTTAAATACAATTTTCATCGGTTGCTAAAATTAGACGGAAGAAATACTGCCAACAAATGGAAAATAACAACGTATTAATCATACGACATGTCTATAAGCGATAAATGTATGTATGTGTGATTATCAGGGCTGCAAGAGTATTCGAAATTTATTTTAACTTTGAAGCTCGAAACGAGCATAAATAAAGTTACTGAACCCGAACCCGGTTTAAACCGAAAGAGTACCCAAAAATATGAGAGCTAAAGACACCATTTTCGGTATGTAGGTTTTCCTGCATTAAATTTGAGTGTGTGTATTATTGAAACAGAATACAGGGTCTCCTACCGTTGGATACCTGCGACTGTAGCCTTCCACCCGACTGATCTGCCCCCTCCTAACTGGATTCAGGTATTTTATTTACGTCACGTTTTTAATTCAATTATAAAAGAATGAACATAACTAAACCGGAACCAACACCCAACGTTGGTAAGCAGATATGTAGATTACTACAAAATATTATCGAAATATTCACCCACTTTTTTTAGCTTTGCAGCCCTGATGCTAATAGATTTATTTATTATACATACATATATCTATACTATATAAATATAGAGCACGCACATGTCTTTGCTCAAACACAAGCTGAATGAATATTTTAGTATATGAAAATATATATTTTTATCGGCAGCGTAAGTGCGATATCAAGGTCAATGAGCCCCCGGTCTATAAATGATACGAAATGAAGAAACATTTGTAATTTACTTGGCTTAAGTGGACTTTAGATAAAACTTTACCTGTTTTTCAGTCAAATTGTCGCTATTGTTCTAGCCTAGTCGTCGGTTGGGATTATTTGCTAAATTACAACCATTTTCACATTTGATATATCTTCGTTCAGCGCTCAGTTCGTTGCGATAAACAGTTTACATTTTAAGCGACGAGATAACAGTTATATCTGGAATTTATATTTATTATTATTATTATTATTATTTGTTTTTGAGGACAGTCTTTGTATCAAACGAAATGTAAAGCACTTTGTGTATTTTGTATTTTATGCGAGTTTCTCTTTATTTTGTTTACGGTTCGCACAGTGGGCCCAACACGACAAAATGCCCACGAAAAGTTTTAAAGCTCTGTTAGCGATTGTTACAGTGTGTGTGTGTTGGTGTGTGTGTGAGTTTTACAAACAATTATTGTTATTGTCGGTTTAATTTTAGTTCCGTTAGAATTATGTAAACGTACAAAAACAGCAAATTGTGCCAGATTTTAATAATTACACGCAATGTTCATGTCACGCATTGGCTGTTAACAGTAATTTTCCTTTGTTTCGTTTATTTTTATTTTTATTTCTATTTTCTTTTCGCTTTTTCCAGCTCTGCCGCTCAATGTGCGGGAGTTTCGATTTTTCTGCACGTTACGGGCGGGGGGTGCGGGGTGCGGAGAGCCAATGACAGCACCGCCCAGCAACGCAAGTTCACCCAGAAGTATTCGAAATAAACAAATGCACTCACAAACATTCACAAATACTCGCACACACTCAAGGGAGGGAAGTTTCGTCAGCGGGGAGACAGCGGAACGCACGTATATTGATAAATTCAGACACTGGTAACGGGGGTTTAAACAATTTGTACGTTCTGCGTTGAATATTTCGCACGGTACGAATATTAATGACACACAAAAAGCTTTTACGAGCGTTGTTTTTCGCTGTGAATAATTATTTATATGAATTTGGATTCTTCCGCCTGCACGACCGTTCGATTCCGCAACTACTGAATGTTATGCTCCGGCGGCACCGCACAAGTTTGGCATGGGTTCGAGCTGTTAATTAACAGCAGAAGTGTAGTGTAACGCGGCTGGCGAACAAGTGTGAGTTCGAGCGCAACAGCGCCCTCTGTTGACTGCTGTTTGCCGCCAGCGGGCGACACAAGCAAGCATGTTAACTCAAAATGGCGCTGTTAAGCCAATGTTACGCGCTTGCGCGGCATATTCAAAATTTTAAATTTACTGTGTTTATGGCACTTTATTCACAAGAGACAAGTTAAGTATGTAATAAACAATTGGTTATTCTAACTACAGCAGTATTTAAAACGTTGTACTATGCACATGAGTCGTTATCTGGGCCTTCCGCCTCGTCGGCTGTAAGAGAAAAAAGATTTATTATAAATTATTAGTCATTCAACGTTGTCCACGTGCACAGAATTAAATGCTAGTTGATGGCCTAAGACATGCGTGTGTCAAACTAATAGGCAGTCGCCTCTTATCACTCGCAGCTCTTATCAATTAGATACTTACAAAGTATTTGCAGTCCGAACATCAGCGCAAACCCCGTCAGTGCAGCGATGTAGGCACGCCAGCCGGCATGGTGCTGCGTTAGGATCTCAAAGAAGACCACATAGAGCAGCGTGCCAGCCGCAATACCCTGTAAAATGCCGGACGGCACGCTCGGCTCGTTGGCGTTCGCCTGCTCACTGATGGCGATGCCCACGCCAATGCCAATGGGCGTGACGATCGAGAAGGTGATGATGTAGATGATGGCCAGGGAGCCGCGGGTGCGTGCCACAAGCAGCTCCATGCCGACACAGAAGGCCAGCACCAGCTTGTGGGCTGCCACGGCGGCGAACATGAACCAAACGGTGCCCACGGACATCTCCAGGCCAATGGCCATGCCCTCGAAGAGCTCGTGCAGCGACAGGGCCAAGATAATGCCCAGGCCGCGCATGGAGGAGCCTTCCGCCTCCACGGGCAGATGGGAGTGGCCGTGGCCAGTGGGCGTGGCCACTTGCAGCTCTACTTTGGCGTCCCCCTGCGCCAGCTCCCTGCGTCGTTTGCTGCGCAGAAGCACGCTGTGCCTCAGGCTGTGTCCCCGCTCAAACGCCTCGCTTGCCACCGACTCCTTGCGGCTGAGCTTCTGCTGGTTGCGGTGCATGAACAGGTGCATCATCTCGTCCAGCGCGTACATCAGAAAGAAGCCGGTGCACATGAGCATCTCGGGCAGGGCGAACGGCGTCTCGTCCAGGATGCCGCAGTGCTGCAGCTGCTCCACCACCTCGATCACCTCCGGCAGCATGTGCAGAAAGGTGGTGCAGATCAGCACACCACCGCCGAAGTAGATCAGACAGCGCACCACCGTGGAGGCACGCGTCTCCTCCGGATCCTGTTTGGTCCACTTGAGGCAACGGTCCAGCATATAGGGCAGGCTGCCACAGAGCACGGTGACCACAACCAGCACCACCATCGACACCACCTTCGCCACCAACAAGGCATGTCGATCCACCGTATCTGCTGCTCGGCTTTCTGGTATTAACTCCATGCCGTTGGGTAACAATTCGTTGGGTGCTGACATCCTAACGGCACCGCTGGCCAGCAACGAATAAAGGTAAATTCTGAATGGAGGCTCTACATATATGGGTCTTATCGGGGCGTCGTAAATCAAACATTCGCAAACACTGATTGACAAGCGAAATTATAAAGCAACCAACCAACTATTATTGTACTCGACTTGGCTAAATAAATACATATAAATATATGTATATATTTAACTTTGTCGGCTGATTTACAAATTTTGATATTGCTTGTTAAAAGTGCGATCGAACTTTCAATCAGCGGCGATAAGATATAGATAACTCATCCATTTAGCTTATCATTTCAAAACTTTCTACTTGAGTTAACAAATTATTGCAGTATTAAGAGCTTAATTTGCAATTGCAGCGTAGGTCAAAGGTGCTTAAATTAAATACTAATAATATTCTATATATCCAATTCAATCAATATTATTAGCCAAAAAGGGAAAGCAAAAGTTATTCTAACTACTTTATTTATTTATTTTATTTTATTGTATTAAATAATTCAATTGTAGATTACAATAGTGTACGCCAGAGACTGTCTTCATTTATATTTATTTATTTATATTATTTTTTATTACTTCAAAACTTGGAAAAATGCTGTTAAAATTATTACATCTTCTTTATTTGAACATTGCTGGTCAGCAGACGCTTCAAATTGTAAGCAATCGATAGCGCAATTAAACCATATTCGATAATCCTACATTAACATTAACGATAACTCTGTAATAACATAGAGTTGCCGCGTAATTCAAATTATCACAGCATGAAGTGCTCAATTTGCTGCAATTCCTGGACATTCATAGGAGCTTTTGCCCTGCGCCTCAACCACTGCAAATAATTACATAATCATTATTAATTAATTTTATAATAATTATTGAATAATTTCCTGCTGCGACTCACCTGCAATCTGCAGGCCAAACATGAGCAGAAATCCAGCTAGAGAGCAGAGAAATATGCGCCAGCCTGCATGATTCTTGGCCACAATCTCAAAGTAGACCACATAGAGCAGCGTGCCGCAGGCAATACCCTGCAGTATGCCAGCGGGTATGCTCGGCTGATTGGCGCTGGCCGTTTCGCTGACCGCAATGCCAATGCCGACGCCAATGGGCGTTACGATGGAGAACACAACCAGATAAATGACGGCAATTAGCCAACGTGTGTGGGCCATCATAATTTCCATGCCAATGCAGAAGGCCAGAACCAATTTATGGGCCGCAATTGCACCACACATAAACCACACCGTGTCCACGCTCTCCTCCAGCCCAATGGCCATGCCCCCAAAGAGTTCGTGCAACGACAATGCCACAATAATGCCCAGGCCACGCAGCCAATTTGGTTCCACATTCTCGGCATCTTTGCCCTGCTTCCTCCGCTGCCGCCTGCCAACCACAAAGTACATCAGCTCCTCTATGGCGTACATCAGATAGAAGCCCGTACACATCAGTATCTCGGGCAGGGCGAAGGGCGTGGCAGCCAGCATGCGGCACTGCTGCAGCGCCTCCATGATGCCCACCACAGCCGGCAGTATGTGTATGAAGGTGGTGGCAATCAGAACCCCACCGCCAAAGTTCAACAGACACAGCACCACCAGAAAGTCCCTGGCATTGCTCTGCTTGCGACTCGTCCAGCGGAAGCAGCGGTTCAGCACATAGGGCAGAAAGCAGAAGACCAACGTGACCAGCAGCAGCACCACAATAACCACAATTTTGGCCACCAGCAACTGATGATCGTTCATGGTGTCGGCCGCAATAAAAATAACAGTTAAATTTGAATATGCAACGGGTGTTTATATACCCCTCGAGTGGCTCTTATCGTTCGCCCAATAAGTCGCAGTATTATCCATATTATATCGAAAGCTCTTAAGTTGATTTCTTAAAAAACTTATGCAGAGCAAAGTTGTCGAGCTGAAAAGTGTGGCGAAAAGTACAGTGGAAATTTCGATAAAATAATGCGAAAATATAGTTCTCATTTTCAATTTATTACAAAGTTTGCTCATTTTTTATTTGATTGTAATATAGAATTAAATTCTAAAACAAAATGGGGTTATGAAAATTAATATTGCTATAAATTCTCATAAAAACAGTCAGATAATATATAATTATAATACTTATTTATAAAAATTTTAATTGATGTAATTATAGTATTTATCAAAATATTTCAGCAAATATAAAATTTAAAGCCTTAAAATTTTGCAAAGCAATTTTTTTTCTTTTTCATGTAGTATAATTTACCGCTAACTGTGATAGCGAACGTCTACTGTAGTTATAACACTTTAAACAGGGGGCTATCAAGCTGAAATTTCATCAGAGATAACGGTTGGAGTACCTGAACGTTCGGTCTGCACGTCATGTGTTAAAAAAACCCACAAAGCCTGATGTTTTAATGTTGAAAATTCAGACTGATAACTTCACAGTGTTGGCAAGCCAACGCAGACAGGCCTAGCATTGATAAAGTGAAAAAGGCGATATCAACTAGATTACAAACTTGACTACTTTAGCACTTGATTTATTGCCACAATCAAAATGCGAAAGTTTTATTATACCCTGTAATCATTAAAAATAGGTAAAAACAGGGCTAATAACTGTATCGAAATTGTTTGATTTAACAGAACAAGTTGAACTGTAATTAATACCCACTAAACGTAAGCACAACTCGCCTGTTCTCGAGAGACTTGCCAAAAAAAAGAGAGCGGCTTAGAAACCCACCACTAATCAGCAGCTGTGGTGAGCGAACTCATCGAGCGCTGCTGGCTGCGGCGCTCGCTCTATGCATACGCTCATAAGCAGCGCTTGGCCGCTCCCCTCCTCTGCGCACTCTTGCTGGCTCTCTAAGCAAGCGCAAGTAACTGCAAATGTGTGTGTGTGCGTGTGCGTGCGTGGGTGTGCGTTAGGTTAATTGAGTACAGATCGGGAGACATATGCTATGAGCGTATGCATAGAGCAGTGGTGCCCAAACGGAGCATACGAGAGAGCGCGCTCACACATACGCTCTGGCTCTCCCCATTAGTAAAAGCAATAGCCCTGTGCTAAAGAGCAGCGAGAGCTATGGAGGTGGGCACTTCTGCTCTACAATGTCTCGTACAGCGAGAGTTGCGCCAGCAATGTCAAACAGCAAAAGTTAGGCATCGAGAGTTCGGCCAGCTAGAGTTCGCAACACATTTATAGTGCTTGCAGGCAGCGCTGCTGCTGTCTCTTGATCAGTGCCCGACAGAGAGCGGCTCAGAAACCCACCCACCAATCAGCAGCTGTGGTGAGCGCACTCATCGAGCGCTCCTGACTGCGCTGCCCGCTCTATGCATACGCTCATATCATATGAGTCATAAGCAGCGCTTGGCCGCTACCCTCCTCTGCTCGCTCTTGCTCTATAAGCAGGCGCAAGTAACTGCAAATGTGTGTGAGTGTGTGTGTGCGTGTGTTTAATTGAGTACAGATCGGAATAATAGTGGGCACCTCTGCCATAGAGCGAACGCCGCAGCCACAAGCGGTCGATGTGCTCTCTCACCGCAGATGCTGAATGGTGGTGCTTTCTTTTTGGCGGGAACTGATAAGGAGACAACGGCAGCGCAGCTTGCAGGCACTATAAATACGGCTGCTGCACTGCTGCTAATTACAGTGCAGTGGCAGCAGCCTTGTGATGCAGACGTGTAGTGGGTGCTTTAGTGCCAAGTGGACTTGTTATTATAATAGCAGCTGATTAGTTGAAGTGAGTTTCTGAGCCGCTCTTTTATTGGCGGGAACTGATCAAGAGACATGGGAGCGCAATCTCTATAAAAACGGCTGCTGCAGTTCAGCTAATCTCAGTGCAGTGGGAACAGACAAGTCGTGCGGACGTGTAGTGGGTGCTTTAGTGACAAGTGGGATTGTTTATATATATATATATAAATTATATATATTTATAATTCGTTGTAGTGCCGGTAGCAATGCCCAGACTATGCAATGTGCAGTGGCGTATAAGTTTATTGTTTCAAGCAAACTGAATAAAACTGCAGCATGTAAATATTATACTCAAATTTTATTTATCTTTTTATTAATCCGTAATAGTTTACTGTAAAAAGTATTATGCGGCTTTAATCATATAATATTGTATTTATAGTTTAAAGATAATTTTAAAAGTAATTACTATGACTTGAGTGTTTGTTGTTCATCGTTAAATTAAGTCAAAATGATAAGTGGTTATGGGTGTTTTTGTGGTAGCAACGGATTGTCGATGTTATAGTAAGATATATCATTATGTAGTAGGGACACTCTTTTGCTCTCATACTCTCTCGCACAATACTTGGGGCAGCATTTAACGGTGATTGTCGCTATAAAGTCATTCAACTTATGCTCGTCTAATTTAGACGAATTTTTCATGAAGCTAGTTCGATATGATATGATTATGATGATGATTTGATATCTCTTTGCGTGTGTGCATGTGTGTGTGTGTGAGTGTATATGTGTTATGCGTCGTTTCGTTTATTCATTAATTCATTTGCTCTCTTTTACTCTCTCCTCTTTTCTCTGTCACTTGCTGTCCGCAGACAGCTGTAATTTCGCATGTTCTTCAACAAATTTCACAGCAGAAATGTAGCCAGGATATTCCTCAGTAATCCCCGGCATTCCATCACGACTGCTTGGGATGCTGCACTGGAGGCGGAGGCGCCGGCTTGAAGCACTGCAGCAGGAACGCCGTATAGACAACGAAGGCGAAGGCCAGAGCTATCAGTGCGTACATGAAGATGTTCAGCTCCGGCTGGCGGAAACGATTCTTACGCAGCCATTCGAGCACCTCGTCCTCGGAGAGCAGATCACCTGAGAGTAAGAGAATTTATATACCTATTTGCAACAGTTTGCTTTTTCATGCCAACCTCTATAGATGCTGGGAAAACGGCGACGGAAGTAGACCATGGCCGGCAGTTTGGTAACGCCCCACTTTTTGGCATAGCGCGAATCGGCCATTTTCACAAATGTTATGTCCAGATTATCCGTTTCGCTATCAATATTCTCCAGTTTCTCCAAAGCGGACGTGCTGTCCAGCTGATTATGTTCATCTGCACAAATTTCGTTGTATATTAATTAATAAATATTTTAGATGGTATAAAATGTTTTGGAACTTACAGAAGAATACGGAGAGGAACTCATTTTCTTCGAGCAGTTTGTCAAGCATTTTTCGATTGACCTCTTCGATTTCGTTTTTAATTTCGAATACATCCTGAGACGTTAGCCAGGTAATGACCTTATCATGCTGATGCATATCGCCATCATACAGCACCGGCACTTGTTTGCTTTAATATAGAAAACATATATATAAACATATTAAACATGATTTTAAAATTTTAAACCTACCGGTAATATACCAGCGATGGTATATTGACAATTTCGTATTTCTTTGCTGCCTCAACGCTGGCAATTTTCACAAAGTCAATGCCAAACATATCGGCCTCGCCATCAATTTCCTCCAGCTCCTCCAATATCTCCTCACACTCGGCACAGTCATCGTCATCTAAAATGATCAGAGTCTGTAGTGAGTATTTATAAGTCTATAAATATTTATATTTTCACTTACAGAAGAACACCACAAGCAGCGTGGATTCAGCCATCAGGCGCTCCAACATGCGCTCATTCACCTCTTCAATCTCATCGGCCAGCTCTCGATTATCGTCGTCAATCAGCCATTCCAGCACCGATTGCTCATTCTGTAGATCACCCTCGAACAGCAAAGGATTGCCATTGCTTAAAACAATACCAAATTAATAAAAGTTTTATAGTTTTCGCAAAGTTTGCATACCGGAAATACACCAAAGCTGGGAAGGTCTTGATGGAATAGCGCTTGGCCAGCTGAGGATCTTGTATCTTAACCATATGTATGCCAAAAACATCACATTCGTCATCAATCAGTTCCAGGCCCTCCAATATCTGATCGCAGATATTACAGTTGATTTTGTCTAATAAAGTGCAAAAATATTTCATATTTATTAAATATACAATTAAATTGTACAATTTTTGAAAGCTCAGGCTGTGTTGTACTTCTGTTAGCAGCGTTATTAGAGGCTGATAGATAGAAAAAAGTATAGAAAACGCCAAAACAATAGGTATTCGCGTCCAAACTAAATGTATGTTTTGTTACAACAAATTCGCAACTTTTCACAGAATTCATCAATTCATCAAGGGTGTATTTAGTTTGGGTACGAGTACATTTAAAAGCCGTGTTTTAGTAGAAGACAGAAGACAACAATTGTGATTTGTTTTAGGCATAGTTACTACATAAATTTAACTACAATATTTAATTTATCGGGTTAGAGACATGCGCGTTAGACTTTAGAATTTCTATTGGAGTTGCGATTTTGTACACACGGGAATACCTTGTTTTTGGATACGTTTTCTTTTGCGGGAAATGTAGCTTTGTACGAATAGACTGGATGAGTGTTTGCTTGAGGTTGTGGTCAGGTTGCTTTCTTTGAGACTAGAGGGGGAGCAGAAACTGCGACAGTAAGCGGGTGGCTTGCCCTTCCGCTCAGTCGGTACTGCATCGGGTTTGTATTTGGTTTATTTTTGTGTAAGGAAATTGATTGCGGATAGATTTGATTTGTGTGTTGTGCAGTGGTGCGATGGTGCATTTGTGGTGGTGGAGTGCCAGGGGATAATAATTGATAGTTGTGTGGTATTATGTATAGGGCAAAGTTTCATTTGTATTCAGAATTCAGTAAAAACTCACAGAAGTAAACAGCCAGATATTGCGTTTCCTCGACCATAGTCTCCAGCATTTGTCGCGTTATCAGCTCAATGCGATCTTCAGTTTTCTGCGTTATCAGCCATTGCAGCACTTCCTCCTCCTCGCTTAGCTCTCCTGCAGTGATAAATATCATTAAAAATTAATTATAATAAATAAATATCTATAGATGAGCAGTTTTCTACCTTCGAATACATTTGGTATGCCGCCTTCAAAGTAAACCAGGGCCGGATATTCGTGCACGCCGTAACCATCGGCCACGGAAAAGTCGCGCGTCTTGACGAACGTAATGCCATGTTTATCGCAATCGTCGTCGATGTTCTCCAGCTCCTCCAGCACTTTGGTGCACTGCTCACAGCCGTCGGCATCTGGCGGAGAACCGTAAGAGAGGGGCAAGGGCAGGGGGAGTATGCATATTATAACAAAGAGTGTACATTTGGCCAAGGACACAAGTGCGAGGGAAACAGCACTACGAGCAAGCACACTACGCATAAACTAAACACAGAAAGTGGGAACAGATAAACTAGCAAACCAGAAACTTGTGTGTTTGCAGAGCAGTATAATAGCAGTATATAGCAAGAGTATACAGATAACAGATAAAGATAAAGATAAACATACAGCTAAACATGATACGGAGATAGACGGAGAATAGAGATAGATCGAAGGAGAGTGTTTCTAGTGGAGGGGGGACTGGCTCTCAGGTGCGCTACAGCAATACGGGTAAGACATTCTCAGAGAACTATGTGTGAGTGTGTGCGTGTATGTGTGTGTGAGTGAGGTGTGCATGGGTGTGGTTGTGGGTGTGTGCGGGACTCATTCCATTTTGGTTGGCCATACAATAATTATTATTTGAACTTTTTGATTTGTCACGTATTTTGCGCTACCATCTTCATGTTTGCCGGCCGCTGTTGCTCCACCCTCGGTTGCTCCACCCTCCCCACCACCGGCAGCAGCAGCACCACCAGCTTCACCACCTCCAGCCGCATCTGGATCGCCGCCAAAGGCGGCGGCAGCACTGGCGGTGCCGCCATCCTGTTGATGCTGTTCACGTTCCTTTTTCAGGCGCGCCTTTCGCGCTGCCTTTGAATTGCAAATATCGCACTTCGTTTTGTTCCCTAAGTTTGTTGTTTTGTGTAGTAGTATTTTTTTTAGTTTAGATAATTTATAGAAATATATAGATATTGTAAATAGTCTTTTCGGTTAGATACAATTTGAGCGCTGATAAGAATTGCTTAGAAATTAAGTTAAAATACTTCTTAATGGATGATAAACATTATTATGAAACTGCAAACTGTTTGCGCAAAAGAGTGAGCATAAATTATATCAAGTACTTTTGATAGTGATTGAATAAATGTTGCAAGAGTTTGAAAATGACTTAGGAGAGATCATTGAGTGCGCTGCAAAGTATGCTATGAAAATGAATTTATCGTTAGATCTTCTCTCTTTCTTTAATATTTATGATTTAGAAACTGAATCTTTTTGTTATGCCACAGTACTCGATATAAATTCATGTCACCAAACCGATTGCAGCAGGTAAACGCTTGATAGGCTTAACAAATCTCACATTTGTTTGTTAAAGATATCTAACGTTTCGCTTTTGTTTGAACAACTTACAGAAATACACAGCTATGGAGCCAGACTCTTCTATTAATTGAACGAGTCTATCGCCTTCGAGATCTTCAATAACATCTCCACTTGGGTCCTTTTGCGTAAGTAACCAAGTTAAGATTTGTTCTTCTTCATAAAGATCCCCTGAAATAAGTGGCAAGAAATTAATAACGCTTGTCAATAAGAGTTTAAACTTGTAGCTAACCGGCGTATATAACTGGCTCTTTCGACGTGGGCTTAAAGAACACAATGGCTGGTAATGCAAAGACTCCGTACTCCTTGGCCATTTGCTTATCATCAATCTTGACAAAGTCAATGCCCGCCTTATCCGCATCGTCATCAATATGCTCCACCTCGGCCAAGACACGCGGACATTGCTTGCACTCATCGCTATCTGTAATGAAAGTAATATATTTATTTAATAATGTTATTTATTTTAATATTTTGTTTTATACTTACAGAATATAACTGCCACATAATCGGAATTCTTGCGTATTTTCTCAAACATCTTGCGATTGACCTGCTCTATGTGGTCCGTCATTTCCATATTGGCAGGACTTGTCAGCCAGTCAAGTATCTCTTCCTCGTCATCAATATCGCCGTCGTAGTTGATGTACTTGCCCTTACGGAAATAGGTAAGACCCGGCGGATTTCTATAGCCATATTTCTTGGCCATTAGCTTATCGTGCATCTTGACTATATAAATGCCATATTCGGCAGCCTCGTCGTCGATGAGCTCTATGTGACGCAGAACTCTTGGTGCATCTGGATCGTCCTCTTTATCTGCAAGGTAATTTAGAATATATATTTGCCATATTTTGTGCTGCTGATATTTTGTTTGGACTAGATATTATTTAAATTTTGAATTGCTTTTTGCTTATTTTGTTTTTGGGCAGTTACAGTTTTTAGTGGGCGCGCAATCTCGAACTATCCTATAGTATTTTATACAGTTTTATATTTAAATATATACTTAGCAACTACCTTAAAGTTGTGCGTACTTACAGAAAACAACCGCTAAAAAGTCTTTGGTGCCTATATATTCAATTAGCTGATCCCGATTGATAAGCTCAATACTTTGATCAGCCTTTTGCTCCAGTATCCAGTTGAATACCTCCATATTGCTCTCAATATTACCTGCATATCAAATATATTATATTAAAGCAAACATTTGCATTTGTTTTTATAGTTAAATATAATTTTTGGTTCAATTTTCGAACATACCTGTCAGCTGCAGTTTGTCAATCAATCAAGAGTTTCTTTAGCTATTGAATTAATGTCATAAAGGCTTATTTACTTTTAATTTCACTTCCCCCTTGGTAAAAATGTATTCGTAACTTTAGAAAATAATGCAAAATATACTTTTTGAGCTAACATAATTCTTGTAAATATTTTTGAGCTCAATTTGACACCGCTTGAAACAACCAAAACATCGTAAGCTTTTTTATTTTTTTTTTTTTTAATTTCGTTTTGTATTTGTGCGAACGCTTAAGATTAAAACCTAATTTGATTCTGAAGTTATGTGAAATTTACAATTGATTTTCGAAATTTACAAAAATGTTCTCTCTTCGTTATTAAGTAAAATATTAATATACAAATAAAACTTTAACAAAATACATTGCTTGTTCATCTGATCATTACAGCTGCTGTTCAACAACAAAAGTTTTTTCGTTTTTTCTGTTTTTTTTTGTTTAAATTATTTTTTTTTATAAATTCTTACAAAATGATATGACTCTCAGTATTTTATTAGCTAATGAAAGTTAAATAGAATTCGATATTTTGCAAATATCGATAACAAATCAACAGTGAAAAGAATGAAAACAAATATGGCGAGCAATGTTGCGAGGCCATTGAGAGAGTTGCCAGCCATTCATAATATTAAGTATACGAACTGTATGCATTTTAGCGAGTTTCGTTTATTGTTTTAGAAAACATTCAGAGGTTATTGCTTTGCTTGGTTTGTGTTTTTTAATTGACACAACAATCAAGATTTGGTTTTTAAAGTATATATCTATAAGGCTATGTAAAATAGTATTAAGTAGTTTTGCAGTTTGCGTTTCTTGCTTGTAAAATTGTTTAAAAAATAGTTTTTTATATGTTTTGTTTTTGGCATTTGTTGTCTATACTAGCTACATACATAAATGTAAATTGTATATTGTAACAAAAAAGTCGTAAGTAGTATCAAAAAGGTAGTTTATGATCAGTTATTGACAACTTGTTCATTGCGTTAATTACGAGCTTCAGTTTACAAAAGAATGAATGAATGATAAATCATTATTTAGCTTAATATATTTAAACTGAAAGCCTGAAAAATATTCTTTGAGAGTTTATTACAAATTCGGCTAACCGAATGCTCTTTTCATTTATTAGTAAGATTTGTTGTCGCAGTTAAATTGCTTTAAATTTGAACAAAGTTTTAGTTTAGGTTTTTGTTTGTGTGTTTCTGCTATTTGAAATCCATTGACAAAATGCAACAAATTTATTTAGTAAGTTAAAGTTTAGTTTACAGACAGAAGGCAGCCTCAACAGAAAGTGTATAGTCAAAAGTGCAAAAGTACCAAAGTTAAGTTCAACAAAATTAGTTGAATTAGTTAAAAAATTATTTGAGTTGCGTACCAGTCCAAAGAACTAATTAATCATAGGATCAATTAATTCCTCTTCTTGGTATTTGACTTGCTCTAACCGCTGCACAACGTGTGGAACAAAGAGTAACGGTTTTGCTATTGGTTATAAACATTTACATTCGATCTGATGACGTATGAGTAATGTTTCGTATTAAAGTAACGCCGTGAAAACTCATTTGGCATTCAAGGCATTTCTAATAGTATCTTTTATAACACAACCAAATGAGTTAAGTTGTTGTTGTTGCTGTTGTTACTGTTGTCTTTTGCTCTTACAATTAGAATGACAATAAAAAATAATCACACACATTACAATCTATATAGTTATAGTTCATATACATATCGTATCAGTACATATAGAAACCTGTTATTCAAGGCTTTTACAAATAGAATTTCATCTCTTATGCGTGCTTTGCTTTTTTTGCTTTAATTGTTCTTTTATTGTTGTTTTGTTGTTGTTGTTGTTGCTTGTTGTTTGGTTTGGATATTGTTTTTGGCTTTTGGCAACATGACAACAGAGCGTATACGTGCTACTTTAATTATTGCATATCATTTGAATCATAAATGAAACGTTATTTTTAATAGTTTGTTTCTATTTTCATTTTGTTTGCAATTTGATATTGAGTTTTTAATTGTTTGATTCAATTTAAAAATGTTGCCTTACTCCCACAGAGAGATATCCTGAAAAATGAGGTCATACAAATTTTTTAGTCGATTTTGGAAAAAATTAATGCCTGCAAGACACAAAGAAAAAGAGAGAGAAATAAACAAAACAAATTACAACCAGATATGTCTGTGGGTTTTACGTATATGTAGGTATGTTTTGTGTGTGTTTGTGTGCAACAACAATTACAAAAAAAATTATAAATATACAAAATGATGAGCAACGAAAACTGAACGAAAATCATAGTTTGTGTCTTACAATTTTGACAAATAAATAATAAACTAAATATGTTAAATGTTTGTTTCTTGTTTTCAGTTTACTTTTCTTTTTTTGGGGTTAACGCGACGTACCGGTTTTAACATTCAGCTTTTGGCCTGACTTTTTGGATGACTTCTTAGTCTTTTCAACCTCAAGGGATTCATCGTCGTCCTGCTGCAGTTTGGGGATTGGCTTCTTGGTCGCCTGGCCAGATCGCTTATTGGCATACGACACCTTCACCAATGGCACATCATCATCATCGTCATCATCATTGTCGTCGTCGTCATCACGTTTGGACTGCTTCTTGTGGGAGACAGCGGGTTTGGCTGGGGCTGGAGCTGGCTTGGATGGAGTTTTCGATGTGGAGGCAAATTTGAAGTTGCCACTTGGAGTCTTGCTCGATTCACCGTCACTGTGTCCGATGCGTTGGGCCGTCATTTTAGGAACTTTGGTTGACTTCTCCAATTTGGTTGGACAGCATTGGAATGGTCTGTAATCGTTGGGCACAAAATTGTTGCCTCGCTTAGCTGAATGGCCGTCGTGACCCAATCCAACATAGAAACATTCGTCATCTGTGTGAGCAAACAAACAAAAACATTTTGTCAGATTGTTTAGTTCTTACATTTTTTTTTGTAGTTTTGTAGTTTTGTTTTTATTTTTTTTTAATATTTTATACTAACAAGAATCAAAAAGTCAACAAAAGTGCATACAAGAGTTGGCGAGAAATACAAAATAAAAGTCATTAAAGTTGCTTTTATTTTTATCAGCACCTTTTTAGAAAAATTACCACAAAGAGCAGTTAGTATGATTTTCATATATCTTTAATATATATATAAATAAATTTAATTTTTTTTATATAGTTTAATAGATTGATTTCTTGTTCAAAGTACTAGAGTATAAGAAGCGTGCTTTATGAATGAACAAAATTTTATTTTGTTTATTTATTGTTGAACATTAATTTTACTATTTTTAACTAATAACTGACAAAATGCTTTTGATGCTGACTGTACAGGTTGATTGAATCTAATTCAGTTCAGTTCTAAGTAGATTTCAATGTTCTATGGATTGTTGTACATCCTTTATATTACTTTCATTTTTTGCTTTTCTTTGTTTTGGTTGTTTCGTTAAAAAAACAATTATTGAATTTTTAGTGGAGCGGATTCGATTAATTAATTATAATTAACAAATAATAACGATTACTTAAGTAGATAAATGATTATAATTATATCAGTATTCAAAACAATCAAGTTATTAACAATTTTCTCGTTCATATTATAGAGTTTATAAATCATATAAAATTATAATCATTCCTTTATTTAATATATAGTTTCAAACATTGTGTCAGCTATGATTTCTTTTTGCATTATTTTCTTAATTTTTACCAAATTTGTTCACTTTTTTTTTATAAACAGAAGAAATTATGGGTTGGGATCACATACAAAAATTGTAGGTATATCAAAGCATTGGATTGGTCAAGTACATTCATCAGGATAAACATTGACGTGGTTATTGGTGTGTGTATCTGTGTGTCTCTATAGATCCAATTTATATATGTTTCTCGTTTTTTATGGATGTAGTATGAATTTTGCTTTAGCACAAAAAGTTCTGCTCAGGACATTTAGATATTGATTGTATCACGAGATAATTTGGTTACCTTTTGGGAATGCATTTTTAGGATTCCTTTTACGCAAGTCTGTAGATAGACAAAAATATTGTAGTGTATCTGAGATGTTTCTGGATTTTGTTTTAAATTGGTTTTTGGATTCGTATCAGGCGGATCGGGTAGGATATTGCAACATATAACAATTTCTGTTAGTGCGACAATGGCAACTCACATTCACGTATTACCTATTTCATCTATAAGACGACCCGAGCATAAATCAGAAAGCCGATGTATCGTTTTGCCTTTAGTTCTGTATTTATATATTTGCTTGCTTATATCTTCTTCATCGTTATCGTCGCCATTTTCGTTATCTTCGTCATCGTCTTCGTCCTCGTCATTGTCATTGTCATCGTCATCGTCATTATCTTTTTCGTTATCATTATCATCTTCGTCTTCATTGTCATTTTCATCATCATTTTCGTCATCATCTTCGTTGTTATTATCGTCATCATCTTCATCTTCATTTTCGTCGTCATCTTCATTGTTATTATCGTCATCATCTTCATCTTCATTTTCGTCGTCATCGTCATTGTTATTATCCTCATCATCCTTATCATCGTCATCATCGTCATCATTATTTTCATCATCCTCATCATTATTTTCGTCATCATCTTCATCGTCGTTATCTTCATTGTCGTTATCTTCATTATTATCTTCGTCGTCATCATTATTTTCATCGTCTTCGTCTTCATCATCATTATTTTCATCGTCTTCGTCATCTTCATCATTATTTTCATCTTCGTCGTCATCATCATTATTATTTTCATCGTCTTCGTCTTCATCATCATTATTGTCATTGTCTTGGTCTTCATCATCGTTATTTTCATCGTCTTCATCTTCATCATCATTGTTGTCATTTTCCTCGTCTTCTTCATCGTCATTATCATCTTCATCATCATTATTTTTATCGTCGTCATCTTCATCGTCATCATCATTATTTTCATCTTCATCTTCGTCATCTGCATCTTTACCATTGTCTTCATCTTCATCATTATTTTCTTCATCGTCATCATCATCTCCATTTTCTTCGTCATCGTCATCATTATCTCCATTTTCTTCGTCATCGTCATCGTTATTATCATTGTCATCATCGCCATCTTCCTCGTCATTGTCATTATCATTGTTATCATCGTCTTCGTCTTCATTATCATTATCATTATCATTATCGTCGTCTTCATCTTCATCGTCGTCTTCATTATCATTGTCGTTGTCATTGTCATTGTCATTGTCTTCTTCGTCTTCGTCATCGTCTTCTTCGTCATAATTATTATTATGGCCGTTATCGTCATCATCATTGTTGTCGTCGTCATCGTCATTGTCGTCGTCATCATCGTCATTATCATTATCATTATTATCATCGTTGTCGTCATTGTCGTCGTTATCATCTTCATCATCGTTATTACGTTTATGCCTTCGTAATCTTTCCTTTCGAATCGTTTGCTGTAGATGCTTTAATCTTTGTCTTTTATCCGCATCACTTTCTTTTGGATAGCTCAATTTTATAATTTTCCCATCTCTTTTATCGTCATCGTTGCCTAGTATATCATAGTATATCGAAAGTATTCATTATGTTTTGCATAAGTTTAGAAAATGGCTATAAACAGGTAGAATGATATTGGGTATATCCGACTTGCTTGTATTTGATATTTGATCTCTGTTTAGATATTGATGTATTGTTTGATTTGGCCAAGATATCATTATTTGTGGGCTCAACTGATTTTGTATTGAATGTTTGGCTTATGAGCGTGAGTTAGAAAGCAGAGAAAACATTGGAAACAAGAACGCTTACTCTTTTGATTGATTAACCACTGCAGCACTCGATTTTCATTTTTGAGATTACCTAGAATCAAGAAAAGCACATGTTTAAAAAATTATACATCTTAAGAGATATAATATGTCAAACTTACCATCATACATGATCGGAACGCCTGTCTCGTAGTAGACCAAGGCTGGGAATGCGAAAATGCCAATTTCATGAGCCAATTTAACATCGTTCGATTTGACAAACTGAATCCCATGCTTATCGGTATCATCGTCGATATTTTCCAATTCCTCTAAAATACCAGGGCATGTTTCGCATTCATCATCATCTGTGAAGTACGGAAAAATTAATATACTTCAAATACGATTTGAATACTTCAAAAGTTGTTAAACTTACAGAAGAAAACAGCGAGATGCTCAACATCGTTGATTAATACTTGCAGTGTCTTACGATCTACCGATTCGATGACATCAGCAGTCGATTCATGCAAATCAATTACCCATTCCAAAATTTCTTCTTCCTTCATCAGATCACCTAAAGAAAATAAGAAATTCTTTTATCTATTTCTATCTTACAGATATGAAGGCTTACCGGTGTAAATTGTTCTAAACTTATGTCTATAAAATGCAAGCGCCGGCAGTCCGGGCAAATCGTATTCCTTATCAATATCGTCATCGGATGTCTTTACAAAGTCGATGTCTTTTTCCTCGCATTCGTCATCAATGTTCTCCAGTTCGTTGAGGATCTTTTGTGCCTTCTTATCACCTTCGGCGTCTGTTGAAAAAAATCATTGTTATAATAACACTTTATATAGCTTGTTCCTAGACGTACAGAAGAACACGACAACATGATCGTTTTCAGCTAAAATTTTATCCAGCATTTTCACATTAACCTCCTCGATTTTGCCGGGAATTTCGAGTGTTTCGTCATCGGTGATCCAGGCCAATACCTCGTCCTCATCATCCAAATCGCCAGTGAAATGCAATGGATCCCGATTTCTGAAGAACACCAGTCGTGGATAAGTTTTGACATTGTATTTCTTAGCGATGCCGGTATCCTCGGTGGTAACAAAAATGATGCCAGCCTCGTCCAACTCGTCGTCGATGCTTTCCAGGGCGTTCAGTGTATGGTCACAGCTTTCGCCAGGTTCGCAGGGACCCGTAAAGAATACAACAACATATTCATGCTCATTGATCAGATTGACAAGAATCTCATCGGTGACCTCCTCAATGGTCGCTGTCTTCTTCTGTACCAGCAGCCATTCAAGTACCTCATCCTCGTTCATTAGGTCGCCCTCATACAAGGCAGGTATTTTGTTCTCAAAGTAGATCAATGCGGGCAAATGGTCGAGACCATATTCCTTGGCTTCAGCGGCGTTATCGATGCGCACAATGACAATGCCCTCCTTTTCGAGCTCATCGTCGATATTCTCAAGTTCGTTGAGAATGCGCATATCCTGTTTGTCTTCCTTATCATCTGTGAATCGAATAGGTACTTATAAACAAACTGTACTTTTTAAATGTTTTCCTTTACTCACAGAATATAACCGCTAAATGCTCGGTGTTCTCGACCAATTTGTCCTTCATTTCATCGGTTACCTCAGGAATTTCGGAATAACGCTTCTGATGCACCAACCAGCCAAGTAGTTCATCCTCTTTCATCAGATCACCCTCGTAGATATGTGGAATGCCACGTTCAAAGAGTACAATCGATGGTATCTCATCGATACCCCATTCTTTGGCTTCCTTATCGTCATCGATTTTGACAAAAGCAATATCATTCTGATCGCACTCATCGTCAATGTTTTCCAATTCTGCGAGGATTTTCTGTGATTTCTTTTGATCTTTGTCATCTGTGAAAGATTATGCTAGATTATTTAATTGCTCCTGGCATCGATTGAGTGAATCAAAAAGGAAAACGCAGATCCTACTACTAAAAAGCTCTCAACTTGTAACTGGTTTCATACTACAAAAGGAATTTGGTAACTACCCAATTTTGAAATTTTTCAATTCGATTTTTTCCGTTTTAGTTTGGTTTTAGGATTAGTTGAAGCGCTGTTTAAAATTAATATGATTTTGGTAAGCACATCGAGCAGAAGGCAGCAGTTTATGGCAGACACTCAGACACACCCCAGGTTTACGACATAAAGTACACATATGTACGGAGTATGTACATAATATCTACAATTGCGTTTAGCATATCCAGGCTGGGATGGTTGGGGGATCTGAAATCACTTACAGAAGAGTACAGCAACATGTGGCATTTTCTCAATGATCAAATCCAACATTTCATCGGTAATGTCTTCGATTTGATCGGAACTTGTTTGTTCTTCAAGCCATTTCAATAGCTTCTCCTCGTCCTCCAGATTGCCTTCGTAAATAGTTGGAATGCCTTTTTCAAAGTATATCAGTTTAGGAACTTTATTAATGCCATATTCAACGGCCTCCTCGGGATTGTCGATTTTAACGAATGTAATGCCCAAAGCGTCGCATTCATCGTCAATGTTCTCAAGTTCTTCCAGTACCTTTTGGGATTTCTTGTCGTTGTTGTCGTCTGCAAAATGTATCTGATGAATCAAAAAGGCTCCATTCTTTGAGTGTATGTGACTATATTTTTATCTATATATTTACAGAACAGCACTGCAATGACGCGACCTTCCTTAATCATTGTATCGAGCATTTCATCGGTGACATCCTCGATCTCATCACGTTCCAACTGTCCCAACAACCATTTCAGTATTTGTTCCTCATCCATGAGATCGCCATCGTAAACGTTTGGAATTTCTTTTTCAAAGTATACAATTGCCGGAATCTATAAAGATCACACGTTTCACATATCACATAGGGTATTCATTTGGGTCTAGGGTTTATTCTCGTACCGATTCGATTCCATAGTCGCCTGCCGCCTTGGCATCATCAATTTTAACGAATTGTATGCCATGCTTATCGCAGTCATCGTCGATTTGTTCTAGCTCTTCCAACACAGTCATCGAATCATCATTGCCATGATCATCTGTAGATGTTTGGAATTGTTTATCGACTATCGATTATTGCTAACAGCATATCGCAGGCTACATACAGAACAGCACAACCAAATTGTCAATATTGCTGATCAGCGTGGATAACGTCTTGGAGGTAACATCCTCGATCACATCGTCCTCATCTCCAGTCGATTTATTCTGCACCAACCACTCCAAGACATCCTCCTCTCGCTGCAGTTCACCTGCAGACACACAGTTTATACGGTATACAATTAAGAACCAGGGAAGGGATTCTGGTGTCTATACCTTCATAGATGATCGGAGTTTGATGACGATAATAGACCAATGCCGGCAGATTACCCAAGTTGTATTCATCGGCCAATGCCTCGTCGTGTATTTTTACAAAACCGATGCCTAGTTGATCAGCCTCATCATCGATATTCTCCAATTCTTGCAAGGCTTTGGCACATTTGCGGCATTGCTGTTTATCTGATGGATGATTTCATATATAGAGATTAGAAATTTCATTGATTCTCTGCAAACTCAAGTCTTCGGGGAGATTGACTTGGTTTTGTTGGAGAGTTGGATTATAACACAACATATGGTACGCTTTTAGTCTTGTATGGATTGTATTTAGGGTGGTGTAGAGGGGGCATTACAAGTATTATACGCTGTGCACTAGTAAATTAAGAATTGGAGAATTGCAACAGTACAGTTAAGGTTAAGATTATGCATGCAACACAGGATAGAATAGTGTGGTAGGTATAGTACAGAGTGAGTTCAGAGCATTTGTAAATTGCATTAGACCATTTGGTGGCTCTACCAAATCAAATCAAATTGTTGTTTATTTCTACACTTTGTTTACAATAAAACATGAAACAGATATAATCAGTATAATCTACGTACACAACCTGTTGCAAAAGGAAATGGGCCTCAACGCACAAAAGAATTGTTCAAAGAAATGATAACAAACGCCTGAATCTAAATAAATTACAGAGATTTAAGACAGACAACTATAGATTTCCTTGTTTTGCTTATAAATTTTCCCGCTACATAAATATATAAAAGCTTTCTTCTGTCATTTATAGCACTACCTTTATCAATTTTGCTTTGCGTGGATTTCTACAAAGCTTTCTCTCTCTGGCATACGCTGCGTATACGTAATATATGTAATCTCTCGAGACGTTCTATATATTTCTCAGTTTAAGTTTAATATGAATTAACTTAAATTTAAAAAGGCAAAAGGGAATTGAACCTTCCAAAGGTCACGCCCGACTGCAACAATCTTGCTAAGCGAATTATATTTTTTCTAACATATTATGATTAAAAAAAATAATACTAATATTTTATAGTCATTTTTCATGCCAAATATTTTGTATTTAATTGTTAAATATGAGTAATAAAAAGAAAAATCGAAACAATTTCATTTTTCGAGGCGCAAATCTCTTGCTAAACATTTCGTGCATAAATTTTAAAGGCAATATATACATATTTGCCTGGGTGAGTGGGTGTCGCCTAGGTGGCAAGGCCACGCACACATACACACACAGAGTGGGGCGTATGTGTGTGTGAATAAACAGAGACCAATACATATATATTACTGTGTGGCGATAGTGACTAAACATGTTTATGTTTATGGTTTTGACAGGTTTCCATTTTGATTTCTATTTCTATTTCTTCTGTTTTGTAAATTTTTGCATTTGCATTAATGAATTTACAGCAGACTTGGGCAAATACTAAAAATAAATGCAAGTCAGTCGGTTAAATCACACACACACACACACACACACTGCCAAATACATGCGCTATGTAAACATACGTGTCTGTATTTTATATACAGTACAACTTCGACAGTCCGGACACATATAGTTTTGGGCAAGTCCGGATTATCGAGTTGTCCGGACTATAGTAGTGAAAATTTTTAAAACAATCTAAGTGAAGTAAATCCATACATATGTGATATGATTTATTAAAATACATTTAATTATTAATTACTATTTTTAATTATTATTATTATTTAGTATTTCTGATGAAATCGGGATATGATTGTTTCTTTGCTGCAAAAACCATGTGTAAAGCGCGTCCTCTAACTCTGGATACTCTGCTTTTTTTATAACTTTTCTTTTTCCTACAAACAAAAAATTACATATGTTATAAAAGTGGTTTTATATATTATTTTGGTTTAATATTTACCGGGTCCGTTATAGGTATTCGAAATAAATTGATTTATTTTTCCCTTATTTTTTTTAATGTCGCAAATCGTTGATTTAGGAACATTAAATTTTTCGGCAACATGCCTAATAGTTTTTCCCTCATCAAGACTTTTTAAAATTTCACACTTTTCCTTTAAAGTTAGTGTTTTATGTTTGCGTTTATTATTTAAAGACATGATACTTGGTATGAAGTTACTCAACCACGCTCGCGAAAGAATGCACCGAAACTGAAGTAATGATAGTGCTAAACGTACACAAAGGTTAGAATAATAAAACAAACAAAGTAAAAACGGGAAACCCCCGAAATTTATTTTTTTTTCTTCCATAAGAAAAATTGTCCGGATTGTAGAGGTAAAAATATTATTTTGTCCGAAATGTAGAAGTGTCCGAATTACTGGAGTGTCCGGACTGGCGCATGTCCGGACTGTCGAAGTTGTACTGTATAATATTATGTAAAATTTCATTTGGCTGCAGCTAAAGAGCTGCCCATAATGACATCCATGCCGGCTCGTGTGCGCCAGCATCTTGATGTATTGCTGTATGCAAAAGCAATTAAAACTGCTGTCTGTCTGCAGTTGCGGCTAGAGGAAGAAACTAAAGTTTACTGGGCACTAGCAGACTAGTTAATACCCTAAAAGATCATACAAATAAATGGCCAAAATTATAAATAATAAATAATCAGTTTAAATGTATAAATTCCTCAAACAAAATGCTGCTACATTTTTGATAACTTTTTTTGTAGGTGATGAATAACAATTACATCAAATATTTTGTAAAATTAAAGACCAGTAAGAACGGAGCAGATATGCTGGCCGGAAGGCTACAATCGGACGTAACCGACAGTAGAAGATCCTGTACTTTTGTATTTGACTAAGTTGAGAATATTATCTGGTGCATATCTTCGTTGTTTCTTATTAGATCGTAGTCCAATGCACAGCGTTGATACAAAATGCAATAAGCTACGTAGATGCCAAATTACAAGATTATAGCTTTAACAGCGTGTCTAAAAACCTAAGGATTGTTTCTTGAAAAGAATACCCACTGTTTATATGATGTTTACAGGGTATGCAGAGGCAAAACTGCAATGTTGCTATGGCATATTGTCGATGCGCTTGGGGCAACAACAAACAGAACAATGGATGTGAAGGAAGGCGTTGAATATGTTGTTCTTGCCTCACCTACATGTTGATCATCTATGCAAAGACCTTTGTGCGCCGTCTGCGTTCGATAAAAATACACGCATATATACAATGTATAAATATATATATATATACGTTTGTATGTATGTATATATATAGAGAAATACGCATACAGGCGCACATACAGTTAGTTGTTTGAAAATTGAGCAAAAATAACAGCAAGCAGTGAAAAAATCATTCTGTTGGCCAACCAACTGCTTCGCTTTGCTATTTATAAAACAAAAATTGTAGGTGGCTCAGATGTGTTGAAAAACACACACACACAAAAAAAAAACGAACAAATAAATAAAAACTGCTAAATTTTTCGTTGTTTTTCCCTATCTCCCAGCATATTGCCAATACAGCTACAAACTAATAGAGTTAAGTTCATGCGCTCTATAGCATTCGGATATTCCGATTTTAATTTGTTCCATAAAGTGTGGCCAGAGATATGCTAATTTTGACTACGAACTATGGGAGCGGAGCGTCTATATCTGGCTGGTTTTATGTCTGACAATTATATCATGCAGACCAATTTATGCTTAATATGCCAAACAAATGCTGTTTTACAAATTGATAGTGGGACAGACAGACGGACAGACGAATAGACGGAGAGACTGATGGATTGACTGACAGACATATAGTTTGAAATATTTTTTATTTGTGGCATTTTTTATGTGTCTTCTGTAGAGCACTTGGTTGGGCCTGGGTACACAAACATGGTCTGGCGCTGAGCCCAGACATAGGACATAGTCGTGTGTAAGAGATTCTAATTGTTGTTGTGCTCGTAATGCTTATTTATACATAGACGTATACGTAATATTTATTTATTTTTGGCAATATTTTGTTTAGTTGTTTTGTCGTTTGATCTATGCCAATTTGTTTGCCAGTTAAATGTTCATTATGCTAAGCTATTTACTTGTTGTCGAAGGAGAATAACTTGTACGATATATATTAGAGACCTGCATGAATGTATTCATTTCAAGCTCCATAGTACTGTACAGTAGTATTATATATGTATATATATAACTTCACAGATCGGAACGTGCTGCTATTTATGTACACATGTCTATTACGTTTCCGGTCCCTAAAGTGTTTGGTTTCCGTTAAAAGTCAATTGCAAAATAAATCTATACATTCAAATAAATAATGAATTTGCATCTTCTGCTACTTATCTATTTCCTAAGCTATACTTCTGGGAATTTGATTTGCTGGTTTCGTTAATTGGAGAGTTATGTGGGTTAAGTTCAAGAGATTCCGCAGTTAAGTTAATGTTATACAACAATACATAGACAGGCATATACATTTGTACTTTTATGTATTTACAAGGAAATGTATAAGAGATACATCGGCATTTTGGTATTTGTGTGAGGCTTTTGTGCATTCTGTTTGTTGGGGAAATCAATTGAAATGGAAAATTATTGGGGATTGAGTAATTTTAATGGAACTTAGGGGGTTGGGTTGGGTTGGGTTTGGCTTGAATGGGGGGGTTTATGGGGTTCCACAAGTCAAAAAGAAAACCCAAAAACATATGCACAAACTTACCCATTACCCTGGGTGGGCATGTTTCATGATCTGGACCTGTTGTCGTTTGAATAGATACAACGCATACAAATATATATATTTGCTTAAAAACATTTCTCTGCACCGCCGATAAATATAAATATTAAACGTTAAATTAAGTAGTCGCCGAAGTGTTGAAGTATTGCTTATGTTAGTTACAAAATAGTACAGTAATGTGATTAGATATCTAGATAAATAATTATTTAGGCAATAGTAGGTTTAACGTAGTTTTGTACCTAAGTTGTATGAATTTTAGTCACAAGAGAGCTTAACTGGAGTTTTATGTATTTGGTTTTTAACGCTAAAAACTGCAACTGCTTTGAAGTAAATATAATCAAAATATTCCACCAATGAGTATAAATAAAATCAAAGATAAAGATAGCTAAATAGGTAGATAGATCAAGTAAAGTATTTAATTTGGTACTCACAGAATAGCACGGCAACAAAATCGGTATCCTCGATTATCTTTTGCAATATCTTGGCGTTAACCTCCTCGATGCGATCGGGCAGATCCATGGCCTCCAGCGAGGTTAGAAAATCGAGTACGCCCTCCTCATCCATAAGATCGCCATCATAGATGATGGGCTCCTTTTCCCTGTTGATGATGAAGGTTGATGATGGAGGTTCGCTTGTTCGCTTGTTGGCTGAGGATAGTTTACCTGAAGTATGTGAGGGCTGGGAAGTTCTTGATGCCATATTGTTTAGCTAGTCGTTTGTCGTTAATTTTCACAAAGTCCACACCAAAGGAATCGGTGTCATCGTCGATTTTTTCGAGCTCCGCTAATACCTTATCACAGGTCACACAGCTGCGTGCATCTGCAAGTGCACAAAGCCAATTACAATTACACAATTACACAATTACAAACAATTGCCCATTACATTATGATGATTATATCTATCGGATGCAACGATTTATAAGCTCAGATACGTTTGTACCACAATAAAGATACCAACATGAACTGACAACTAGCAACTGTCGCGTGTGACGCCAAATGCCGCGGCGATTATTCATACCCGAGCAGGATGCATCATCGGTAATGCCCCCCGCAGACCCATGGCCCCCATCTTCTCTAGATAAATATCCGCAGAAAGAGAGAGGGATAGAGCGAGAGAGAGAGAGAGAGAGATGGGGAGAGCGATTGCTAATGGCAATTTGGGTGCCCAGAGGCCCAGGCTTGTGAATGAAATGACAGCGCAGCAGAATATGAGTTTTATATGCAAATGCAAACGCATATTATACAGATATGGTATATATATGGTTAGCCATTAATATGCATGCACAACTGCCAACGGCATTTTGCTAAATTAATTCATAAAAATTCATGCAGACATTATTGGGGAAATGAATTCAGTATTCATTGACACAATAGATGTTGTCAATGTGTTGGCGTTTGCTCGTCATCTCTTCATGGTTCTGGGTGGTTGCACGCCCCATATATTACAACCAAAATATCTGCATAGTCCTAAAAACAACGCAAAGATTCATCTTGAATGCACTGAGAAGTGCGTGCAGATTTTAACAATAGCAGTGCTATTATTTATTTTTAAAAATATAAATGATTCATTTGCAGCTAAAGTTAGTCTGAATAATATACAGGCTAATTTTGAATAAATTGCATTTAAATTTCCTTTCAAAAGTTGCACAAAAGTAAACTTTTGTTTGCGTTTATTGAGATACAAGTTTGAATTAGTTAGCAGCGGTTTTTACTAGTTATTCGCATATAGAACTAATTGTATATATTAAAGTTCATTTGTTTGGAAAATGAGAAATAAAGAAAAATCACTTCAGCTGTTGCCTTTATAGATTTTTATGGGCGTCAAGTACATGGAACAGATGCTTCCACTTTCTTTGCCATATTACGCATACGCACTGCTATCCCCAGCATTGATTTGATTTGTATCTGTTACAGGTTTATTTGGTTAATAATAACGCTTAAATGTGTTGGCCATATTCGCATAAAAACTTTGCAATAACATCAATAGCGTTTACTTAAAATAACAAACAGCTGCAGCAATTTATTGCCAAATTTGAATGGCGAATTTCAATGAGCTGCCATTTGCGTAGTTCATATAAATTTCCATTTTTTCTGTTTTCTCTTCAACATTTGTTTGTTTGTTTGCACAAAGTTTTTCGTGTGGGAAAATAATTCTTATTTTCAGTGTCAACAAAGAATATTTTTTGGAAAATTCGTTGAAACGCGTAGGCGAAGTCTGATGAACATTTTGATTAGTCGATGATATTGAGCAAGTTTTCCATTTAGTATTATCCATTATCATAATTTCAAGTTGAATTTGCATCAACATTGAAGTAATTTCATATAGATAGATATATATGAATTTTACTGAGAGATATGTGCATATATCTGGAGCTATAAAAAGAACCTTCATGCTATATATAACAAAATGAAATGCCGTATGCGAAGGTGATTAACGTTTGAGTAATTATTTGGCAGCTTTATGGAAGGTATTTGGAAAATTGATTAATTATAACCAGGCGTGCTCTTGTTTATGCGAAAAATTCTTCGATTTCTCAATTTCCGTACGTATTTTGTCTTGTTTAATATTTCAATTAGCATTTTTACGACGGCTCATAAAAAAGAAAATTGTTTTTCGGTATTTCTCAAATTTATAAAATATATAGCATATAAATGCGATCTTGATCGAGCTAATTTCAGTTACTGGAGGAAAATTGCCCGTCTGCTAAACAATTTTCTTCTAGCCGTCCCTTGTGGGCCAAGAGTTTGCGCCAAATTCGTCTAATCAAAGAAAAAAGCTGCTCTGGCGACACGCACACAAATATACATATGTAGAATCATACATACATACAGAGCGATATATAGACTGCAAAAAGCACTAAAATAAGAAGAACAACAACGAACGGAGACGGCAATTTCTCACAGCCAAAGCGATTTCTACTCATAAACAGAAACGCAAAGATAGCACAGGGGAAAAATAGCAACAAAAAGAAAGAAAAACAAAAAAAAGCTAAATGAAAAAAAAAAGAACAGAGACTACTACCAACAAAAACGAAAAAAAATAAGAAAAAGGAAAATAAAATAAAATAAAGCGAATGAAAATCTCAAGACATTTCGTACAACGAAATTTTTCACATATTTTCACTTGTATGCGAATTTTTAGAATTTTCACTAGAGAAAATTTATATAATATGGCTTCTGTTACTATTTCGAGTCGCATGGCCATCGTGCGTTGAAGATTATATCGATCGCCCGGATCTTGGGCATTACTTGGGCAACAATATCAACTATATATCAACTATATACTATATATATATAGGGTATCTGTCTGCTGGGCATACTTACACCAGAAAACGGCAACGTAATCCTTGTCGGCCAAGAGCTTTTCCAACTGCTTGGCATTGACCTCCTCGATGACGGCCTCTGGCTCAAGCGGCGGCGCCGCCGCTGGCTGCGCAGATCCTTTTTTGTTAGCGCAATTCACATATCCGGGAAAACTCAGTGCCAGCAACGTACACACGAGCAATGTCAGAGTCTTTAATCGCGAGAAAGTCATCTTTCGATTACTTTCTCCTTACGGTTCGATGCCAATTGCTTTCCACTTGGCCGTTGCGATCTCTTTTCCGTTTCTATTTCAAAACCATTAGCTCCAACATGCGTGCGATCTTGCTTTTAATTAAATTATAATTTTCTTCTGTTTAATTTTTGTATTTTTGTATTTAAAGTAGTTTCGTCGTTTAGCAGCTTCGTCGTTGTGTTATTAAAAAATTATAATTTTCAAAAAATTAAGGCACTATTTTTAGTTGAACAATCTTATTTCTTTCGCGTACACTAATACATATATTTCGTGCGCATATATATATATACAGACCAAAATATATATAGGGTATATATGAGAAAATTAGATTATATATACATATAAAATATATATATATATATTTTCTATTAATTGAATGTTTTCCGCGGACTGTACTCTTTTAGTTTTCAATTTTTGTTCCACTCCGTGCAGAGGTCCGCTCGCAACTGAGTCTTTTGCAGAACATTTTTTTGTTGCCTGGCCAGCAGCTTTGGGGATCTTATATTTCGGGCTTTTCTTTAGCTTTTCCGCCAGAGCTTTCCGAATGAGGAATGGAGCGCGATAAACAGCGCTGCATATTTCTACAAAGCGTATGGCGAAATCTCCCAAATAAAGAGAGAGAGAGAGAGAACAATTCTCCACGTTCGCTTTGCGCTGCAATTCTTTGTTTATGCATCTCCGCAGCTCTCATGCTTATAGAGACGCTCGGTGGTCTTACGAAACTTCCTGTAAAAACAAAACACACAAATTACCCATGTACCAGTTGGCTATATATATAAAGAAAGACAGCGCAGAGAGCAATTGTGAAATGCGTAAATATCGCAGCGTATCCAAAGGTGAACGCTGAACAGCTGCGCGCACATGGCGGCAGCATTGAAGCAAAACCAAATCGAAATAAATATATATAAATATGCATAGTATTTGCTGTTAAACTTCAACTAAGCATTTATTGTCAATTACAAATGTTTTTTTAGCAGTGAACACAACATACAAATGTTTTTAATTTGCAAACTTTTTAATTAAACTTTTATAATACGTTCAGGTATGTATTCTGTCTTTATTTGCCAAATTCAAATGCCGATATATGTAACGTACTCGGCATATCGCATTAATCGATAACACCACACAGGGTGAGCACAGCGCACAGAGCACTTGCACGCAAGTGTGGTATTTACAACGCAGCCAGCTACGGTCACACTCGGCACATAGCTTACCAATTTTACGACGGGCGGACGTTTTATCGCTTTCAGGCCCATCGATAAATTCAATTCGATCGCAAATTGCAAGTGCTCAACACCCACCAATTTAACGGTGCTCTGCGCAGTGCATACTAAATTATTGGCTAAAACCTGAATGACAACAAGCAGCTGCTTATAAATTAAATATCTCTGTGCAAAAATAAAGTTACCGCGCGTCCTCTGCAACTGCATAAAAAATCGATTGGGATTTGTGAAATTTGGAGGTAAACTGCAGATAGCTGAATGCAAGTTGTATTGATTTTGGCTAAATCCAACAGATTTGAGCAGAAACAAAGCAGAAACACATTTAGAAATGTTTCACCTTGAACTCGGAGCATTCTTCAGGCGCCTCGCATACCAAGCCAATAAATAAAGCATAAAACAACAAACAAACAAAATATATCTGTGTATATACATACGTGCGTGTGTATGTATTTGTTTAGTTTTCTTGTTGCATTTCCGCATTTGCGAAAAGTGCGTCGCAATTGTTGGAGCATGTTTGCCTCCCTCCCTTCCTCCCACCTCCCTGCCTCCTTCTGACGCCTTATCGCCCATCAATGTGAAGGTGAAAGTTATCAGCTGGCGCTGCTCCGATTGCAATTTCCATCTGTTTGGGCATAGCCGACTGCTGAATGCCCTTCCCACTTGACTAGATTTATTTAAATTGTTTAAATTGCTTAATTGGCATTTATTTGGGCTGTTACATAAGCCATCGGCTGCTTTCTTAGGCAGTTTCCATTTGTTTGCTTTGTTCCACAATTGATATCTAATCAGCTTGTCATTATAATGCCATTAGGGGAATTTCGGCTTATCAATAAATTTATTTGTGTCGTTTGGATAGCGTTTCCCTTGCATTTGTTTAAACAAATGTTTTTTTCCCGGCTTGAAACCAGTTTTAAATTAATCAGAAACAGCTGCTGCTCCACGCTTAGATATAATCAGTGCTGCCGTTTTAGCTTGTTTGTGGCTCGATTTTGCATAGACCGATAAGGGCATTAATTTTGTTTATTTGAACGAGAACTTTGTTTATATAAACCATGAAGATTGTTTTCAAGCTATATGCTCTCCACAATTATATTGATTTATCCTGAAAAGATCATGCTAGAGATATTTAGACCTTATAGTTGCTGAGAACGACGCGTTCAAACAGACACAGAAAGACGACTCAGATCGTTATCCTGATCAATAATATATATACTTGGTCTACCACGCCTCCTTCTGCCTGTTAGGTACAATCTGACAAAGTTATTAACCCTGTTTGGCTCATATTTTTCAATAGTTATAGGGTATAAAAAGCTTAAAAGTAGCAAAAAGAAAATATATATTGAAACATAAATATTTTAAAATTATATTTAAACCAAATAATGCAGATTATTTGGCCGACTTATCGGCTCTCTCCAGCTGGCTCTGGTTTAGCTTATTTATTGTCTGATTTATATGGTTTTAGCCTCTTTTTTCCCACCAGCAACACTGCTCATAATCAACTATTTTTTGCATCGTCTCCAAAGTCTTTGTTAAACTACAACTGCTTAATTTGATACAATTTATATATATATAAATCAATCTATGCCTTTGTTGGCTACTTCCAGCCGGGCGCGTGACTTTTTGGCGAGTTTTATGTCACTTTTAATATGAAATTGGATGAAATTGTCGCATGGTAGGTGCACAGGTCGCATGCGAGTTATTTGATGTAATAATTCAACTGCTTTTCAGGTACCAGAAACGCATCGGCACCTATGATAAGCAGGAATGGGAGAAAACGGTCGAGCAGCGGATTTTGGATGGCTTCAATAGCGTTAACTTGAAGAACACAAAACTGAAGACCGAATTGATCGATGTAGATCTAGTGCGAGGTAATGAAAGTGTATTGCAAATCAATTGCCATATTAATATCTGGTTTATTCCCATGCACAGGCTCGACATTTCCCAAGGCGAAGCCGAAACAAACGCTGCTGACGGTCATACGCTTGGCGGTGCTGCGTTATTTGTTGCTGCCGCTGTATGCGCAATGGTGGGTGAGGCAGACGACTCCGAATGCCTTCGGCTTCATACTCTGCCTCTACATCACGCAGCTGATCAACTGGGCCATCTACATCATACACAGCAACCGCCTCGCCCCGCTCGTCTACGAGCAGCGTGCGAATGCCACAGATGCCGCTGCAGCTGCAGCTGCCCCGCCAGTTGATAAGCAACAGGCAACGGAGGAGAACACCGATCTGCTGAGCGCCCTGCTGATACCCTGCGCGCTCAGTCTGCTGATCAGCCTCATCCACTCGCTGATTGTGGCCACCAACAGCTCGTCGGGCAGCAGCAGCAGCGGCAGCAAGAGCAAACTGCGGCGCTTCTCCATGTCCAGCTTCAGCGACAAAGCCAATGCGCCGCGTGAGCAGCGCGTGCGGCGGCGCAAGAAGTTTGTGCGGTAGGTGGCATGATAAAAAAAATGTATTTAATAAACGTTATTCTTTTCTGCAGTTTGCGGCAGTCCGACATGGACCTGGCCAACAGCAGCCTGCCACGTCGTGGCAAGTTGAGCGCCTTGGCAGCTGAATCTAACTCCGCAGAGCTAAAACCCGGCAAGAGAGAGGAAACATTCGCCAGCACCAGCAGCATAATCGTGCATCATCAGGCAGCGGCAGCTGCAGCGGACAGCACAACACGCGCTGATCCGCTCTATGAGCTGCGGCAGGTGGCAACGGTGACGTCATCGGAGAGTCCGCACAAGAAGCGCAATGTGAACTGGCACACGCCCATACAGATCTACGCCACATTCGATCAGAACGAGATGCCCTCGTCCAGCAATGAGCTAAACAACTTGCCAGCAGCAGCAGCAACTGCAACAGCAACTGTAGCAACAGCAGCAGCAAAAGCGGGCGTTGCACGCCTTGAGCCCAATTACCATCCCAGACGCAGCATTGGCGAGGACGATGGCTTCGAGAGCCTCAACGGCAAGAGCTCCAGCGGCGAGGACAACAACCAAACTGCAACGGCAGCAGGCGCAGCGGTTAATGTTAATCAGCCCAATCAGCTGCGCTTGCGGCTCAATGTGAGCGCCAGCAGCAACAGCAGCAGCGGCAGCGGCAGTGCAACTGCCAACAGCAACAGCAGCAACGTGCCTGCCTCTGAGAAGATGTCGCGGGAGTCGAGCAGCAGCTGTGCGGAGTCGGATGAATGCGACGATGCGGACATCATCTCCAGTCCAGCCTCGGCGGGCACACAGGAGTGCACCACCTCAGCCACCGACTGGCTGGGCGTCACCACCAACAGCGAGGATTGCAGCTACACCTCGGAGCTGGATCAGTCGGATGGCGGCGGCTACAAGCAACAGGCGTGCAGCGACGAGGAGTTGCAGGATCTGGACATCACGCCCACAACCATTCTCAATCCGCACGGCGGCTTGGATCGCAGTGAGCACTAACTATAAAGAACTATTAATTAATTGCTAATCGTTATTCCTAGTTAGTTGCACCATTTGGGATCAACGGGATGCCAAGAAGGCGCAGCTGTCGGTGCTGGAGATTGCCTCCTGCATCATTGAGCGCGTCGACTCTTTGGGCGTGACCAATGACTATATCTACATAGGCGTATTCTTCTCCTTTCTGCTGACGTTAATACCAACCTTCTGTCGCCTGTGCGAGGTGCATAGTTAGAGCTTAAGATGCAGATCTGCAATTCTTAATTCTGTTATTCCACAGATCACCAATGACACGGACAAGTCCGGCGAGATGAGCTACTTCTACATGCCGCAGCTGCTGTGGCAAAAGTCATCCTCCTCGCTCTTCACGCTCCTCGGCTTTGCCTTCGGAGAGTCGCAATGGGAGCGCACTGTCCTCGTCCTCGGCTTTGTGCAGCGCGTCTGCCTCACGCTCATCCTGTTCATCGTCTTCGCCGTGGCGGAGCGCACCTTCAAGCAGCGGTAAATAGCGGTTTTTAGACTCTTTACTTTAAAAAAGAAAACAAACTATATATATTCTTGGTCAGGACAACAAGCGGAGTCGATAAAGCCATGTCCTTCTGTCTGTCCGTCTGTATTAACATCTAGATCTCAGCAACTATAGGAGCTAAAGACATCACATTCGGTATTTAGGTTCTCCTATTTAGTAAGCAGCACAAGTTTGTTTTAGATTTTGGATACCTTACCCCGAAAATCGCAAAAAACCGCACCAACCTCATAGATCTCAAGCACTATAAGCACTATTTAGCATGTTTGTAGCCAATGGCATTCTCCACCGATGCTGTAAATTTCATTACGATCGGATAAGAAACAGCGAAGATATGCTACATTCAATTTGCGGCACTTAGGTGTAGAGGGCTGAAATGCCATGCATACCCACATAACTTAAAGTAAAGGGTCTTATACTGTAGGTTACGTCCGACTGTAGCCTCGGTCCTACTGATCTGCTCCGTCCATATATTAATATCTCTTTATCTCCCTTTCTCCTTGCAGCTTTCTGTACGCCAAGTTATTCTCGCACCTCACTTCCTCTCGGCGTGCGCGCAAGTCGAATCTGCCCCATTTCCGGCTCAACAAGGTGCGCAACATCAAGACCTGGCTCAGCGTGCGCTCCTACTTGAAGGTGCAACATAATCTACACAATTATGCAACCTATATCCAATTCTAAATCTTTGTATTTTATTACAGAAACGTGGCCCACAGCGATCTGTGGATATTATCGTATCGGCGGCATTTATAGTCACGCTGCTGCTGCTGGCCTTTCTGAGCGTCGAGTGGCTGAAGGATTCGGTGCATCTGCACACGCACCTGACGCTGGAGGCGCTGATGTGGTCGATCACCATTGGCATCTACTTGCTGCGGTTCATGACGCTGGGGCAGAAGATCCAGCACAAATACCGCAGCGTTTCGGTGCTGATAACCGAACAAATTAACCTGTATCTGCAAATCGAACAAAAACCCAAGAAGAAGGAGGAATTAATGGTCTCAAATAGCGTGCTCAAGCTGGCAGCTGATCTGTTAAAGGAACTCGAAACGCCATTCAAGATCTCTGGTCTCAGTGCCAATCCATATCTGTTCACCACCATCAAGGTGGTCATCCTATCCGCCCTCTCCGGTGTCCTTAGCGAGGTGCTCGGCTTTAAACTGAAGCTGCACAAGATTAAGATTAAGTAAACGTGCAAACCCGGAGCAGGTGTTAGAGAATTAATTATATTTTTGTAGTCCAATGTCGGTTTGGAGTGCTTTAAGACAAATCTACAAACATCTAAATTACCTTCTAGCATAGTTTTTATATATATTAATAATGAAACTTTAAATAGTAGCACATAAATCATCTAAGTTTATGTTTATGTTTGTCATTGTGATTGTTTACCAGAGTTAAATACTTAAATTAAAACAACTACCACATCTAATGTTTAAATAAAGTCCTATATTTACAATACCCAAAATATATACGTAACTCCTAGTTGTTTAGGTGTCAGAGCGTCGTGCACAATCTTTATCATCTTTATATTTTAAGAATGTTCCCAGAACTTTTAGCATAAACTCAAATAATGAATGGAAATTGAAATGTATTTTGGGCGTTGGCTTAGTAACTAGAAATGCCCCATTATTGTAGTACTAATAGATAAAATTTATTTAGCAGCAAATAAAATTACCAAAGTTTATTGAAAGTAAAATCAATTAATTAAAATTATTTGAAATTATTTACGCAATTAATCATTTATTTATATATTATATTTAGATATTATAATATTAATGGTTTCTATATGAGCCAGTAGATTATTGGGCTTTCCAGAAAAAAAGTTTTGTATTGAACCATAGATGGCCGAGCTTACGCTTACTAAACTCTCGCTTGCCGATTCCTCGCAGGCGGAATTCGCTGTCAACTCTCCCTGGCCGAACTCTTGCTAGCCCAACACTCGCGAGCTGAACTGTTGTTGGACGAGCTCTCGTTGGCTCAACTCACGATTGCCGAACTTTCGTTTTCCGATCTCTCGCTAGCCGAACACTAGCTGGTAGATCTCTCGCAACTCCCAACTCTTACTGCCCGAAATCTCACTTGCTGAACTCTCGCTTGCCGAACTCTCGCTTGCGGAACTCTTGCTTGCCGAACTCTCGCTGTGTCAACACTTGCTGGTCCAACTCTCAATGGCTGAACTCTCGTTGGCCAAACTCTTGCTTGCCGAACTCTCGCTTGCCGATCTCTCGCTGGTGGAACTCTCGTTTGCCGAACTTTGGCTTGCTCTCAATGGCCCAACTCTCGCTTGAACTTGCGATTGCCAAACACTCGCTTGTCGATCTCTCGCTGTCCGAATACTCGCGGCAGAAAAGTCGCCATGTGAACTCCCGCTGGTTAGCTCTTTTAAAATATATTTAAAATATATTTTAATAATTTTATGTTTATATATTTAAATATATTTTAATAATTTTATGTTTATATATTTAAATAATTTAAAATTTTAATATAAATATTTTAATAATTTTATGTTATCTATTTTCAAGTTGCTAGCGTGAGCAGCGTACTAGGCCGAGTAGATGGCGCCATACGCCAGCTGATCGCGCGTTGAGTGTGACCAGCTGCTGCACGCACACACACACTCGCACACGCACACACACCTGACGTAACAGCGTTTTGCCAATTGCTGCAATTTTATTAAATAATTGGCTAACAATTAGAATTACTGGACATGTTGAAGCTGCAATTCACACAGCTGCTGCGGCATGCGCGGGCGTCGCAGTTGCTGCGCAGCCAGACGCGCTTGATGCACGTGGGCGACGCCAACGTCTTGGCCACGCAAATTGATAAGCAATCAGCAGAGTACAAGGTATAAATAAACATATTTCCAGCTTAAATCGAGTGATAAGTGGCATGTTTTGGCAGGAAAATGCCAGCGAGATGGGCAAGCTGATCAAGGAGCTGCGCGGCCTGACCGGCCAGGTGCTGACGGGCGGAGGCGCTACGGCCAGCGAGCGGCACACGTCGAGGGGCAAGCTGCTGGCCAGGGAGCGCATCAATCTGCTGCTGGACAAGGGATCGCCCTTTCTGGAGCTGAGCACGCTGGCTGGCCATGAGCTGTATGGCGAGGAGGTGGTCAACGCGGGCGGCATTGTCACGGGTGTGGGACGCGTCTGTGGGTAGGTAAAGATTCCCCTCATCATCGATTTGGATTAACGCCTTCTGCTGCTCCCTAGCACCGAGTGCGTGGTGGTGGCCAACGATGCGACGGTCAAGGGCGGCAGCTACTATCCGATCACGGTGAAGAAGCATCTGCGGGCGCAGGAGATTGCGCAGGAGAATCGCCTGCCCTGTATCTATCTGGTGGACTCGGGCGGTGCCAATCTGCCGCGCCAGGCGGAGGTGTTCCCCGACAAGCTGCACTTCGGACGCATCTTCTACAACCAGGCGAACATGTCCGCGCAGGGCATTCCACAGATTGCGGTCGTCATGGGCAGCTGCACCGCCGGAGGCGCCTACGTGCCCGCCATGGCGGACGAGAGCATCATTGTCAGGAGGCAGGGCACCATCTTTCTGGCTGGACCGCCGCTGGTCAAGGCCGCCACCGGCGAGGAGGTTTCCGCCGAGGATCTGGGCGGTGCCGATCTGCATTGCAAAACGTCGGGCGTAACGGATCACTATGCCGTGGATGACGAGCATGCGCTGCATCTGGCGCGTCAGGTGGTCAGCAATCTGAATCTGCACGCCACCAACGCCTACCAGGAGCAGCTGTTGCACTCCAGCCAGCAGAACTTCCAAGCGAACTGCGCGCCCAGCACGGTGGAGGAGCCGCTCTACGATCCGCAGGAGCTGTACGGCATTGTGGGCCCCAATCTCACCAAGAGCTTCGATGTGCGCGAGGTGATCGCGCGCCTCGTGGACGGCAGCAGGTTCACGGAGTTCAAGCAGCTGTACGGCGAGACGCTGGTCTGCGGCTTCGCCAAGCTCTACGGCCAGACGGTGGGCATCGTGGGCAACAACGGCGTGCTCTTCTCGGAGAGCGCGCTCAAGGGCGCCCACTTTATCCAGCTCTGCGCCCAGCGCAAGATTCCGCTCGTCTTTCTGCAGAATATAACGGGTGAGTGGGCAGATACTATAAGATAAGTCTGGTAAATAGCTAAGCTTGCTCCTCTCCTAGGCTTCATGGTGGGTCGTGATGCTGAGGCCCACGGCATTGCCAAGAACGGCGCCAAGATGGTCACGGCCGTTGCCTGCGCCAACGTGCCCAAGTTCACGGTCATCATCGGCGGCTCGTACGGCGCAGGCAACTACGGCATGTGTGGACGCGCCTATTCGCCCCGGTTCCTCTACATGTGGCCCAACTCTCGCATCTCCGTCATGGGCGGCACCCAAGCGGCCAACGTTCTGGCCCAGATCACCGAGGATCAGCGCAAGCGGGCGGGCAAGGAGTTCAGCGCGGAGGAGGCGCAGAAGATCAAGGCGCCCATCGTGGAGATGTTCGAGAGGGAGGGCTCTCCCTACTACAGCACCGCTCGCCTGTGGGACGACGGCATTATCGATCCGGCCAACACGAGGCAGGTGCTGGGCCTGAGTTTGAAGGCGGCGCTTAATAATGCTGGCCACGATACCAAATTCGGGGTATTCCGCATGTGAGGCAAGCATTTTGTGCATTTGTGATGGCATTTAATGTTCGAAACTGTTGAAACTGTTGCATTTATTAGTGTTAAGCGAAATGTGGTTTTTGTAAACTTGTCAATTGTGCATTTATTAACGGCATGGCCAGAAATTGTAAAATAAATAATTTTTTCAAATTGTTATCGAAATGCAGCAGCTATCGAGCGTTGTAATCGCAGCAGTTAACAGCCACCAGATGGCGCCAACAGAAGCGGTAGGCATTTGGCAGCACTGCGGCAAAATCAGTTGCACAACACTAGTTAGCATTCGACAACACTGCGTGAAAACGGTTCGTCATAGAATTTCGGATTCCTTTGTCATAATTAAATTTGCACTATTGAAAAGTGCGGCTTGAATTAAACGAAGCTTAGTGAAAACAACAACTACAAGGTGAGTGCGTTTGACGCATAAAAAGCGGACACGCCTGCACATCCTGTGTATGCAGCTACACATGTGTGTGTGTGTGAGTGTATCAGTGTTGGTGAATGTGCGGCTCTTTTTTTTCTCGTTTTCATTTTTCGCTTCATCTTGGCAAAATCTAGAAGTAGCGTCAGCAGAAAAGAAAGTTCAACGGCAAGCGGCAGAAATACAAATGTGAGAGTTGTGCGTCGCGTATGTGGCGACTTTAAAATAGCCTTGCCGAAAACTTCAAGTGCACACTTGAGTGCAAAGCAGGAGAAAATATCTGTACATGCGAAAGACGCATCAGTATGCATGTGTGTGTGTGTGTGTGGCACGCATTGTAAATGTCGCCCGTGCTGCAGCCAGTGTTGCCAGAAGTAGCTAGATTTGCAATATATCAAAAATAGCTTAAAATAAACAAAAAAAAAAGGAAAATAAAAATTCGAAAAATATAACTATTATCTAATATTAAAAAAATTATTAACTTAAAATAAAAAATCAAAAACCCGCTAAATTGGCAACGCTGCTTGCAGCAGGCTTCTGCTGCCTGTCTGTCTGTATGTGTGTGTGTGTGCGCCCAAAAATAAAATGTGTGCGTGAAATGGTCCCCATCTGTGTGTGTGATATATGCCCGTGTGTGTGTGTGTGAGAGAGTTGCTGCAACGGACAGCCATAAAAATTCCATTGCCGCGTTGCAATTACCAAACCTCTTTCCGGCTAATCTGCCGCCTCAATTCCGTTATGCTTTTACCTGCCACAAGCCAAACGCCCATCGCCATCGAAATGCAATTCGAGCCACCCCGTTTAGGGTTACCATAATTCGCAATCATTAGGTGTTTGGACTTTCAGTTTAAACCGCATGACGTCATCGCCTTGTGTGTCAACTCTATCCGTCAACCCCCGCACATTGTTGTCCAATCATATCGCTGCACATGTGTGTGTGTCTGTTTGCATGTGTGTGTGTGAGAACTACCGATAGGTGTTTTCAGTCGGTAAATAGCCAAAGCGGACGCTACCGCCTTGGCTTGTTTTCTTTTAGTTTGACGGCTATTTTTTATTGGCTTCATTAAAATTGCTGAGCCAGTGAGTAGACGCTGACGCAGACGTCGACGCCGGCAGCGACGCAGACGCCGACGCTCTCAAAACATGCCGGTTTCCACACACACATGCAGATCACTTCACACATACGAGCGAGCGTGCGCGTGTGTGTGTGTGTGTGAGCAGTTTGCATGTGCCTAGGTGGGGTATGCAGCGTTGGTTGCAACAATGCGCTAAAAATTGTTTTTTTTTTATGGTTTATAAAATAAATATACATAAAAAAATTCGTAATATTCTATATTTTCTGATATATTTATTTAAATGGCAGCTCATATTTTATTTTTAATTAATTTCATTAATTTAAATGATGACAGCGAGCGCTGTTAAAACTAAAATATTTATAATAGTATGCAATTTAAATCATAATAATTTATGCAAACAACTTAAACGATTTTCTATATTTGGCTCGCTTTGTTTCGACTCATATTTGGGAGTCATTCTGTGATTAGTTCTCCCGCTGTTCTAGTTCCGCTTAATTAGTTTGCCTCCGTTTGCCACAACTTCCGCTCCAACTCCCTCACACATACACATGCAACAACATTAGTCAACAAAGCCCCGCCCCCTCCTACACACACTCACACACACACACACACACTAATCATGCGCCATCGACAGGGCAAACAAAACAAATCCCTCATAATGAGTTTTCAACTTGTTGTATTTGGGGCAGGCGCAATTCTGCCTGCCACAGTCGGTAGTTATTGTTGCTGCTTGTTGCTGTTGTTGCTTGTTGCTGTTGGGGCGCACTTCAATCAATAAACAACAACAACAGCAACAGCAGCAAAATGCAGAAGAAATGGAAACAGAAAAAAACCTGGTTGTTGTATGTTAGTTCCGGCAGCAGCCCCAACTTCAGTTCTTATATTTTTGGGTTCAATGCACTTGCCACTAAGCTACAACGTGGCAAAACTACACACACACACACACACACACACAGATGCACGTAATACTTAGTTGTGGCCTGATATTTATAGGCACATTTCGGCAGCGTCGACGCCTCTGACGTTGCAGCGTCAAATGCCGGCTAATTCAGTGCTTTATCAACGTGTTTTTTAATACCCTGTACGCATCAAATGGCTGAAAACAGGGTTAATAGCTTTGGTAGAGTGAATGTGTAAGGCAGAAGGAGGCGTGGCAGACTAGTGTAGGTACTGAAGGCAGTTGTATTGGATGCCATGCCTTCTTTACTCTCATTTATAATAAGCGTAATATTAAACATAGGTTTTTATTCAGCATGTACTTATGCTCTTTAGCATCCTATTTACCTATCCTGAAAAGCATATTAAAATCGGTTGACAAACACAGAAGTTATTAAAGAAACAATATTGCAGATTTTGCCTCGCTCGTCAGCAGTAGAAGTATTTCAAAGGTAACAGGGTATTCTACAGTCGGTTGCGTCCGACTGATCTGCTTCGCCCATTGTGTTTAGCCCTGCTCTTTCACTATTATGACCACACGTTTAGTGGCATTGGTCATGCTCTTTTTACTCTCCCCACCTCTCTCTGCGCTCGCTGTACGCTGCTCTTGATAATGCCAAATGCCTAAAACGCTGACGCAGCTGCAGGCAGTGAAAATGACTAAGACGCAGCGGCATCGACAGCGGCAGCAGCAGCGGCAGCAGCAGCGAAGCGTTGACAACCCGCCGCCCAGCATCGAGCGCCGTCAGCTGAGCAGCCAGAGACCATATAGCTATAGCTATAGCTATAGTTATAGCTAAAGCCAGCGGCATCGTCATCGTCATCGGCATCGGCACAGTCCAAGTTCATTGTTCGTTGGCTCCAGTCTCGCACGGATTGCTGCGCTATCGCCGCCTCAGTTTGTGCCTCAACTTGTGCGTTGTTGCTCTGGCTTTACTTCATTTCTCATTCCAATTTTAATTTTCCTGATTCCGTTCTGTGTCTGTGTCTGTGTCTGTTTGAGAGTGTCTCGGCATTCCTCTTTTTGCATTTTACGCTCGCGTAAGTTTTGTGCTTAAACTTCTTGCAAATGATATGGCAGAAAAGTGCGTTGCCTTCGGGCAATCTGCTGATATCAGTGTAATCTGAAACTCTGCAGATAAGAAAGCCATGCAGCTGGACGCGCTAAGCCGCCATTTGTTTGATTCCAAACTCGGAAGAACGGAAAGGCGGAAGAACGGACTAACGGACGAACGGACAGACGGGTTAGGACAGATAGATGGATGAACCGAACGCAGAGATAGATAGATAGACAGATGGATGGACGTTCGGACAGACTGATGGACTGACGGACAGTCGGGTGTACGGACAAAAACGGACGGACGGATGTACGGATGGACGTGCAAATGGATGAACGGATAAAGAGACAGGCAGACAGACAGATGGATGGACGTTCGGACAGACGGACAGTCGGGTGTACGAACACAGACCGACGGACGAACGTACGGACAGACGCACGATTCGGCATAGAATCCATTCAATCAGCTTTATCAATTTACTCGATTAAACAACACCGTACAAACTTTAAGCAAGCCGTGTAAACGCTGTTAATTATTCTACTCCGTAGCCAAGTTGAGTTGGGTTCGAATCATTTGCATAGCAATTTGTGTAGGAGGAAGCTCTATGGCAGAGCAGGCTTAGAGTGTGATGTTTTGCCTTCAGTATTTTCGTCTCGTTTCGGATACAGGTTACAACCAAAAGTAAATCACAAGTGGTTTTTGTTTAGTATTGTTTTCGCCTTGCAAGAATAATTGGACAACCTTGAGCGTATGTATACAGATCGATTAAGCATTATCCATTATCCACTAACCATTATCGATTTGCTGCAAAGCAGATTGCGTGATGTTGGAAAAAGTGCAACTGACATTGGCTAAAAAACAGAAACAATTAAAAGTAAAAGCTGCGGACAACTTTCATGTCTATCTAATCTAACTGTCTTTCGTGGCAGTAATAATCAGCTACATGCCGCATGCGGCATGCCACACATTTGTTGCATTGCGATTGTTGTGTACACTGTGATTATCGTGATCTTGATATTGAGGCACGCACATGCGCGGCGCTTCAATGCACACCGAAAAAAACACAAAAATTATAAAATATATATGTGTATATAATGTGCCACAGAGGGGCCACTCCCACATCCATCTATATTGTACAGCCATACTCCATATCGAGACTCAAATCGTTTTAATTAAATCATTACTCTTTGTAGAATCCAACAAGACATCATCTATTAATATGGCTGTAAACGTATACTCCACAAATGTGACGTCAGAGAATCTGTCGCGTCACGACATGCTGGCCTGGGTGAACGATTGCCTGCAATCTCATTTCTCCAAAATTGAGGAACTATGCACGGGTAGGTCGACCTTATACAAATCGAATAAGCCATCCGATTAATTGTATATGCCGTATACTCCATATCTAGGTGCCGCTTACTGTCAATTCATGGACATGCTCTTTGCAAATTCAGTGCCCGTCAAGCGTGTCAAATTCCGCACGAATCTGGAGCATGAATATATACAGAATTTCAAGATATTGCAGGCGGGCTTCAAAAAAATGTCCGTCGATAAGGTAAGTTGGCATAGCAGAGCCATAGATCGGCCGTAGATCAGCTATAACTTATTTACATGATTTTTTGTTTGTAAACAGTTTAATTTTGTCTAATTTGTTGCACACAATTGTTAATTATTAGCCACACCATAAGTTGATTGCCCATAATATAGCCTAGTTATTTATAGAGTCCCCCATTCTGTAATCTAAAAAATATCAGAGATTTTGCATAATTTCCTCGCCTTAGTTTGCAAGGCCTTGGAGTGTGCTAAATGTTTAATATTTATATATGCTTACACTTGATAAACGTTTAACTTGATTATGTGTGTAATTAACTGCAATTTCCGTTACAACAAACAATCAAACAAACAAACGAACAACAACAACTACAACAACAACAAATGGAGCACAGATAATACCAGTTGATAAGCTTATTAAGGGACGTTTCCAAGACAATTTCGAGTTTCTGCAATGGTTCAAGAAGTTCTTCGACGCCAATTATGATGGACGCGAATACGATCCCCTCGTGCAACGCGGCGGCATCAAGCTGGGCAACGGCAACGGCAACGGCAGCCATGCAGGCAGCGGCGTTGGCAGCAGCCACACCGACATACACATGTTGCAACGTCGTCCGCAGCAGCCGCAGCAGCATCAGCAGCAACCGCAGTCGCAGTCGCAACACAGCATCAGACGCTTTCCATCAAACTCAACACTTCGTGCACAACTCGGTATGCGAACGTTGCAGGGTTTTGTTGAATGCAACGCCAGTGAGCGAGAGAATGAATGTCAAGCTGACGGGGATGGTGATGGTGATAATGATAATCTGATAATCTGATAATAAAACACACATATTCATATAAATGCGACATGAGGCGGCTAACGAACGTGAAGCAACAGCCACAGACAACAGGATAAACAGAATGCACCACACAACATGCAACATGCAACAAATGCACTCACAACACAACCACGATCAGGAGCACCACAGCACACACACTTGCACCCAACACCCAACACCCACATCGTTAAATGTTCCTTTGTTTTGTGTTTTACTTTCGTTCTGTTCCGTTTTGTTTAGTTGAATTCTGTTTGGTTTTGTCTAGTTCTCATCTAGCGGGTACACTGCATATATTATTCACTTTCCACACATTTACTTTTAGATAATACCCATTGACAAATTGATAAAGGGTCGCTTCCAAGACAATTTCGAGTTCTTGCAATGGTTCAAAAAGTTCTTCGACGCCAATTACGATGGCAGAGATTACGATGCGCTCGCCGTGCGCGATGGGGCGCCCATGGGCTTCGGCTCCGGCGCCGTCAAATCTCTGCCCGGCACAAGCAGCGGCGTTGCAAGCTCCTACAGGCGCCCAGCACCGACGGCAGCGACACGACCAGCGGCCACAGCGACAGCCCCAAAGCCCAGTAGGTTCTCTTGGTTTGGTTAACGGTTAACGGCTAACATTTCAGTTACTTCCAAACACTAACCAAAAAACACACTCTTCAAACATTCATTCATTTTGTCTCATTGCCTTTCATTTAATTTAATTTAATTTAACAAAACTGAATTCACCCAAAGCTTACATTCCGACGTGTGCTTCACGTTTGTTAAATCTTCAATATATGTGTTCTATGCAGAGCTGCCTCTCTTGCATCTGGCTTAACTAACATTTGATTTTGGTTTTTTGTCTGCCACCCAAGCAGTTTCTAAGGTGCCGCCACGCACAAACAACGCGACGCCGCCGAATCGAATGGCCGCCGGAGGCGCCACGGGAGCCGTCAAGAAGAACGACGCGGGCGGTGCGGGATCGAATCAGCAAATTGAGGAGCTGTCTAATCAGGTGCGCCACAAATCAAACCACATTTTGTGGCAATTTAAAACTATTTGTTTTGCTTTAGGTCATGGACATGCGCTTGAATCTCGAGGGTCTGGAGAAGGAGCGCGATTTCTACTTCTCCAAGCTGCGCGATATTGAAATACTGTAGGTTTATTATATCAACATTTAATTATTAAATTAAATTAAACTCAATTTTCAACTTGCAGTTGCCAGGACGCTGAAGATGCTAATCCAGCTGAATTAATTCAAAAGATATTGGATATACTATACGCAACTGAGGTGAGTTCTAAAGTAAAGTATAGCAGAATGTAATAATATTAAATAAAATAAATAACTTGTCGCCTTGCAGGATGGCTTTGCGCCCCCAGACGATGCTCCACCAGAGGAAGAGGAGTATTAAATATCAAAAACGTAGTCACCATCCCACGTTTAGTTGTTTGCTGCATACATATATACAAATTGATACGATATCGAAACGCTAACGGATACGGATTACACTTAAGTCAAACTGCTGAGCGAAAACACTTGAATTTCAACAAGAAACCGAAACCAGATGAAACCAACGACAGCATCCATCAAACTAAACTCAAAAAAAAAAAACAAAAAACAAAACATACACCACACAAAGGTTAACAAACATTTGTAACATTTGTACGCTACATTTATACAAATGCTGATAACTGAAGGCGTTTTCTAAGTGGCAAACAGCAGCCAACGTTTGAGCATGAATTCCAGCAACTGTATGATGAAAAAACACACTTAAAAAAAAAACTGCTCAATTTTGTTATTAGAACAAAGCTGCGTTAAGTTAACTGGCATTTAAATACAGACAACAAACACAAACACTACGAATAGACGGGAATTGCCAATTGACGTTCGATCGTTTGCTGCTTTTGCTATTTACGAAACGCTCAGCACAGTCAGATTCGGTAGGATTAACAATTTGCAACTGAATTCGAGGCGTAAACTATACAAATAACGGGAAAGATAGCGGAGAGCGTTGCATACGAGAGAATTGGAGAATTGGATCTACATCAGGGCACAACATTGTTAAATTAAATCTTGTATTTGTCGTTCTAATTAGTTTGTTCTACTGTATTGTAAAAATTTCTTAATATACGGTACACTGTACGATTTTTCTAAACAAATGAATTTAACACGAAATTACTTTAAACAGAGATTTCTTTGTAATTGTTTTGAGTGTTGTGTGTAGTAAGTCTGAAAGTTGTACAATCGCAGGTGATGTGTTAAGATTATATAAACAAAAAACAAAACAAAAACAAAAAACAATTTAAAGTCGAATTCATTATAATATTGTATTTAATTCTCTTTTGATTTTTCTTTATCAAATTTATCAAATAACAGAACAATGCAAGGCGCTGCATAATTATGAATATAGTAGTATTTAAGCAATTTTTGCTCTCCCATTCTCTTTTAGTTTCTATATTTATGTGTAAAAATCCGAACGTTAAACAATTTAAATAAAAAACAAACGCAAATTTCTAATTTCTAAACAATTGCCATTTGATATTATTTTATTTACCTTGGGTTACCTATGCTTTTATTTAACTACGCTGTAAATATTTTGTTGTTGCTTGTAATACAATTAATGATAAATACATGCATAAATTAAAGCATAATTAACATTGTAATTTATAAACCCAAACGTTCTACAAACTAGAATAAAAACCCATCCACGTGTTGCTTGATTCAAAATTTGTATCTCGTGCATTTCTGATTTCAAATTGATTACAAATTACAAATACGCCAAATGCCTAACATTTTAAACATTTTACAAATGCCAGCTTAAAGCCAAGTTATTTAACCGCCGCCTGAATGTGGGGCTGCTTGTGGGTGCCATCGCAGAAGGGGCGGTGCAAGGTTTGCTTGCAGTTGCACAGCCAATAATCTCCGGTTTTCTCCACCTTGAAGCGAATGGGCCTGTGGGCGGATAAAAACAGGTTTGTAAACAGTATTTCGATAGGATAAGAAATAGCAAAGATGTGCAAAAGACAACTTGGCTGACTTTTCTACTGTCGGTTCGACTGCAGCCCTCCTTTGTCAGAATGTATGTAGCAGGCAGAGAGGCGTTGCAGACCCCTCTAACTATATATTTTCTTGATCAGGGTGACGAGCTGAGTTTATTTAGCCCTGTCTGTCTGTCCGTCTGGATGAACGCTGATATTTCTTAAACTATGAAAGCTAGAGAAGCCGTTTTGGTTTATACCAAACGCAGATTAAGTTTATTTCAAATCTTGGATACCACGCCCCTCTCGCCCACAATGAACATAAATAGAATACATTCACCAATTTTAGAGATACAAATGTAGTTACATAAATTCTGTCTTCAGTAGTTGATAGGTCTATATCATACGCATATGAAGTTTATTTCAAATGTTGAATGCCACGCCACCTTTACGCCTTATAATCGATAAAAACTGAATAACAAGCATAATATTGAACATAGAAGGTTGTTATTCTAGATATCGCCTGTTTACCAGAAGAGTGTCATAACTCAAAAAACGCGATTTTTGAGTTAATGATGCAGTAATGTTCGTTAGATATTAATCTATCTTGTGTCAAAATTTCAGTATCCTATCTTCAATACACACAGCGTGAGAAGAGAATATGTCGGTCCACCTTGTATGGAGATACACGGCGCTTGAAAACTTTAAACGCGTTTATCTCGAAACGCACTTTTTTGAGTTATGACACTCTTCTGGTAAACGAGCGATATATACTTTTTTTTCTATTATTATGTTTAACTGTCCTGATAAGCTAATTAAAATTGGCCAATAAACACTGGAGATATTAACGAAACAATATTGCTCGCTCGCCCTTTGGCACACATAAAAGAGGTAGAAGAAGAAGCACTGCTGCTACGCTTCGTAAGAAAGTTTTATAGAATTATATTTAAAATATTTTGCAATTTGCTTACTTGAGCTTCAGCTTCAGGAATATATTCTTGTGGGTGCCGTCGCAGAGGGGCTGCGACTTGGACTTGCCACAGAGGCACCAGCAGTAGGTTTTGTCTGTGGAAAAGTTGATTATGTAAACACGTTTTCCGGCTTCTAATATTGTTTGCTTTGTATTACCTTTCTCTAGATGCAGTTTAAATGGTTTCTTATCGAATATAGCGCCGTTTTCAGCCTGCAAATTCGCCGTTTGCTTGTCCTCGAGCAAATTCTTGGGAATTGTTTTGGCAGCTTCGCTCGACTTGGCGCTCGAACTGTAGCAGATTTGCTGTGGCAACGGAAAAATTGGTTAAACAAACGTGCAAGTTGGCTAAATGAGCAGTTAATTACCTTTAAAAACCAAGGGGTTTGCAGCTGGCGCCTCAGAATAACAGACATTTTTAGAAGAACCTATAAAAGCCGACAAAAAGCAAAATGTGTTCGACAGTAAGATAAATACAAACAGCTGTTTTAAGCGCCAGTGTGTACACATTACAAAAAAACAGATTGTAAATACTGAATATGGTCAACCTAGCAACTGTTGGTATTTAAATACTGCCAACGTTTGTTGCGCTAATCTGCAACTTAAATAAAATAAAACACAAACAAAACGCTATAATTTAAACCAGCTGAGTTTTTCGTACTATGTTTAACTTATTATTTGCTCAAGTTATATTGTATATATGCGATAACAGCCAAGGTCGTTCGCCCACACCACTACAAGCGCACGATTTCACAATGAACTTAAAATCTTGCAACTGATAACGACAGACAGTTTAAAATTCAGTCGAGAAATCGGCAGATATGATTTCTATATGATAATTATAATAATTAATAAAATAATTAAACAATTGTTACCCCTAGGTAAGATACGCCCAGATAAGATCTAGCTGGAGTTTTATCTACCGATTAACAATGCAACTCTGAATTTTTCCGATTTTTCAGTTTTATTTAGAACTCATCATGGAAGGGATAATATTTATGGCCGGCCATACCGCTGAAGGGCACGGTGCGCACGCCCGTATGATACTGCTCCATGGCTGCCATATCCTCCGGCTGCAGCTCGAAGTCGAAGACGTTGAAGTTCTCGGCAATGCGGGATTTATTGGATGACTTTGGCAGCGGCACCACGCCGATCTGTATGAGATAGCGCAGGCAGATCTGGGCCGTGGTCCGGCCGTACTTCTTGGCCAGCTGCTGCGCATGGGCGTCGTAGAGGAAGGGCGGCCAGTGGCGGGCGGGCTGGGGGCGTGCCAGCGGGCAGTAGGCGCAGATGATCAGTCCATGCTGCCGGGCGTGGTCGCGTAGCTGGCGCTGCTGGAAGGCCGGATGACATTCCACCTGGTTGACCACCGGCTTGATGCGACAATGTTGCAGCACGCGCTCCGTCTGGGCGGCATTGAAGTTGGACAGGCCGATGCTGCGGGTCAGGCCCAGGTCGACGAGCTTCTCCATTTCCCGCCACGTGTCCAGATAGTCGACATCGGTCAGCTCCAGCGTGCCGTGCACGTTGCGATCGTTGTGAAACTTCTGGCCAATCGGCAGATGCATCAGATACAGATCCGTATAGTCCAGACCCAGATTGCTCAGGCTCAGGCGGAAGGCGCGCTCCACGATCTCGGGATCGTGATGAATGCCACCCAGCTTGGTGGTCACGAAAATCTCCTCCCGTTTGACCACGCCCTGCGCGATCTTCTCCCGTATCGCCTGGCCCACCTCCTGCTCGTTCTCGTAGACAAACGCCGTGTCGATGTGTCTATAGCCGATGTCGATGGCATCGCAGGTGGACTGATATGCCTCCGATTCGTAGGATCGCCAGGTGCCCAGGCCCAGCACGGGCATCTCCTGCCCATTATTCAGCTTGATTTTGTGCCCCAGATTTGCCATACTGTTTGATCTGCCTTTATGACGCGTTTTTCAGTCAATATTCCAGTTAATATATCGCTCTATAGCGCTATCTGTTCCGGCACCTCCAAGGTTTGGTGAGCAACTAAAGGTTCGCTCGCTCTGACGGTTCCACAACGTGATTCAGCAGAGATAGAACGCGTTTATAACTACCCGCAGCTGCGTTATACCCTGCATGAAAAAATGTCATAGGGTATGCTGGACTCGCTTCAGATTTGGCTAAGTTATGCACTCAAGATGACGCTATTTGGTGTGAAATTCCATTCAATATTGCCTCTAAAATCTAAGCCATGTTTTTCTTTTTTTTACAGGGTATCTGCTTGGCCATCATTCCAATCGCTGTGCTCTAGCCTGTTTTATTGAGTCATGCCGTCAACTCTCAACTGATGACACGCATTGTGGATATTCCCGTTGCCGTTCGAGCTTTCGCATCGGAGCTTTCAGAGCAGATGAGCTTTATTTTCGGCGCGCACAAATTAAATTCAAAATGCAGTTGGTTTTGCTAACACATAAAATTTTATTTGAATATTAGTTAAGGTTCAAAAATGTTAGACATTCAAAGTTACAAGTGTCGTAATTTTGTTGTAGTTAGTTGTTTGCAACATTCAAAGATTATGTTTAAAATATGTTTATAGCTTTGCATAAATTGTTCGATTTGATTCATATTTATTGTGTTTACTCGTATTTGTTAGTTATTATTGTAACTGTTAATTGTTAATTGGTAAATACTCCATAATAATGTAATATGCATCTATTTTCTATTTCTATACCCTCTATTTGCTATTTCTTGTATTAATTTATGTAGTTTTGTTGTCTTTACTGCCTGTCTCTTGGCTGCTAATTGGTTTGTTTGGTGTTGTCCTCTTACTGTGAGCTCCGCTGAGCGTTTGATTAAAACTAGTCTATTAGAGATTGTTATTTATCAGTTAGGTAGGTAGAATTTGTCAAGATTGTTTTCGTTAGACATGTAAACATTGATTTGAACATATAGTGACCATTCGGAAAGTCGTAGGCTGCCTGGCATATGGTTTAACGGAGGTATCTTACGTATAGCTATAGCTTGGATCTCTCTACACGACTTATACAAATTTATGCAAAGTGCCAAAGGAGTTCGAAGAGAAAATATAAGAGCTTTTTGCTAAATTTCAAATAAAACTGTAGAGATTCTTACTAGATTGTCAAATCGAATCACAATTTACAATTTTGAATATTATTTTGTTCGTTTCTTTTTAGGTTTTATAGATTCATGTATATGTTGGTATTTCTTGGAAAGAATTGTATATAAGTACTGTTCCAACGTTACAAAATATATATGTTATATAGGCATATATCTAAATATTTGACACAAAATGTGGGGAAACGTATCTTAGCCTAGTTAGTAGATCTATATATTTGTTATGGGCAAGCATACTATACATATAAGTATTTTATTATCCTATAAACCCGCTTCCATTTAGATAATGCCTTTTTGGCTTACATCTAAATTAACATTTACCAGCTAAAAGAAATCTAGAAGAGTTTTTCCTTTTTCGGGGTGGGATGAAAAGTTTTCTTTTTCTAATTGGACGACTGTGGGGAAAACTTTTCATTTATTTGTTGGTAGATAAAGTAATTAAAGGCTTTCAATTTGCTTAAATTACTCTGTCAATCTAAATCATTTGGTGTTTTGCGTTGTATGTTAATCAATTCAAAATTGATTAATTATTTCATAAATTATTAATACTCGATAAATCATGCTCCTACCAAGTATTCCATATACTACAAAAGTACCATTCAAAATTCGTTCGTCTGTTATTATTTGCAATATACTAGATGGGCAGAAACCGCTTTATGTTAGTGCAGAAGATAAATACTACGATCCATGGTCTGTGGTATGGAATACTACGTTGAGTGGTTCTAAGTGGTATGTCGTTGTTTGAGAGACCTTTTAATGGGAGAGGAGTTGGTTGATTTGGTTACTACCATGTCTACGTACTACATAATAAGTACTATATTGGATCAATTTCTAGCAAGTGCTGCCTTCTATGAGACCTAGCGAAAGGTATAAAGTGGAGAACTACGGTTAGATTATATTAATATAAGTAGTATATAGCGTTAAAGTAAAGCTTTCGAAGCTGCTTCATTGATAGGCCCCATAAAAGTCACACTTTATTCCATTTAAAGTAATTCTAATTCTATAACAATACCGTAAATATGTACAACTAAATGAAGCCATTTTTGTACACATTCTACAACTAATAAGGTCCCTCTCCAGTGTTTGTATTTCATATATAATATTTCGAAATAATTATTAATATTTTACAAAATAAAACAACTCAAAATATGGGATTATAAATATGCATATGGGGTGTATTTTGTTTTATTTATGCTGTAAAAATAATAACTTTAAATAAATGACTTAGCAACTAGGTAGTTAACTTAGCTTCAACTAGATTTGATTTGATTACATTGTTATTCGCTCGCCAATAATTATAGTTATTTTTATTATTATTCGTATTCGTATTCGTAATTTTTATAAAAATAGATTCCATTTGTGGTTTGTTTTCCTCACTCTGCAGTGAGTGAAGCATAGCCATGACGTTTGAAATGGATATTCGCTTTGATTTCTCGATTTCTTTACACAAGATACAACATATTTCTCCAGTTGCGAGAAATAGTTAAATATGTATTGAAGTTGTTGAGTTTTTGCTTCCTTTCTCTAAATGTTTAGTATCACACACGCCCATTTTTATGTTGTTGTTTTTATTAGTTTTGGGTACTGGTTGTTCCCCCAATTCCAAAGCAAGCAAAAAGTGGTTTCAGTTCATATGGAAAACGTTGTAGATGGTTCATTTAAATGTTCGCTAAGCTTATATACATATTATTTTTAGTTGCTGACTAATATGAATAAAGTTAGCTTATTATTAAACTTTTTTCTCTGCGGAGTTTTGGCGCTGAATTTGTTAATTTTTTTCGTTTCGTTATAATTTGCACTGGTTGGTAGCCTGTGGGCAGCTAAAAAACAACTCAGTTAAGCTCATAACTATGCAGCTAATTACAGGGGTTTGTACGCGCTAATTTACTACATTTTTAACAGGGTATTTAGTTAAGCTTCCTGGTGGGCTCCACCTTCTGCGACATGGCGGTCAGAACCCGCTGATTGTCAATTACACGAAAACTGCTGATATAAGAGCGCACCTCGCCCTCGCTCTTGGGTGACGGAGGCTCCAGGGCTGTGGGGGCAACAGAAGATTTGCATGTAACATCCATAAAATAGTTGGGGTTTCAAATGCACTCACCCATGCTTCGGGAGCGGCAGAAGCGAATGGTGCGCATGGTCTGGGCCATCATGTGCATCTTCTCAAAGTTGACCAGGCCGTCGAGGCTCGTCTTGTTGCCCTCGTGGGCGAAGGTCATGTCCTTGAGCAGCAGCGGCATGAAGGGAATCAGCGGCGGCTGCAACTTGCCCACGAAGACCCGATAGGCGCGGTGATTACGACTAGGATCGATGAGAGCCTCAAACTCTTGAAATATTTTGCGGAATTTCGATGGGATCTTCTCCCAAGTCTGATGCAAACGTGTCACAGCCATGTTCGACAGGCCCATCACAATGGCAAAGAAGGCGTTCAGATTCTGATACTCCTTGCAGCTGCGAAAGTTAAGTAATACAATCAATTAGCAACTGCCACAAAATCTAGGGCGTATTCAGCACTTACTAAGCGGCCAGCTTGATGAATTTACGCACGAGACCCACACGCTTGCTCAGACTGGGCGTGGACACCAGTTCGGTGACAATCCAATACTGCACCTCATTGAAACGCCTCAGAAACACATCCAAGTTGGCAGTTATCTGTTCGAATAAAGCGAAAGTAAACCAAAAGTTAGACTACGCACGTTATGGCAAGCTTTAATTGCTCGAGTGTCCTTGAAGTCGTGGCAAAACTCAATTTGCAGGAACATGACAAATGCCAGAGACTTCCAAATAGTTGGCAGTCAAAGGGGGGCAGGGACAGAGACATGAGCAGAGCTAGCTGCCTGCAGTCTAATTAGCCAAAAGGCTTTCACAACTTCTGCCAAACAATGCAGTCAAGCAGCCACAAGCGCTGCCAAATGGCTGTGTTTGCCTGGCTCTAGGCTGCACTGCAAAAAATTTGTAGCTTTTTAAAAAGGAAATAAGCCAAGCGCTGGCTTAGATCTAAGTTTACCTTCAACAACTCAACGTTGATTATTTTTATACATTTTGTAAATATTAAAATTGAATTTATAAAATTTTAATAAATTTATTTCAGTGTACCTTGCCAAAATGATGTCGGCCAAAGGTGTGATAGAGCAGCTCGTACTCGTGCACAGCCCAAAACAAATCCCACTCGAATATTGTGATGTGATAGGCCAGCTCTTTGGTGCTCAGGATTTCCAAATCGATGTCGACGCCCTCCGTGGAACATTCCTGCTCCGGCAACGGAGTCTGAAATTCCAGAATGAAAATTGTTAATGGCGGGCGCTGTTTGTGAGCAGCAGGAGAGGGGGAGATTAGCAGCAGCTTACCAGAGCATCCAGGTGATCCTTGACGGAGACAAACAAACGGCCGTTGAGTGAGAGGCCCGTGGGTATGCTAACATCATTATCCTTGAACACGGAGCGTTCACCGTTCGATTTGACCTCAGCCAGGCACAGGTCATCGGGTCCTCGATTCAATTGCAGCTTGTCGGCGGCACAGGCTTTGATTAACTCCGCGGTGGTGTGCATGGGAAAGCGCAGGGTGCAGTAGGTGTGGTCGGCACAATAGACGCGGAAAATGACTGCAAGCAAAAGGGAAAGGCGAGAGATAAAAGGTTGAGATACAAAAGGTGAATTAGCTGCCATTAGGAAAAACATTTCGCATTTGCATTTTGCGTTTTGCACTTTGCACTTTGCACTTTGTAATCGCAATTTGCATGCCACTTACTGTCATCATCGGGTCGTATGACCGTCTTTGAGGGCGTGGCATTGCCACTAAACAGGCAAATGGGTTGACCATTTGTGGGCAGCTTCCACTTCTGACCCGCGTTCTGATTGCGATCCTCTTGGTAGCGTGCCATCTGTGTGAGCACGTTGTGAATGATGCTCGTCTCCTCGTTCAAATCAGGATCTGCCTCCACCTCGGCAGCCAGGTCCTCTATAAAATCACATACGCTGGGCTCCTCGAAGGCGGCATGCCGCACCGCCATCACCCACTTTTGCATAAACTGTATGACACGCTTCTTGAAGTTGATGATGTACTCGCGATCCTCGGGCGTCTGTGCCTCATCATGCGCATCACAATGGAAAGTGCGGTCGGGGGTTAAGGAAAATCATAAACCAAATTGCGAATTATCCAAAAGTAGGCTGCAAATTCCTATGCTGACTCACTAGGCCTAAGCTATTTTAGGGGGTGAAGCTAGGGGGTCAGCAGCAAAGTCTGCTTATTAAGCAGAGCACGTATTCCAATGCAGATTGGAGATTAGTCTGAAGCCTCATTGAACCGTGCCACAAGTGAAAAACCCAACCGAATTCTTGACCCACTGTGCAAGGACTCTATTATTGTGTGTGTGTATGTTAGAGTTGTGTGTTGTGGTTCAAGGAATCGTTCAATGAACGAATTGAGTAAATACTAGTAAGCAGTATAGTAGATCCGATAATGATATATTAATAAATTTATTTGTCTAGAATCAGAGAGTCACTGAGCGAAATTTAGAGAGTTGGTGAGCAACATTCAAAGAGTCTGCAAACAAGATAAAAGAGTGATTTAATGAGAATGAAAGGAGCTAGTTCGTTCGCTCAGTTTAGTGATTCGATTGAGAACGATTGGACGCAGCTCTGGTGTAAGGATAGAGCACATTTTCAACTTCATTGTGGCTTTTGTTTTGCCAGAGTTTAACAGTTACTTTGCTGCGAGAGCAAGTGCTACTCGTTAGTCCTTTATTTGGCCATACTCTGGCTCTTGGTTTACCTAAACCCGCTTGACATTCTCCAGTCACGCAACCCAACTTCAGCTCTAGCCCCAATGTGGGGCGTGGTCATGTGTGTGTGTGTGTGTTTGGTGTTGTGTCTGTATGTGGTTTGCATGCTGGCAACACTTGAACTGTCGCTGTGGATGTGTTTGCTAGCCCCAGAGCGCGTACGTGACTCTTGTATCAGTCGCTCTTTGGTCTCAATAAATGCGAAACTCGTCAGGCGTTTGCATTTTTAAAATGAATCATTCAAAGGGTCCACAGCTAGCTGAGGAAAAACCTGATGCTTTAAAGCACAATTTTTCAGTTTCAGTTTCGGTTTCAGTTTCAGTTGCTCTTTCGCTTAAGCTCTGGCACGTGGCTGGCATGTCTAAAATAAGGCGCTATAAATTCAATTAAATCTTGCATAATTTTATATAAAAATGTTTTTTGTTGCTCGATTTATGTGTGTAAATCGCATCAAAAAGTTTTGAGCAGAACAACCGCTATCAGTGCATAGAAACCCAGGGGAGCTGTTTAGCTGTTAAATCGATTGGGAATTAGAAGCAATGAGATCTCGGCTGTGATTTTGATTTTGATGCCATTAAGTGCGGCACTTCCTCAATAAAATTAAGCTTAATTCTGTTATCTGGTTGTTTCAAAAAGGATATTAGTTAGCCAATTCATCGACCAGCTGCACCACCGGCATAAACACAATATGCGTGAGCAGAAAGTCATCCAGAAATGGATCCATCCCACTGACCGACTGTCCCAGACGTGTCTCGAGCAAATGTTCCAGCATTTTGGCTGGTGTTCCAGACATCACGGTGTATCTGTATATTGAAATGAAGTCACGTTGCAATTAGCCAATAAAAATTTAAGACTTTCTCATTTCGTTTTCAATTAGATTTTGATTGCCACTCACTTGAATGCCGAATGTTGTCCACGTTTTGCTACACGCTCCAGCACTAAAACATCTTTGCCATGCTCCTGCAATCTCAATGTGTTGGCCTCGACATCGCGCAGAATGCGATTAAAGTGTTCCTTATCCACGCGCAGCAAATGGCAATTGTTCTCCTTCAAAACGATGGTGGCAGCTCTGCGAAAAATAAAGAAAATAAATAAAATTAACGACAAATGATTAAGTGCTACGAATGCTTAATTTTCCAATTATCTGCTCAGGTCTCAGCTTGTTATTCTGCATAAATCTAAAACGAATCTCGCAGTCAATGGCAAAAGTTTTAAGCGAACTGCAGACAAAGTTTTAATCAATTATTTTAGAACAAATGCAATTTTATAATTACAATTTGGCTCACGAACTGCTGATAGCAATTTTCAAACTTTTTTGTTTGACTTGTTCAGCTGTTTTTTTTTTTTTGTATATCAGCACACTCTACTGCAGCATACAGCTGGCAATGAGTTTTCATGTTCAACTAAATGCAATTCACGCCTTTTTCTGTATTGTTTCAGCATGCAGATTGAATTTCTGTTGCTCAATAAAATCAATGGATGAAAATCACTTTTATTTACCATTTTCACCATGGCTGCAGAATTTGGCTTTAAATCCGCTTTTCATGCGTGTGTGTATATAGGAAATGAAGCGGGGATTTCGCTGCATGGTTTGTTTTTTCTGTTTATTTAATATAGTCAAAGTAAATAAGGTATTTTAATTAACACTGAGCGGAAAAGCGGAAATTGGCGCTCATTTATGAGATTTAAGAGCTTATTTTTGTCGTCGCAAATTGAAATTTGTGTTGAACGGATAAAGTTTAGTTTTGCAGTAAAGTTGCAAAATCAAAGGAAGAGTGTGGATTTAAGTGTACTTGAAAACTTTACGACAAACTTTAAATGAAACAAATACTAATTAAAAGCTTGGAAAGTGCTTGAAACACATTTATAAATGAAAGCTGCCACAGTTTATTGAAGAACTTTCAAGCTTTAGTGTGCTTTCAAAGTTGTTTATTTACAACAAGCAAAATTATTCTCTGACTGTGGTTAAAGCCAATAAGCGAGGCATTCTATTGAAATTGAATTGAGTGGCTCTTACAGCTATTGTTATTATTATTTTAGCCACATAGAGCAGTTAAAATGCTTAACAAATTTCAATTTTGTTGCTGTTTTCAATTGCCCCACAATGACTTCATTGTTATTGTTGTGCCCTGATGCTTTTCTCTGCTAGTTTTGAGGGGCAACAAAGTGTCTAATGCTATTATCCAGCATGCTTGCCGGGCATCTCGGTTCATTGTTGTGCTTGGCCAAGTGCAAAAGTCTTTTGCCAGCCATTATGCAATTGGTCTTAAAGTAAAAGTGGTAAAAACGTAACTGCCTAACTGGCAGGGCCCAGGGCGACGTACAGCGATATAAAGAGAATTGTTGATGCTTCCACGATGTCTGCAAACTTTTGTGCTACGGAAAGTTAACACACTTTCTGTGCAAAAGCCAGCTGACAGTTTGAAAGAGAGATTAAAAGACAGGCACTTACCTGGGTGCGTCGTTTATCAAAGCCAATTTGCCAAAATCATCGCCAGTCTTGAGAGTGGCAACGGTCCCTTTGCCATGTATCACAACATCCACAGAGCCTTTGAGTAATATATACCAGGAGCGGCCCTCGTCACCTTGATTGAATACTACGATGGGGCAGAGGGATAACAGGCGAAAGGGTTTAACAACAGCATAGAGAATTGTAATCGCCCTTAATTTAATTAAAGTAAAAAATACCGAAAGCAAAAACACAAACGAGAAACGAAAAATGCTGAGCAATTGTCAGTTAATTAATGCAAATGGACTTTTGACATTTTTCTGTGTTGCAGAAATTGATTTTTCATTCGGTTTCAGTCACAATGGCGGCTACTCACATATGGTGCCCGCCTGTGCGTGGGCTTCGAATACAATAATGGAGGATAACTCCCGTTTAATGCTGGTGGAGAGATGCGAGAGGGCGGCTATGTGCACGAGCTCCTCAAATACCAGTTCCAATTCCTCGGGTGTGCGCTCATGTGAACTGCATGTGTGTGGGTAGATTGATTAAAAACAAATATCAGAAAATTTGTGGCTTCAACAATGTAACTAATTGGCAAGCCAAAAGCAGACATTACACACACTCGCATGCATCAATCATACGCAGCGTGTGCCATGTTCACTCAAGAATTGCTGCACTTACGGCTTGCGCAATATCATGCGCAATATGGCGTCTGGACCACGCTGGAAGAGTGCACTTAATGCCTCCCTTATGTGCTCATTAGCCGCATTGAGATCCTCGGCTGCTGGTATGCCCGCTGCGGGTGCTCCGCCTTCCTCATCCAAGCGAAATCGATACAGAAAGCATTTATCCTTGAACGGCTGTTCCTTATTAACTGCCAAGTGTATCAAGAAGAGGGTGTGTGGGTGTGTTAACAACAATTGTAAAATGTCTTAATTGCAGCAGGAAATTGCACCTTCTTCACGTCTCCTTCACTTACCATGTGTCAGTACGCCTTCCTCGAGCAGCGCCTGCCACATGCCCGCCGCCTGGGCTCTGGTGTGCACAATTGGCGATAAGTTAACCAGCCAGTCCACGAGCTCAGTTCCAGGTGCACACTTGCGTATCAACTTGCCCGATACCTGCAATAATAACGTATATATATGCTATATGCTTTGTTAGTGAAAGCTGCCATCGCTCACCTTGCGATCCTTCAAACAGCTTGAGTTATCGACCACCAATAATGTACGCAGGGACCAGCCCATGCGGTTCATAGCAGGACTCGGCGTCTGAAAAAGGCCAGAAGTTAAAGTGCATGTAATAAAGAAATATACGAATTTTAAAATATATTGCAAGAAATTGCTTTTTTGCTGTTAGAACTCACTAAACTTGAGCTGCCTTTTGGATGCTATTTCTTACATAGTTTTTTTGGTAAAATTTAAAAAAATACATCAACCAACTGCCATAATTTGCTGTTGTTTTTGGCTCTTAAAATTACGACTAATAATAGTTAAACAAGTAACATGTAATTGTATGTATTAACTAAAAACTAGCGCAAATGAACTCTAATTAAAATACAAGGCCTTAATTATGTATTTTAGCAGCTGCAAATTAATGAATAAAACAAGCCAAATGTGGTTGCTCACACTTTGTACTATATACCTGCCATGCTGGTGTGTGTGTGTGTGTGTGTGTGTGCTGATTTATAGCGCTTGCACACGCACTCCCAGTGGCACAACAAACACCTCGCACTCACAAAAAAACAATGCCGACTTACCTCTGTGATAGGCAACGCTGGATTCGGATGATCCGGACTGAGGGGGCGTTTTGTAGGCGATGTGGCAGCTGCAGGCTGTACGCCAGGACCAAAACCTGTTCACAGAAACAACAATAACAATAACCATAATAGTTTAACAAACAGAAACCGCAACACAAATATGTTAAGTGTGTAATTAAAATGCGAATAAAAACGCATAAAAGCGTATTAAATGTCTGCGCCTGAGGGTAGGCAACACTTTTTTATGCGCTCTACGCTGCACATTTTGTTGACGTTTTTAACACGCTTTTAATGAGCTTTTAAACAGCATTGTTGAACTTGATTAAAAACAAATATTGTGTGTTTTTTTAATAATGATAAACCATAATAACAATTAGTGCACATACCATTCTTCAATTTGCAATTGGTGATAATGTCATTCATCAACTCCTTGTTTTTCTGCAATTGAAAAGAGAGAAATGTTGTCGATTACATCTCGTATTAATGGATAGAAAATTTATTGTTATTGTTATTGTTATTGCATTGCTCACTTCGAAAGCCGTCGATTGTGGGCGCTGTTGACGCTCTGCACGACGTCGCAGCTTGACAGCAGCGGAATTGGCGCCAGCTGTTGCCGCAATGCTACAAGTGGCAGCATCTGTTGCTGCTGCCTCAGCAATTGTTGCTGCTGGCGCCAGCAAATGTCTGTCGCTGTCACTGTGACGTCGATAGCGCAGCAGCACACACAACGCAGCCTGATCGCTGGCCACAACTTGGCCAGAACGTCGCTGGAATTGACGTTGGCGGCGCTGCTGTTCCCTGGCCCATTGCTCATCCGGCGTGTTGCTCATCTCGACAGCAAACACTTTCACTTTCACTTGCAACGCTTGTTGGCTTTCTTAAACATTTGACTTTTGCTATTCGCTATTTGCTATTCTCGCTCAAGCAGGTAATTGCCGTTTAGCGTTCTCGCGCGTACTGATAAGCGCACTTGAGGGCTGGCGTTTGCCATTGCATGCCTCATTGTTTGATTGTTTTTTGTGGTGCCTTATCAGGCACTGGCTAGGGTTGCCAGAGTGCCCACAACTACTATTTATAGTCGACTATGTGTTGTGTCATTTTCATAAACAAGCAAGGCTACAGCTGACTGAGCAGCGCTAAGGCTAAGGGTAAGGCAGGCCCCGCATGACACGAGCATTTTCAATACTCTTTGTGTTTTGCTGACGCTCGGCAACACTTGGCACGCAGCTGATAAGAAATACTAGCAGCCGCAGCGCAGTCAGCGTCGCTGCCTACGCTAATTAAACTCATTTCACTTATCAAACTCGCAGCGGGCGCCAATGAGCGGGCGGCAGAATTGTCGTTAGATATGATGAGTCTACGAGGGAGTTGGAAGTTGGCAAGTGTGGGAGAACCTTCGCCTTGAAAACAATAGAAATGTGCTCATGATAATAATGCTGTTAGTGCTATGACGCCTGAGACTACTCATTTGGCCAAGGCGAAGGACAGAGTGGGAGAGTGGAGCGTCGGGAAGGAAGCTACTTAATTGGGACGCAATTAAGTTCCATCCTTTGTTTATGTGAGGCACGAAAATTAGTATTTAATAATACTGATGGGCAGCAGGTAACAGCAGCTGTTATTAAAGCGAAAAGAATGTTATTATACAGCTGGTGTGTCGGTAAATAATGTGAAGCATTTAATTAAAATATTACGGCAATTAAATGCAAATGGATTCAGCTTTTAATTGATGAAAGCAAATATTTCTTATGAACTTATTTAATTAATTACATTCCACATGTGCCGAATAGTTATTTATTTTGTATGCTTTATTTAATTGTAATTAGTTAGCAACTGTTCTTAGGCGCATGGCTCGTGCTGTAAATGAAATAAATTAATTATACTGCGGTTTAAGCTTGCTTCGCTCACTTCTCTCTAAGTTGCAGTTGCACGTAGCAGTTGCAACACGCGTTTCTGCATAAATAAATAACCGCATGGCCCCTGGACACGCAACTGCCAGCTATGTGCACAAATACACCCACATACATATATCTGTATATGTAGCATATTTGTTTGTGTGTGCGAGCGTGGCGCATTTCTATTATTTATGTACTGTGGCATTACGCATACCACATGTTTGCCCTAGGTGCAAGTTGCAATTGAGTTGTTGCCACTGTTGACTACTTTGGAGAGTTATGAAATTGCGCTGAGGCCCTCCGCACTCCGGATCGACTAAATTAAATGCAAATAATGCCAATATCGATTGGAAATCAGCGTCTATATAGCCCAAGCAAAATGAGTGCAGAAAACAATTCGTATTCGTATTCGTATTTGGAATTTCAATTGCAATTTGCTGCCAGCCATGCTGAGTCTAATTTCCGCAGCCAACTATCCACCACCTGCTAATTGCCACAGTATTCATGTGTGGTTGTATGTGTGTGTGTGTTTGTGTGTGTAAAATGGAATAATTGCAGTTTACCCTCGTGAATCAGCAGCTGCTTAATGTGCGCGTAATTCAATGGAGTTTCCAAGCACTTTTTGGCAGTGCTTTAAAAGCAATTTGAGCATGCTAATTTAAATAATCCAAATTGTAGATTTTTTTTTATTTTCACAAGAGAGTTTGGAAAATGCCAATCGTGTAAATGGTTGTGAAATGGGAATGCGAACTGCACTTTTTAAATTGAGAGCTTTGAAGATTGTGATTGTATAAAATTCTACGAAACGAACACTATTTTCATAAAACATTTTTATATATTTTACTTAAATTTAACAGATATGTATTTGCCTGTAAGTCAAGCAATTTCCAGCGTTGAGCGTGTGAAAATTCCTACCGACATATCCTGCTTCTATACATTTTCAATTTAAACTGATTTTATCGCAGTAACAGCAGCAGCAGCAGCATCAGTAGCAGCAGTAGCAGCAGCAGTTGCTGAATGAATGCCACGCACTGTGGCACCGTGATGTGCAGCTCTGTGGCAGCGGCAGACGCTTAACTTCATTGTTGCACATGGCGTATACGTAATGTATGTTTGCGCTGCGTGCTGCAGCTACTTTGTTATCGTTAGCCATCAAGCAGCCAGTTGCAGCAGCAGTAGCTGTGGCAAGTGGCAAGTGCCAAGTGGCAACTAACTTGGCTTACTTTCCTTCCCCCCGCTCTGCTATTGAAGGTTAGCCAATGTTGCCCCAATTTGCGGTTCTAGCGAAAAAGGTAAATATGCATTCATTCTGTTATGTGGCAACATGCTCATACGTGCGAGAATGTGTGTGTGTGTTGTTTATTGTGTGTGTGTGTGTGTAGTTTATACCTTTTGTGCGTGTTCTCAATGCACGTCTGTTGTTGTTGTTGCCCCACACCCTGGGGGCAAGTCAATGGCACAGTTCATTTCGGGCTGCCTTTGCCGAAACCCCTAAAAGGAAGCTCCCAAAATTGGCAACTATATGGTGTGTGTGTGTTGTGTGTGTGTTATGTGTGTATTGGCGGTCTCCTGTCAAACATTTGGTATTTTGTCAATGGGATTGAAAACTTTCTTGCCGAATTCTGTGGCTTTCAATTTGTGTTTTGGGTTTGGGTCTGCCTCAAAAGTTAACCTAATGCAAATATAATGCCTTCTGATTGAATCAGCTTACGTTGGACTCTAAAGCCTAAGCTGGGAGTAAGTAAATTTCAATATAACCAAACACCAGCCGCACTTCCATGTGCTTTCATTCAATTCAATTAACTTTCAATACACCTAAAAGCAAACAAAACTATTTATCATCGCATTTGTATCTCCAATAAAACAGCATTACTTGCTGACCATTCGCTAAGCTCTACTATTCATTAGTTAAATATCGTATGGCATAATCGATTAGACTGTCCAGCTTGTCATTAGACTTTAATTCAATTTGGCAACACAAAAGCCAGCAATAAATTAAGCCAAACTAGGCTAAAGACAAGCTAACTTGAGGGCCAATTTGGAAGGCATATTTAGGGACTATGCTATGCCATATGCTTATGCTTTGTGCCCATCATTAATTGTTAATTGAAATTTTAATTAAATACTTTGACAATGAAGCAGAAAGACGCTGCTCTGCCTCAGCTGTTGCTCTTCCACTTTGAATATTCTGCACTCATTAACATGACTTGGGTGAGTGTGTGCGAGTGTGTTTATATTTGAGTGTTGATTTTAATGAGTGCTCGGCAAAATGCTCAGCCACTTGGCAGGCGCATGACAACGGTTGATTATAACATTTATCAAGATTTTTGCTGTGATAAGGCCTCTAATTTCTACAATCTTTCATAATTAAATAGCTTATTATTTTATTATTTTTATACTATTATTTTTAATAAAAGTCGTTCAGCTCAGGTTCAGTTTAACTGCTACTAAAGTTGCTCTTATGCATGGCTTTTGTTTCATTTAGTTTAAATAAGTGGCAATTGTATTGAGTATCATTGCGGCTCAACAACAGCGTACTTGACTTGTGCAGTTAATAAACCCCGTATTTTATTAGGTATACTATATGGTGTGGGTGTTTCGGTCTCTTACCTCCCATATGAGTCGGAAGTCCTGTTGCTCGACGCGCAGCAGCTCGCAGGTCGTCTTCGTGACGACGGTGCTGTCGCGGGGCAGGTCGTGTAGTATTGATTCACCAAATGTGGCGCCCACGCCGAGATTGCACAAGGTGACGGAGCTCTGAAAGAGATGGAGGGGAGGAAAGCAGTTGATAAACAGGTAAGTAACAAGTGAAAAGCTGCTCAGGTTTAGTTTTAGCTGGAAGATTAAACATTTTTGTGGAAACACCGCAACAGACACAGAGCAGACTGCCTGTGTTTACATTTGCCTTCCACTCTGTATATATTTAGTCTGTCTGTCTGTCTCTGTGTACTAATTGCCAAATGTGCCACAATTTGTTGCATTTGCACTCTGTGGCAAGATTGCTGTCAAACATTTGCTTACGACCTTAAATCGCTTCATTGCGCACAATGGTTGCAATCATTTTGCGAACGGAAGTTTGGTTTCATTTTTAAATACCGGAACATCAAAATGAACAAATGAGTCGAAAATGCAATTTCGGTTTGACAAGAGTTGTCCAACCACAACAATTTCAAACGACATGGCATTGCAATCAGGCATAGCTAACCAACATATATACCCTGTAATTGCAGTAAAAGTGCAGCATATGCAACTGGCATTTTGAGGATTCTATAGCAATAAAGAAATTAATTTTTTAAGAATTTATCAGAGTGTTTGCAAGTCGTATATGCAATAAAAACTGAAAATCATTTAAAACAAAAGCTGAATAATTTTTGAAAAAAGCCAAAATTAGCGCATTTTCATTTTCAAGCAACAGCCAGAACTGGTGGGAAAAAAGCCGACTTGACAACAGCGATTGTGTCTAAGTTCTAAGTTTGCATTTGTGGCTGGCTTGTTTGTTTCGCTTGTTTCTTCTGTTTGTTTTCATTTCCCAGAAGACAACTGCTTGGCAGCACCCAGAGGGCCCCAGCCTCATTTCTCTTGGCTTAAGTCTGCCTCCCGCTCTGGCTCTGGGTCTGAATTTGGGTTTGGGTTTGGGTCTTGGTCTGAGATCTGGCTCTGAGTAGGTCCGAGAGTCTGAGGCGGCGCATGTAATTGGCTTAACAAGACTTAAACACGACCGCAAAATTGTTAAACTCGCATTAGTTGGCGGCTCTTTGAGTGTGTGTTGGTTGTGTCTGAGTTTTCTTTACTGTTATTACACATGCAGCGCAAACAGACTTAAGATCCGCTATAAAACATAATTTAATCATTTCTTTGCCGTGTAATTACAATTGTTGCTTTTGCTGCTGTTGTTGTCAACACGATTGCTATTGTTGTTGTTTGTTGGTCAAGTGCTGAATTAAATTTCACGCGTTCCACTTAGAAATTTCATTTGGTTCATTTGATTTATGGCGACTTTTGTTTTTGACAAGCCAAAAAGTATTTTCCTCCACACACTTTGTCTCGTTCTACTTCTGCTTCTCTTCCTCTCGATTCTCGCCAGAAATTTTGATTGCTTTCTAATTTGTTTCCCGCTGTTTGGCCTTAAGAGCTTTCATGCTGGCCAAATATTTAGACAATTTGGTTTAGACGAACTGTTTCGCACCCACACAGAGAGGAAAACCGCAACATAAACATCATAAAATTGAGAATTACTTGAAAAACATTTTAATTGCAATTCTTAGTATCTGAATAAGACTAAATGTGGGACATTCCAAACGTAGATATTGATATTTTTTAGCGTTTAAATTTCCAACAGCTCTTAATGAATCTGGGCAAATAAATATTTATTTAGTTGCCTTAATTTCATTTGGCTGCGAGAGATTTTATTGAGATTATCTGATATAATTATATTCATGATGTTTACAATTCATTTAGCTCATCATCTGCTGTTAATGGGTATCTATTAGACGAGCTAATTTAACTGTTCATTAATATGTACTTATGCAGCATGGTCATTTAACAATTTCCCTTTGTTTTGCTTTATTCATCGCATTTTGCTCAGTCAAAAGCTTTTCTAAATAGCGCCTGCAATGGCTTTGGACCCATTGATAGCTCTCGCCTTGCCTTTCTTTCATCCATTTTTAATTTGACGTCTGGATTTCTTCGTCAGGCTTTGGTATTGTGTGTATTTTAATTGAAATCCGATGTAAAAGGGAAATGTGCAGAAAAAGAGTTTGCAATCGCCTAAAGCATGCTGTCGGACTAAGCCTATCAAAATACTCAAAGAGCTGCTAAATACTTAAGGTACACGGACTAAAGAAAATTTTTTTTTTTATTTTGGAACCGTAAATCAAACGTGACTCTTTTCAGATAACCGAAATCATTTAGACAACAAACAACAAATAAACTCAGCTCTTATAGCTATTTAAAACATATTGTTTGAAACATACTATTATGGCTGCGCTGCTGCCTTAATACTTAAGTATTAAATTTGAAAAAATATTCTTTTGATAGTGTATAATAAAAACCGAAGTTCTTAATGACACGTGTCCCTGCTCACGTAAGCAATTCAGTGAGAAAGCGGGTTATATCTAGCCAAAACTCAGCTTTATAGCTTGTATACATAGATATGGATAAGATTCCGATTAAGAATATATATTTTAGTTGCTTTGATGCTCCAAAAGGTTTTGCATATGCAAAGTTTTAATTGCATTTAACTTTATTCTGATATCTTTTTGATAACAAAATTTGATCATAATAAAATTATAAACAAATTTATGTTAGACTAGATAAAAGTTTCTATATAAATCGCGCAACTGAATCCAAACTCTTTAGTACCTTTTTAACAGTCTCAGCATGATTTTGCTAATATATTTGTTGATTATTATATCAACACTAATCGCGTATATTTTTTACCGAAACCTAAACCACTGGAAAGTACGTGGTATTCCCCAGGAACAGCCACATTATTTCTATGGAAACATGTTGGGACACAAAAAGGATCGCGTGATGCACGACGTGATCAACGAATATTACAATAAATTCCGTGGTTTGGGTTATCCGTTTGTGGGCTTCCACTACTTACATAAGCCTACGGCTTTTATAATGGATATCAAACTTATCAAAACCATATTGATAAAGGAGTTTTCGAACTTTAGCGACCGTGGAGTGTTTCACAATGAACGTGATGATCCATTAACAGGAACTCTATTTAGGTTAGAAGGCAGACGATGGAGAGAGTTGCGAAATAAGATGTCACCAACTTTTACATCCGGTAAAATGAAATACATGTTCCCTACTGTTGTTCAAGTGTCGGATGAACTTGTTAACGTTCTATCCGCACAAGTTTCCATCGGTCCGATCATCGAAATCAAGGACTTAATGGCTCGCTTCACAACAGACGTTATTGGTACATGTGCTTTTGGTATTCACTGCAATACTCTACGAACTGCCGAAACGGACTTCCGTAAAATGGGAAAGAAAGCTTTTGTAGAATTTCGACACGGAAGTGTACTTTCAACTTTTATATTTAGTTTTCCTAAACTTGCCAGAAAACTGCGAATGCGTAACATTCCCGAAGATGTCCACCAGTTTTTTATGAATTTAGTTAAGGATACAGTATCTTACCGAGAGAGGGAAAATATCAAACGAAATGACTTTTTAGATATGATGATTGACTTGAAGAACAACGGCAATATTACTTTGGAAAATGGTGAAGTTATAAATGCATTGACTTTTGAAGAATTGGCAGCTCAGGTGTTTGTCTTTTATTTGGCGGGATTCGAGACATCCTCCTCAACTATGAGCTACGCTTTGTACGAGCTGGCGATACATACAGATATTCAGGATAAATGCAGAAAAGAAATCAATGAAGTACTTCAAAAATACAATGGAGAACTCACTTATGATTGTTCGAAAGATATGAGGTACTTGGATCAGGTCATATCGGGTAAATTCAAACAGAAATATAAATATATTTTGATGCAAAATCCATTTATCTTTATTTCTGATTTTACAGAAACTTTGCGTCGGCATACAATTGTTCCTCTTGTTGAACGCAAGGCGACTGGTGATTACGTTGTACCCGGCCACCCCAAATTTATTATAGAGAAGGGCGCAGATATTATAATACCCGTAGCAGCTATTCATCTCGATGAAACTTTTTATCCAGAACCCTACAAATTCGATCCGGATCGTTTCACCCCAAAACAAGTTGCTGCACGTGATTCCGTGCAGTGGCTACCCTTTGGTGATGGTCCTAGAAATTGCATTGGATTCAGATTTGGCCAGATGCAAGCACGCATCGGCATGGCTCAGCTGATCAAGAACTTTAGGTTCTCAGTGTGCGATAAAACTGATATACCTCTAAAGCATGATCCTAATAGCCGGGTATTAAGCACAATTGGAGGAATTCATCTAAGTGTGGAGCGTGTTTAAAAGATTGTAATATAGATAATGATTGTAGAAAGAGTTCTAAATATAGCATAACGATATACATATACATATGAGATATGAATTAATTTTTATATTTTTTTGTTTGAAGCACACTTTTATGGCTGCGCTGCTTGCTTGATGCTTGAGTGTATCGGATTAAGGAAAATATTCTTTTGATAGAGTATAATAAAATCCGAAGTTCTTAATGACACGTGTCCCTGCTCACATAAGCAAATTCAGTGAGAAAGCGTAATATTTCAAGCCAAAACTCAGCTTTTATAGCTTGTATACATACATACGGATAAGATTCTGATTATGAACAAATTTCTTTGTGTTATCTTTTTGATAACAAAATTTGATTGTTATAAAATGACAAACAAATTTATGTTAGACTAGGCAAAAATTTCTATATAAAACGCACAACTTGACTCAAGCTCTTTAGTATATTTTTAACTGTGGCAACATGATTTTCTTAATATATTTGTTGATTATTTTATCAACACTAATCGCGTATATTTTTTACCGCAACCTGAACTACTGGAAAGTGCGAGGTATTCCCCAGGAACAGCCACATCCTTTCTATGGAAACATGTTGGGACACAAAAAAGATCGCGTGATGCACGACGTGATCAACGAATATTACAATAAATTCCGTGGTTTGGGTTATCCGTTTGTGGGCTTCCACTACTTACATAAGCCTGCGGCTTTTATAATGGATATCAAACTCATCAAGAACATATTGATAAAGGATTTTTCGAATTTTAGCGACCGTGGAGTGTTTCACAATGAACGTGATGATCCATTGTCAGCAACTCTCTTTACTCTGGATGGTAAACGTTGGAAAGAGTTGCGACAGAAGATGTCGCCCACCTTTACCTCCGGCAAAATGAAATACATGTTCCCTACTGTTGTTCGAGTTTCGGATGAACTTATAAGTGTTTTATCCGAACAGATTCCTGCCAAACCCAAAAGCTCAATCATCGAGATTAGGGAGTTAATGGCTCGCTTCACCACAGACGTCATTGGTACATGTGCTTTTGGCATTGAATGCAATACTCTACGAACTGCCGAAACGGACTTCCGTAAAATGGGACAAAAAGCATTTGTGGATTTACGGCATGGGACCATAGTTTCAGCTTTCATATTTAGTTTTCCTAAACTTGCCAGGAAACTGCGAATGCGTAACATACCCGAAGATGTCCATCAGTTTTTTATGAATTTAGTTAAGGATACAGTATCTTACCGCGAGAGGGAAAATATCAAACGGAATGACTTTTTAGATATGCTGATTGACTTGAAGAACAACGGCAATATTACTTTGGAAAATGGTGAAGTTATAAATGCATTGACTTTTGAAGAATTGGCAGCTGAGGTGTTTGTCTTTTATTTGGCTGGTTTCGAGACATCCTCCTCCACTATGGGCTTCGCCTTATATGAGCTGGCGAAGAATACCGATATACAGGACAGATGCAGAGAAGAAATTAATCAAGCACTTGAAAAACATAATGGAGAATTTACCTATGAATGTTTCAAGCATATGCAGTATTTGGATCAGGTCATATCGGGTAAGTTCAAATAGAATTATACAGAAACTTGGATGCCAAATTCAGAGGTAATTTCTGGTTTTACAGAAACACTCCGCCGCTATTCCATTGCTTCCATTGTTGAAAGAAAGGCTGTTGATGACTACGTTGTACCCGGCCACCCCAAATTTATTTTAAAGAAGGGCACAAATGTTATAATACCCGTATATGGCATTCATATGGATGAAACCTTCTATCCTGATCCTTACAAATTCGATCCGGATCGATTCTCCCCAGACCAAGTGGCAGCGCGTGATTCTGTTCATTGGTTACCTTTTGGCGATGGTCCCAGAAACTGCATCGGATTGCGATTTGGTCAGATGCAAGCACGCATCGGCATGGCTCAGCTGATCAAGAACTTCAGGTTCTCAGTATGTGAAAAGACTGTTATACCTATAAAGCATAATCCTAAGAGCAGAGCACTTAGCGTACTTGGAGGCATTCATCTGAGTGTGGAGCGTGTTTAATTTGTGTTGTTTAGATAATGATTGTAAAAAGATTGCCAAATATATTCGCACATATAGATATGTTTTTCTAGCTAGATATCTATATTATCAGCAGAATGCCACAACGTAAACTCTCATATAAAAAACCAAAGATGTTGTTTGCATGATAATCGTCATTGGATTCCATGCACTCCGGTGCAAATAAAACCCACTCACTTCGCATTTATCTGGTTATTCGCATTCATAACTTATATCTATGTTTGGTTATCACACATAAAAGTGAACACGTACATTTTACGTACATTTTTTGTATAGTTACTTGTTCGCTTTAGATACCCGTAAATGCAATGCAATGTTTTACCTTTGCATAATGTCGCGTTGATTGCTCCACATTATACGACGTACAACCACGACGGAATAACATGTTTCTTTCTCTGTCTCAGTCTCTTTCTCTGTCTCACCACAATAATAATTGTTATTATTTTTTATACTTTCGGTGTAAGGTTTGTGTGTGTTTATGCACGCTTAGTGAGATATTTTTTGCATTTCAAAAATGCTGTAATAATTTGGGAAGACAATGACAAAAAGCGGCATGCAAATTTTGTTATTGTTTCGGATGCTGTGTGTAGTTTTTGTTTGTTTGTTGCTGTATGTTTTTTAGTTTATTTGTTTGTTGTGCCCGTGGTTTTTGAATGAATATATCACAACGTGTACGCGTTGTTTATGACTGGTGAATTATAAAAAGTGCTGCAACTTTAATGCAAAAATTTTACTAGGCGGCTGGCCATTTTTTGAATATGTCACGAAATGTTTATGTAAGCAGATATTGGCAATGTTATGAATTAAATAAATTCATACAAGTTTCGAGTAACAAAGAGTAGTTAAAAATTAAAGGGAAGCTTAAAATTATTACATAAAAGTTACCCTGATGCAAATGCAGTAAAAATAGAAATGCCAAAATGTTGAATATTTATTTGATCACTTTTGGCATAAATATTCAAATGTTATGCATATGCTCTAGGTTTTTACATAAATTCTCTTTTAAGCTATGTTAAAGTTGTTGCCAGCATTCACTTTAGGGCTAAGTTGCAATAAATTTTTAGTGCTCAATAAATCGCAGAGTAAAGCAATCCATTTCTCATAGTACAATATTTTCTCCTTCTACTTTTTTGGCTGCTCAATTGATAAATGACCTGCGGGCATGCCACACTATTTGTGGCCAACAACAACAAGCAGCGTGTTTTGTTATTGGCCAATACGCGTGCAACATTTGCATGCCACACACTCGCACACACACACAGACACATCTTGCTCATATAACATTTATTATTATAGTTATTATTGGCAATATTTTGTTGTTACTCTTTTGGTTTGTTTAGCGCGTACCACTTTCGTTTACATGCCTTCGGGTGTTATGTATTGTAGAATAATATAATTGGCAGCTATGTAAGAAACAGTTGCAAATGTTTTACTGAAGCTGGCAGCAAGTTCAGCTCGATTGTTGTGCAACGAGCAACCGCGCGACGTCGCGTTGTAAACTGAACTGAGCTGAACTGAAGTTGGCAATTGCCGTCGTCGCACGGCAGAGTTTAAATTAGCAGCAGCGGCGACATAATACCAGTCAAGTGTGTGTGTGTTGTGTGTGTGTTGCCTTTGTGCAACGCTGCTGGAAGTTGCTGAAGTGTGGCAGCCACAATGGCAGCAGCAACTTGCGCTGTGGCGTGTCACAAATTGGAGCAACGGCAACTGCAACTGCAACGGCGGCAACAACCTCAATCAGGCATGCAAAATACACATATCTCATATCTCAAATGGTCAGCGAATCTCTTGATACAACAATGAAAATGAAAACGAGATGAAACCAGTAAAGACCGAGCGGATCTATCGGACGTAACCAACAGTAGCAGACCATGCACTGTGTGTTGCTAACTCCTATAGTTTACAATATCTACAGACAGTCGGAATGGCTACATCGATCAAGAATATATATACTTTGTGGAGCCTACCACGCCTCATTCTGCTTCTTACACACATTTTTCATTTGCACCAACTTAATAGACCTTTTTGTAGTTTTTTACGGGGTACAAAAAATGAAATATAGTACATTAAATCAACATCAAACAACAGCAGAAAAGTTGCCACCAACAAAGTTGTCAGCAGAGTTTCAGCTCTGTTTGTTTTTGGTTGCTTTCGCTTGGCTTTTAGTTGCATGCAGGTAGCAACATTTAAAGCCATGTGCAATTAATCCACTGTGCTGTTGGCTGCCATCTCCCACTTGAGTTTGACTGGACAAATGTCCAGCAGCGCTTGAAGAATTTTATACGCACATATGAGCAGCACTTCCGTCTCTGGCAGCAGCTGTTGCTGCCTGCTCTTGTGGCAACTGCAACTGTTGTTGTCGCGGCAAATATTGCTGCTGCCTGCCACACTCAAATAACAGACTGTGGGCGGCGCCTGAACTAGGGGCTGGATGGCCATAGTCGTGATCCATGAACCAGAGCAAATTGAAATTGTGGCTGCGACTGCGACAAAGTGCACTGCACTGCACACAAAATATTCAATTTTAAATTAACAGCATTTACCAAAGAAATTGAAATATAAATTAAATTAAATTAAATTAAGAGTAAAGAAACCAACGCAAATCAAATTAAATAAATGATGGCACCTGAAATCAATTTAAAATAACAGTTTTCTCTCAGTGCACCACTCTTAAGTGCAACTCAATTTTGTTTGTCGAGTTGAAGGTAATTTGCAACTGAACTCTACTCGAATGCAACTCAAAAGCAGAGTCTTCCTTTAATTAGGCTATTGCTCTCAGTTGGGTCTTTGGCTTATTAAAATTGCATAATCCCAAAGAGATTTTCAATAGAGTACAGTTGAACAACCCCCTTTGAAAGCTATGCTCCTACTAGCTCTGTTTGTTTGCTCTTATTTGATTAACGAGTATTTCTCAGTGATGTTTTTTTGCACTTTGGTTAGCTGCTGATGGCATGTGTTTTATGAGTTCAACTCGAGGCAAGAAAAACTGTTTGAGACTTGTAATTAATTTTGTGTTAGACTGCTCTGCTGAAGGTGAGGCAGCGAGCTAAAAAGCGAAACAAAATAAAGCGGAAAACAGAAAATAAGTCAATGACTGCTCACAATGAGTAAACGATGCTACAAACGGCATTTCGTCAAAGACTGGCGTGTATTCATCAGATACTTTTATGAATCCATACAAATTTGCATGCGAAATTGTTTCATTTGTGTTTGGTTTAACAATTGAGACGAGAAATAAATATTGAAAAATTCATACAAATATTTGCTTGAAAATTGTTAAAATATTTGTATTTTAATGACTGCATAAACCTTTCGACAATCGAACCTCAATTATAGGCTATTATTTGGCATGCATTGGCAGTTTATAATTATGAATGTGGTTTCATTTTCTCTCAATTATGCAGCATATTCAAAATTAACTTTATTAGCGCATTTGTATATTGAACATGTAAATTATTCAATAACACATTTTATAATCTCCTAATGAAATTTTAGAGCTCATATTAATGTCATGAATGCAGACATCGCTTGCAAATTGTGTGAAAATTATTTTTAATGACAATTTACAGTTGAACCGTTAGAAGTCTGCACATTAAGTAGAATTCTCTCACGTTGAAAACTTTAATGAAGTTTTCATCTGTGGCAAGTGCTGCATTTTCCTGCTCTGTTGCATGTTGTGATGACATTAGATAAGCCAACTTTTTATCTTGTCGCGCATAATTAAATAAGAAACCTAAGAATGCAAATTGTTAACTTGGTTTACGCACAACTAACTACCATTGAGCTCAATTTAAGTTTACCTGTGGGAAAACTCCAGACACAGTCATGCTTCTATCTTGGTTGAATACCTTAAATTCAGAGGGAAAATCAATCAAGGAATATGCAAATTTGTAGGGATCTGTGGCAGTGTTCGGGAATTTAATACAACCAAATTCTATGCACATGTAAGAAACGCTTTTGCATAAAATAGTTCCGCAGACCTTTGCTTAAAATCAGTCAGTGCCAATTCGAATGTAAATAACCAGAATAGTTGAAGCGTAAAAAGCTGCACAGATAAACTGGCAAAGGAAAAACGAATTTTTATGTTTGCTAAAAGTTTGAACATGCCTCAGCAAAATTCTGTAAAAAATATAAATAAAACTCGCAGAAAAAGAACGACTTTTTAATAGAATATAAAAGTGTTATCAACATAACTTGTGCAGGTTGCAAATACTTTATGCTGCTTTTTTTATACATTCCACCATCTTATCAATGTTTTCAGCTAACTGCAAGAATAAACTTGAAGTACGATATGAACTTATTATATCACTTATTTTACAGTTAACATGAGCATGAATTACTTAAACACCTTTTATTATATTTCATGCTTAATATCATTATATACTGTACAGTACTAATCTGTACGCAATAAACAATTGATAAAGTCACAAATTACGCAATTGAGTGAGATTGATTAAGTATACTCAATTCTCTGATAGCTCTTAATAATTTGTCAGAATTTTAAATACTTTCATTGGTTGAAACATAGGGCGATAAGATGGACTGCGAATATGGTTATTTTTCTCTTAAATACAAAGCCGGTTTGTTGCGATTTTTTGCCTTAAATAGAAAACCGGATTTTAGCTTTAAGAGATTCAAGCGCCTAAGTATTCTCTTAGGTAAATAACCAAGGTAAACAACGCCAAAAATACAAACAAATACAATTTTAAATTCACAATTTAAATAAACAAACTGTCAAGCAAACAGCGCGTCAGATATACCCTGGAAATAGTAAATTATAAGAAGGTATCATATATTTTTGGTATAAATACAAACAAAATTCTTACAAAAATCACAATAAGTATCTCATTAAGATTACACAGCTTTTATATTAAAACAGTTTTTTTCTTACATATTTTAAGTCACATTGCTTTTATTAAAAGTGAGTATATTTACAAGGCTATACAGAGTTGAATCTGAATGCAAATAAAAACTAATGTCAAGAATGACAATCACAGTAAAGTGTTGTTTATTTAATTATAATAGTAAACTAATCAAATAGCCCCCGATTGATTTCAACAACGTAATTATTAGTTTATTTTTGCGTGTAGTAAATGTAAACACGCAGTATTTGGTAACAAAAATATGGTATTTAATTATATGCATACACCACAATGATCTCATAGTAAACAACAAATAATATCTAACACAAAGTTGATTCACAACAAAGCTGCGTATAAATGTTTTTAGAAACTAATTCGTAATACGCTCAGCGCGTATGTAAATACCTCCAATTGTACCCAGAGCAAATGATTTGGGATCATATTTAAGAGGCATATCAGTTTTATCGCAAATTGAGAACTTAAAGTTCTTGATCATCTGCGACAAGCCAATTCGTGCTTGCATCTGGCCAAAACGCATTCCGATACAATTCCTGGGTCCATCGCCGAAGGGTAACCATGTGACGGAATCACGGGCTGCCACCTGTTCAGCTGAGAACCGATCTGGGTCGAATTTGTAGGGTTCGGGATACAGATTTTCATCGAAGTGGTAAGCGGCTGCCGGAATTATTATCTGAGTATTCTTCTCGATCACGAGATTGGGATGACCAGGCACGACGTAATCATTTTGAGCCTTGCGTTCAAGCATTGGAACGATGTCATATAAACGTAGGGTTTCTAATAAAGAGATAACACAAAAATTTGAAGGCCAATAACATATATAATTTAGTAAGCTTTAACTTACCTGAAAGCACCTGATCCACGTATTTCATATCTTTAACACATTCATATGTCAGTTTTCCATTGTGTGTCTCAAGCACATTGTTAATTTCTTCTCGCAGCTTATCCTGAATGTCTGTGTGCTTAACCAGTTCATATAAGGCATAGCTCATGGCAGAAGATGAGGTCTCAAACCCAGCCAGGTAGAAGACGAAGACCTGGGCAGCCAATTCACCAATATCCATGGCCTTGACTACCTCCCCATTGTCCATAGTGAAGCTGCCTTTTTTCCGCAACTCGATGAGCATGTTCATGAAATCATTGCGCGTGATATTCTCCTTCTCCCGGTAGGCGATTGTGTCATTAACTAAGCCCATGAAGAACTCATGGACATCGTCGGGGATCATACGCATACGGAGCTTGCGTGCCAGATTGGGAAAGCTAAAATGAAACATCGTCAAGAGTTTGCCGTGTCGCATTTCAGTGAGGCTCTTTTGTGCCATTTTGCGAAAATCTGTGATGGGAGTTCGCAGTGTATTGCATTCAATACCGAAGGCAACATTTCCAATCACATCTGTAGTATATCTGGCTATAAGGTCTTTTATTTCTAGAATGGTCCCGCCAGGCTTGCTTGGAACCTGCTCCAACATGACCTTAATGAATTCCTCACAGACTTGGGTGACAGTCGGGAACATGAACTTCATTTTGCCGGAGGTGAAAGTGGGTGAGAGCTTGTGCCTTAGTTCCTTCCAACGCTTGCCATCCAGATTGAAAAGATGACCGGTCAGCGGATCATCGCGTTCATTATGGAACTGTCCACGATCCATAAAGTTGTTAAAGTCTTTGATTAAGATATTCTTTGCCAATTGAATATCTAATATGAAAGCCGTACGCTTTTGCAGAAAGTTGAAGCCGACAAACGGATAACCACAATCCCGGAATTTCATATAGTAATCGCAAACTATATCGCGTACAGTACGCGTCTCCCTAAAGCCAACCATGTTGCCATAGAAAGGATGTGGGGGATCCTGAGGTATTCCCCTATTTTTCCAGTAATTCGCATTGGTGTGCAAATAATATATCACCAATGCTGATATAGCAAACAGCAAATAGAGTAACACAATCATTTTATGATCGATACGCGAAGGTTTCTTAGCAAACACTGAACGCAGTCGAGCCAAACACAGCTATTATATGGGAGTTCAGGTTTGTTTACAATCAGCGTGACTTGGCGCATTTAATGCTGTGTTGTAGTACGACACTCAGTTTTTAAAAATGTGCTTTCATTGTGAGAATTAAACTGAGGAACACAGTAGATAACAGCAAAATGTTGTGGTTGTTGCTGAGAGAAGTGGCTTCTGAGATTCGGCTACCTCTCTCGCAATTTACGCAATATTTGCCAGCAATTTATACTATCAGTATAACTTGATTAAATATTCAACAGAGCATGTTTACACTGAGAAAAAGTTATTTTCTCGTTTTGCAAATCTGAAATTTTTATAGAGCATGATTGTTTAAAAAATGAAAGCTTATTTTAAACATTTGCGCTTGAAAATATGACAGTAATATAAACGGAAAGATTTTCGATTTGTATTTTATTTTATTTAAATGCGCATCACAAACTCAACAACTATGATAATATATCATTTATTTTTAGTATGTTCATTACAGTTTATAAATATTTATTAAATTCGCTCAACACTTAGATCAATACCTCCAAGTACGCCCAACGTAGAGCTATTGGGGTCATGCTTTAGTGGTATATTAGTTTTATCACAAATTGAAAACTTAAAGTTCTTGAGCAGCTGAGCCATGCCGATGCGTGCTTGCATCTGACCAAATCGCAATCCGATGCAATTTCTGGGACCATCGCCAAAAGGTAACCAATGAACAGAATCACGCGCAGCCACTTGGTCGGGGGAGAATCGATCCGGATCGAATTTCTCAGGTTCATAATAATAATTTTCATCACGATGAATAGCTGGTGCTGGTATAAAAACGGTTGTGCCCTTCTCTATCACAAATTTTGGATTGCCGGGTACAACGTAGTCATTAAGAGCCTTCCGTTCAAGATTCGGTAGAATTGTATATAGGCGAAGGGTTTCTATAAAAACAAAAAATATTTTTGGACATTGTATGAAATTTGCTACTATTTTAATTTTAATATTTTTTACCCGATATGATTTGATCCAAGTACTGCAGGTCTTTGATACACTCATAGGTGAGTTTTCCGTTGTATTTTTGAAGTACCTCGTTTATTTCTTCTCTACATCTGTCCTGAATATCTGTATGCTTCGCCAACTCATACAAGGCGTAGCTCATAGTTGAGGAGGATGTCTCGAATCCAGCCAGATAAAACACGAACACCTGGGCTGCCAATTCTCCGAAATTTAATCCCTTAATAACTTCACCACTTGGCAACGTTATTGAACCCGCGTCCTTCATTTCAATCAACATATCCAAAAAGTCATTCCGTTTAATATTTTCGTTTTTCCGGTAAGCTACTGTATCCTTAACTAAATTCATAAAAAATTGGTGGATATCTTCAGGAAGCTTCCGTATTCGCAGCTTGCGGGCAAGTGCGGGAAAACTGAACGTAAAAACTGTGATGAGTTTTCCATGGCGAACATGGGTAAAGAATTTTTGTGCCATTTTACGGAAGTCTGATTCGCCAGTTCGTAGTGTATTGCATTCGATGCCAAAGGCGCAGGTACCAATGACATCCGTAGTGTAGCGAGCCACAAGCTCTTTAATCTCAACGATTACGTTTTTAGATTTTGCAGGAACCTGTTCGGATAGGACACTAATAAGTTCATTAGACACCCGAACAACTGTAGGAAACATGAACTTCATTTTGCCAGAAGTAAAGGTGGGCGACATCCTTTGTCGCAACTCTTTCCACCGTTTGCCATCCAAGTTGAAGAGATGTGCTGTCAGCGGATCGTCGCGTTCGTTGTGGAAGATTCCACGATCGGCAAAATTGGAGAAGTCCTTTATTAATATGTTTTTGACTAGTTTTATATCTAGTATAAACGCAACAGGTTTCTGCAGAAAATGGAATCCCACAAACGGAAGACCCGAACTACGGAATTTGTTATAGTAATCGTTGTAAACATCGTGTAGCACTCGATCCTTTCTGTATCCTACCAAATTGCCATACAAAGGGTGTGGCGTTTCCTGGGGAATGCCACGAATTTTCCAGTAGTTTAAATTGCGATACAGAATATACACAATTGTTGTTGATAAAACTATCAACAGATATATTAAAATCAACATCTTCACATCACAACAGCTGCTCGGCAGCAACTAAAGTTCTTGAGTCGAGTCGCATGTTTTATATAGAGATGTTTTGCTCATATAACAGCATGAGTTTGCATATTTTGTTTACTCATAGTGTTACTGTCATTTTATTACATAGTTTACTTAAGAAAACATTGATAACAATAAGTTAAATAGAGGTAATATAGTGTATGCAAATAAATAACGTTTACTGGGAGCATCATAGACATATAGCAGACTGTGAGTTATAAAAACATAGTCATCTCTATGAAAGTTTATTTAATTTATAATTTTATGTATGTACTAGGGACCTCCGCATCCTGCGTCCTCGTTATATACATAGTTGAATGTATTGCAGAGCTATTTATTTTTATATTTATAACTTAATTTCTATACGCGCTCCATGTATAAATGAATACCGCCAATTGAAGCCAATAAAGTGGATTTGGGATTATATTTAAGAGGTATATCAGTCTTTTCGCTAAGTGAGAACTTAAAGTTCTTAATCAGCTGGGCCAATCCGATACAAGTTTGCATCTGACCAAATCTCATTCCGATACAATTCCTGGGACCTTCGCCAAATGCTAACCATTCGACGGACTCGCGTGCAGCTACTTGATCATGGGAGAAACGATCTGGGTTGAATTTATCGGGATCCGGATAATAATCTTCATCTCGATGAATGGCTGCCGCTGGTATTAAAATATTTGTGCCTTTTTCAATAATATACTTGGGATTGTCGGGTACAACGTAGTCATTGAGGGCCACACGGCTGAGAAGAGGCACAATTGTATAAAGACGAAGAGTTTCTGTAAGGACAATGTGATATTAATCCAGTAATTATCTTTTAATAAAGAGACTCACCTGATATGATCTGATGCAAATATGTCATGTCTTTCATACAATTATATATCAGCTCTCCATTGTGTTTTTCAAAGACGTCGTTTAAGTCTTCTCTTAATTTATCCTGTATGTCTGTATGCTGCGCCAGCTCGAATAAAGCGTAACCCATAGTCGAGGAGGATGTCTCAAATCCAGCTATATAAAAAATGAACACCTGAGCGGCCAACTCTCCAAAATTTAATCCCTGGATGACTTCACCGTTTTCTAATGTAATGCTACCCTTATTCTTCATTTCAATCAACATATCCAAGAAGTCATTTCTTTTAATATTTTCCTTCTCTCTGTAATCAATAGTCTCCTTAACTAAATTCATAAAGAACTGGTGCACATCGTCTGGGGTTTTGCGGATTCGGAGGCTGCGAGCAAGTTTGGGAAAGCTGACCATAAAGGTTGTGAGGAGTTTACCATGACGCAGCCCAGTAATGGATTTTTGTCCCATTATACGGAAATCTGTTTCGTTTGCTCGTAGAGTATTGCATTCGATACCAAAGGCGCAGGTACCAATAACATCTGTGGTGAAGCGAGCCACAAATTCTTTAATCTCAACGATTGAGCTTTCAGATTTTTCAGGAACCTGTTCCGTTAAGACACTAATGAGCTCCTCCGATACTCGAACGACAGTCGGAAACATGAATTTCATTTTGCCAGAGGTAAAGGTGGGCGTTAACTTTTGTCGCAGTTCTTTCCATCGCTTGCCGTCCACGTTGAACAAATTTGCAGTCAGCGGATCGTCACGTTCATTGTGGAAGTTTCCACGGTCGACAAAATTGGAGAAATCCTTTATTAATATTTGTTTAACAAGATTAATGTCCATTATGAAAGCGGCTGGCCTGTGTAGGAAGTGGAAACCTACAAAGGGATGCCCCGAATTACGGAATTTGTTGTAATATTCGTTGGCCAAATCGCGTAACACCCGATGCTTCTTGAAGCCCACTAAATTTCCATAGAAAGGATGTGGCTGATCTTGTGGAATGCCACGAATTTTCCAATAGTTCAAGTTGCGATACAGAATATACGCGATTAATGTTGATAAAAATATCAACAAATATATTAGAACAAACATCTTGCAATCCACACTACAGCTTGTAGAACACTAAAGTTCTTTGAGCGAGTTGTGCGTATTATATGTTCAATTTTGCTGAACAAAATATGCAGATTCATGCTGATATTCGATCATGAATGGCATATTTTGTTCAAGCTTCAGTTGTGTTTTGTTTACATAAGAAAATATTGATACCAGGGTGATAAGACTACAGCCAAGTGAGTATACGAATACATAAAGCATTTTACTGCAAAATCATGGACAAATGACCATAAAAAATACATAAAAAATATATGAAAATAAATAAATTAAAAATGTTAGTTTACAGATCTCAATTACAACCATATAAATAAACATAAATAAACAAACTAGTGAGTATATTTTAGTCATCTTTAAAATAGTGACATTCTCTGAGCGAGAAGTCCATATTTTATGGACAATTATCTGCAAAATTCAATACTGTATAAAATATGCGCTCTGATTTTGATGACGTTTTTGTTGCTTGAATGAGAGGTTCTTGTGTTTGAAATTGAAATCAGTAGCGAGCAGTAGCTTTATAAAACATTGTTATATTACGGCCAAATAAAAAACAGCTTGTCAAAGGTCTGTTAATTGTTTTTATTATTTGTTTTGTTTATACATTACTTTGCGAAATTTATATTTCCAAACAAGACGAAGCGTTTAAAATCATAGATAAGACGAGCAGCTGTTTAATCAACGTATACATTTTTTATTGCCTGTACCCATAAAATGGGTAAGAAAGGGGTTAACATTTTTGTGCATTTGCATATGTAACTGGCAGAAAGAGGCGTGATAGATCCTACAAAATAAATACATATAATTTTAATAGTAATAATATCCTTATTTGGATCATTTTACAAGCTTTGCATACAGTGGGCACAGTTACAAATATGTTCTTTGTAAATCAAATAATTCTTGTTTATTAAACCAATTTATAATTTTTAATTAGAAATCACAAAATCATAAAAATGCAATTATATAATTATTTAATACGCTCAAAGCGCAAGTGAATACCACCAATTGAACCCAAAACAAATGTCATTGGATTAAACTTAAGTGGAATTTCTGTTTTATCACATACAGAGAACTTGAAGTTCTTGATCAGCTGAGTCAGTCCAATGCGAGTTTGCATTTGTCCGAAACGCATGCCAATACAATTTCTAGGACCATCCCCAAAGGCTAACCACTCCACGGAGTCACGTGCGGCAACCTGCTCGGGTGAAAAGCGCTCCGGATCGAATTTGTCTGGGTCAGGATAGAGATCTTCATCGCGATGGTAAGCACATGCCGGTATTATGATGTGCGTTCCCTTTTCTATAACATATTGAGGATGACCTGGTACGACATAATCATGCAGAGCTTTTCTATCTAGCTGAGGTAAAAGCGTATAGAGGCGTAGAGTTTCTGTTGAATTAGATATAGTGTAAGTTTGATATTCGATTGAGTTGAACTTCTTGACTAACCTGATATAACCTGATCCAAGTACTTCATGGCCTTAATGCTTTCATAGGTGATTTTCCCATCGTGTTCTTGAAGAGTATTATTAATATCTTCCCTTACTCGGTCCTGTATATCTTCGTGTTGGGCTAGCTCGTACAAGGCATAGCTCATGGTGGAAGAGGATGTCTCAAAGCCAGCTAAATAGAATACAAAGACCTGAGCTGCCAGCTCTTCAATATCCATTCCTTTGACTACTTCTCCACTGTCCAAGGTGTAGCTGCCCTTTTGTTTCATTTCGATCAGCATATTCATAAAGTCATTGCGCTTAATATTTTCCTTTTCTCTGAATGCAATGGTGTCATTAACTAGGTTCATGAAGAACTCATGTATATCCTGGGGAACTAAGCGCATTCGTAATTTACGTGCCAAATCAGGGAAACTTACAGCAAACACAGTCAATAGCGCGCCATGTCGCACGGTGGTAAATGATTTCTGGGCCATTGTGCGGAAATCTGTTACGGGTGTGCGCAAAGTGTTGCATTCAATACCGAAGGCGACATTTCCAATCACATCTGTGGTAAAACGTGCCATGAGGTCTTTAATTTCGATGACGGTACCCTCAGCCTTGGCTGGCACATGCTCCAACATAACTTTGACGAATTCCTCAGACACTTCGATCACAGTGGGAAACATGAACTTCATTTTTCCGGATGTGAAAGTGGGCGAGAGCTTCTGTCTCAGCTCTCTCCAGCGATTACCATCGAGATTGAAAAGATGACCTGTTAGGGGGTCATCGCGTTCGTTATGGAATTGTCCGCGATCTGCAAAGTTGCTAAAATCTTTTATCAAAATATATTTAGCCAACTTGGTGTCCATTATAAAAGCCGAACGCTTATGCAAGAAGTTAAAGCCGACAAAGGGAAATCCGCTTTTGCGGAATTTATTATAGTATTCCGCAATAATATCATGCACTACACGATCTTTTCTGAATCCAATCATATTGCCGTAGAACGGATGGGGCGGTTCCTGGGGAATACCGCGATTTTTCCAATAGGTTGCATTCCGATGGAAGTAATATAAAATCAATGCTGATATTGCAATCAGCAGATAAATTGCAAAATACATTTTGCGGTCAGCTCTCGGTCGCTCCTTAAAACACACTGAACTGCGTCGAGGCAAACAAGAGACATTTTATACGAATTTGCAACTACGCGTGAGTCACCAAAACAAAATTCGCTCACAGGTTTACATCAGCCGTTTAGTATAGCCAGAGTACAGGTTAGATTTAGACTGTATTGTATTGATAAGAGTTTGTGAACCGATTATGATGAAGTAGTGAGAGGCACTCTTGATTTATAACTTGTTCTCTTTACGAATTTCAATAACCGGTTTATATCAATTAAGAGAACCGGTTGTAATGGAAAAATTGTGCTCAGCGTTTTAGTTGGTTGCATATGGCGAATTCTCTTTTATATAATTCCATATGCTCAGATTTCCAAGTCTGATAAGAAACATGAAGGGTTAAAGTCTAGATTAGATAATATAATTATTACTACGATAGTAAAAAGTATTTTTGTAATACTTTTTTATTTTTAACCTTGCCATTAAATGTCATCTATAGCGGTTAAAGTCTGCATTTCTAAATGTAAACTGAGAGTGGATTACATTTAATGCTTTATTTACAGTTCGATTGCATAAAGTGCATACTCAGGGCCACTTTATGTATAAGTTGTTTCATCTATTAAGCAGTGCCAGACACTCTCCATGTTCCAGTGTCCTTTGCTGTCTATTATGGCTTGTCCTTCTGCCCACAAATGACAGCAGAGAGGAAGTAGGTACAGCAGCTCAGTCGTTGTGGCTTAAACATGCACTTGTTTTACAAGCAAATATAGTCCACTTGACGTTTATTCAATTATGTGGGCTGCCGTCGTATTTTATTTTCATAACAAGAGGATTTTCATTGGAAGTACGTGTGAAAAGCGCTCAATTATAATGGGCATTTAAGAGTCACTCTAGCTTACATTTTTTATTAGAATAAGGTGAGATTTAAAAAAGATTATCTCTACAGCGATTTACTTAATCATTAATTATGCAATAAAATTTTTAGAAAATAGTTTTTAAAGCGCGAAAGAAGACACTCTAGCAAAATGTATTTAATGTTCTTTCTTCCTTAAATGAGCATTTTTTGCCAAAACTAATTTTGTATATATATTTTATTCATATATTTTTTACACAATTTATTTAGGAATTAATGCAAGCAATTAAAAAAAAATATATTTTTATTTATATTTCTGAATATGGTTGGTCTCCGTAAATTACCCAAACAGGCAGCACTACCGATTATATGAACTTGAATTTCTTTATCAGACGGGCTATCCGTTGCTTGAGTCACAATCAGAAATGCTTACCCGTGATTGAGTTCAAAATAGTACATTTGATAAGAACTTGCAAACATACGCAAAATTAGATTGGACGTGAACATAGTATACTGCAGACCAAAGTCAATTATATCATTATTAAAGTAAAAACAAGTTAGTTGTAATACAAAAAGTTGTATCCAAAGCAAACACGATTGACTTAATGACGTTGCCAAAGCACCTTGGAACAATGCCACATTCTTCAAGCTGACCTTGAGGTGTCACACTCGCCCTAGTTCCACGATATGTGTATTAAAGATGAAGATGAACTTCTCAGTAGTCGGTGCTCAGGAGCCCGTAGCCAGTCGTGTGAATTTGACTGGGGCTAACAAAGGGAATACAAAAAGACGCAGTCGAGCTGAAGAAGGTGAGGTGCTTATCCATAATGAATGCATAAGTTCTTAAGACAAAAGCAATGCATTCATCTTGAAGATGCAGCTAAAAAAAAGCTGAAAAAAACTAGACTGAAGCAACTGCACTTATGCGCTAAATAAAAATGCAAATCTAAATGTAACACAAGAGCAAGTACGAAAAAGTATATAAATGCTGGAAGGAAAAAGAAGAAAAATGAGGAAATCTCAAGAGCAAACCTTTAGAGTATGTGAAAGTAGTTTAAATGCAGGGCGCTTAAATACCCTGCAAAAAGTATATATTTAATTTATGTCAGCAAAGGAATTTGTGAAATTCTCGTGGAATTTTAGATAAGATGTGCATACATAAAAAAATAAATAAAATTTGTATATAGCAGATTAAATAGCAACTAGAATTCAAACTGCAGTCTGACATAATGCGCTCTATTTCAGTTGCATGATAAATAAGCTGCAACATTTTGTAGCTGCAACTGTTGCCCGTACAGCAGCAACTGTTGGTGCTGTTGTTGCAGTTGCTGCTGTCAGAGAGACACCCAGCTGATTCGTTGCTGTCGTCTTTTGTTGTTGACTTAGTTGCTGCCAAGGTGCCAGCAGAGCAGACAAACAATTGCCTTCCCCCCGTGCCCCTGTTCAACCATTTGGTGTCTTGAGCTAGGCAGCGTTGCTAATTACGCAAGCGCAGGCTCCAGCATCTGATGGATGCATGTAAACAGCCAGCTAATTGTTTGAATTGCAAAGGGCAGAGGGGTGGAGGCTTGGAGGGGTAGAGGAGACGTAGCTTAGGCCGTAGGAGGTGTTAAGCCCGCTGAGAAGACAGCTCTTTTAAATGCAAATGCCAGAAAAAGGGTCCAACAATCTTAGCCTCAACCTCAGCTCAACAGCTCAAGGTGTGTGTTGTCTGTCTGTCTGTCTGTATGTCTGTCTGTGTGTCTGTATGTACTATAAGTGTGTTTGTGCCTGGCATAAATTAGTTTTGTTTGTGTCTGGCTGCTACCCCCGTGCAGACACTTTAAACAAATTGTAAATTGAGAATTGTGAATGGGGAGTAGTGCGCGCTTCCTGTGTGCTCTTAGCTCAGCTCAGCTGGGTGTTTATGTGTGTGTTTTGTCGTGTTGTATTGACAAAGCGACGTGGCAGCATCAAGACGGTGCCACATTATGTAAATTTCAAAGCAAAATCACAATAAGAAATCCGCATGATGCAAGAACAACTGATTACCCATTTTGACTCCCGAAGACGTGCTCCAAAAGGCAAGCCTCAAGGGTAAACCATACCTTTTACGATTATACATATATGAATATACAGAGCAAAGAAATACACACACACACACACACACATACATACACAAACCCACATATACAATTGCAGCTGTCTAAAGAAAAGGGAAAGGCAAAGCCAGCTCAAGTAAAGTCAAGTCAAGTCAAGCAATTGTTGTTCAAATTGGATGGCGTTGCCTGCGCCAATAACAATAATAAAAAAATGAATACACTCTTTTGCACACACGCACATACGTTGAGATTCTGTTTTGGATTTTTTCAGTGGTATTTTGTCAATTGCATGCGGCCGACAGTCGAAGCAAATTGAAGTTGTTTTGCTTCCGGTTTCCGAAGCTCACAATGCTTGTACTCGTATGAATACAAATTCATAATGATTGACACTTGATATGTAATTTCAGTTAAATATATATGCCAGTTTAATTTATTTTTTAAATATTTTCCAATTTAAGCTCTGCACTTTGGCATCGTTACGCTTATCTAATACTTATCAGCTGATCGTCACTTTTACCGATCGAACAATCGTTTGTAAGATTAATAGCATTTTTGACCGCTCTTGGCATCGAACTGTTCGACAATCGATATATCTGCATTCAGTTTAAATCTCAGAGTGTTCAGCCGTGATTATATTTGACACTCGAAAAGAGAATTTACATTTGACGTTGCGCGTCAGAGCAAATAATTAGATGCCAAGCTGACTTGGCACAAGGACAACAGGCTCATCAAATGTGCGGTTTGAAAATTGTCAGGATATCAAATGAATGCGACAGCTCGCTCAACTTGTTGCCAGACGAGTTCATCGCTTGAAATGCTGATTGACTTGCCGTGTGACATATGCGTTGTTCCGATTGTTTGACATGGCAACAGCAACAACGGTAACAATAACAATAACAGCAACAATAAGCATGGCGCGTGCTCATTGCTTGTTGGGGGCAACGCGTCGGCTACTTAATATTGATTTGATGCTGTCAGTTTGCAACAATTTGCTCAATTTGTGCAAATCAATAAAACTTTGCAAGCCATCCAGCACGATGTGCTAAAAGTATTATTATTTATTTATATAAACTCGCCTGGCTCTACGACAGTTGATATATTCAGTGAGCATTAAGCAAACTGCAATAAAAGTCCAACTTACTGCAATGCATTTGTGATGAATGAGTTGATGTTGAGGGTCGACTAAATTGCTCTGGTCGACCCACTGGACTGACTCTTTTAACCGACATCTCAAACCATAATACTGCGACCGGACATTTACCTGACAAATGATGATTTATGTTGTCTCTCAGTCTCTGTGTTTTCCTCATCTGCTTCATTTACTCGTAACACAATCTGTATGTTTTTTACGATGCTGCTGCAGCTTCTAGCAACAACGCTGAGCAAACGCGAATTTCTGGGTTATTGGGTGATAAAAATTTCGATTTTAAATTGTCGAGCAACAAGAGTGAAAGCGGCATGTGAGCTCGATAAAAAGTAACTGCTCGGATTCTGTTGGGGGGTGGGGAAAATGGGAAAGAAATGCTTTGTGGAGCACACAAAATGCAGATATAAATTTCAAGCAAGAAGGTTAACCCTTCCGACTTAAGCAAATAGTTACAAAGTCATTCCAAGTGAATTATTAGCTCATATCGCAGCAAGGCGAGCTGCCAAGTCTTGTGGCTGGCGAAGCCCAAGTCTAATAGAATTTAAGGGTTTTAAACAACAGCAGCGGTTTTGAAGACGACTAGCCGTAAGCTGTGGAATTTGCAAGTAAATTAAATTTAAGAAATTCACAAAAATAAATTGAAAAACATTCTCAAATAATATTTTTAATATGCTAAGTGCTTGCTACAAGTTCTAGCAACTTTCAGTTAGTGTATGAAAAGGGACTGCCAGCCAAAATCAACATAATATTTATTGTTTGGACCCTGACATTGTGGTGCTGCTGCTGCCGGTCTTGTTTGCTGGCCAGCAATTCAGGCCAAGCTCACAGCTTCCTCTCGGCCCCCCGCTGTCTCTGGCCAGAGCGTATACTACTTCGTTACGTTAAGCCCAATGCATAACTCAACGCGTTTATATTCGTTAACTGAAATTTTATTAGGCCACGTTGCGCCGCATTGGACACATAAACATAAACATGTGCCGCAGAGACATAAAAAAAAACCCAAAATAAAAACATGCACGTATTTCCTGCTCGTATGGTCAGCTGAAAATCAATATGTTTTGACTGTGCCTAGAGCAAACACACACCTTGCCAACACACACGTGCTCAAGATAGATGCCTCTGAAAAGCTGCACTTGCGTTTATACTCGAGTATATGGGAAAGTAAGTGAAAAGGCTTTAAACTAACAGGCAACAACTTTTATACTATGATTAGAGCAAGTGCCTCTCAAGTGTTGTCTGTTGTTTCACTTTTGCCTGAGACCATTAATTTGCCTACACTTTAAGCCCAAGCTCATTCAATACGACATTTTGAGTGTTTTCAAAATGTTCTCTCCTACTGTGAGAGCCTGCAGCCTAATATCCAAATGCTCCTTGTTGATTTCTGCTTTTTGAAACCTGTACTTTAAAAAATTACAGAATGGTCTATTTAGTTGGTGCAAATGGGAAATTGCCATGCCTGTCTTTCCGTCTGTATGAAAGCTAAAATCTTGCTACAGACAAATTGCTCGACACAAAATACAGCTATTCCTTCTGTCGGTTACGTCCGTCTGTAGCCTTCCGTCCGACTGATCTGTTCCGCCCTTACTGGTAATTTTATGATTTTGGAGTAACAATCATGCAATTGAATTTTAGTACTTGTTGGGGGGCAAAACCTTTTGAAGTTGTCGCCGCCAAAAGTGGCCAGGCTTTGACTCTGGCAAATGCTGTACTGAGTCCATTGGGACAACAAACTTTTTTGGCTGGCAAAATAAGCACAAATATGGTTTAAATCAATTCAGTAACTCTGTTTTATTTCGCAAATATTTTCTCGCATTTTTTGTTGTTGTTTGTTGCTCCCCAGCGTTGTGCAAATATTGATTTTGCTTTGCACAAAGTTTGTTTTTTTGCAAATTTATGTGTTGTGTACGGTATTTTATTTTATGACTTTTAAAAAATTTGCTTTTATAATTTGGAGCACAAGCACAAAGTTGAGCACGTGTTTTGCGGATTTTCTTACATTTTTCCAAGCATTTCAAATGCCACTGAACTTGACAAATGTCGAGGGCAAGGTTATACATACAGGCAAGAAACCTCAAATGTCTCTAATTCAGGTTCCGACATTCAACGCCTCCGTTTGTCGTGCCATGTTGCATATTATTGCTCATTTTTGTTGGCAAGTGAAGACGGGGTATATAGATTACTTGACTGAATTTGTAAAGCAGTTACAATGAATTAATTTTCAGTTGAATATGTAGCTGCTAACTCAAAATTCATAAGCTTAAATAAAATTCAATATTTCTGAAATTTTTTTTGTTTATTTTAAAATATTTTTGTAGGAACTTTTATATTATTCCATTATCCTTTTATTCGCAAACGAAGGGTATTTATGAAAAGGTTAATCATAACTCGGCTTATCCCACACAAATATGCTGTTGCTTTTAATATTTATGGTAATCGACATCAAATGCTGGCATTAAGCTTATTGGCATGGAAAGCAGCCTGAGCCGCATTTATAAATGTTTTCATACGTTATTTGTAGGCCTCAAACAGACACACAGTTACATTTACATACATACAGAATTATTAATGTAGATATATCAGAATTTGCATGTGTCTGGGGGCGGCATTTTCATATTTGGCTACATTTTGGCACGTTTCAAATTCGAACGTGTTTGAATTTATGTATAGCACGTTTTCACTTCCCTTGCCCTCTCGTTCTCTATTATTATTATATTGTATAAATTTCTGCTTTTTGCTCTAATTTGTTTGTATTTGTCGTGGTGCCAACAGCAATAACGCAAACAAATTATGCCATATATGAAATAATTGGGCCTCAATGTGTGTAAATATTTTTAGCACCTTATCAGTGCATGACGAGTATTTGCATAATTTCAAGCTGATTTTTTTTTATTATTGATTAATTTATATTTGTTTTACTTTATAATAGTGTATATAAGTTACAAATCAAATAAACTAAGCTTTAAGCGTGCTTAACTGATAAACAAAAAAAAAAAAGAATTTTTTTAAAAGTTTCAGCTTAATAAACCTCCATTTTTTGTTTGTTTTCAAACTGACCTATTAAATGCCTAATATATTTAACCCTTTTTAATTACACATATTATATTTTAATTAAGCTCAATTATTTTTTCTGCGCATTAATTGCTCATTTTCCAACTTTTTTAATGGCATGGAAAATTCATTTAAAAAGTCTGATTTTTTTGCGGCAATTAGCAAACTTTAAATTGCATACAACATTTGCGAAAAACAGAAAGTTTCAAGCAAATCCAGCAATCCAGAGAACACAGGTGTTTGACTTTGCGTTGAGGCAACAAAAGGATGGATGCGATAAAGTTTCTCTCGGCATTTTGCTTTTATTTTGGGGCATGGCCATGTGTTTGGCTAATGGGGGGAAATGGAAAGCAGAATGTAGCTGAGAGTGAAATTAATAAAGCTAAATGTAGACACAGACATGCTAACTCGGTGTGTGTGCTTAGTTGTTGTTTTAGCTGCGAGATAAATAATAAAATAAAAATGCTGTTATTTTGATAAGCGTGGCATAAACATTACACACACACACCTAGCCACAAGCTGTGTGTGGGGCATGTGGCAATTTTATTGCAGCCCGCCCACGCTCACACACTCTTACAGGCATATAGCCTATTAAAGATTATTAAAAGCGCCTTGATCTCAGTTGCTGTCGCTTCTTCCTGGCTGCTATACCCTTCTCTTTCTTAGTCTCTCTCTCTCTCTCTCTCGCGCTGACTCTCCTGAGTGCTCCGTTGCACGCAGGCAAACTTATTGATCCATAAAAAATATAAAACATGAGCATTATTAGTATTTGATGTGCCTGAGAGAGCAGCAGCAACATCCACTTAACAGCGCTTATGCCGGAGGGGAAATGTGCATGCTTCGCAGTCGCACTTTGACCTTTGTCAAGGTTGTTGCAGCACACACACAGGCAACAAACTCACAAAGTTTTCGGTTTTCGGTTTTCGGTTGCTTAATCTTTGGGGAGCAATGGCTAACGATATATATTAATTAGTTATCATCAATTTTAATTAGCAGCCGCACATAAATCTCAATATTTGTGATTTTTATTCCGATTGCGAGTGATCAGCCCCTAATAATATATCTTCATATCTTGATATGCATTTTTATTATACTTCTGTTTGTTTTTTTATTCCCATTTATATTTATTTATTTTTATTTTCTATCTATTGTATGATGTGACTGATAAAGCTGTTGCCGCCTGGGCAATTTATCTTGTTGCCTGTTTGTTTATTCATCTATGCATTTTTATTGACTGCTTGGCTGGCAATTTGGTTAGTAAAGCAATCTACCATCAATCATAACGCCTTTTGTTGGAAATTTCTATGCCCCAAAGCCATGAAATGATTATCGAAGGGTATCATATGTTGGTCTACTTTGCAACAGGGAGCACGTATAAATTGAAGTTTGTGTTTTGATAATTTCAGCTTGATTGCAAATGCATAAATATAATAACCAAACTGACAGTCGATTCATTCATTCATTCATGATTATATTCATTCAAATATTATGCAAATCGTGTGTCACATATTGTTGGCTTTAACAACAGTCTAAACGGCATGCATTTAGCATAAATTACGGCAAATCGAGAGTAAATGATTTTCCCCAATTATTATGTAATTTTAATGAAAGTTCAACATCTTATTCAGTTAAGCGGAAGTGTGTTTAAATTCTCCAACTACCCACAGTCACAGCAGATGCTTGATTCGGGCTAAAACTGTTTTCAGCCTAACAAGTTCCTCTGCAGCCCACACTCTTTGGCTCGAATCGAATACCAAAAACAAGTTGCTTTCTTATCTAGCAACTGGCAATCGGCAATCGGCAATTGGCAATTGTTTTTTGTGCCTGTTGTGTTTATCTTGGGCATAAAAAGCAGTGTAAGCTAAGTAAACAAAGTCGCTTGAACTAAACAAATGAAATACTAACCCGTAATAGTTGTTGTTGTTATACTAAATCCATAAGTTTATGCAGCTGCTGTGTTTTGTTATTTTGATATTTTGTAATTTTAGTTAGCCTTCGTTTCAATTAATGAATGGCATATTGCACTCATAAATAATTCACTTGCATTTCCCGCTGTTCTGTTTACATTTCGCGAAACAGCAACCAGAAATTATTGCATAGTCCGATTTTTGTGTGTATACATGTATGTATTTATTTAGGCCATAAATTGTTTAAAACAATTGCAGACGCTGTTGCATAAACAATTGCAAAACTTGCACTCGATTTTTGTTGCCCGTATTCACAGTTGTTTTCGTTATTGCCAGTGCAACTCGTACAGGTATTTCACATTGCATTTACAGCCATAATAATTTAACTACATTGTTTTCGCATATTCTTTTTCGTTTGCTGTTTTGTTTACACACGCCACGCCCGCGCGTTTCGACGCCCACGTTGAAGGCAAGACGACGAGACGCACTCGAAGAGCCCTCTTACAACTTCAATTACTTGGCATGTAAAATGAGATGAGCTCCAGCTATAGCTATAACCGTTACCGATGCCGATACCGATACCGATACTCCTGATGCGGATGCGGATGCGAATACGGATGGAGTTGCAGCCGGCGCCCCAACTCGCAATTAAACCTCAAGCGAAACTCTCAACGCTCAACTTTTAACGCTGCGACTCAGCCGCAACTCGTTGGCAGCGAGTTGTGTGTGCGCTGTTGAAGTGTTCAACACGTATTAATTTCTGTAGCGGCAGTCAAAGTATCCACCAGATACATTCGGTCTGAGTCGTATGCGTATTCGTATGTGGGCTGCGATCGCTATGAGATTATCGCTCCCAACTTGTTTGACAGAGACAGCAACCGCAGCCGAAACAGAGATGGAAACACAGATAGAGAGAGAGAGAGAGAGAGAGACACGCAGAGAGACAGAGACAGAGAGAAAGACAGAGATACATAGCGAAGACGTGCGCATATTGCTCTGATTGTTTGCTGTTTACAATTTACATTTCCCAAACTGCGTTCGAGCTGCGCTGAGCAGCGACAAATTTTTATTGTCATTGCTGTCTCAAGTAGCCTGAGGCATTTCCCTAGCTCCGCTTGTTTGTTTGTCAATAATGACACAAGCGAACAGAGATTAAAAATGTCTGATATGATTAGCGAAAACTAAGCAAAATATATTCTTCGAATAATGGAAGTTGTAGAACAAAAGTGCATGGCAGAAACTCGCATGAAGCTCATTAAATTAGTGATATTAACAATATTAACTTTTAAAGCTTGAAAAAAGAAGCTTACAAAAGTTTCTTTTTAATTGCAGTTACAAGACAAATTCAATATTAATAACTTCCAATAACAAGACTTTAATAATTTACAATTAAGTGTGCTTAAAGCCTAATAAATTGAGCTTTAATAAGTTATACATTAAAAATCTTCCATCTTCCATCAATTTTGAACTTATACACCGAGCTTCAAGGCAAAAGCAACTCTGATTGATAACCATAATGCTCTTTTAATTGATCTTCAATAAAATTTGCTTTAAAGAAGGTTACTTCAATCAAATAGTCAAAAGAAAAAGGTTCAATTTTCAGTAAAACTTAATGCACAGCCAAAAGAAAAGCCTTTAATTTTCACTTGAAGCATTTGAATCTTGATAGCAGATTTAATTGCTGCTCTGAGCTGGTATCATTGCACTATTTGCTATGAAAGTTATGTATTTCTCTGTCGTAGTCTGGCTTTAATAGTCTGACAACTTACTTAGACATCTTACATTTGGGTAAACATAGGTGGTGGTATTTGCAGAGCTATTAATTGGCAGTTGGTGTGTGTAAATGTGTTTAATTAACGCAAACGATTAGATAGGCAAAAGGAAATTGCCAAGTTGAACTCGAACAAACTGATTGACGATTGACGGGAGAGTTCTGAGAGTCTGGTCTTAGCTGTAAATAGTATTTGATTAACGACTTGAGTTTTTGATTCTGATTTTGATTACAGGCAACTGGTTTTCTAAATATGGCAGCGCTCTATGCAAATGTTGGTCATAAAACCCTCGACCATTCTCAACATGGCTAGGCGGTTCTCACAGCTATACTTATTAACTAATTAAACATTACCAAATGGGGCCAGACCGAATGCCGACGCCAAAAGAGGCCAAAGTATTTGTCGATATGTATAAATATTTATGCTACTTTGTATGTATTTGATTTGTGTTTTTTTATCTTTTTGTTTTTCTTTCAGCCAGTCTGCCAGAATGCGGTGCGTTTTGGCCAAAAACTGAAATGCTTCCGGCTTTGGCGAGAGAGACGGAAATTGCGCGCTGCTGTGGAAGCTGCGTTATTTAAATGGGTTTCTTTCTTGTCTTTTTTTTGTTTTGTGTGCTTTCTGCACATTTCTTTTCTCTTTTATCAGGGTCTCTGTTGTTGCGCTGCTTGTTCTACATTCAAATATTTCATTGAATTTCTCTGCACTTGCCTGAAATGAGAAACCAACAAGAGTTTGACTGAATTGAACTCCACTCAGCTGAACTCTTTCGCCCACAAGCCACAGCGTTGACATTTTTCTTGGCTTCTAAATGCTTTCTCTATAGCAAAAGTCGTTAACTAGCCAAACCGCAGGTTTCAACACCTACGGTTTAAAATATTTGAACTTGAAAATTGGTGTTCAGCTCGTGCTGGGTGGCCATCAATGAAGCGCAACAAAAAACGAATTGAAACCTGTCTGAGGAAGTCGCTGGGCCATCTAATGACGCCTAATTATATGTGGGTTAAGCAATTTTTTGTTGTTTTCATTAGTTTGATGGGTTTAGGAATAATACAGAAAAAAATGCCCATGTACTGGTAGCTAATTTGACGGCCAGGCGTGCCGTCTATAATTATATCATAATTTTAATTGCAGCCGCGTCAGCAGCAAAGATTAATCGTGTAATTCAAGCCGACACCGCCATGGCTACCAGGCAGAAACCACTAATAGATATAAGATACCAACTACAAACTACAAGATACAAGATACAAGATGCCGAACAACAACAAGTAGACGGTTGTTGTTGTTATTGGGGCTGGGCATTGCACTGCTGCAGAAACATGACTTGACTTATTCAATTATAACGGCTTAAAGGTGCACTAATTGCTGCCACGCCCACGCCGCCCTTGACAAAGCGAGAGCCTTACAAATGAATTGCAATTTGTATCTGTTGCTCGCATTCCATTAGATCAAAATTAGCTGTTGCTCTCTGGGGGCCTCAGTTCGGTTTTCCCGCCGCTCTTGTCACGGGAGGGAAATCCGGTTGAACGGAACTCACACCAAATGGTCACACATAAATTTGTATTTATTTCAGAGCAACTCGTATGAATGTCTATTTTTTGATGAGTTCACTTCCCCAGCCACTTGAAATTAATTGTGTGGCTATTGATAGGTCCACAGTCTGGGGCCTCCGATCTCCGGTCTCCGTTCCTCGGATTCCCCCCTTTTTGTTGTTTATGTTTGCCGTTGTTTGTTGTTCTTCGTTGTGCCTTGTGTGCTGCGCTCAGGTTTATTGTTTTGGCTTTCCTCTTGCATTTATATTTAGTTTGGAAATGAGAGATGAAAATTGGGTTCTGCGTGTCGCACGCGACTTGCTCTTCGCCAACTTGGCTCATCGCTCATTCATTAAATTTTGCCTTGTTTTACTGCCGCTTCTGTTTGCCTTGTTTCCTTCTCCCTCTCTCATTTTCCTGTGCATTCTTTTATAAAGTGTCAAATACCGTTTCAGGCCAACAGCCAGAACATTGCCTTGGGCCAAAAGAAAAAGCACAAAAGTATCCATAATTTATGAGCTCGTAATTGCAAGCGTTTGCCACTGGCAAATTTTCTAATGTTTCTGCCTAAATAAATCAAGTGAAAAATTATGCAAATACGTGCACAGAATTAGGTCATCAAAATGCGATGGACACTGATTGCACACTGTTTAAATAGGACTTGAGGTCTATTTTAGAAGGTCTTTGCTTCATTGAATAAGCGTATTTCATTTGCCGCAGCAATCAATATAGATAATCAGCAAAATTGTTGGAGTTTAGCAAACAACAGATAGAGAGATAGGGAAAGTGTCAAGGATAAAGTATGTATGTATATTTTAATAATATTTTTTTGTATTATCTACTACAGTTTATTTGGATTTCTGCATGGATAATAAGAAGGGAACCCCCAAATTATATATTTAATTTGTTTGCTTTAATAAAGAGCTAATAAAAAGTATTAAAAATATTCTATATTGATTCTTTATTTTGTTTCAATCTACAAAAATATTGCAAGATATTATATATATTTTTTTATAATATTTTAATTTTTCCACTTTAATTGTTTTGAATATGATTTAAAATATTAGTATTGTAATATTATCTTTAAGTAATAACTCTGTTTTAATCCTTTAAAAATTTGCAAAGTGCCACAATCGATTTCTCTCTAAACTTTCGCAATTGGTCTTACCCAGAGCTTAACGGTAACCGCAATACTGATTACTTTCAGTTCGTGTTACCACCAAATGGCCTTCATGGGCCACTTATTCATAATGCTCGAATTTCCTCCCGTGCCCCACCCCACATACAATCCGACAAAAGTACTTTTCCCGGCTTGTCCAAGCGCCTATTTCAATTAGCCGACACCTTGCATGGGGCAAGGGGAATGCTTTCCACACACGGCGAAAGAACGATGCAAAAAATGAACTCGGCATGCGGAGAAATACGGGGCGCCGAGCAAAACGACATCGACAGGCTGTAAAAACTGCTGGCCAATATCCGTGCGGAAATTAATGTGCTGTGGCTGTGTGGGGCTAGCACAATAGCACAAAAAAATGACAGAAAAAATAGAAAAACAGAGAAATTGTATGGTTGTGGCACATAGTACTAAGGAACTGAATGCACAATGCCGCTGTCAGCAGTTTTCGGGAACAGAGCAGATAAAAGGCAAAGCGAATGCCAATGTCGATACCAGGGCTATGGGTTTATAAACCGCAGTTGGCAATTGAAACGACATATTGAACATGCATAACCCCGTTCCAGCCCACCATGCCCACTTTTGCCGGTTCATTCGGGCATATACCTCGTTTCCTGAGCTGTATAATCGCCATCAATTATATTGTTCAAACTGTGCATTGTTTTCACATGACATGACAGCAGTGCTCGCTTGTAAAACTGCCTGACAATGTCTGACACCATAAGAGATATACGGATAAGGACGTTTTGCATGTAGGTATTCCATATACATATGCACGGAGAGAACTAGTTGTGCAAATTGTCTGTTGCATATCTTCGCTATTTTTTAGCCAAACGTGATGTCACTCACAGCATCAATGGAAAATTCAATGGACTATTTCTGCTCAGTTTTTGTCTTTTGCAAATGAATAATTTTTTTCTCTCAGTGTGCATAGAGCATATTGCATATTTATGACAGTGCCTGCACTCACCTTGCCATCAGCATCGGAATGCGCGTGGTACCGCACCTCCAGTGAGCCACCCAGCACCGCATACCAGAAGCGTCCTTGTTCCCCGGCGCGAAAAACTGCAGCAAAAAAGAAAACCGCAAAGAAAAACAATTTTAGAAAATATTATTACATGGGAAATAGAAAAGAATGCAACGTGTTGTCAGTTGTCAGTTGTCAGTTGTCAGCTGTGAGTTGCATGTGGGTTTGAGGTTAGTGCATTATTTTGGTGCACATAATTAAGCTAATGATGGCACTTACGGGTGACACCCTTCTCCAAGTCCTCGTAGAAGCCGCACATGGCCAACTGCTGCAAGGCTGACCCTGGCAGGCGACACAGCGGCTCCACGCGACGCAAGCGACAGGATATTAGTTCCACATCACGTAAGTTTCGATCACAAGGACTGCAACGAGAAAAACAAGCACGCAACGTTAAACATCATTAGCATTAAAGTCCACATTTCAGCGAGTTTCAAGGAGTGTTTTTTTCTTATTCATTTGACTGCCAAAAGAAAGTACAATTGATGAAAACAGTCAAAAATTTCGATCTTATCCCAGAAGTTTAGGTCATTACGTTTCCACAATACATTTCTATTTCGCCATTTAAAATGCTATAAAAGTAGGGCTATATTTTTAGCTGCCTTCTATTAAACTAGATTTATGTTCTGCCTTAAACGTTTTACAGTTGTTCTTATCAGATTTCCCTGGACTTTCCGTTGTATGCTTTCGATATCTGTACTCCTTGAAATTGTCTTTGTCAGACGTTAAGTACTCTTCCACTCAATTCTAAGCCATTTGTATAAAAATGCTCAAGTAAATCTTAGGAAATAGCATAGAAATACTCAACTATTTAAAGAACTCTGTGAGTGCGGTCAAACAATAGAGCCTAATAGACTGCGCAGCAATAAAAGGACAAAGCTATAAGCAGAAAAAAAATGGAAAATGAAACGGAAACGGAAATAAAAGCCAAAGCATGAGCACGACTATTTGCAGTTTTTAAATCAGTGCCATTCAAAGCTTCATTGTGGTTGTTGTTGTTGCATTTTGTTTTACGACAAGAACAAGGCCAGAGAAAATATGAAAAAATTCCACTGAAGGAAAATGCAAATGAAAATACAACACTGCTTAAATTGAATAACAAAATAAAAAGAAAGAAATTAAATTGAATGCCGTTTGGTCATGTCTTTTGCTCAAATTAAATATGCAAATACAATGCCGCCTCTGTGGCCTGCGCTCGGTTTCGCTTCTTTCTCTGTATTATTTTAAAAATGCATAAATAAATACTTATAAGACGCAGCCGGAAACGGAAGGCGGGCCAAAGTACAAGCAGAAAACAGAAGTGAAAGTCAAAAAGAGCTAACAACTAATTGCCCGGCGTTCAAGTTTAGATAAGTTAACTTTAGGGTTGTCCTGCCAAGACTCTGTCTTGCCATTTCTTACCAAGAAGTGGCCAGCACGGATTCAGCCAGGTTGTTCAGCTGCTCTGCACTTTAATAACAATTTCGTGGAGCATAAATTACTTCAAGGACTAGCGTCAGTTGCGTGCCAAGTTTTGGCTAAAATTTAAGCGTAAACTTGCAAATCTTTTTGTTATGAATTATGTTAGCTTTCGTGTAATGTGTGCAAATAAGTTTAAATTAACTTTAAGTGCCACTGCTGCTCGTTTTCATCTTTATAATTATAAGCAAATATCTCATTTCTATGCTTGACAACTTAAACAAGACGGAACTACAATTCAGCTGTTGTATCTCTACTTGAAAACTTTGCAGCCGTAGCCGAAACCCTACACATAACTGGAGTTTTGTTGTATGCTTTGGCTAATTAAAAATTCCATAAAATCATCAGATGCAAAGCAGTAAAATTCCGCCTCTAAGTAAAGAGCAACAAAAGCAGCTTTCAGAAGGAGAATGTGAAATGTCGAGAGAAAGCCAACGAGAAAGTGTGTGCGATGTCTGTGTGCCTGCCAGGAAGCTACTTTAATATTGTAGTGTCTACTTTTGGGCGCTGACTCTCCACTCCGTCTGTCTGCCTTTTTGTCTGTCTGTCTGTCTGTCTGGCGCTGAGCAACTTTCGCCGCTGAAGGTGAGCTGTTGGCCCACTCATACATAATTTATAGGCCACGACGGCTGTGTGAGGCCCCTCGGCGACTGGGCGTTGGTTGTTGTCGTTAACCAAACAGCGGTACAGCGGCTAAGTGCCATGTCTATATACATACATATTGTATGCGGAGTATGTGCGAGTCTGTGTGTGTGTGTGTGTGTGTGTGTGTGTGTGAGAAATGGGAAATGGAAATTGTAGAATGTTTTATGGGGATGTACTCGTTGGACTGGCAAAAGCCGGAAGCGCGTTGAGGCACACGCCCGCGGTCTGCCGACTGCCGACTGCCGACTGCTGACTGCTTGCTTGTTTATTATTATAATAGCATTTTGTGGTTTTACACAACAACAAAACGCCAAACTGGCTGACGCTTTTTATAATTGCCAGAGGAAAATGTAACCCAGCCAAGCCAAAATTGGCAAACAGCATAAATAACTTAACTTTGGCCAAGTTGAAATATGCATGAAGCTCTTATCGAGCTGAAGTGCGACACACGTGGCGTATGATAAATATGTGCTCAACTCAAACACTCCTCGAAAAGGACGAGTGCACAACGAGAGCACAAAAGGACTAGGCCAACTTTCGAAGCCAACATCATCAATATCAATTGTGCCTGTACCACCTGCATGACCGGATATACCGACTCACCTCAATATCCTGAACAATCAGGCCCAAAAAAGAGATTTGCTTGCGTGACTTTGCAGTTGGCGTCATTAATTTTCGCTAAATTAAATCATTTATATCCGAGGCAATTGCGCCGCGACAGCTTCGACACTTTTCGACATTGTTTTATTGCCCCATCGAGTTGCGAATGAAGTCTTCCATTATGCATGAAATTGCAAAAAATAAACGACAACAATTTTGTAATTTGCAACTGCTCAAAGGCCGCGTGCTTATTGTTTCAAGCGCAGTGCAAATAGAAAATGCAACAAAAATATGGGCAAGTCTAAACAAAAGCTAAGCAAATACAAATATTTGCTGGCAACACACATGGAAACCCTAGCGCAATCACAGAGCAAACATCGAATCTGTGTGTGTGTTCGCTGTGTGTGTGTGTGCGTGCTTAGAGCCTTTTGCTCTTGACCTTTTTGTGCTCTCGACTGACATGAAACCCTGTGCTCGGACTAGATTCTTTTTTGGCCAGGTTGCCGTGGACGACACGCTGTTCATTTAAGCCGCCAGCGGGCAAGTTCTGATTGATTGCGTTGGGCGTGGGGCAAGTCACGCCCTTGATATCGTTTTATTGCAGCTTTTTGAGAACGTGCTGCCTATTTTCAGTGAAATACAAGTAGCAGCTGCCACTAAATAATAGACCCGAAACGTTTAAGCCATGTGGCTGGCACTTGTGCTAATGACACCCACACCACAGCCCTCAAAAAACTTTGAACTTGTTGTATACCCTGTAGCTATGACTGTCTGTATCTGTATCTGTATGCCTTGCCATTTCTCGGTCTAGGGAAAACTTTTGCTCTTTTCTCCCGCAGACATAGATTGATCTAAATAAGGAAAACACTCGACTCAAGCACTCTTGCTTGTTAAAATGTATTTTTATGCCAGCGAGTACTGCAAACAGCTTGTAATGAGCACAATTTTCGCTTGAATGCGGCCCTTGGAAATATTTGAATCACTCCAATTTCTATTTGAGCTATTTGCAGACTCTCAATTTTCGCTGCTTCAGTGCGCTAATCAACTGTACAGAACCGGAGAAAGGTCGAGGCTGCGACTGGGTTTGTGGGAAAGTCTCTTCAGTGAAGTGACCAGCAGCTTTGTAATATAATTGCATTTGCTCCAAGAATAGAAGCTTAAAATGTTACCATTGTAATTTAATAAAGCGTGTAATTTGGAGCAAGCCGTGTCCTGCATTTCCAGTTGAATTTGGGATTCAGTATTTGCTTGTTGCTTGTCGACTGTCAGATGCGCTGAAGGATGAATTAATGGGGGATACAGCTGTTGCCTTTTGACAGATGAATGTCGAGCATGATATAAACATTTCAAATGCTACGTACAAATTTCTCCCTCAATTTTTTGCAGCGAGCAGGAGAGCTGCGCAAAGGCTGCCGGAGGATATAATGCAGAAACAACATTTGTTGAACAAGAAAATGTTGCGGAAATTTTTAAAGCAGCTGACGACGAAGTAAACACATTCCGAAAAACTTATGCATTTAAAATTGAATTAAATAAATAAAAAAATAAATTAAATGTCAAGCTTGATATATTAGGATACGTCATAATTATCTCTCATCTAAATTGTAATTTATTTTATAGAAATATTTCACGCTCTGCCAGAACTCTGCTAATAAGTTTGTTAACTTTTTTATTCATTTGAAAGATTACTTTCATGCTTCGCAGAGTATGAAAAATACAACTTTTCGGCAATTAAATTTGGAGCTGCAAATGCGGCACATCTTGAAGGACTTTCGCCAAATGAATTCCAAGAACTACAGCCTGAGCAACAGATATGAGCTGCCAGAGAAGTCAAGCAGCTAAAATGGAAATCCGTAATGATGTTGTGATTATTTTGTGTCTTAAAATAACTTCGAATTGAGCAGATAATACAGCTAAGTGCTGTCAAGCTTAACACGCTAATTTCTATAGATTCTTGATATTTATAAACACATTTTATATATTGAGAAGTCTTATTAAAATATTGTTTTAGTTTAATTGGCATCAACTCACCGTTTGTCCATGGCTGTTATCCATTCCATCGCCATTTTGTTATCTGTTTATTTATATATATTATTATTATAAAATATTCACTTTACGATTATTTATTGATTTTATATATTTTTAAATTTGTTTATAATTTGTTTGAATTTTTATTTATTTTTGTTAAAACTTCAAATTAAGATTTATGCTCGACCACGCCACAACTTTTGATGATGGTTAACACAACAATAAGGGTATCGAAATGTCCTTGTCCAAAGAGCTGCGAAATTATTGTGGTTGTTGTGAAATAAATGTTGCATTTCTAAAAAGAAAAACGCCGGAAAAGTTGTGGCCGTCCTCGAAACCTGTTTGTTAACACTGCACTCAAGGTTTCTGCCTTGTTTTCAATTTACAATCTTTGCCTTTTATACAATTTTACAGAATATTTTCACTTGAATCACACAACAAACATATTTAACAGATTGTAAATGTAAAGTTAATATTTAATTTTTTACACTATTTAAATCGATTTTTTATTCCTTGGCCATTCCGTGGCTTGTAGCGAACTACAGCAACTGCAAATAAATTTGTTAACAGTAATTCAGTTAAAGCTTGTAGAAAAATTCAACGCAAACTGGACTGGGAGTAAAGTCATAACAGTAAAAGAGCTTAAAGCAGCTACAAATCTACAAATCTAGAAATGAAAAGCAAACTTATGTTTGTTCTTTTGTAGCATAAAAAGGGTTCTCTCTGCATGTGTGTGTGTGTAGGGGATTGTGCTAATGTTGCCTTGTTGCCTACTGTTGACAGCTGCCCAGAAGGCTTAATGCATGTTGGCCCTAAACAAAGCAAATGTTGCGCATGAGATTTTCATTCGTTTCTGCTATGAGTGTGAGTGTTGAGTGTGAATGTGAATGTGAGTGCGAGTGCGAGTGTGAGTGGTTGTTATCGCAATTGTGTGATTATTTGTATAGATTTAAAAAAGCCACTGACATAAACATGACGTACGTTGCCACACTGCGTATGCTTAATATTGCACACCATATACAACAAATTCAGATAGAGACAGAGGGATAAAGAGAAGAAGAGTTCAGCATACCTTAACGTCAGCTGTGTCATCTAATACATGTGTAATGAAGTTAATATTCTAATAATCCTGCATAGATAATGCTTGCTTTATATGCAGCTTTTGCTGTTGGTCATGCGTGGCAGAGATCTATACAAACCACATTTCAATTTGTGTTCTAAGCTAAATTTATGCTAATCTATTTCCCCTTTTACTCAAACGACCAAGAGGAATTGCCTTTGTGTGAATAACTCGAACTCGCATAGAGTAAATATTTCAATTTAGTGCCTCATTGAATTTGTATCGTATCCAGGCTCAACTATTCTCTATTCTATTCTCCATAACCTATAACATTTGTTATCTCCGTGTGCAGGGCTGCGTACTTCCTTATCAATGTTGTGGGCGAACGGCGATAAGAACCTTATCAAGCGTGGTTAGTTACAGACACAGAAACGGAAACGGCAACCACAACAATGACTGACTTTTGTTTTTGCCCATATTCATTCGTTTGTTGTGGTTACCACTGTACTCATTTGTCATTAGCTTCAAAATGCAATTATTTGTTACAACTGCAGAACATGATATTGAAGTTTCAACTACTGCCAAAACTAATAAGGTTAATGGAACTGAAAAAAGAACAAAAAAATAATAATAAGGCAGCTAAAAGTTTAAAAAGTTTATCTAATACTCTTAAATTAAAACCTCAATGATCTATATATTCTTGCTGCATGCTTATAGTTATATATTTATTTATAATTTCTAATAAATTTCAATATAATAATTAAATAATTAAAGTTCTTATCACTTCAAAATTAAGCAGAAAAAGTGAGCGTAGTAAAATAAACTGAAGGTTTATTCTAAAATTAAAAATTTATTTATACATTTATGAAACAAATTCTTTAGAATTTTACCCGATTTACTGGAACTTCGATGTTGAATAATACGACAACTTGAACTGCATTTAAACTGAAATACGTTCGTTGGGTTCGAGAGTTGACGACGCACTGAAAACTTAACGAAGAACTTTATGTTTCGAAAAACGCGTTTTTTGTATATGATTTCGTTGCGATTTTATTGTTTTGCTTAAACATTGTTTTGTTATAGCATAAACAAAACGCTTCATACTAAATTCATATTTATTTATCTACAATTTTATTTTCATCTTTTTCCTTTTATTTAGAATTTCCGTTTGTAATCATTTGAAATATTTGAGAATTTTCACGCTTCGCATGCGCTCGCACGTCCGTTACGTTCCTTAGTCGCGTCGCAACTGTTTTGACTGTGGAGAGGCGAGCGAAATTTCCGCTCAAATTCACCATTTGAATTTCGGCCGAGTGGGAGAGGCATCCTGCGCCTAACAGGTGAGTTTTTCTGCTGACAGCTGGGCCCATGGCTGGTGGGTTAGGCCACAGTCTAGGGACGTGGTGGGGTGGCGTGGTTGGCACTGTGTTTTTTATTCGGGGGGTGGTGGAAATTACTCATTGCGATGACTGCAGCGTTGACGCTTGTGGTGCGCATTTTGGTCGCTTTTTTGCCTGTGTGCGTGTGGGGATTTCTTTGTGTTTTGGCGCGTTTTTAGCAACAAGTTTGACAGTTGTCACAGTGGGACAGCGTTGTAAGTTATTTATCGTTTATATATATTTCACTTAATTAATTTTGCTAATAAACTAGATATCTGAATGAATGTAGAAACTAATGCAATAATTTATTTATTTGTAGCATAAAGAATATATATCACAAATAAATAAATAAATAATATTGCAACGCTATTAATACACATTATTTTAATGCGGTTAAATTCAATACTCAATTGTATATATTTTTTAAAATTTAACACATAGTTTAATAAGACATTGCAAGTTATATTCTTAATAGTGCTTTTAAATCAATTAATAAACACAGAAGTAATTACAGAATCTATTTATTTTGTCTGGCTCGCTTCTAAGCAGCGTCAAAGCATAATTTAAATAAAATGAAAACGCATAGTTTAATTTCAAGACGCTTCATTTTCATTTACTTATTTGAAGCCCCAATGCAAACACATAACTCTTGCCATTAAGTAATTTCTCTTTAAATGTTACGCCTATGCCTCACATGTTTTATGCCATAAATTATTCATTGGATTTACTGCTCAAAACATTGATTAATCTGCTTGTTTTTTGTTTATTTATAATTTGCTTGCTGGAAGTTTAGCCACATGCTTAGCAACATGTTGCTGCAACATTGGCTTGCTCTCCGACGAAGCTGTGCAACAAACTGTTGAGCGCTCAGTTGTTGAGTCGACGCAATGCGGGCACACTTCAACAGTTGCTTGCCTCCCGCTCCCTACCCCGCCCAGACGAAAGTTGTGTACGCCCCTCCATGCCTCTGCCCCCTTGCATGCGGAGCGCTGTCACTCACGGCAAGCGTGAATTGCACATAAAATGAAATGGCGCGCTGCGAAACAATCAAAGTGTCAATTATAATATGCACAAACAGCAGCCGCCATAACAGGCACTGCTCTGGTCACACTGTCTTTGATCGATCAGGCAGGCTGCCATGCCAATGGCCCGTACAATTGACTGCCAAATATGCCCAAAGCCCGCAAATGCATGCAAAATGTCGGCACTTCCGTTTCCCTTTGTGCCGCTGTTATTGTCGTGCGTGCTGTGGTCGCACTGCAGCAATATTTACAGCACTCACGAGTGCCTTTATTTCCGCATGAATCATTTGCCGCTTCGGCGTATAAATTCCTTGTTTTTATTTTTTTATTTGCTTTCGCCAGCTCGCTGACAGTCATATAGGCTGCTCCTTCTGTGTCCTTCTGTGCGTGTCCTGTAGCACTTTTTATGAGCTGTCGTCGTGGCTGGGCACTCGACGCTTTGGCATCGGTATTTTCGGCAGCTCGAACAATGAAATTCCCAGCATTTTATGGCCTGTGCTTTTTTCGCTGCCTGTTGAATTCCAGCAATGGCGCTGCTTTTATACAAAGATATGTGCTTGTATGTAGGGATATTCTATTCCGGCTCGCATGCAAGTTGGGCTGCCGTAAGTCTGGCGTTAATTATGATAAATGTGCTTCTAATAAACACTGCTGTTAAATGTCCTTTTGACACTCTGACACACGTGTCATAAGGTCACAATGTTTGGCAAATATCTCTTTGTCTGTCTGTCTTCCTGTACCTGTGTTGCTGCAGCTTCTATTGCTGTACGTGTAAGCCAACTTCCGAGCCTCGTTAATGCATTTTCTTGTCGTGAAAACTGTGCTAATGGCATTTCCTCGACTACAACTGGCCATTAGCACACCAAATGACATTAGATGTTGCTGTTGTTGTTATGTTGCTGTCGAGACTGCGACTGTTGAGCTGCTGCAGTTGTTGTACGTGTTCAGGTGTCGGCATCCAGGACACTTCGATGGCTTCTTGATGGCCAACTGATGTCACTTTCGAGTGTGTCTACACTTGGCTTCATCATAGTTATGTTAACGCTTATTCAATCGGCATTTAGTGCAGATTAACTATTAAACTCTGCTCAGCTGAGTAATTACTTAGAGGGAGAGAGTATGAAAGCTGGTGTGAATTATGGCAAAGCAATTTGATTGAAGTAGCTCCTTTCTCTATCTGCTCCCTCTCCAGAGATAGTACTATATATTGTTCATGCCAATTACACACAAAGAGCCAAGGTGAAAGAGAGAGAGAGCATAGCAACAGGCAGCAAAATGTGACAGCTTAATGAAGACATTTTCTAAAAATAAATCAAATTCCAACAAGCAGTTATTACATTTCTGTTCCCACAGAACTTTCCCACTTGTATCTGCTGCTATTTATATTTATTTAGCAAGTAAACTTGAACACAAATTGTTTCTATAGCAAAGTAAATAAAACACAAATTAAATGCGGCATATTAAAAACTACAAACAGGGCGAACAAGTCAGTTTCCATATATAAAATAAACATCCAAATTAAATAAATAATTCAATAAAATTGCACATGCATAGCAGAAACAACAAATGCAGCTTTAAAGCACACACATTTCATATAAATAATTAAAATTATGCTTCGCTGCATTTTAATAAAATATTTATGCTAAATTCAATTTAATGCGCTCTTTATATGTACAAAAAAAGCCAGAAAATCATAGCGTTTACCTGCACTTTGCCACTCAATTTTGTTTTATTTTTTAAGCATTTAAACTGAATTGAATTTTGCTTTTTTGCAGGACAGGCGTTGGTTAAAGTGCTTTTTAATGCATGCCAAACGAAAAAAACTTAAAATATAAAAAATACATTTTTAAAAACCGCTTTAATAACGAGCCAAGCCTTGGTCTTGCCAGTAATTAATAACATTACTGCCAAAGGGAAACACGCATTACGCATACGGCATGTGGTGCAGTCAACGCGTCGCCTGAGCTCAGCAGTGGCATTAATTAACTGTTATAAGTAATTGCATGAACTGCCAATAAGAATATGCGTTATGTCATATTATTAATTGCAATGTGCTGGCAATTGCTGCAGTTGTAATTGCTGCAACTCTCCTGGGTGTCCAAATTAAAATGTAAATGCAATTAAAAGCAAGAGGCAGTTACATGACATACTAGAAAAGCGCTTAACCGAAACAACATTTTTTGGGGAATTTGCTGCACAGTTTTCTGTGCAATTCAATCTAAAAACAATTGCATAAAATTATGCGCAATAGAGCGAGAAATTAGTTTTTTAGTAGCAACATTCTGCACGCTGTCAGCGGTGTCAAGTGTCCTTTTGTAGGCGGCATATATACCACAATCTTGTGCAGCCTCTTCTGTCTGCACTCTCTGTCTCTAGCTTTTACTGCCATAGGATATCCCTATAAAAACGAGCAGCGTCAGGCATTGCACAGTGGTCGGTTCCATATGAAAAACATCAAAAATCTTTAATTAAATTCCTTCAGTTGAAATCATGTAGATCAAATCAAAGATAAATTGTGACCGGCTGTTTTTTATTAATATTTTATTTGGGTAGTTTTAAAATGTCAAATCTTTAAGTTATACAATATTATCTTCCAATATAATCAATTTTTTAAAATGTACTTCGATCGTTCCTATGAAAACTAGTTTCAAATTTTTTATTACCCATGTAAAATATTTGTATAGTTTTTTGGTAAAAATTTCATACGACAATCGACCACTGTGCGTCGCATCGTTATACTCGCCTGCAGATGCAGATGACGACATTTGCCATGGCCCTGCCACTTTCTCTCTGTATGTGTGTGTGTATGTGTGTGTGTGTGCGTGATTTGATGTGCATGATGTTCTGATGAATTTCATGGCTGGCTTGACAAACATTGTCTTGGTTACTTGCTCCATCCTTCGCTCAACTCTTTCTGCCGCTTTCTCCGCTCGTTGCCTTACACCATCTTCTGATTTTGAGTGCTTTAATTGTTGAAATAATGGTCTCGTCGTGCCTTTCGCTTTCGCTTTTAGCCGTCTTAAGCTGCTTTGGCAAATTATATGCGCAATTATGAGCATGTCGTCCGATGGCACAACAGCTGCCAGACCAAGGACAACAGGCGAGACGTCGCGTCCTTCGGTTTTCCTCTGCTGTTTTTTGATGCTAGCCCAAAGTTAATTTTAAAATACATTTCGCTGAGCTCATTAAGCATTCGCCCTGTTAGTGCAAACTTTCGGCTTATACAAAATGACAGCGTACAACAATTTGCGTTTATTTACTTTTGATTTTCAAAAGCCGGTGTTGTTTAGCAGCTTAACACTTGTTATAGTTTGAATATTTTATACGGAAAATCTGCATGTATTCGTTTTACGTTTATTATTATTTTATGTCGATTGAATTTGCTATCAGCATTGCCTTAAATGCGTCAATAAATTCCCGTTTTATTCAACTGCATAAAAGGGCAGTAAAAATTTTAAGTACGCTTTTTGCACACACACTGATAAATTGCGTATACGCCACCTGCGTCCCATACTAATTTGAACAAAAAACAAACGGAAAATCTGCTGGTTGCTGGCTGCTGGTTGCTGGTTGCTGCTGGCAGGTTCAATAGCGTTCAATGTTTGGTCTTAATGGGTTTTTTCGACTGTGCATAAAACAAAAAATGCGATAATAACGAATACCCAAAATCCATTCAGAGCGGGTGCATTGCACGTTGCCGCCTTATCAGCGATTGGCATTGGACAGCAAACAAAAATACACAAAAAAAAAGAGGAAAAGGAAAGGAAAGCGAGCAGCAAAGCAATTTACATTTTGTTTACCTTTGGCGTCCACACCTGTCTGAATGGGTTTTTTGGCGGTGTATCTCTCTTTTCCACTGGCTGGTGCGGTGTGTTGCCTTTGATTCACTGACAACAAGAAGACGCCGTGGGTAGATGTTTGCGCTCATTGTGTGTGTTCGCTGTGGTGGGTTTTAATTTTATATTTCTCACTTCATTTGGGGTTTCAGCTAAATTGTTTGGCATCGCTTCAACACTTTACATACATTTGCATAAACAACAACAAGCATAACCAGCACCAGCACCAGCACAACAACAGCAACTACAACCAGGAACAACTAAAGTCAACGCTTTAATAAACGACCTCGAACGAGGCGAAGCGTTGACACCCTGCCTAAAGCCTCCGACGCGCGAGCACAAAACGTAGCATACTTTTCTGCGCCCAACTTTTACGACCACTTTAGGGCAGGTGGCTTGTCTCAGTGTGTGTGTGAGCGTTTGTATTAGTGTGTAGATTTCTTGTCTTGCTGCTGATTATTTGCAGCTTATTGCGTTTATGCGACGCTTATCGCATTCGCATGAAAATCGCATTAAGACGTTGCCAGCGCGGGGCGGGGGCACTTACACACACACACACGTGCATACATAAAGCCATTGGCTTGTGCGTGGCATAACTGTAACTTTGCTGCTCGGCTATTTACATAGCTCATTGTGTGGGCGTCTTGCGTTGGCTTGGCCTAACTGTTTTTGCTGGCCAAAACTGTTTGATTAGCCCGGTCAGGCATGTCTCAAAAGTAAACAGCCATACGAGGGCAGCAAATTTAATTTTCCCTTTATTACCTGGCAGTCTGCGTGCAGCTATATTCCCCTATATCTCAAACAGCCCTCGCGCTGCTGCTCAGCATGTTTATTGTGCTGATTTCAGTGATTTTGTGCGTTGTCTTATTTGGCCATTTAATCAAGGTCGCCAAAGGCTGTTAAACGCACAAATATTTGCCAAAGGCCGGCCTACATATCGGCCAAATATACACATATATACACTATATACGTACACTTAATTTCAAGGTTAGTTTACTCTGCGCTGTGTATTTGCATAAGCTAACTTGGGGAGCGTGGAGTTTATCTTTTCTGACCTACTTATGACTTCATTTATTTATGAGAATTTAATGAAATCTTCTACGGCTAAGATATGCAAATTAATTTGCATAATTTACTCTTGCCTGCTGTAAAATAGCCTAAATAAAATACTGAGTATTATGTCATGATAAACATGTCTGTACAGTTGGAAGACAGTTTTTTACGACTCATCACAGTAATTGAAAAATAACGATGCAGATAATTTTCATAAATATTTTACGAGCGCTAGTTTCTGTATAAATAGTTTGACACTAAACAAAGAAAAGTTTTTACGATTATATGATTTTATTGGGTACATCAAATCTTGTAGTTCTTATGCAGAAATTGCTGCTAAATTAGCCAACTTTTAAGTCTGTTGTATGAAGCAAATTGCAGAAAGTTTCATGCTTTTAATGAAAAAGTTGCTGCATAATTATATTGATTAATATTTTTTACAAACACTTTATACTTTATTATAAATTCCAGTTGGAAAAACTTGCTCTGCAGAATATTAATTTGAACCCTTTGCATTTGTGTACGCCATATGAAGTTTATGGAGCTCACAAGCTTAAAGTTTAAGCACAAAACTTGTTAGGAAAATTGAGTTGTAAGCTGCTTTCATGAAGCTCCAGCTGAAACTCAACTAAAGTTGAGCCAGGTTAAGCCAAGCATTCAGCGAAGCGAGTCCTTTAAATATATGTAATGTGTGCTGAGGTAGAACGACCAAGGGGATATGGAGTTTCCCAGCATTGTTCTCGCTACAATAAAAAATGTCATGATATTATGCAGATTCCAGGCATATTTAAGTAGTTCAAGTTCAGGGATATCTATGAGCTGCAGATTAAAGTTGACACCATTCGGACCCGAGCGAGCCGGGTCCGGGCACGGCTTCATTCATGCCGCATAGGAGTCAAGTATGTATTGAGTTTTGTACGTGCTGCTATCTGAGCTCAGTGCGTGCCTGAGAGGCAGCTTCCAGCTTCCAGCCCCATATCCAAGAACAAGAACAAGAACAAAGCCTTTAGGGCTGTCGCCTCTGATGCGCTTTTGATAACTTGTTTGTGCGCTCTTAACTGACAACAGTGTTTTGTTGCTGCCCGACTTGGCGACAACTTGCCCGCCATCAGGTTGATAAATAGTTTCTGAGCTGTTAGCTAGCAGCAAGCCTTGGCATTACACGCGCCTGTCAGCCTGTAAGTTGATCGAAATTAAAAACAAGCTCAGATACAACAAATGTCATACGTCTTTCTACTTGGTCTGCCTGCATACCCTCACAGCAGCACAGGTGCTGAATTTCTCAGGCTGCTTTTGTTGATTTTGTTTAAAATATTTTTCAGACTGCGCTTTAAAATTCTTTGCTGCGAGCTGTTTAACGTTTATGTATATCTTTTCGCTTCGGTTGTGCCAACACACATAAAATTTGATGCACTTGGCGCGCAAGTAATGAAAATGAAAATGAATATAAGTATGAACATCAAACAGCAGCGCTCATAAAATCGCCTTGTCGAAATTACAACAAGATTTTACACTCAATGCGCTTTACGGGAATTTACGCTAGATTTCCGCCACACCTGCCCCGAGCTTTTAAAGCTGCTTTGAAATGCTGCAGCAACAGTGAATGGAAGCCACCGATTTAAGCTGCATGAAGCAATGCAAGAGTTCTTTAAAGAGCTTTTAAATAATATTAAACTGGCTTAAAGCTTATCGATCAAGTTCCTAAAAGCTTTTGCTAGTTGAGTGCAGCATGCATTTAAGCCAGCTTAAAGCTCTTATTATACAGCTTTATATAGTGTCAATTGGATTAAGTCAGCTTAAAGCTCTCATGACATTTCTTTTGCATTAACAGATTAACAGATAAAGGAGTAAAGCTGTTTGGGAATGACATAAAATGCTCACTAACTGTTGCCTTTAAGCCTTTTTTATTTGCAGCAAGTCTCGTTTATCACTTAATCAGTTTATGCAGCACTTTGCGCTTAACAGCAACATCAAAAGCGCTTGCCTGCTGCACGCGTCGTATGCGTAATCATTGCAAAGGGAACACACAAATTTGTTGGCAATTTGTAGCAATTGACAAGCACAAAATGGGCATGAAACCGATAGGGAAAGAGGGGAGAGGAGACGGAGAGTGGAAGATGAGTCGAGATAATAATGATGTGGATGATGTGTGCAGTTTTAATGATACATATTATAGATACATATGTCAGATCAGCACAGAGAAGTAGCAATCGATGTTTACAACATTTGACCCAGAGCCACTAAGCGGGCATAAATAATTCATTTAGATATATGCACAGGATATTGAATACCATTCACATGTACTCACTTTCATCGTCTGTCTAATGTCTCGTGTGCACATGTGTGCGTGCGTGTATCTGTGTGTTCGTATGTGTGTGTGTGTGTGTGTGTGTGTGTTTATGGCACCCCAGGGAAATGACGCCTTATGAATGCCATTTTAATACAGAGGCAGCGGCAGAGGCAGCGGCAGAGGCAAAAACTTTGACAATATTGTCGGGCAGTTATCCAGCTGAAATCCAAATGCTATATGCGTATGACGCCTGTGTCTATTGATAGACATGGGGAAGGTTATTCCAGCTGTTACAGCTAACCCCGAATACGGCTCGGTTACTGTAACAAATTGCATGATAGTGTGCGTCATGTCTGAAATGGCACACGCAAAACTGTTATATAGATATAGGCAGTAAACCAGATAGGGCCCAGATAAAGAGTGCGGGCGGGGCAGGGGGCGGGGTAAATGTGTATTTGACGCACCACAAACATTTATCAAGTGGTTCACTCAATTTGGCAAATCTAAACGTCTCTTTCTCTGCCCCTCCGCCTCTTTGCCATGGGTCTCCATGGCTTTTCAGTATTTTTGTGTATTGATTTTGCTCAAGTTCTTGCCACTTGAAATCGTAGCATGATTTGGGGGCTTTCTGTAAAGTTTTTAAGGCTCTTGGGCACGCTCTGCTAATTACCTGGCCCCATCATTGACGTCATCTGCATGCAGCCAAGTCTGACAAACAACTCGGGTTTCAATCACAGCAAATTTACAATAGTCCCAAGTCCCACACTTTCGCCCTGCTTTGCGCTAAAACTGTAGCTTTTTGTTATGGCAATTCTTTTGGCATTTTGTTGCCATTTGCTGTGTGTTTTTCCTTCGCAAACAGGTGCGCAGCCTGCCCCTCAGCCTCCCCCCTCCCCCCTGAATTGTAGGTTTTATTTAAGTTTTTGCATTGTTTATATATTTGCCTTTAATGCGCACATTGTTTGGGCGTTGGGGGCCAGACTTGCCCGCTATTATTTTCAAGCTAAACTTTTGTGCTCGCTGCTCTGTTTGCTTTAACATTGAAAAAGTTTTCGCTTTCCTCGTTTCGGACGCATGCAGCAGTCGTCGGACTTTTTAACTTCCTTACGACTGAGGTTTTTATGCCTTTCAGTTCTTTTTTTAGTCTGCCCATTGCCCTAGTAGGTGAGAATGAGCCTCAAAACTTTTCCACTCACTTTCGTTCGCACTTTTCTTCCTTACACATTATAGTATATTACACTCGTAGTATTCATTTCTTATATGCATTGTGATGCCGGCAACAAAAGGTCATTGAACAATTGACAATGTCGCGATGCTGCTGCTGTCTGTTGACTTGCCTGCATAAACGCCATTTAAAAAGTTTTCTATTTTAGTTGGCCAACACTTGGCAAGCGCCATTAAACTGCTGCAGATTCCTTTCGCCTGTCTTAGATACTCGCTTCTAACTGCAAACTACGGACCACTGAAAACTGGCAACAGCGCAGTTGACAACGTTGCTTCAATCGTTGCACGCTCAATTAAAAGTTGGCCATTAACAAGTTGTTGTCATTAATCCCTGCTATCTGCAGCCAAGACTAACTTGATTAAATGTTCGGTGTAGTTAATACGCAGATAATAACTATAAAACTATATGAGTTGGGGCGCAATCAAAACAAACTATGCACTAACAAACACTAATAGAATGGTTATAAGAGTTCACTGAAACTAGAATTCTTTAGGGAGAGCATAAAATACTCCGTAAAATTATTAGACTTAATGTTAATTAAAACAATAGTTATAGATAAGCAATGTTTGAATGCTGATAATAATTCGCATTTGTTATATACCAAACTTATCCCACATTTAGCTTTTCTACCAGTGACTAATTCCCAAATATATTGATATTCTTGTCGCCTATACTACAAGCTGATAAGGCCCAAACCTTATCTATCACAATACTGGCCATTGATTAGACATGACAAAACGCGTTGGCCAAACAATTTCTCAGTTTATTTTGGCACTCTAAACGCAGCATTTGCAACGCTAAAGATTCACACAGAGAATTTGAGAATTTTGACAAAATGATTGCAGTTTTTGTAATCACGCTCTCTACTGCTTTTGCCATATTCTTGGTGACATCGATTGTGGTGATAATTAGACGCAAACAGAAGGCAAAACAAAACGTTGGCTACATAGTTAACGGCAATAGTAAGTATTTGCTAAAAGGAATTCTGAGAATAAAAGCAGCTTATCAGCTGTAAAAGAGAGAAAAATTAATATTAATGTATTGTATTAATAATTATAGCGCCTGTAACAGTTACCTCAGCCTCACACGCTGCTCCTGGAGGAGGTCCGGTTACCCATTATCCACCTCCAGGTGGCTATCCAGCACCAGGTGGTTATCCGGCTCCTGGTGTTTATCCAGCTCCAGGTGGTTATCCGGCTCCAGGTGTTTATCCGGCTCAAGGTGGATATGCTATCGCTCAGTATCCAGCCCAAAGCGGATACGCCGCAACCCATTATCCGCCGCCAAGCTATCCAGCCCCTGGCTACGCTCCATACCAACAAACTAGGCAAGTTTTGCAATCTCCCAAATGTTTAAATATTTACATTTTCCGTTCTTTTAGCAGTCAGGTGACCGTTCAGGTACAAGGACCTAATATGCCCGGGTAAAATGAAATGTTATTGCAAATTCCGCAAATATCTCATGCAATTTCTAATTTCAGAATTCCGCCCACTTATCCGCCCACGCAGCAACAGACCCTGAACTCACCCGTAAACAGTTCGGCTGGAGATGCGAGCGTATTGCCGGCAAATAACGAGAAAAGAGCCATGCAGGGCGCAGTAGAATCAATTAGCCAAATCTAATTGCTGCAACATTTATATATTTTACAGTTATGCAACGATTTTACTAATAAATATCTATAAATATTTAGATTTCATGTTTTATCTATAGAAAATTTTATAAGCTGCATGAAATTTGAATTCCCGCTCAGTATATAATTACAGTTGGTCACACAGTTTCAAAACTATCGATAGCCGATATATCAGCGTCATGGCCAGACATTGCGAAATAGCTGCACAGTTAAATCGCTAAAAATGTCTGCAAAATATATTAAACGAAAAAACTTTTAGATTTATTAATTAAATTGAAATAATTTATTGCTTAAGATGTTTTGTTTATAGTTTTTTAATTAGCAATTTTTGCAGCGGCAGCTCTTGCACGACGATCTGGCAACGCTGTCACAGTTCTCTGCGACTTTTGCAACTCGATTGCAACTTGAATTTTCCAGACGGAAAACAAAATAAAAACCCGCAGTGGATAATTGCAAACGCAGTGCCGTTTCAATTTAAATTCAATTAAGCAGCGAAAATGTTGGTCAACGAAGCCAGACAAGTCCTGAGCCGCGCCAGCTCCCTGGCAGCACGTCACCAGGTGAGCAAAAAACGCCAACAGATTTATCACATGCAAAAGATATAGTAAACGGTCTCCAGGGGGGCGGGGGGTGTGGCTGGCAGCAGCTGCTGCTGGGGTTATATAAGTTAACAAAAACATTGGCAGAACCAGGCAAAATAAATGCCTCGATAGTGCATTGCGATAATATCGAGCTGTCGATTATGTAAACATTTTGCACAATGGGCAAAAGAGACAAATTATCGAAGAAAATTATTAACATTGTTATCTTTGCAGCTGCGTGCCATCAGCAGCACCACGCAGGTGGAGCAGCAGGCGCAGCCCAAGGAGGCGCCGGCGCCGCAGATCAAGAAGTTCGAGATCTACCGCTGGAGCCCGGACAATGCCGGGGAAAAGCCCCACATGCAGACCTACGAGGTCAACATGCGCGAGTGCGGCCCCATGGTGCTGGATGCGCTCATCAAGATCAAGAACGAAATGGATCCGACGCTGACCTTCCGGCGCTCCTGCCGCGAGGGCATCTGCGGCTCCTGCGCCATGAACATCGGCGGCACCAACACCCTGGCCTGCATCAGCAAGATCGACGTCAGCACCTCCAAGCCCCTCAAGGTCTACCCCCTGCCCCACATGTACGTGGTGCGGGACCTGGTGCCGGACATGAACAACTTCTACGAGCAGTACCGCAACATCCAGCCCTGGCTGCAGCGCAAGTGAGTAGCGAGCTGGGAGCAGAAAATATAGATTACTAGGGGGTCCCCGCGTCCGGGTTAATTAATGTGATTAATGCTGCTCAACACTCGCTGGCCACACTCACGCTAGCCTAATTCTCGATGGCCACACTCACGCTAGCCTAACTCTCACTGGCCAAACTCTCGATTGCCGAACTCTTGCCCACTCTCAGCCCGATACTCGCTAGCCCAACTAGCTAAACTCTTGCTATCCAACTCTCGCTGGGCAAACTGTTGACTGTCAAACTCTTGCTAGCCCACTCTCACTGGCCGAACTCTCGCTAGGCAAACTCTCGTTGGCCCAACTATCGATTACCGTACTCCCGCTAGCCCAACTTTCACTGGTCAAACTCTCGACTGCTGAACTCTCGCTAGCCCACTCTCACTGGCAGAACTTTCGCTAGGCAAACTCTCGCTAGGCAAACTCTCACTGGCCAAACTCTCAACTGCTGGACTCTCGCTGGCCTGACTCTCGATTTGCTCGCTCTCGCAGGCTCTCTAAGCAAGCGCAAGTAATCGGGATAACAACGGGAAGCGGGAAAAATTGTGGCGTGATTGCAGCTTATAGGCGCTTGCAGCTTATAGGCGTAGTAGCCTCTGCATGTGAGGCATTGGTGCAGTACAGGGTCTGCTACTGTCGGTTACGTCCGACTGTGTGCTGTATGCTGGGTTTATTTGCCAATTCAATAAATGAATCCATTTCTTTTCAGGAACGAGGCTGGCGAGCAGAAGGGCAGGGCACAGTACCTGCAGTCGGTGGAGGATCGCTCCAAGCTGGACGGGCTCTACGAGTGCATTCTGTGCGCCTGCTGCTCCACGTCGTGCCCCTCGTACTGGTGGAATGCCGAGAAGTATTTGGGCCCGGCGGTGCTGATGCAGGCCTATCGCTGGATCATCGACTCGCGTGACGAGAACACCGTGGAGCGTCTGAGCAAGCTAAAGGATCCGTTCAGCGTCTACCGCTGCCACACCATCATGAACTGCACGCGCACCTGCCCCAAGGGCCTGAACCCGGGACGTGCCATTGCCGAGATCAAGAAGCTGCTCTCCGGTTTGGCCTCGAAGCCAGCGCCCAAGCTGGAGACGGCGGCGCTGCACAAGTAGACGAAACTGTTGATATTTGTTTGTGAATCCGCCTCCCTGGACCAGCCGAGGATGTAGCTGCGCCTAACGGTTAACCTTATTATGTTTCTAATTTATTTAAGCCTAAAGTAAACGACAATTGTTAATACAGTTTGTAAAGGGAACTTCGCAGTCGCAGAACTATTCAACTAAACGGTGTATCTATGAAATCTTTGAAATCTCTTCTCCTCATTCCTCCTCCTCGTTCATCTGTATGTCGTCCGTGGAGTAAAAGTCCTGGGTGACCGGTATGACCCTATCGTTGGTCTCGTCGTCCTCCTCATCGTGGCTATCCGTATCATCGCTGTCGTCGTTTGCTGTTTATAAAAGAAAATTCAGTTATCCTCGACATATTCTTGAAGCTTACGACTTGCTGGAGCTGGGTTCGATCTTTGATTTTGTGGAATCGATCGAACCGTAATCGAATCGAAACCCAGCTTTACGACTTACCGTCCTCATCGTCCGTCTCGATGCCCGGCATGGTCAGCACCTTGCCTAGCGGCTGCAGGTCCGTGCCAACTGTTTTCAGGGATTCCCTCTGCATAATAAAAGTTATTAATACAACAATTGATAAATAAAAGCAAGTTATATATTCCAAATTTATCGATTATGCCAAACTTACCCAGTTTCTGCGCTCATCCTCGTAGCGCTTTGTTTGCACCTCGTCGTCGGTGGCCGAGTCCTGCCAAAATCTATTGGCCACCGACGGCTTGAGATTGGGAAAGAATGGTATCATGGACATATTTGCAAAATTGTCTGTAATATTTCTTCGCTATTTTTTGCTTTGTTTACGCTGCCCTTTTGAGCAAATTTATGTCGACTATCTGGCAACTTTTGTGATAACTCAGAATGGCATGCTTATCGATAAATTGGCCTTGTCGGCATGTGTCAATCGAAATATATTTATTACAGCGAAAGGTGAAACAAAACAAGACGCAACATGATTGAAATAACTTGCAACGATCGACTTGGCAAAAAGGTAATAAACACAGCATAAATAACAATTAAACAAGCATTAATTGACAATTGCGATGCAGGTGCGCGTGAAATGCAATCCCGATGACACCATTGGCGACCTCAAGAAGCTGATAGCGGCGCAAACTGGCACAAAACACGAGAAAATTGTTCTTAAAAAGTGGTACACAATCTACAAGGATCCCATCCGCCTATCTGATTGTAAGTTGTATTATATACAATAAATAATTTAACATAATTACATATAAATTAATATTGCAGATGAAATTCACGACGGCATGAATCTGGAGCTGTACTATCAGTAATGCAAATGGTTGAGCAATTGGAACGCTTTTTTACTGTCCAGCTATTACAACTTAATATAGTTAATAAACATAAAATTAAAATTTGCTAAATAATTTTGTTTATTGTGCATAAACGATATCAAACATGTATGAGTTCGCCTGCTGTTTTTGTGCTGTCTCACTCTCGCAGAACAACTTGTGCATAGAGCTGTCTCCCTCTGCTTGAACTCAAACTCGCTTGACAGGCCGGCATACGAACTCGAACTTGTTTAGCATCGATAGCAATTTATCGATAGCTGCTGAATTCATAGCATGTTGAAAATCTCGTCTGTTCCGTCAAATGTGATTTTTCTGTCGCTGGAAGCGGACGTGTTTTTTGTTCGGTGCGCAAATTCTATTTATAAAGCGACGCGCCCGCCAGTGAACGCAAATTGTGCAAAAGACATTAAACAGCGAACAATTTTCGTTGCGCTACACAAACTGAATGTGTACAACGTAAGAAAAACACAAAATTTCCCAATTTCAACAGCCCCTTCTCTGTGCGTGCGTGTGTGTGTGTGTGTGTGTATCCATGTATGTATTTATCTTTTTTGCTTTTTCACGCAACAACAAGACTCGATGTCGGCGGCGGTTGGTGACGCAGCTGGCGGCGGGGCGGAAAACTTGTTTTGGATTTTCACACAATACGCTTTTCTTGGCACCCAGCGGAACGCATTTTATCGATTGTTTGTTTATGGCGTGGCCCGAGCACCCTGTATTTTTTCTGCAAGGCAGCCGGCAATGTCAGTGCGTGTTTGTTGCAGCTGCATTTGTTATTTTTAGCGATCTAATTAAAACTGGCATCTGCGCTCGTTTCCACACGCATTGCATAATTATGCTCGATGCTAAGGCGAGTGATTTGTCGAGCAGTCAAGCATTAAAGAAATCGGAGTACAGTGGGCACGCGCTAAAGAGAATTCTCCAAGAAAAGCGTTCTCCATATATGAATTCTGCAAGAAAACAGTTCAAATGTTCACTCTAGCGAGCGCGCACTGTACCCAAATGGTTTCATTACCAATTGTAGCCTCCCCAACTGCTCCGCTGAAGTGGAATTCATTTTGTTTTTATTGTAAACAACCCACGCCCTCACACACACACACACACACAAACGCACTATCTAAAGAATTTCCCCCCTCCAAACTAAATTGTTTATATGTTTGCAGCAACCCCTTTTGAGCAGCCATGAGCGGAGACACTTATCAGATAGAGACGCGCCAGCGTTCGCGCTCCAAGACGCCTTTTCTGCGCTCCAGCCTCGATCATGAGTTCCTGGAGCAGGCGGGAGATGTGCAGCACAGGAAGAAGACCTCCCTGGCGCCCAATGTGCAGTAAGTACACCCCGATCATAGATATATATCTATCCCCTTATCACCTCACAATTAGCACAAGAACATCATAAACTCCATTTAAGCAGCGCGCATTTGAGAAATCAGAAAACATTAAGCGTCATAAATACTACGATAAACACTCAGTTTCATGCACATGTTCCGTCTGCCGCCTGTACACAAAACTCGCTCTGCTTTTTGTGTTTTATTTGTAGCTGTGTGCGAGATCATGACGTCATCTGCTTGTTATTCACACTCGGCGCGAAACTTAATTTCAGCAGCTGAAAGAGCAGTCGATATCAGTGCTGAGCAGCTGAAACCGTGACTGCCAGTCACTGTGATCAAATAGCTGGAGTATATGAAAAATAGCTTAAAATATACATCCAAAAACATTCTTCCATAGTTATTAACCCTATTTTTAATCATTTTTAATGGCTTCAGATTATAAATTTGATTTATTCATGTCCAAAACAACAGTTAACACTTTAAACTTCACACATTTTCATGTATCTGAGAAGCATATTTAAAAATATCAACTCGAATTGCGAAATACCGGTATCAATGGCATATATCCACCCTATTTGAAAAAGCTTTAAAATGATGCAAATGCCTGCCCTTAATTGCTAAGTAAATCCAGGCATATGATTGATTTGCGCTGTTTTATATATATGTATATCTATGAAATTTGAATTATAACAGCTACGTTATCTCCAAGTATCTGAGAGATACGATTCACCATTGAGAGCGCGCAGCTCTAATACAAATAAAATACAAATCAGTGGGACGGAGGCTACAGTCGGACGTAACCGACCGTAGGAGACCCTTACATACAAACACAACCAGAGGCACGTACACCCCTCTGCCTAGTGCGCCAAATTGTCCGTTCCATTATTTCCCTGTTTCTTATCCGATCGGAACGAAATTCACAGGGTCAAAAGAAAATGTCATAAGCTAGTTACGTACCAAATTACAAGTCAATAACTTTAAAGCTGTGGCTGCAGTAGCTTTTTGCGGTTTGCGGGGGAAGGGGGGGAGGTATCCGAAATCCAAAATAAACTTCATCTGCTTACTGAATAGGATAACCTAGATACCGAATATGGTGTCTCTAGCTCTTATAGTTGCTGAGATCTAGGTGTTCATACAGACGGACAGACAGACGGACGGACGGACGGACATAGCTATATCGACTCGGCTTGTCATCCTGATCAAGAATATATATACTTTATGGGGCGTGGCACGCCTCCTTCTGGGTGTTACACACATTTGCTCTTTGCACTAAGTTAATAGACCCTTTTTACTTTTTTAAAGTAAAGGGTCTAAATATAAATAAATTAAAACAAAAGCCGTTGACTGGCTTGGCTTTCAAATGTATTTGTCGTTGGTTTGGCGCGCTTTTGGCTTTTTACGTTGTTTGTTTGCGTTGATGACGACATCGCGCGAGGGGTGGGGGTAACTTGGCCATGAGAGATACGTTTATACGTCGAGGCACAAACCAAGCAAACCAAACGGAATGTTGTCGTTTGTGGCCGTTAGCGTATGAAGGTCAGCCGCGTTTATTGCCGTTTCTATTTGTAAAGTTTGTTTTTGTTTTTGATAGACGCATTTTTTGTTAATTTTGTATATTTACATTTGTGTATTTCACATTTTGACTAAATGATTTACATATTTGCAGCACCATAATGGAGGAGCACGTGGTGGAGACCCGTACAATCAGCAGCCGGAGCGGCAACACATCCACACGCTCCCAGGCATTCGCACAGCAAACCTCCGATGGCACGCCTTCATCTTCCAAGCTGGTGACCGACAACGGCAAGTCGACGCCGTTGAACAACAGCAGCTTCAGCCGATCCACGGTCACCTCCATGCTGAGCAACACCAGCAAGCGTCTGGGCGACGCCTTCAGCAGCCTGACAGCCGCCAGCTCAACGCCGCGCAGCCAGCTGGAGAGCACACAGAACTCGCTCAATGCCGCCCAGGAGCAGGCGGGACTCAGCCCGGATCACTTGGCCTACATCGAGTACAGAGATGCTGGCGAGTACTGGAAGTAGGTTTCATTCATTTCCGATTACTGCAATGTCTAATCGATATTCCCTTTCTGTATGCTCTAGTAAAACGCCCAAGACGGATTATACGTACTCGGAGCTGTCGCGGGATCGCCGCGTGCTGGCGCCCGGCATTGTGGGCATGCCGAATATGTCGCGTCGCAGCCTGGAACACCACGACGAGCGTGTGAACTTCATGGTGCAGAGGAATCCGGCCCAGGAGGAGTTCATCCGTCGCCGCTATCAGGCGCAGAGCACATCGCAGGCCAATTATGACTCTGGCGACGAGGTGGACATCACGCACTTTGGCCAGAAGCAGCAGCAGAGCTGGTGGCTGATGCGCCTCATCACGCTGCTCGTCACCAGCGTGCAGAGCGTGTGGACGAGCATGACAAACATTTCGGTGACGGAGACGGAGACGGAGAGCAATGCGTACAAGAGCTATTACGCCCGGCAGCAGCGTCAGCAGCAGCACGGACTAATTGCCAGAGGCTTCTTGAGCGTGTATCGCAACATTTATCTGGGAATTGCAACAGTGCTCAGCCTGGACACTTGGCTGCTGAGGTCCAAGGACGCGGAGAACAAGTCCAAGAAGCGATTCCTGCTGCTGCTGCTGATTCTATTGCCGCTGCTACTGCTCACAGGTGAGTGCACATATCGAAAATAAATGAAATTCAAATATTTCATGTAAAGTCAAATATTGTCATTGACATTGAGCGTCAGCGTCAGCGTCAGCCTTGTGGCATGTCTAGCGCTAATGCCTCATGCATATAGCTCACCTCTGGCTGTGTGGATTAATGTATAAATAAAAGCGACGCATGACGTCAGCAGACGATATGGAAAATGAGAAAAACTCAGACGATATTTGACTTTATGTTGGAATGACACGTGCTGGTTTGGTCGGCAAGTGTCATTCGCCTCTAATGCATTCCATGTTGAGTAATATCGCTTTCCTATAACACTTGCAGGTCTGTACTATTATCTACATCCCAATGAACCCTTCCCCCCCAAGTCCCTCTCACTGCACACCCTCACGCTCCCCGAACTGCCCAAGATCGATGTTGGCGCCTACTTGAACGCCGCCCAATTCGAATCTCTGCGTGATCAGGCCTTTGATCAGGCCAATCGCGTGCTTGACTGGGCCGATGATTACGTGCTGTACTTGCGAACTATCGGCCAGAATGTGGCCAACAAGGGACGCCAATACTTTCAGTCCAATGATGAGGTCCATTATGACCGTATTTAGGGCGGACTTGCAGCAGTTCGTCTATCGCGTTGTGCATGATCTGCTGCGGCATTTGCTCAGCTGAGCATGCGAGAGAAGTCCAATGTTTGTTGTAGTTTGTAGTTTGTAGCTATTTGTCTTCTAAACACTTCTTGCGATCAATTCAAGTACAAATGAAAGCATTTTGTTCAGTTTCCCTTTATGTTTCGATCAATTTAAGTTCAAAGTTAAATGTATTATCCTTATACTCGCCATGCAACCCACCTAAAACATGCATCACATTCACTTTCCTCCCATCAAACCAAACCCCACTCCCCACACAATGACGCAATATGGAGAAGGATAGAGAGCGCATCGCTGTTCGAACTGTCCAAAATTTTTGTTTAGAATAATTAATAATTTTCATCTGTTAAGAACTTTCTGTTTTGCCATTTCGACTTTTTGTTGTTCAACAACCTTCGATTTTGTCTATCAAAACTCTACACTATCAAAGAATTGTACAACATTTTCATGCAACAATTAAAATTAAAACAAGTACAAAAGTAAAAGAAAAAGAAAAAACATCCCAAGAAACGTAGTTTGTTTTATTTGCCATTTTATTCGAATAACGCGAAACGAATGCGACATGAAATGGTAAGTAGGCCAAGTATATAAAGCGATAAACCAAACAAACATTAGTTGGCCAGAACCGAACAGAATAGCACAGAAACTCTATCCTTCTGCATTTGTGCCCCTTGCGTCCCCCCAGCCATCAGTTCCAGCCGCTTGTTGCCCCACTCCTCCTAGCAAATGTAGAAGGATAAATGCTTCGATTCTGTTGGCCACTCCAACTAATGTTTGTTCTTCTCTCCTGCAGCCTGGTGGCAGCTGCCGCAGGAGCAGCGCTTGGAGTACGTGCAGCGATCGCAGGCCTTATTGCCGCTGCCCCTCACCCTGCTTGCCACACTGCGTGCGCAGCTCTCACAGGCCGGCTTGGCCTTCAAATCGCTGCTGCAATCGCCTGCCATGCTGCAGGAGCCGCAAGTTGTAAAGCTGCAAATGGAGCAGGTGCAGCAGCAGTTGCAAAAGTCCCTGACGCCCGAGGAGTACGAGAACATCCTGAATCATGTGAACAGCTATGTGCAGAACTTGGTGCAGTTGAAGCTGCAGCAGCAGACGCAACAACAGCAGCAGCAGCTGTCGCCGCAGCAGCTGCAGCTGATTGTGCAGCTTATGCGAGAGAATCTGCAGGAGTTCGCCAAGCAGAAGACGCAGCTCAGCGAGCAGCAGCTGGCGGAGTTGGCGCTGCAGTTGAAACTGCAGCTGCAGCAGTCGGGGGCACAGGATATCAAACTAACCGCCGCACAAATAGCGGAGATTACGCGTCTGATCAAGCAGGATTTCAAGCTGGAGGAGACGCACTATACGCTGCTGCTGGAGCGCATTGATATTTCAGCGCTGCTCACGCGTCTGCTGGGAGCGCCGGAGCTGGCGGACTACGTCGACAATCGCATCAATCTGGCGCTGCTGAACCGGGCACAGGAAGGATCCGGACAGTCGGCCGTCGAGATCGATCAGCTGCATAGGGAGATCGCCTTCATCAAGCTGGCGCTGTCCGACAAGCATGCGGAGAACGCTGATCTGCAGCAGTCCATCAGCAAACTGCAGCTCAATCAGGACGATCTGCTGGCGCGCATGCAGCAGCACGAGCTCGCACAGGACGAACGCTTCAGCGGATTGCTGGCGGAGATTGATGGCAAACTGGCGGCGCTAGGCGATTCGCAGTTTGCGCTGCTCAATAAGCAGGTGAAGCTGACGCTCGTGGAGATTCTGGGCCTGAAGCAGGCATCAGGCGCGTCTGTGGATGACCTGGAGCTGCAGAACTGGGTGCGCAGCATGTTTGTGGCCAAGGATTACCTGGAGCAGCAGCTGCTGGAGCTGAACGCGCGCACCGACAACAAGCTGCGCGCGGAGATCGAACGCTCCAGTCTGCTGCTGATGAACGACATCAGCGAGCGGCTCAAGCGGGAGATACTGCTGGTTGTGGACGCCCGGCACAATGCCAGCCATCAGCTGCAGAAGGTGCAGTTCCAGGAGCAGGAGGTGCGCAACATCGTCAAGTCCGTGCTGGCCATTTACGATGCGGATAAGACGGGGCTGGTCGACTTCGCTCTGGAGTCGGCGGGCGGGCAAATTCTGTCCACACGCTGCACGGAAAGCTATCAGACCAAGTCCGCACAGATCTCGGTGTTTGGCATTCCCCTCTGGTATCCCAGCAACACGCCACGTGTGGCCATCTCGCCCAACGTGCAGCCCGGCGAGTGCTGGGCCTTTCAGGGTTTTCCCGGGTTTCTGGGTACGTAAACGCAGTTGTTAAGCGCCGAATTAGTTGCTACTTGTTGTCTTACACGCAGTGCTGAAGCTCAATTCCATGGTGTACGTGACGGGCTTTACGCTGGAGCACATCTCCAGGAGCTTGTCGCCCACGGGACGCATTGACTCCGCGCCCCGCAACTTTACAGTCTGGGTAAACCATAAAATATCAACTTAAAAGCGATATAATTGAATTCTTGTGCTTTTGACAGGGCTTGGAGCACGAAAAGGATCAGGAACCGGTGCTGTTTGGTGAGTATGAGTATCAGGACAATGCAGCCTCGCTGCAGTATTTCGCCGTACAGAATCAGGAGATCCGGCGTCCCTATGAGATCGTGGAGCTGCGCATTGAGACGAATCACGGACAGCCGGAATACACATGCCTTTATCGGTTTCGCGTGCACGGAAAGCCGCCAGCCGCATAGGATCTACACGCTCAGGCCCTAAACTTAAGTTGCAGTTCAATCAGGTGTACATAATGTCAGTGCCTTACAAAGGAAGCTCCCCACAATAGCTAACAGCAGAAATAACTACTTACAACAGTAGCGATTAAGTAATTGATAAGAATCCATAGGCTATAGCTTGTAAGCAGAGTGTTTATAGAGTTGTATATAGAGTCCTATAATTTATATAGTTAAGCTTGATGTATCCTATATTTATACAGATTTAGTTATGCAGACAGATCCTTAAGCGAAGTTCGCATTAATCGTATTTTAAATTGTTTTTGCCATTTTGTATAACGTTTGCAGCTTAATAGTCATAGGCTTATCCAACTAACTAAACTAAACAAAACTGTAAACTAAACACAACTAAACTAAGTTTTAATTACGCCTAAGTTCTATAATGAAGACAAATTATTTATATGAAAGCCATAGGAATTGGAACAACAGAAGCAAACTGAAATAGCTAAACACCATATCATCTCAGCTCGTACTTCAAATGAAACATATCTCGAACAAAACTATTATGTTATAGTGAATCCAAAAATAGTTGATAATAATGTTGCGTTAAACCTAATCCTTACACTGTATTTATGCTAAGTTTCGCAGTTGCTACACCCAGTTGAAAGTTCTCTTTTTTGTACAATATTTTTGAATAAACGCGTTGCACAAAGTAATTAAAAACGCCTTTTGTTTGGTAATTAAAAACTGATGGATCCACGTTAGTTCCGAAAAAGTAATTGTCATTTCTGTTATTTCACCGTAAACGTATTTATTGTTATTGCATAAGCGCATTAACTGCACTGCCGGCAATCCAATTAAATTGTGTCTGCCCCGCTCGAAGTCAGTATGCTGGCAGGTATTTAATTTTATTGTCGGCATGCCTCTCCGTTGCTCAGTCAAATGCAGACACAGCTGCAGAGCGCACACACATAGTATATTTATATATCTATACATAGTATATTTAAATTTTATTAGATGCTGTATTCTAGAGTAAATAGGGTCTATAAGTTAGTGCAAATGAAATATGTGTGTAACGTAGCTTATAACATTCTCCATCTATGCTGCAAATTGTATTACATTCGTCTAAGAAATAACGCAGATATGCAACAGACTATTTGTCGGCTACGTCCGACTGAGACCTTCTCTACTTACCGGTTAAATTTGGGCTGTTATCTGTGTAGCTCGGCACAGCCAAGGGTCTGATGTCTGTCTGTGTGTGGCAAGAGCAGCTCATATTTGGCAACTCGCTGAGGCAGGCACGCACTTAATTAAAAGCCGCTGACTGACTGACAACTTGACAAACTGACAAACTGACAGACTGATATACTGACTGAGTGCGCTGGCTACAATTCAAGAGCAAGAGGCATCGCTTGCAAAATAGATGAAATTGCACTGCTTAAACTTGTGCCATAGACACAGATAGAGCTGTTGCTTCAGGGTAGAAACGTGCTCCGCTCTGGTATCCCCTTCCCCCTCTCTTCCCCTCCCTTCCTTGCACTGTAATTACTCTATGACCTGTGTTAAATCTGCTGCCTCCCGCCCCCTGCCAACGCATTCCTGCTACGTGTTTATTGCAGCTGCTCTTAAATTGTTTTGGTTCCAAATATATATTTGCTGGCATAGCTGGAAAAGTTTTAATTTCTGTTAAGTAAAATTTATTTGAGCCTCATTAGACTTGTGCTACGAGGCGCTGCTCATTAGTTTTTTATACCCTGTATTCACTGAAAATGGGTAACATAGGGTATACTTAATTTGCGCAAATGTAAAAACCAGAAGATTTAAATGAATTTAGCTCAATAAAATTTGTCAATAAATACGGAAATTATTAAAAACCTTTGTCCTTATATGCTGTTGCATAGTAAAGTGTATCCGACTGATCCGTTACTTCTCTACTGAATTATTTTTAGCTTTTTCGTTTGCTACATTTAATTTGTTTACACAATGCTTTGCCACAGGTAGAGCAACATTTGTTTGACTTGAGCTTGAAGGGCACACAATAAATGGAAATAAAAAATGGCAAAAAATGGCAAAAAATAAAATTACAAAAATTGAAAACAGCTTTAACTACGCGCAAAGTTTGCTCCTGCTGCGAGTGTGTAACAATTAAATAGCAGCTAAAAAATAGTGACTAATGAGAAAAGTTTTAAGCGGCATTAAAAAAAAAAAAGGAAAATAAAGTGAAACTGCCTTTTACAGTTGGCGCCAACTTTGGCTCTGCTGTGTTGAATTGGATTGTTTAAAGGACTTTTCCCTCTCGCAATTTCACTGCAAATCATTCAAAGAAAACTCTGAACGCACAAACCTTTTTTAGGTATTTATTATAAAGAGAAATTTTGGAGATTTTCCTATACAGAACACTCCCATTGATGTTTACTCAAAAACTCAAAGCGAGTTTTGGCTAAAACATTGAAATCATGGCATAGTTAACTGCCTGGAGAGCGTGTGTCGAACCCGCTCCCTTGGCACCCCTCCGACCGGCTCATCCCCCTCGTCCGAAGACAGACGACAGACACTTATCGGCGGCAGAAAAATCAGAAACTTTGACACAAACTTCACTGTAGCTGATAAGCACTGAAAGCGTTCATAACATCAAATACTTTGCACAAGTATTTGCAATAAGAATATGGGCCCAAACAAAACTTCTCGGCGACCTTTATGGGCATTCAGGGAACTTCCAGCCACTCCGGCAGTACGAAGTCAACGGTAAGTTGCATATACCCGTGGCACGCGTCTGCGTTTTGCTTGGTTTTGTTTTGTTTCTTTCGACCTGCTTTAATTGTGCCCTGCAAATGTAGGACAGTTGGGGTATATACGTTTTATCTATTCTAAATGTCTTGTAATGGAAAATAAACTTAATGGAAATTGTTGGAAAAATTTAGATTTTAGAGTCAAAAATCGTGTTTCTAAGAACCTATTTTGCCATGTAGACTATTTTATATGCTTATAAAACATGTGCACCCCAATCGGAGCTGTTTTAGAGTCTCATCTTGTCTTTAATTCTGTTGAATATTTTCAACATTTAGAATCTTGCTGCGAACATTTCGACAGCAAAGTGCACACCAAACTCTGCGGCATAACATGAAGAGCAAATGAAGAAACCAGGAAAAAGGGGGCAAGTGTCTGAGATGCAACAACAATCAGCACTTAGATATGCGCATACATTCGGCGGCTTGTGAAAGTTTTCTGTGACATTTGATTCATGTGTGCTCTTCCTCACTTCTCTCTCGCTCTCTCTCTCTCTCTCTCTCTCTCTATCGCCCTCTCTCTCTCTGTTGTTAACTTGCCCTTGCTTAGTTAGAGCCATTTGTTTGAGTTTGCGGCCATAATTAAATTTGCTGTTTGGCTGCAACTTTAAAATCATTTTGCAAGCCGTTAAGCAGCGCTCTTATCGACACAGCAAAACTTTCAAATTGATTTTCCAACATTTGCGGTCGCATTAGCCCCATATATGACCCGTACCGATCGGGGGCAAGTGGGAGCAGACATTGCTGGCAAATGTATTTGCTCTTGTGGTCCATAATGCAATAAACTTGTCACACGTTTGTCACAAGCCATTTGCTCCATGTCTGTCTGTCCGTACGCCTGTCCGCCTGTCCGGGGTCTTATCTCAGTGTTTGGGCTCAAATGCCGTTTGCTAATACAATAAAATGTTAACTGGCAAAGGGGAAATTTACATTGGAAATTAAATTACGCATGAAACTTGTTTACAAATCCAAACTTAATCCTTGCTGTCAGTCCAACAGTTCATCAGTCCATCAGCCAGTCAGTCAGTCAGTCGGTTAGAGAGTCAGTTAGTGTAGGTTGTGCTCGCATTAACCTTAATTAAGTGACAAACAACATCCGTTCCATTTGCCCCTCTCCACGTCTCCTTCTATTCCTCTGACCCTCTTTGAACCCAGAAGTTCGACTTCCTCTCTGTCTCTACATTTACAGGCAATTGAATTTTAATAGGATTTCGCTTTTGCCCCGCCTTGCAGCTCCTTCTACTCTTCAGCTACTCCGCCTTCTGCCGCCTCTGCCCCTCGTCTGGGCGTCGATTGTCAAGTGTCCATTTGCATATTTGTCGTTTCAGTTGCGCAACTTTTGCGCCCTTTGGCATTTATTTTATTTTGTTCACTCGTAATTCAATTTATTTGCACTGTTCTCTTGCCAAAATTCTCTCGGCGCAAAGATTTCTCAGTTATTTCGCCTATTGTTTTTTGTCTTTTTGCCTTTGGTCGTGCTCTCTATTTTTGGCCAGAGCCATATTGAAGTTCGTTGCGGTTAAAGCGGCCACAAGCCGAGTTTAAGGGGTCTTAACGCATCATTTAAGCTGCTGACATCTGACCCGATTTCGGTGGGGGCGCTGTCTATGTGTGGGCCTTAATTAAAGATTAAATTGTGCTAAACTGTACGGCCGAAGTTTGGCTTTAATGGGCTCGGCTCTTTGTGTACACATTTGACTTGAAGCAGCTGCTCTGTCCATTGACTAACGGTAGTGCAATTCGTACATCCATCAATCAATCAATTACGCTTAGAACAGAGCAGCGAACCGAGTCTGTGCGAATGGCAATAAAACGTGCCTTCACTCCAGTTTAGTTTTGTCAGCGAAATTTACGACCAGCTTCTGCTAACAACAATGAATTGAAATCTAACGTACAGACAGCTCTTAAAGCTCTGCTCTGTTCTGCTCTTTTTTCCAAATAATCTTTCGCTCAATGCCAGTTAGATTTACTGTAAATCTCTCCAACAATGCCAGCAGGAACATTTATAAATAAAATGTCAGAAATATCATTTGTACATTTATTTTACCTGTAGCTGCATTTTAGTTTTTAATCAACATTTGTTCTTGCTGTTTTTCTGCAATTGTTGCTGGCTCATATTTAATGGATTTTACAGCATGTTTACAGTGTTTCTATTATTTACAGTTTTCATTTATTTAACTGACATGCTGCTGCCTTTTGTTTGCCTCCCACCCTCTGGGCCATCCCCCTTAAGTTCCACTAAGCTGCAAAGCAATTATTTAACTGAATGGTCGACTGTAAAGTGTTTTATATTGTCATGTTCTGTTTGCCTGTTTGCCTGTGCTAGGTAACAACAAAAGGCATAAGTATCAACATTTTAAATGAAAATCAACACAAAATAAAACATACAATGGCCACTTGGCTTAAATGCAGCTCATGTGATGTACAAAAAACATTTTGCAGATGTGTTTGTTAAATTAGTTAAGTCCATCAGCTTACCAGCTTAGCTAGCGTATTAAATTACATTTGTTACAGCATCAATCTCAAACAAAGCTATGTATTTAGCTCTTTTTTTTAAACCTATTTGTGTAAATTGTGTAAGTAACGAGAAAAACAACAGCTAAAACAGATATATTCAGGCATCTCGCAATGATTTATAGCATGCAACTTAATTTTATCACATGCATTTTGAGCTCAGCGCAAAAGTAGGCAATGAATTCTTGTTTCTGCTGCTGCTGCAACAGACTTAAGTGTAATAAATTCAAGTGAGCATTGCTGGGTATCTGTCAGTCAGGCACACTACGAGTAAAAGCCATAAGCGTTTACTCAGCTTAATCAGGAACGCCGCAGTTATTGCAGCCGTTTGTCAGAGTTTACAGTGGCCATGCCACATCATTATGGCGCTGCAGCGATACTTCAATGCAAACAGAGACATCGTATATGTATGTGTGTATGTGTGTGTATGTAACTGTGTGTACACAGCATATTGCATATCGCGATGGGAGTAAAAAAGGCTGCTGTTGACACAATTGTGCACTGTGATTTTTGCTGCTGTTGCTGCTGTTGCTGTTGCATTTTATTTACGCGCTATGCAATTTATCGAAGTTGGTTACCAGCTGGCAGGGTTTTCCTTTTTCTTTTCATTTAAAGCTGTTTGCACACGGCCAATGTCACAATTGCAGATTCAGCTGCAGCTGCAGATGCTGCTGCCGCAGTTGCAATATCCAATTGCCAGCTGCATTGTCAAAAGTTTAAACAAGCTTTCATTCAGCCATAAATGGAGAGCACAAGAAAGAACAGACGCAGAAGTGTGGGGGGGGGGGGACACAGAGTAAAAACACTGTGATTGCTGCTGGCAGCGTCCTTAATTGAATCGGCAACATTGTTGTTTATTAGCTGTCAAGGCGTATCTGCAACTCTCCCCCACACGAGCACATGTCTTCAGGCATATTAATTACGCTGGCAATCATGGGATACAGTTATTATCTTGTTTTGTATGGCAATTAAAACAATTAGCGCTAAAACAGACAAGCAACAGCAATAAATAAACGATACGCCAGTGTCGCATGGCGTATGCGTAATATGGATTTTTCAATTATGCACTTATTAATTTCCATCGAGTGTCAATTTAATTTAATATTAATCAATTGTCTGCGTGCCGGCAATTGTTTATTGATTCGATTAAAATACAAAAGGTGAATAAAATACACATAGTAAATATATCGAGTGCGGCATTTTCTATGGCAATTCAATTGCATTTTGTGTCCCTGTGGTATTTACACAGATTTATGTGCCATAAAAAACGAGCAGGACTCACTTGAATAGCCCTGCTTCTTTTTATGAGTGCCCATAAAAAGCCAAATGCGACAGAGAGATAGACACAGACAAATCAGTGGCAACTTTTTTATATACATAGCTCTGGCAATAATTGTGGGGCAAGAGCGGAAGGTTCAGTTCGGTTTGCTGCTCATTTTGTTGAATTTTAATGCGAACCCGTTAATGCAAAACAAACACAAGTCAAATCAGCAGCAAAGCTCATTGTTTATCCAAGGTAATTGCAGGTACAGCTGGACTTGCCGACTGTTAAATGTTTGCTTATTTGTTTATGGATCCCTTCATTAAGTGCGGCACGTGAAAAAGGTATGCCCTTGGCCATTTTGTCGGTGTATGTGTGGGTGTGTGTGTGAGTGTGTGTGTGCGTGTTTATGTTTGTGTGTGTGTGTATGGGTCTTTGTTTTATTATTATGTTGGCGACATTCTAATTATGCTCAATGCATATTTCATAAGCGCCAAGCACTAAGAGTTTTAGCTCAAACGACAGCTAAGCCAAATTGGATATATATCTTTTCCTCTCTCTCTCTCTCTCTCTCTCTCTCTCTCTCTCTCTCTCTCTCTCTCTATCTCTCTCTCTCTCTCTCTCTTTTCTTTTCGCTGCGTGTATTGCAAGCCGCAGGTGTGCTTAGCATGCACTTTAATAAACTTCTTCAAACACGCAAAGCAACGCATTGTCTATAGCTGCAAGACATGGCGAGGGCTGTTCATAAAGTTCGTTTAAAAAGCTGATAATAAAGTGAATTATACAAGCCAAGTCTTGCGGGAAAAAAGCGAATTTGGCAGCAGTGCTCTCTGTTTTGTCATACTGCTGAAGATGATGGTACTGCCAATGCCAATGTCTTAGCCCTTTTAGTTGGCCACTTTGCAGCTTGCAGCTCGTTGGCTGCGTTATACTATAATAGCCATGGCAACCGTTAGCTTGCAACTTTTACATTTTTGTCTCTAGTTACCGTTGTCGTTGTCGTTGTTGTTTTCAAATTGCTTTTAGTAATCTCTCATAGTTTCAGACTTTTGCCACTTTTCCCACTTTCCCTGCGTTTTCTTGCCGCTTGCTAGCATTCTGTTTTAGCGCTTTTCTTAATTGCAGGTACTCTAGATAAGTTTCTCGCTTGTCCCTCCCCTCCTCGCTCACCACTTGCTCCTCATTCCGGCACTTCATGGCAATTATAGCTCTTTCTTGTACTTTGTAATTAAAATGTGCAAATGATTTGATTTCAGGCGCTCAGTTTTTAATTTTAATCAGGCTTATTGTGGGTCATTTCAGGCGACAAAAACCAGAAAAAAAACTTGCAACATTGACTGAAACAACAGCTTCTGCTTGCCACAGTTTTATCGTGTGCCGTGAAAATAAAAAGTTTTAAGAGTTCATTTCTGTGTTGCAACTGGCTTCCATTTTCCAGCTAGTTTTCGCAACTTTCTAAAAAGTGTGCTGTGTGTGTATATAGTAAATTCTAGAGTGTTTCGTTAGCGAGTTTCTTTTTTTTGTCAACTTTTGGTTGCACGAAAAGTTGGCAAACATATTTTAACAGTCCATTTATGTGCATTTATCGTTTCCTATTCAATTTCATTCCCCATGCATTCCACACAAATATGTGAGAGTAATAAAACTGCAGACTAAATAGTTCTGATTAAATGCTTTTCCATGCAGTCAATATTTGTGGTTACATAAACAAATAGAAGCATTTCTGTCTTGCCACTCGACCACAAACGCAACTAAACTATGTTAATTAAATTAAAAGCATCTGTGGCTAAATTGGCCTAAAACTGCATTGTTTTGCCAGCATGCAGATCCGACATTAGACAGCTTTCAATGCCATTGACAAGTGGCCACAATTTGCATAAAGAGTGCAGAGTGCTGGGTGGAAAGGATATTCCGTATACCCATTTTAAATATTTACATACGGAGGCTAGTTGACCTCGCCTTTAGGCCAACGGGGCACAAAGAACCGCTTGTCCTTTAGAATTTATAATTGTTATTTAATTTGCATAAACTTAAGATCTGCTTAACCCCTGAGCCCCCGCTTTGTAGTCACACGTGTTCTAGAGCATGAATCTTTTTTACGACTGGCCCAAGCCAATTTATAACATGCAATTTTAATACAATTATTTGAATATTTATGGCATAAGTTTGTGACATTTTCAGCTGGTCGCCAAAGGATTTGCTGTAATAAATATGAATATTATGCCTAATAAAACGAAACAATAGCATTTGACAGTTTTATTAAATGTTGGACCCAGGCTTTGTCTAGCTATTTATTATAATATTTAAGGGTGCGCTAAAAGGTAAGGGCAGTTTGAGAGTTTGGCTGCTATAAAACAATTACTCAAAAGATTTTATTGGGGAAACTCTTAAAGATTGCTTCAATATGTAAAGTGTAGATTTTCTAGCTACACTACGAATTCTAAATACACTGAAATTAGTGGAGCTCAATGTCTTGGGTAAATACAAATCAATCAAGCCATAAAAATGTGCATAGAATGGCGCCAAAGTATATCAAATATATTAAATTACAGCTGAATTATTGCAGTCATCAAATATGTGCAACAACAACATAAAAGTGTCGAGCTCTTATGACTTGTAATTTCGACATATCTGAGAGAGTTCCTATTGTTGTTGGCTTTGTCTATGGCAATTGACATTTTTCAGATGTCAGCCCACATTGATTTCCGTTTAGTTTGGCAGACTGCTAGACTCAGGCAGGACAGGCAGGAAGGCAATCGATTTGCCAGGGTCGTATACATTTATGACATATCTATGCCATATATCATATATCCTATATCCCTGCAACATATATCATGTGTCTGCTATCGCACACAGACATATGGCTTATATGCCAACTGTTGCGCGTGTGTGCTAGAAACATAAATTGATGTTTATGCATATTTCTAATATTTCGGCCGGGACTGGGGACTGGGCACAGGGACTTGGAGTCGAGTCGAGTGTCGAGTGTCGAGTCTCGAGTATCTGACAGCGACACTTGATGAATATGAAAATGATTGTTACGAGCATTTTATGTAAATGTAAGCACATGAAATTTATAAAAGAAATTAGCAACTGAAAGCAAAAAGCAGAGGTAGAGAGGGAGGGGCAAGCAAACGGGCAACTGTTGACAGTTATCCTGACACAAACACGCATTGTCATGTCTAACAAGCGTCAGCTACAGCCTCAGCGCCAGGCTATACATCGCCTGTCAGTCAGCCTCAGTCAAGTTATGTATGTGCCAGCATACATTTACATATCTACACATTTCTTCTAGTATCAAAAAAACGCACACAGAAATGTCAGAGATTGTGGCAACTTGCTGAACTGTGTTTTAAATGTTTTTTTGCTGCCGCTGTTGGCGCTTAATGCGTGGCAGCATGCCTAAAGGCTGAGCCTCAAATGCAATTTTCGTGGAAAAGGCCTTTACCAAAACTCAACTGAATCATTTTAATGCAATTTGCATGTCGCAAACACACACAAATGCCAACAATACACACACGCACACTTAGAAACTACACGCTTACAGCGCCATAACAGCGAGCGCTCTGTTAACAGCGCTGCTAACAGAACTCTCTCAATTGGAGCGTGTTTAGAGCACACAGCAGTGATGCCAACTCGCCACAAAAAAGGCTAGAGACGGCAAAAAGCTGCTACATGCGAAGTTTCATCATATTATAAGGCTTTATTTATTTAATTTAATGTATTATATTGAAGTGATTGATGCCTTGTTCTTATTTAAATTATAAAATATTAATAAAATTTAAATTTTCTGTAGGCTTTGAAAAAAAAAAAAAATAAATGCAAATTAAAATTGGGCATAATTGTTGCCAAAATAAATAAAAGCAGCACAGATGTCTGAACAAGATATAATTTTTATTCTTTTAATTGTATCAAGATAGATCTGTTCGGTAAAAGGCTAACTTGGCAACACTGGCACACAGACTCATTCATAAAATGCCAAGCGCTCTCTGAGAGAGCTTCACATTTCGATGAGAGCATAAGAGAGAGCGAGAGAGCGCGGATGCTGTTGCTTTGGGGCCATAATATAAATACGGCACGCACAGCAGCAAGCGGCAACAGTGGGCGATGCAACGCGTAGCCTGTGTGACGTGCTGATTACGTAGCCGCCGTGTGTGACGAGACAGACGCCCTCAGTCTGAGTTCGAGTTCGAGTCTGAATTTGAGTCTAAGTTCGAGTCGAGGCAGAGTCAACTAGTCTGCTGGCAGTCTGTGTTTTTATGTGTGCTAAGTGTCAAATAAGTAAGAAGCTGAGAAAAAATACTCCTGCCATATGATTAATATGAAATTTAATCATGTAATTAACACGGAATTTAATTAAAGCCAAAAATTAAAGGCGCTTGCTGTGTGTGTGTGTGTGTGTGCTTGTGTATGTGAGTGTTTGTGCAACATGCATATGCATGGAAATTTAATCAGCGGCGGGGAGTTGCGAAGCGGAAATTGCTACAAATTAAAAGTAAATCAACTAGATTGCGCATACGCCCCGTCGCACAGAGTGTGTGCCATGACACTAAAAGTTATAAAACTTGCTCTACACTCGCCGCTTTGTTTTAACAGGACATGCAGTGAGTGTGCTAGTGTGTGTGTGTGTGTTTTTGAGTTTGCGTTTGTGTGTGTGTTCGAGTGTGTCTGGGCATTGCGCTAATTTCTCACACTTCAAACGTCTGGCAATGAATTTCCGTTTTGCTTCTAACGGGATGCTTTCACTTCGTTCACATTCTGATTTCCTGCTCTTTTGCTATGTTTTTCCCCCATCTTGCTTCCTTTTCTCGCTTTGTCTGTATTGCCACTTTTTGCCTTTGGCTTTTTCACTTCCGCATTCGCCGCTGGCGAATTGTTTAGCTCAAGTGTTTTATGTTTGCCTCTGTCCTCATTTGTCCCACCTTGCCCATGCCATATCTCAGTTTTCCCTGCCTTTTATGCCATAAATTAAGCACTCTGACAGTGCATTTACCTTTCGCATTGTTTGCCGATAAACACTTTATGCGAATTTGAGCTCTGCATTAACGCCTGCCCCGCGCCACAATCCATTCAGCTTAACGCTTTGATAGCTTCAGATACCCTACTAACAGCATAAGGGAGCTGATAGTGCATGCTGCTAGAGAGCCACCTATTAGCTCTGTAAATTTGATTCGAAAAGAGTTTTACGATTGACTGGTTTTAGGGTTATAATACGGCATAGTACTTAGGATTTAAAGCTGAAACTTTGTACGCAACTTATGTATGCGCTTAAGAGCATTCAAAAGCAGATGCCTGGAATAAGATGGTTAAAAAGTAGCAGAAAATGTAACGATCTAGGATTAAGTTATGATACACTTTGAGAAAAACTATAAGCAGTTCAAATACAACTTTTTATGGCCAGCAAACACGAGCGCAGTTTGGATAAATAATGCAAATAGCAAACAAATATCGATGTTATTATTGTGGCATTAATTTGTATGCAGCAAGGATGATTCGCAATCATAGAATCACTTTATTTTATTCAGCATTTAGGGGGAACGAATGCGCAAATGGGAATGGGAATGGGAATGGCTGGCAGTCAAGATTGCTTCTGATTAGTTAATGGCGTTTATTTCATTTCAAATTGTTTGCCACAATCGCAGCTGGCACTGTTAGCGATGCGAATGTGGGCCAACTTTTGCTTGGGTTACATAAGGCACGTAGCGTGAGGAAACACTTGTTGGTTGGATTGGGTTTGGGGCAAGGGGCTTGGGGTCTCGACTTGAGCTCAGTAAGTTGCAGATGGTGTAGCACGTAGCCAGGGGCAAATCAGAGTTGTTTGCAAACGAATTGAATATAAGCCATGGCTATGGTAATTGATCATTAAAGTAGGTCATTTGCCACAAGCGCGAGCCGAAGTAGAAGTGGAAGTGAAAGAAAATGTTGCCTACTTATGCGGGCAGCTGCAGTTGCTGTCGCTGTCGCTGTCGCATAAATAAAAATAACGCAATCGCTGACAGCTAGAAACAAACAACAAGCAAACTGCAACACTTGTACCAAAATAAACTGAAGCATAACAAAAACGTGAATAACAAGTACTCGCACTTGAGATGGAACTGTAGCCCGTTTCGCTGTTTCATGCTCGAAGGTTGCGTGTTTATTTTGTAAGCGGAATGTGCGGACTAAGTGCATGAAATCCACGAAACAACAGAGAAATAAAAGCGGAAAGTGAAAGAAAACGACTGCGAAACACGAAAGAGCAAATACAAACGTTGAGCGAAACAAGATTCCAACAGGATTATTAGCTGTGAGGAGTAGGCAGCAGGGAGAGGGGAGCAGCACCTCCAGCATGACAAGCATCAATTCCGTGTGGTTTTGTCTGCTGCTCTGCCACAGCTGCAACATTTTTGGATTACTACGTCTCGAACAGCACCTGGCCGAGGGTAAGTCTTAAAGAGTTTATCCCCTACACACGCTATAGATGGATGTATGGATGTATATATGCATACTATATATGTATATGTATACATATATTTAACAACTTCAATTTAAATCTGTGGGCACAAATAAATTGCCAGCGTTTTATGAGCGTTACGAATTGTGTTTTATATTATTTCTCATTTGTGATTTGCCATTCAACAAAATTTTATATCATAATGAGACGGAGCCCTTTTGATTTAATGACAAATGTCATGGGAAGCCATAAAACACACTCTGTGTGTGTGTGTGTGTGTGTGTGGTTTATGTGCGCTCTTGATTTATTTGCAAGTGGTTTCTTTTATTTTTTATGATAATTCATTTAAATGAATATGCGAGGCAGTTTATGGCCAGATCAGATTGCAGCTCACGGAAGTGGCAACTGGCAGCAGCCTCTGCTGATTGCAGCTTAGCCCCTAATAATACGCCACAAAATGGTTTTAGACCAGTTAGCAAAACCTTTAAAGCACAACAGCACTTGAATGCTTAATGCCAAAAATGCCAAAAGCCAACTCAACAGCGGCTTATTTTGCCTTTTTGCTTCATTCCCTTTATACCTCCCATACCTTGGCACGCTCAGCTTTGCCCTTTGAGTACTTGGAGGAGCACGAGGATGAGTTTAACTATGACCTGGATGAGGCGCAGTCCCAGGCCAAATACGATGCACGTCTGCTGTCCGAGCAGATGCTAAGCGACGCTGAGCTCCAGCAAAAAGCAGACACTGAATCCGCCAGCAGCAGCAGCAGCAGTAACATCAACAGCAACAGCAACATCAACAGCATCAGCTCTAGCTCCAGTTTCAGTTCCAGCTCTATCCTTAGCCAGGCCAACATATTCCACACTGACAACTCAGCGACGACGTCTGTCGTTGGCTCCACGGCAGCAGAGGAGGATGACTTGGAGCCCCATAGCAGAGCTGCGGCATGTTTTACAAATGGCCACAAGTACACACACGGACAGAAAGTAAGCGAATGTATCATTGCGTGTGTGTGTGTGTGTGTGTGTGTTCAGCTCACACTTAGTACACCTGAGCTGTTACACCTGTATCCCAGCATTGCGCTATTTGTACTTGCCTTTATATGCGGTCTCGGTTTCGGTTTCGGTTTCGGTTTAGTTATCAACTGAGACCTTTTGGCCCAATGTGACTTATGCAGACTTTTGATTTTACTGCTATATTCATGTCTAGCTGTGGTTTATATCAGTTGAGTATGGCTTTAGATTTAGCTGTAGATTTTATTTATTTCGCTCTTCGTTTTATTCGCTGGCACACATTCTGCATGAAATTTATCTGTAGACTCGATTCAATTGACTGTAAAATATAGTTTGCGAATAAATTTCTATAGAAATATAATAGATGGCTTACTTTGCTCTTTATTCACGCTAAGTTCAACTAACACACAGTTTTATGGCTTAGATATAAATATATATTTATTAATAATTTTAATTCAGACCAAATTTATTCATTAGCAAAATATAAATCATTCCATAAATACTAAAAATATAAGTTGCAGTTTATATTTAAATACCCAAATATTAATGAAAATATAAATTGTAATTGATATAAATTATATACAAAATTTTATACTTTTAAATTTAGTCAAAATTGCTTGCATAAATTTAATTTAAATGTTGTATCTATTTATTTAATTCCCAAGCTTGTATCTGATTTCACTAGATTGTTAATTAAACATTTTTTTAAATTTAATCCTGCTCAAATTGTTTTTTATGCCTGTCATGTTTGGAGTATTTTAAGCAGTTTTTACTGTGTAATTTTTTTATCTATTGAAATTTTGTTTTAAATTCAACCACAGAACATCTGTTACTGTATATATAAAAAAAAAAGAATAAATGACAGCACATATAACATGTTAGGAGTTGTTTTTTTATATACATAGATTTGCTTTTTTAGGGATTTCGCTTAACCCATGTTTGAGTGTTTTTGTAATTTGTATATATCTCTATATATTTGCTCTGCTGTGTGGCAGGTGCCGCGTCTGGATGCCTGTGAGGTCTGCCTCTGCATGGATGGTGAAATCTTCTGCTGGTGGGAGAAATGCGGTTAGTTTGCATTGAGTTTTATGAGTTAATGCATGCGATAGGCATACGAAACGAGCTAACTGTAATTTGTTGGGATTTTTTGCAGATAAGCCCAATGTAAATAGAGCGGCAGCGGATGGAAGAGCGACGGATGCCAAGGACTATACGGATCCATATCGGCTAGAGACCACAACGCGAAAATCAACAAAACTGCATAAAACGGAGCGCAAAGTTGGCAAGCGGCACAAGCATCACAAGAATCAAAAGAATTTTAATGACTACGAAGTTTACCATAGCCGCAAGCAGACGCCGGATTATAAAAAGCCAGACATAAAGCAGCTGCAGCTGCAGCTACAAAAACAAAAGAGCGACGAACTCAGCAGCAGCAGCAACTACAACTACAACATGCTGAAGCAACATAAACACGAGCAGCAGCAGCAGCAGTTGCAGAAGTTGCCGACGTCTACGTCCCAGCAGCAACAGCAACAGCAGCAACAGCAGCAACCACAGCCTCAGCCTCAGCCACCACAGCAGCAGCAGCAGCTTCATGTGGCAACAGCGTCCGTTAATCAGGCGGCTAAGGAAACACATTATCAGCAGCAACAACAGCAGCAACAACAGCAGCAGCAACACGTACAACATGAGCAACATTTGCACGCCCATCAACCGCATTCGTCCAGCAAGATTTTAAATTTTCCCGAAAACTTGCCAGCGCTGCTGTACTACGACTATAAAACCGAGGAGCATGAACATCATCAGCATCAGCATCATCAGCAGCATTTGTTGCATGAAAAGCAGCGACTGCAACAGCAGCAACAACAGCAACAACAACAACAACAGCAACTGCGCCAGCAACTGAAAAAGCAAAAGCAAAAGACAAACTCAAATGTTGAACTCAGCACGGACTTGGCCATTGATAAAAACTTTGATGAGGCGGAAACTGACAGCGATATTTTACCCGAACCACCAACGAAACGGCCAACAAAGCCAGCAGCAACATTGACAACTAGCAGCAGCAGCAGCAGCAGCAGCAGCAGCAGGGCGACAACAATAGCAGCTGCTGCGGCGGCAACAACAATTGAAATGATGACAACGCCGCGTAGCCAACATGCAGCCACAGTGCCAAATACAAATGTGAGTAATAAGAATTCTGAAAGGTTGCAGTCGGACGCAACCGACAACAGAATACCTTGCGGATTACTTTGCAACATTCTACGAAGTGCAGCCGTAATTATTCTCAATAGTTTTTATTAAAAACTTGTCATGGTTTCTTTTCACGAGTGATAAATATAATAATAATAATAATAATAATAATAATAATAATAATAAGACTTATCGATTAGGGTTTAAATGGGGCGTGATAGATTCCAAACATCCTGCTATAGCTCTTATAGTTTTCTACAGATAGATAGACAGGCAGATAAAACAATATCGATCAGTTCGTCGTACTGATCAAGAATATTTATATACTTTTGCCACGTCTTCGTCTGATTGTTACATACATTTTCACAAAAGTAATATACCCTGGTTCTAAACATTTTATGGGGCATAAAACGCAGCCAACCACCCAAGCAGCAACCACTTAAGCACCAACAGCAGCAGCAAATTTCACTGGCTGCACTTTTGTGTCAAGTGTTGGGGTAAAGTTCTTTTCAGGGGCTTGAGCTTTAAGGAGTCCAATGTCCAGACTGCCTACAGCTGAAATGCCTTTGGAATTGAATTTTTCATGCACGACTTGTTTTATTATTTATATCATTTTAATACTTCTAGGGAGCAGACAAAAGGGGGAGAGCTGCAGAGCAGAAGTTGGCGAAGTTTTAAAAGAATGCTTAGTAGCCATTAGAGGCTGATGTTGGGTTTGTGGGCAGATCCATTAAATTACTTATATATAATGCCAGTCAACTGTTATATCTGTTCAGCAGCAACATCAGGATCAGGAAATTGAGGACACTGACGATGCATTTCATCGCTGGCTGACATCGACGGAACTAAATGTTGACAGCACAAACACGCTCGACGATAGCTTGGCATCAGCAGCAGTTGGCACTGAGCAGGAAACACCAGCATCGACGATAATCGATGATGTTGGCGTTAACATCGGCAGCAGCAACAACAGCAACAACAACGACAGCAGCAGCAGCCGGTACAGAGACAATTCCAGCAGACACGGCAACAACATTGCTGACAATGCCGACGCTGTGTTCTTTCGTAGCTCCTACAATGATTACAGCAGTGAATTCAATGGCAGTGTTGTCAATATTGACATTACACTAACTGCAGTCGATGTGCATCCACAGCAACATGCACATGCACAACGACAGCACCAACAGCAACAGCAACAGCAGCAGCAGCAGCAACAGCCTAAAGCTGCTGCCATTGGGCAAACGGATTTAATTGCAAATGACAACCAAACGTCAGATGCCAACGTTGCTGACAGACAACCAACAGTACAGCCAACGACAGCAGCCACATTACCAGCAACAGCAGCAGCAGCAGCAGCAGCATTATCAGCAGCAACAGCAACAACAGCAGCAGCAACAACAGCCAGCAGCAGCAGCAATCAGCACAGCGTGCCGCCCTACACGCTGACAACAATTATAACAACAACGCCGCTGGCCACGGGGCGTATGTGCAATGTACTGGGTAAGTGTAAAACAATAACAGCAACTAAAACTCTAACTGCAACACTACAACATTTGTACACAGAAAGAAAAATAGCCTGCTAAACTAAAGTTTGAGTGAACTCAATTTAAAAATTTGCATTCTTTGCGAAAAGTCAAGGATATTAGAATATTTAATAATATTTATTTAAAAAATGTAAATGTATAAAAAATATTAAGATTGATTCTTCTCACTTACTTGAGCATTTCTCTCTGTGTAACATCCACACAACAATAGCCACTATCAACGTCTTGTCATCTGCTCGTTTCAGGCAAATTGTACAAAATTGGTGAAATCCTGCCACAGGACACCGGCAACTGTTTGCAGTGCATCTGCACGGATGCGGTGACACCTGATGAGCTGCCCAGCGTCACCTGCAGTCCCCACAATTGTCCGCCGCTCGTGTTGCCCGACCTGTTCGATGCGACTGGTTACTGAGGTTACGGGTTCGTGCTGTAAGTTGCCGCATGCAAAAATACCAAAGGAAATCGAAAAAAAAAATTAAAAAACAAATACAAATTGGAAAATGAAAAAAAAAGATATAAAAAATAATTGATTGAATTTTAATTGGATTTAAATCAAAGTAATTTGCATTCATTTAAATTTCAACTGCAGCATATAAATAGAGTTATGTATGCGTAATTCGCATGAAACTAATTAAACAGTTACACCCATACACACACAAACCACTCTTGCTCAGCAATTGCTAGATAAATTTATGGATTTCAATGTAAAGCCCTCCCTCGTAACATATGAGTGCATTTTCACACTCACTAAAACAAATATACTTGAAAACCTATCAACTCATGCAAGCACACATACACTCTCTTTCTCTCACACACACACACACACACTCATGTATATTGTGTGTGTGTGTGTTTGTATGCTTAGTGGAAAAGAGAGATACATTTGCTGAGAGCAAATGCTAGTTTGTAAGCTAAATGTTTATGCATTTTATAAACAAAACAAAAACCAAGAAGTAGAAAATTCTGCTCATAGCTCCCCTGCCCACCTTAACCACTTCCCATCCACCCCACCCCTCTCCCAAAGTAACAATAAATGAATGTATACACCATTAGAAATTTTAAAGAATTTATAGATGTACTTAAAGCCCACTAAATACCTATACATATACACAATCCCACTCACAGACATAATCTACATACTATTAGTATTTATACGGCGTTGAAATCTTGCGTTCTTCAAAAAGAAAATCTTAATGTAAGCAACTCGTATCCATAACGTAAAAACTGAACAATGACAAATAATAATAATGTATTATGTATATTATATAATAATTTGCAACTAGTTTAAGATTGATTCATTTATTCATGCTAAAATATGCATAATCATTACGCTCTATTTTCTATTCAATTAAAACATTCCTCTATTTTCTATTCAATTCAAACATTCCTCTATTTTTTAATATTTTAAAACGTACTTATAAATTGTTGATTTCTCCAGCTTCTTCTAAGCATTTACAAATACGTAATTTTATATCAAACACGTAAAATTATCTTTGGGAATATTGTATATTGATATATACCACATATATCGTTTTTTAGAAGAAAGACAGCATATCTGGTAGTACATAAAATAAATGCAAATAAAGAACATTTAAATCTAGTCAAATACAATCTTTAATTTAGTTTGATTTGTGTTTCGTTTGTTGAAGATAACTTTAGGCGTGATAACAATTTAATCACTTGAAGAAACAAGAGATAATTTAAGCAAAATGTAATACTTGAAAAGTAGGCACAATTATGGATATATACTTATACTTAGATAACAAGTGAATAGGATCTTAAATTTTATATAAATGCTGCGAAACCACAACGGGAATGAGCTAGAAGAACTTATTTCAACAACTCAATTTGTGTCGAGATACAAAAGAGAATCAAGGAATCAAAAAGGAAAAAGGAAAAACGAAAACATGAAAACGTGTATAAAGAGAAGAAAAGAAAGCATCAATGTACTGAACAATGAAACTTGCTTCGGATTTATCGAAGATTTAATACCCTGGCAGCTGGTAACTATGGAGGGGATTGGCTAGAACTACTAACGCCTCTGTCTGCTTATATAGTAAGCTGAAGCCATCAGGATGCCTGTCCATAATCCGTCTGCCAGGGTATTCGACATCAATAACTACGTTATTAATCAAATAAGTAAAATAGAGAGAAATCAGACAAAATAATAATGATGAAACACAACTAAATTCAAAACCAATTGAAATTGTGTACTCGTATCCGTATTTAAAATGTAAACAGAATGAATATTTGCGAATTGTATCGTATTGTACTTGTACTTGTATGTGTAAAGTAAACGTAACTGCAAATCTCTTATCTAATCTATTTACATATATGCATATTTACAGGACTCAAATACCCTTTACACTCACACACACCCACACACTCACACTCACACACATACAAGAGTATTAAATCTATGTGTAAAATGGATTTTGTTGTCATACGAAATCAAATCGAATTGACATGAATAAACCAAACAATATGATAAATGAGACTGCATTTGTTGTCAATTTAATGCGGTTATATTTCCTCAGACACGGTAAGTCCCATCCACTTATACAATTTTAATCAATTTGTTTCTCACATATACAATTTGGACTGCATAATTTTATGACTATAACAAGTCGCTCTCGCTGCCCGACTCGAAGCCAGAGTCCTCGGTCTCATCCTCGACACCCCAATATCTTGAATGCGCAAATGGGATGGTATTGGCCACTGGCGGCTGTGGCCGGATTAGGTTTTGATTGGCCAACACAGGTGATATACTTCGATGCCATTCCTCGTATTGTTCCAATATGATCTGCACCCTGCGGTTCATCAGCCGACGGCCAGCGTATATGGTTAGCTGATTATCGCCACCTCCATCCATTGTCGTCTCTTGCAACTCGATTGCGTTTTTAGAATTTAATAAAGTTGTATTCCGGTTTTCTGTATTGTCTAAATGCTGCTCTAAGCCTTTCGAAATGTGTGTTTATTTTCCAAATTTTCGATTTCAACTGGCAGTTGATGCAAATCACAGCCGGAAATGAACATTCTGTTGTCGATTGCCTGTTAATATGATTTAATAAAGCACGAAAATATCGAAATGTGGCAATCGGCAATCGGCATTCGGTATTCGGCATGCCGCCTGCTCCTAATGATGTTGGCCTCCATTCATATGCAATGGGGGCTTTATTAGATTTTTTGACCACAGCGCAATCAACGCGTTGCCAGCAACCACAAAGCACTTAACAGTATGCGTGTGTGTGTGAGTGGGTGTGTCTGTGTATATGTGTGTATTGCTGGACGGAAACGGAAGCGAGGCAAAGCCTGTGAAATGTACTGCCTGGTTGACTGACCGCATGAAGCCATAACACAAGCCCAGAGCTCAGAGCTCACGACCAGAGTCCAGAGCCCAGAGCCCAGAATTCGAAACCCTAACTCATGTTGCATGCACAGCTGCCCCAAAGTGCTGAAACACACACACACGGATACGCACACATACATACAACAACCATACATTGCTGTCAATTTGTGATAACGACAGCTTTATTTCAAAATATCAACGACGACTTTATTTGTAGCAACTGCGTGTGCAGCTTCGACTTCGATATTTCAAATGTGGCTAGAATTATGTGCATGAATCAACTGAACGGGAAATAATTGAAACAGCAATCGAATTACCCACAAGCACAATCATAATCGCAATCACAGTCCCAAGCCCAAGCTCACAGTTGACAGTTCACATGGCAATTGGAATTTAAAAAGCTAATTACAGTGGACTTAGCAAGATGAGCATGATAAACAGACCCATATTATGGCTTATATAAAGCTCATAATACTCTAACTGAACTAAATGTTTAGCTGTAGAACTACATTTGAATTTAAAATTAAAATAGTGATAATTTACGTATATTAAATTGTTTGTTTATTTTATTTTGCTTTTATGTTAATTAAATTTAATATAATAAATTTCAATTTAAACAATTTATGTAAATTGTTTTCAATTTGTTATTTTTGCAACATAAATTAATAAATCATGCACAGCGTTAACCGCGTTGTTAAATTTAATTTATATGAATATTTGAGGGGAAAGAACTGTTTAAATTGGCAGCTGAGCGAAAAGAGAAGCCAGTGCAAGAGGCAAAAAGCAGAGCACAAAAGTCAGTGGCAAAAATGGTTTTAAATTACATAAAAAAGAGGCAACAACTGCGAGTATATGCCGGCATTTGCACATTTTTAATTACGCTGCGCATTTGCATTTGAATTGCGCATTTTACACGCTGATAAACTCAAATAAAGGGCAACAGTTGGCTGAGTTGCAGCCAAAGACACACACACACACACACACACACACAAACAACATAAGAGAGAGACAGAGTGATAGACAGAGAGGGGGAGAGGTGTGTGTGTGTGAATTTTTTACAGATTTTACAGTACGTGTAATTTTCAAGTTGACAACTTTTGTATGAAATGCAGTGACCTCGTTATGGCACAAACACCAACACACACTACACACTACACACTGCACGCACACGCAAACACACATGCAAGCCGAGGCTGTGTGCTTTTGAAATGGCATTGCCCATTGCCGTTAGCCTTATCCATAGCATACTTTTGTGGGCGCTAGCAGAAGAAAAAACTGCAGTTTTCCCCGTTGAAAGCGAAAGTCGTAGAACAAATGGCATGCATTTTGTTTGCAGTATAGAGTTGTATATATATGCATGCAGCTGTATCTATAGCTACCGTCAGCTGACCATAAGCAGCAGATATTCCGCTGCAAAGCATTTTGCCCGGCGGCAATATATATTAACTATGCAGTTGTCCTTTAGCTGTCGCCTTTCGCCTTTTATGTGCCATCCTTGCTGGCTATCAACACTACAAGCTGTTTATGCAGTTGTTCAATATCATTTTTTATTCGCTCCAGACAATGGCTTCAAGATTGCGTTGCGTATGAAAGGAAATTGTTAACTCTGCGTACTATTTTTGAATTTTTTACCCTCAGTTTTTCGTTTTAAAAACCATCTTATATTTGTTCAGATTTTAATTTTATTCATATTTATGCATAAATAATGAGTGGTCTATGAGGCATCATACACATCGTGTTGCTCCAATCGAACAATTTTGGCAGCACTTTAAGGCCGAGCTGCTCCTTTTGCATATTTATAACTCTTCTAGGCGCAACACGTGTTGCCAAGCGGATTGTAAAAAAGGCTAAAGCGTTTGCTGCCTTTTGTAAACGCTTTTTAATGACGGACAGTGATGCCAGCGTTTTTGGCTAATGATCGCAGCTGCGTCAACTTTTTGGCTGGCAAATTGAAAACTTGTTTTATTTTTTGCCTATGAAATTATGTAAAGTTTTTGCTAGTTTGAAACTCCGGCACGCAACGTGACGAGGCAGGTGTCAGGTGGCATTAATTAGTGTCAGTCATGAGTGCGCGCTCGAGTATCAAATGAAGATTTGCACGGTTTCATTTCGCTAAGATGCCAGCCCGCAATTTGGGTCAAAATAACTCAAATGTATAAGCTGAAATGTCTAAAAGTGTATGCATGTGTGTGTGTGCATATGCGTTTGCATGTGTGTGTGTGTGTGTGTAAGCATGTCTTGACATTCGAGCTGCATTAACCGCGTTTGTGGAGATGCCTTTGACAATTTGCATGGCATTATAATTAATAAGTCGCCACATTGCGCATACGACCCGCAGGCCAGCTTTGTTGTGGCGTGTGGCTGAGGGTGCGTTTTAATAAAAGCCATTTAACTGATCCATTTGAGCCACTCAGCGCTAAATGCTGTCAATGCCACAGCAACAAATTGAAGACCATCCAAAGGGTCATAAATATGCACGACGCTCGCTCGCTCTCTCCCACTCACTCCCAGCTGCATATGTTAGCGCCCTCTGGCTGTGCCTGTGTGTGAGCTCGTGTATGTGTGTGTGTGTGTGTGTGGGAGGCCTACGGCAGTGGCAACACTAAAAGGTCGCACGTCGCCCTCATGCTCATTTATAAGCATTCATCATTCATTTGGTGCCTGCTCCACACACGTCAGCAGCTCGTTCCTTCAGCCACGTAGAGAAAAAACGAAACGCAAGAAACGCAAGCAAAACACCCACACAACACACAACACACACACACAAATAAAAGTAGAATTCCACAAATGTTTGCCTCATTGTTCGCCCTGTGTTTGTGTTTGTTACCTTAGGCAAGTCCTGACCATGTGCTCGTCCCGTGCCACATCTGATCTGGCAAATTGTGAGCCGCTCTCAAGTTGCCAGAGCATACAAATTAATCTTCATCTTTGGCTGCACACATCGCCCTAGGCGCAACTCAAGTTTGCCATTTGTTAGGCACTTACTTAAAAGCAAAAGAGAAAAAAAAAACACAGCTTTAAATATCGCACACATTCAAGGCGACAATTAAACGCACACACATATGAAAGAATAATTTCATCCAAGTGCTCTGTGCTATAATTAGCGCAAGTAGGCCTACGTCAGCCCCTGCTAAACTAGGTAATTCATGGCAAGTGGGACAGCTAGAATTTGTGCTTTAAGTGCAATAAAACTTCGGCAGCTTTAAACCAAGAGTTGAATTCATAAATGCAGAAACTGCAATTAATTTAAAGAAAGAATTGCACATTTTTAAAGAACTTAGCAATACAAACAGGATTTAAATTTGCTTTTCATCTGTTTTAAATACTGCATTTAAACTAAGCATCAGCTTACAAATAAAGCCAAGTCTTTATATAACATAACGCCCAAGGCTCTTAAGCCTGCAACTAATATTTGGTCAATGGCTTAGCGTTTTAGCTGTTGGCGATTTGTTTTAGCCATTTGCATTAGCAAATGAATTTGTCAATTATCGCCTCTGTCTAATTGAATTTGTTTATTTGCAGATTCAAGTGGAAAAGTGGCATTTAGTCTATTATGTGCACTTGTGTAATTTGCTGTGAACAAATAATGCACTGTCCACTGAATTTATGTGGCAAATCACTGCAACAATTACGACGGCAGTTGCAACAGCATGTGGCATGGCTTGTTGACTTTTATGCTGCTTGCTTTGTGGCTGAATTCTTCTTTTTGCAGCCAATTGTTTGCCCTTTAAATATTCAAATCGTGGCAGCCGCACCCCGCAGTCGCCTCTCCCCTCACACCCTGGGTTGGCAAACACATTGGGAAATGCAAAAACTGTGTTTCATTTCAAGTTAACAGCTCTTGACCTGGTTCGGAGCAGGCGGCAGCTTTCCCGCTGATTTTGCCGCTTAACGTTGGCTTTGGTTTAGTTTTGGGTTTCGTTGTGCTGTTTGTTCTGTGTTTACAAATATGCAAAAGCGCAATTGTGTGTTAAGTTGCCCTTGTAAATGTATGCGTAAGTGTGTGTGTCGGTGTGTCGGTGTGTGGGTGTGTGGGTGTGAGTGTGCTTATGTTTATGTATCTACTGCATACTTTAAGGCTTTGGCAAAGAGGTAAATACATTTTGTGCGCGTATATATGTATGCCTAGGGAAAGTTTTAGGCGCTGCACAGGAACTTTAAGCCTTGGCAAACTTTTAATACAGTGCCTCACAATTGTTGGCAGCTGTTTGGGCTTTTAGCGCATACATTAAGTTCAACCATTTATATTTTTAGTGTTGTTTTTTGGTGCCGTTATGCAGGGGCAGACGCAGGCCAGGCAAAAGTTATAACAACAATACATCTTGGCATTGTTTTGTGTTACCTTTTTCCATTTTGTTTTTCAACGAACCATTCAAGTTGGTTTGCCACTTCAAGACAAAGTACAAAACCTGGCTAAAAGGCCAGAGAAACAACAGGCTAAACCGACAGCACTATGCCATAACCTAGGAAAAGTTAGATTATAATGAAATATGAACATACTAATTAATACCAGAGAGAGAAAGGTTTTAAATTTGCAAACTATAAAATAAATTAAAATAGAAACCATATTAACAACGCATAACAAACTTTTTATTTATAGTTAAGGGCTGCTATTTGCCAATTATTCTCATATTTTATGCGCAGATAAAATATAATATATACCCCTTACACTAGCTCAAAGGGTACAACAACTCAATGTGCACTGTGCATGGGGCGGAAAGTAAACAAATGTAAAAAACACTCATATGTTTCAATAACAAAACACTCAACACTTTCGCAGGACAGCCGAGCGGAGTCGGGGCCAGAGGCAACAGCTGACTCAGCACCGGCAGTAAAAACTGTAAAGCGCAACGACCGATTTACATAAAGAGCCACACACACACACACACACATGCAGACATCCACACACACTAAGCACGCCCGAGAACTATGTAATACGAGTACAAATAATACAAAAAAACAATAGTGTGCGAGAGAGAAACTTTGGTCGTAGCTGGAAATACAAATATTTTTTGCAGGCCAAACTTTGCAAGATTTGTAAATAATTTAAACAAAAAGAAATTCAGAAAATAACTGTGAGCTTAATAATTACGCAAAACAGTCGGAAACGCTACAGTCGGATGTAGCTGGTAGTAAAATTAGCAATAAATTTAATTTAAAATTAAAAAACAAATTTTGGCGAGTAAAGTTTTTTGGAAAAGCTAATGTGAAATGTAACGGGTAGTAAAAATAAAATAAAAATGCAATTAAAAAGTTTTAAGGTTTGTGTTTAGCGAGAAAACTTTGTAGAGAAACCTAATGCCTAAATTTTAAATAAAAACTTTACTGCTATATTAATAAACAAATTAAATAAAATTAAGCTCACTAAATACAAATGCCAAAATCGCGGAAAAGCTAATGTCGCACAAAAGCGGCAGTAAAAATTAAATAAAAATGCAATTAAAACAAAAAGCAAACAATGGTCTTTGCTTAAACTGCTCCACGTCCGGCTCAAAAATATATATATATGAACATACTTACGTTTGCCAACTGCACAAAGTTCATAGAGCGTTTTGCACTTTTTAACTACAGGATGTATAAAAAAAAAAACAAAATCAAATTGATGCCAGCAGCGTGCAGTTATATATGGATACACTTTCAGCCCTGTTGCCTTCCACTTGCAGTGTAAAGTTAAACACGAGAGCGGAGTATTTTGACTTCATTACTTGTTGGCCTGTTGGCAAATAGTTGTGACTGGCGCAGGAAAAAATTGCTGGCCGGACTTCAATATCCTGCGGACGCGCCAATGACTGGACACGCTGCACGGAAGCGGCAGCAGCAGCAGTGGTAGCAACAGCAGCAGCAGCAGCAGATGTGGCAGCTGTCTGTGGCACACTTTGTGGCCATGCAAATGCCACGAATGCTGGCTGCCAGCCTTTAGCCGGATATCGGCGTTTTTATGCACTTTATGCCAGGGCGCGGATAAGGGAAGGGGCAGTGGCAGTGGCAGTGCAGGGGCACGGCTAGCCAGCAGTGTGGCATGCCACAGGGGCAAACAATGAACGGAGCTGGCATAGCTGAAAGGACACTTGCATTATTGAGCAGCAAAACGGCAGGGAATTACCGCAAGGGCATGCCGAGCGGAGCGGGGAAGGTGGGGTGCTGCCTTGTAATTTTTAGTAACGCCCACAGAGCAGACAATACACTCAGCGAAGCTGGACGGGGGAGGGGGAAGAGGGGATTGGGCCATCAAATGCAGTGGCAACAAGCAGGCAAGGAACTCATTAGGCATGCGTCGGCGCTGGCTGCGCTCTAATTATGCTACCAAAAACAGACAAAGAAAGAGGAAAGGGGGAAACGGGGTGAAAAGGGGTAAAGGGTGGAAGGGGAGGGGCGCTTGTCACTGACTTTTGTTGTCTGCGGGGGCATTAACAATGGCACAGCGGAAATCGTAGCTGGTATTTCCGTTGCAGGCAGGCAGGAAGGGGCGCAGCGTGTACAAAACTTGGACATGCCCACAGCTTGTTGTTGTTGTTGTTGTTGTTGTTGCTGCTGTTGTTGTTATCGTTTTTTATGGGGCAAATCTGCTGTAGGCTGGTCAACGTTTTGTGGCTCGTAGCCGTAAAAACGAGTTTCAGGTTCATCGAAAAACGTTTTGCTTGACCTTCGGCAGGGCATTAAAAAGAAATAAATAATAAATCAGCTGGAGCATGAAATATTCAATAACCTAAACCGACAAAGATTTACTGCTCAGCCATTTATTTTTGTGCGGCAACCCTACAACAACAACCCTGCAACAACAGCAAAAACACTTTGTAAGCAATTTGTGCAAAAGGTGCAAGCCAAGAGCCAAGAAGCCTGCCTGCTGATATGTTCCGAAAACTGCCAACTAAACAAGAAGTCATTTTGAGAAACCCCAATACACACGCACACACACACACTCACACACACACATACGCACACAGTCTCATGCACATTTGAGTAAATTGAAAGAGTTGCCAAAGTTTATTGCCGGCTAAACGGAAAAAGGGGCTGACAGTAGCTCAAAAGAGTCAAACTGTTTAGCTGGTGTCTTGGCCAAGTCTTATGTGACTTATAGTTCAGGCTTTCTCATAATTTGCCAAACACAACAACAACAACAACAACAACAATGAGAACGAGCAGAAGAACCAAACAAACCGCAAAAAGTTGAAAAACTGTGAATGGGATATTTGATTCTCTTGTTGGAAATTTATATTGTTGTTTCTGTTTCAGTTGTGGGCCATGACACGTGGGCGACATTAAGCCACACTAAAAGAAAATGAAGTTATCAAAAGATAATGCCACAAAGGCGGCCGACATAATGCCTCCAAATGTCATAAGGACAAATGAGCAAACTTTTCACTTGACTCCCCGCAACACGACAACAACTATTCAAACTCAAATTGAGGCAGCCAAAATGCATATTGATGCGGGCCTCGTATCTACAGCTCAACGTGAATCTACTCAGCGTTGTGTGCACGGGCCGAGATTCTAAAGATGCGGGTGCTTGGCAGCAGGGTATGAGCCAAATTGATATTGTATTGCGATACCCTGTAAAGCATGCAAAAGGGGGTACAGTTCAAACTTGTAAATGCGGCTAAAGCTACGATTCGTGCTGAATTTCATTATTAATTGCACTTAATTTTAGCTGAACGGTTTTTTAATTGAGCTGAATTTATATACGAATAGAATTCTTAAATAAATCTTGGTTTGTTTTGTAAAACGAATCATATTTGGACCATATTTATATATGTTTGCAGGATATTTGGCCGTCGTTCTTGACAGCTCGTGTTTCATTTATTGCCATGTCGTTGTTGTTGTCGCCCGATTTGGTTGAATGAGTTAACGCGCTTTGAAACTACAATTCGGATACTCGTGAATGAGTGCGAGTACTCGCACAGAGCAGAGTGAATGCGATCCGGCTGTGGTTGCCGCATTCGTGAGCTTGTTGTGGTATTAGTGGCTCTAATGCCGACTGAGCCAAACAAGCGACATGGACACGAATACCCTGTCAGCACAGCGAGAATTGGCAACAGCGCACACAGCGCCTCATACATATGTATGCAGAAATTCAAATGGATTTTTTTGTTGTAGTTGTAGTTGTTGTTGGTGGTGTTTGCCTGTCATAGCCGCAGTGCAAATGATAGAGCCTGGAAATACCTACAACAGCAGGCCTGGGGCGGAACAGAGACATTTAATACAGGCAAATAAATAAAGCCAAAAATAAACGCCGACTACGTTCAGTGTGCAAATACAACAATGATAACAAAGAATGCCCTGCTAAATTAGTGGAGTTTTAGTGTCTGTAGCAGAGCTCATAAATTGCCAGAGTGCCAGCCAACGGACACGGACACGGACAGACCAGACCAGACCAGACCAAACGGACTATAAATATTTACCCATATTTACGCATATCTGCAGGAACATTACGGGCATCGAGCATCGAGCATCGAGCTCATCATTTTCAATTTCGCAACATTTGTGGTCGTGATAACGCGTCGTATGCGGCATAACTTGATATGCATGGCATAGACCATGATTAAGACGCATAGTTTGGGGCCCAAACTAAACTCAACTATGACTGGCAGATGTGCCAAGATTAACAGCGCAGAGCGCAGGCATTAACAGCGGCTTAACAGTGGCTGCTGCTGCTGCTGCTGCTGCTGCTGCTGCTGCTAGGACTGTCATTGCTGTTGTTGCATTATAATAATAGCCTGATAATTGCAATCTATTGCATAACTGAGTGTGCAACCTGTAGTTGCGCTCTCCCTCGCTCACACTTCCTCTCTCCCTCTCTCACTCTCACACTGTGCCTCAGAGGCAGAAATGTCAGGGTTGGGCTGCCATAAATCATAATCAAATTAGTGCCTTGCTCTGATTATGTGAAGCTGGCGCATGAAATAGATTAATAAATCAGTTTGCCGTAATAAATCAGCAGCACGCATTAAAGTTTCACCTACATCTACAAATACATATATATATATATATATATGTATGTATATTTGTATAATTGGCAGAGCACGTGCCTAACACTTGAATTGAGCTGCCTGCGTCGCTTAGGCAATCATCTGTTTATGCCAAATGCCAAATGCCAAAAACCTCTGTCAACGCTTAGCGTATTTTCAATAAAAATTATTAAAATTATTTTTGCACCGATTGCGCTGCTCGACAAATCAATTATTTGCCCTCGGTTTTTGGCTGTTTGCATGCGCAAATCTGATTTACACGCACAAATGAATATTAAATTGCTTGAATCAATTCACGCACACTCGCACTCACACTTATTCATACTCACTTACACTCACACGCAGTCATGCATATACGCGTCTGCAATGATTGTGAGTTTTCATGTTATGCGAAATCAATAATAACATAAATCGCACAGCGCACAATGAAATTCCAGCAATTTTCCTCTACGCCCAAATAGGAAAATTGCGCTGAGAAAGGGGCAAAGATCGGAAGCGTGGGAAAAAGAAGCGCACAGATTTTCCGGGCTTGCACTTTTTATACTCTTGTTGCCGTCACGAAATAGCCGAGTTTGAATGGTTCTCAATTGATTGATTTATCTAAATACTATATCGTTAATAAAAATCAAATAAAATTAAAAAAAATAAATGATTCATAAAATTAAATTTTTCAAAATTTTTAACTTTTTGTAATAATTTAGAACAATTGTTTTGACTATACAATTTGCATGCTTGGCTGTTGTTAGCGTATAAATGCAGTCAAGCTTATAAATTGCTAGAGATTTTGCTCTTTTATTGTCTTAGCTGCCGCTGTGTTGGTTGAGCTTTCCGTTGTCTGGATGCAAAACTCTTGACATTTCAGTCTATAAGGATTATTGCAAAACATTTTGTGCGTTGTCTGTCATATGAAATTCCAAAGAACAAACTTTATTGAATTTTGTATTAATTTTTTCTCAGCTTCAAAGTCAAGTTGTGCTTTATGTCTCTTGTTGTTTTTATACCCTGTGCCCATTTGAAAAATAGGAAAAACAGGGTTAATAACTTTGTCAGAATGTATGTAACATGCAGAAGGAGGCGTGGCAGACCCCACAAACTATATATATTCTTAATCAGGATGACGAGCTGAGTCGATATAGCCCTGTCTGTCTGTCTGTCCGTCTGTCCGTCCGTCCGTATGAACGCTGAGATTTTGAAAACTACAAAAGCTAGAGCAGCCATCTTGATTGCTATTAGTAGATGTATTCAATACGCAGATCAAGTTTATTTCAAATCTTTGATGCCACGCCCCCTTTACGCCCAAAAATCAATAAAACTCACACAACCTCGTGTTTTTTAACATAAAAAGTTGAATAACAAGCGTAATATTAAACATAGAAGGTTGTTATTTGGAACATAAGCTCTATTGTATTATATTTAACTATTCCGAAAAGCTCATTGAAATCGGTTAAGAAACACAGGAGATATAAGCTTCACAATAGTTGAACCTTAAAGTTCAAAAACAAGCGTAATAATAATCATAGAATGTTGTTATTTGGTATATAAACTCTCTTCTATTATATTTAACTATCCTGAAAAGCGCATTGAAATCGGTTTATAAACAAAGGAGATATAAGCTTCCTAATATTGCATGTGTCACACCCAAGCGCAGCAGCTATATGTGTGGGAATAGCGTGCGAGAGGGATAGCCATACCAAGCATGTTGCTTGGCGCTTGAAGTGTGCGTATGTTTGAATATTTGAAGTTAGTTAGTTAAATAGCAAGCGTAATATTGAACATAGAATGTTGTTATTTGGAACATAAACTCTCTTTTATTATATTTAACTATCTTGAAAAGCGAATTGAAATCGGTTAATAAACTCCAAATATAAATAAATTAAATTATATGTAAAATATTTAAATACATTTTTTACTGTATATTCCGTTGCTAAACTAATATAAATAATAATAATATAAACTAATATAATTGAGAGTATAACAATTATTTAAAAATTTGGCAGTTATTTGTTTTTGCTGCAAGCTATATTAGTCCGATTTCAGTTGTTTTTGAAACTATGATACCAGGCGAGCAGCATTTGCAGATGGATGCAGATCTAATATAATCTATTATAATTGGGAGTATACCAATTATTATAAAAATTTGGCAGTTGCAGATGGATGCAGATCTAATATAATCTATTATAATTGGGAGTATACCAATTATTTAAAAATTTGGCAGTTATATGTCTTTGCGGCAAGCAATATTAGTCCGATTTCAGTTGTTTTTGAAACTATGATACCAGGCGAGCAGCATTTGCAGATGGATGCAAATCTAATATAATCTATTATAATTGGAAGTATAACAATTATTTAAAAATTTGGCAGTTATATGTTTTTGCTGCAAGCTATATTAGTCCGATTTCAGTTGTTTTTGAAACTATGATACCAGGCGAGCAGCATTTGCAGATGGATGCAAATCTAATTTAATCTATTATAATTGGAAGTATAACAATTATTTAAAAATTTGGCAGTTATATGTTTTTGCTGCAAGCTATATTAGTCCGATTTCAGTTGTTTTTGAAACTATGATACCAGGCGAGCAGCATTTGCAGATGGATGCAAATCTAATATAATCTATTATAATTGGGAGTATACCAATTATTTAAACATTTGGCAGTTATATGTTTTTGCTGCAAGCTATATTAGTCCGATTTCAGTTGTTTTTGAAACTATGATACCAAGCGGCAGCATTTGCAGATGGATGCAAATCTAATATAATCTATTATAATTGGGAGTATACCAATTATTTAAAAATTTGGCAGTTAATGTTTTTGCTGCAAGCTATATTAGTCCGATTTCAGTTGTTTTTGAAACTATGATACCAGGCGAGCAGCATTTGCAGATGGATGCAAATCTAATATAATCTATTATAATTGGGAGTATACCAATTATTTAAAAATTTGGCAGTTATATGTTTTTGCTGCAAGCTATATTAGTCCGATTTCAGTTGTTTTTGAAACTATGATACCAGGCGAGCAGCATTTGCAGATGGATGCAAATCTAATATAATCTATTATAATTGGGAGTATACCAATTATTTAAAAATTTGGCAGTTATATGTTTTTGCTGCAAGCTGTATTAGTCCGATTTCAGTTGTTTTTGAAACTATGATACCAGGCGAGCAGCATTTGCAGATGGATGCAGATCTAATATAATCTATTATAATTGGGAGTATACCAATTATTTAAAAATTTGGCAGTTATATGTTTTTGCTGCAAGCTATATTAGTCCGATTTCAGTTGTTTTTGAAACTATGATACCAGGCGAGCAGCATTTGCAGATGGATGCAGATCTAATATAATCTATTATAATTGGGAGTATACCAATTATTTAAAAATTTGGCAGTTATGTTTTTGTCAAGTATATTAGTCCGATTTCAGTTGTTTTTAAACTATGATACCAGGCAGCAGCATTTGCAGATGGATGCAGATTTAATATAATCTATTATAATTGGGAGTATACCAATTATTTAAAAATTTGGCAGTTATATGTTTTTGCTGCAAGCTATATTAGTCCGATTTCAGTTGTTTTTGAAACTCATGATACCAGGCGAGCAGCATTTGCAGATGGATGCAGATCTAATATAATCTATTATAATTGGGAGTATACCAATTATTTAAAAATTTGGCAGTTATATGTTTTTGCTGCAAGCTATATTAGTCCGATTTCAGTTGTTTTTGAAACTATGATACCAGGCGAGCAGCATTTGCAGATGGATGCAAATCTAATATAATCTATTATAATTGGGAGTATACCAATTATTTAAAAATTTGGCAGTTATATGTTTTTGCTGCAAGCTATATTAGTCCGATTTCAGTTGTTTTTGAAACTATGATACCAGGCGAGCAGCATTTGCAGATGGATGCAGATCTAATATAATCTATTATAATTGGGAGTATAACAATTATTTAAAAATTTGGCAGTTATATGTTTTTGCTGCAAGCTATATTAGTCCGATTTCAGTTGTTTTTGAAACTATGATACCAGGCGAGCAGCATTTGCAGATGGATGCAGATCTAATATAATCTATTATAATTGGGAGTATACCAATTATTTAAAAATTTGGCAGTTATATGTTTTTGCTGCAAGCTATATTAGTCCGATTTCAGTTGTTTTTGAAACTATGATACCAGGCGAGCAGCATTTGCAGATGGATGCAAATCTAATATAATCTATTATAATTGGAAGTATACCAATTATTTAAAAATTTGGCAGTTATATGTTTTTGCTGCAAGCTATATTAGTCCGATTTCAGTTGTTTTTGAAACTATGATACCAGGCGAGCAGCATTTGCAGATGGATGCAAATCTAATATAATCTATTATAATTGGGAGTATACCAATTATTTAAAAATTTGGCAGTTATATGTTTTTGCTGCAAGCTATATTAGTCCGATTTCAGTTGTTTTTGAAACTATGATACCAGGCGAGCAGCATTTGCAGATGGATGCAAATCTAATATAATCTATTATAATTGGGAGTATACCAATTATTTAAAAATTTGGCAGTTATATGTTTTTGCTGCAAGCTATATTAGTCCGATTTCAGTTGTTTTTGAAACTATGATACCAGGCGAGCAGCATTTGCAGATGGATGCAAATCTAATATAATCTATTATAATTGGGAGTATACCAATTATTTAAAAATTTGGCAGTTATATGTTTTTGCTGCAAGCTGTATTAGTCCGATTTCAGTTGTTTTTGAAACTATGATACCAGGCGAGCAGCATTTGCAGATGGATGCAGATCTAATATAATCTATTATAATTGGGAGTATACCAATTATTTAAAAATTTGGCAGTTATATGTTTTTGCTGCAAGCTATATTAGTCCGATTTCAGTTGTTTTTGAAACTATGATACCAGGCGAGCAGCATTTGCAGATGGATGCAAATCTAATATAATCTATTATAATTGGGAGTATACCAATTATTTAAAAATTTGGCAGTTATATGTTTTTGCTGCAAGCTATATTAGTCCGATTTCAGTTGTTTTTGAAACTATGATACCAGGCGAGCAGCATTTGCAGATGGATGCAAATCTAATATAATCTATTATAATTGGGAGTATACCAATTATTTAAAAATTTGGCAGTTATATGTTTTTGCTGCAAGCTGTATTAGTCCGATTTCAGTTGTTTTTGAAACTATGATACCAGGCGAGCAGCATTTGCAGATGGATGCAGATCTAATATAATCTATTATAATTGGGAGTATAACAATTATTTAAAAATTTGGCAGTTATATGTTTTTGCTGCAAGCTATATTAGTCCGATTTCAGTTGTTTTTGAAACTATGATACCAGGCGAGCAGCATTTGCAGATGGATGCAGATCTAATATAATCTATTATAATTGGGAGTATACCAATTATTTAAAAATTTGGCAGTTATATGTTTTTGCTGCAAGCTATATTAGTCCGATTTCAGTTGTTTTTGAAACTATGATACCAGGCGAGCAGCATTTGCAGATGGATGCAAATCTAATATAATCTATTATAATTGGGAGTATACCAATTATTTAAAAATTTGGCAGTTATATGTTTTTGCTGCAAGCTATATTAGTCCGATTTCAGTTGTTTTTGAAACTATGATACCAGGCGAGCAGCATTTGCAGATGGATGCAGATCTAATATAATCTATTATAATTGGGAGTATACCAATTATTTAAAAATTTGGCAGTTATATGTTTTTGCTGCAAGCTATATTAGTCCGATTTCAGTTGTTTTTGAAACTATGATACCAGGCGAGCAGCATTTGCAGATGGATGCAAATCTAATATAATCTATTATAATTGGGAGTATACCAATTATTTAAAAATTTGGCAGTTATATGTTTTTGCTGCAAGCTATATTAGTCCGATTTCAGTTGTTTTTGAAACTATGATACCAGGCGAGCAGCATTTGCAGATGGATGCAAATCTAATATAATCTATTATAATTGGGAGTATACCAATTATTTAAAAATTTGGCAGTTATATGTTTTTGCTGCAAGCTATATTAGTCCGATTTCAGTTGTTTTTGAAACTATGATACCAAGCGAGCAGCATTTGCAGATGGATGCAAATCTAATTTAATCTATTATAATTGGAAGTATAACAATTATTTAAAAATTTGGCAGTTATATGTTTTTGCTGCAAGCTATATTAGTCCGATTTCAGTTGTTTTTGAAACTATGATACCAGGCGAGCAGCATTTGCAGATGGATGCAAATCTAATATAATCTATTATAATTGGGAGTATACCAATTATTTAAAAATTTGGCAGTTATATGTTTTTGCTGCAAGCTATATTAGTCCGATTTCAGTTGTTTTTGAAACTATGATACCAGGCGAGCAGCATTTGCAGATGGATGCAAATCTAATATAATCTATTATAATTGGGAGTATACCAATTATTTAAAAATTTGGCAGTTATATGTTTTTGCTGCAAGCTATATTAGTCCGATTTCAGTTGTTTTTGAAACTATGATACCAGGCGAGCAGCATTTGCAGATGGATGCAGATTTAATATAATCTATTATAATTGGAGTATACCAATTATTTAAAAATTTGGCAGTTATATGTTTTTGCTGCAAGCTATATTAGTCCGATTTCAGTTGTTTTTGAAACTATGATACCAGGCGAGCAGCATTTGCAGATGGATGCAGATCTAATATAATCTATTATAATTCGGAGTATACCAATTATTTAAAAATTTGGCAGTTATATGTTTTTGCTGCAAGCTATATTAGTCCGATTTCAGTTGTTTTTGAAACTATGATACCAGGCGAGCAGCATTTGCAGATGGATGCAAATCTAATATAATCTATTATAATTGGGAGTATACCAATTATTTAAAAATTTGGCAGTTATATGTTTTGCTGCAAGCTTATTAGTCCGATTTCAGTTGTTTTTGAAACTATGATACCAAGCGAGCAGCATTTGCAGATGGATGCAAATTAATTTAATCTATTATAATTGGAGTATACAATTATTTAAAAATTTGGCAGTTATATGTTTTTGTGAAGCTTATTAGTCCGATTTCAGTTGTTTTTGAACATGATACCAAGCGAGCAGCATTTGCAGATGGATGCAAATCTAATATAATCTATTATAATTGGGAGTATACCAATTATTTAAAAATTTGGCAGTTATATGTTTTTGCTGCAAGCTATATAAGTCCGATTTCAGTTGTTTTTGAAACTATGATACCAGGCGAGCAGCATTTGCAGATGGATGCAGATCTAATATAATCTATTATAATTGGGAGTATACCAATTATTTAAAAATTTGGCAGTTATATGTTTTTGCTGCAAGCTATATTAGTCCGATTTCAGTTGTTTTTGAAACTATGATACCAGGCGAGCAGCATTTGCAGATGGATGCAAATCTAATATAATCTATTATAATTGGGAATACCAATTATTTAAATTTGGCAGTTATATGTTTTTGCTGCAAGCTATATTAGTCCGATTTCAGTTGTTTTTGAAACTATGATACCAGCGAGCAGCATTTGCAGATGGATGCAAATTAATTAATCTATTATAATTGGAGTATACCAATTATTTAAAAATTTGGCAGTTATAGTTTTTGCTGCAAGCTTATTAGTCCGATTTCAGTTGTTTTTGAATTATGATACCAGGCGAGCAGCATTTGCAGATGGATGCAAATCTAATTAATCTATTATAATTGAGTAACAATTTTTAAAAATTTGGCAGTTATATGTTTTTGCTGCAAGGTATATTAGTCCGATTTCAGTTGTTTTTGAAACTATGATACCAGGCGAGCAGCATTTGCAGATGGATGCAGATCTAATATAATCTATTATAATTGGGAGTATACCAATTATTTAAAAATTTGGCAGTTATATGTTTTTGCTGCAAGCTGTATTAGTCCGATTTCAGTTGTTTTTGAAACTATGATACCAGGCGAGCAGCATTTGCAGATGGATGCAGATCTAATATTATCTATTATAATTGGGAGTATACCAATTATTTAAAAATTTGGCAGTTATATGTTTTGCTGCAAGCTATATTAGTCCGATTTCATTATTTTGAAACTATGATACCAGGCGAGCGCATTTGCAGATGGATGCAAATCTAATATAATTATTATAATTGGGAGTATACCAATTTTTAAAAATTTGGCAGTTAGTTTTTGCTGCAAGGTATTAGTCCGATTTCAGTTGTTTTTGAATTCATGATACCAGGCGAGCAGCATTTGCAGATGGATGCAGATCTAATATAATCTATTATAATTGAGTATAACAATTATTTCAAAATTTGGCAGTTATATGTTTTTGCTGCAAGCTGTATTAGTCCGATTTCAGTTGTTTTTGAAACTATGATACCAGGCGAGCAGCATTTGCAGATGGATGCAGATCTAATATAATCTATTATAATTGGGAGTATACCAATTATTTAAAAATTTGGCAGTTATATGTTTTTGCTGCAAGCTTATTAGTCCGATTTCAGTTGTTTTTGAAACTATGATACCAGGAGCAGCATTTGCAGATGGATGCAAATCAATTAATCTATTATAATGGAGTATACAATTATTTAAAAATTTGGCAGTTATATGTTTTTGCTGCAAGCTATATTAGTCCGATTTCAGTTGTTTTGAAACTATGATACCAGGCGAGCAGCATTTGCAGATGGATGCAATTAATATAATTATTATAATTGGAGTATACCAATTATTTAAAAATTTGGCAGTTAGTTTTTGCGCAAGGTATTAGTCCGATTTCAGTTGTTTTTGAACATGATACCAGCGAGCAGCATTTGCAGATGGATGCAAATCTAATTAATCTATTATAATTGGGAGTATACCAATTATTTAAAAATTTGGCAGTTATATGTTTTTGCTGCAAGCTATATAAGTCCGATTTCAGTTGTTTTTGAAACTATGATACCAGGCGAGCAGCATTTGCAGATGGATGCAGATTTAATATAATCTATTATAATTGGGAGTATACCAATTATTTAAGAATTTGGCAGTTATATGTTTTTGCTGCAAGCTGTATTAGTCCGATTTCAGTTGTTTTTGAAACTATGATACCAGGCGAGCAGCATTTGCAGATGGATGCAGATCTAATATAATCTATTATAATTGGGAGTATACCAATTATTTAAAAATTTTGGCAGTTATATGTTTTTGCTGCAAGCTATATTAGTCCGATTTCAGTTGTTTTTGAAACTATGATACCAGGCGAGCAGCATTTGCAGATGGATGCAGAATTAATATAATCTATTATAATTGGGTATAACAATTATTTCAAAATTTGGCAGTTATATGTTTTTGCTGCAAGCTGTATTAGTCCGATTTCAGTTGTTTTTGAAACTATGATACCAGGCGAGCAGCATTTGCAGATGGATGCAGATTTAATATAATCTATTATAATTCGGAGTATAACAATTGTTTAAAAATTTGGCAGTTATATGTTTTTGCTGCAAGCTATATTAGTCCGATTTCAGTTGTTTTTGAAACTATGATACCAGGCGAGCAGCATTTGCAGATGGATGCAGATTTAATATAATCTATTATAATTGGCAGTATACCAATTAATTAAAAATTTGGCAGTTATTTGTTTTTGCTGCAAGGTATATTAGTCCGATTTCAGTTGTTTTTGAATTCATGATACCAGGCAAGAAATAAAATTAAAATTGGAGCATATTTTAAGGCCAAAAAACTTAAAAGTTCATAAACAAGCGTAATATTAAACATAGCATGTTGTTATTTGGTATATATACTCTCTTCTATTATATTTAACTATTCTGATAAGCGGTTAATAAACAAAGTAGATTTAAACTACGCAATTGGCAGCGCAGCGCAGCTGGCGCACTAAAAAGGAAAGAAGAAGTACTGCTGATTCGCTTAGTGTGACAGTTTTATAAAAATGTATAAAAATATAGGGACGGGGCAGATCAGTGGGACGGAGGCTACAGTCGGACGTAACCGACCGTAGGAGACCCTTTACTTTGAGTATATGTACTACATACAAACACAATCAGACGCACACACACTAAGCTACCCGCGTATGCAAGGCACACCACCCCCCCTCTGCCTAGTGCGGCAAATTGTCCGTTCCATATTTTCGCTGTTTCTTATCCGATCGAAACGAAATTTACAGGGTCAATAGAGAATGCCATAAGCTAGTTACGTACCAAATTACAAGACAATAACTTTAAAGCTGTGGCGGTAGTAGCTTTTTGCGGTTTGCGGGGGAATGGGGGGAGGTATCCACAATCTAAAACAAACTCGTACTGCTTACTGATTAGGAGAATTTAAATCCCAAATATGGTGTCTCTAGCTCTTATAGTTGCTGAGATCTAGGTGTTCATACAGACGGACGGACAGACGGACAGACAGACAGACAGACAGACAGACAGACAGACAGACAGACAGACAGACGGACAGACGGACAGACGGACATGGCTATATCGACTCGACTTGTCGTCCTGATCCAGAATATATATACTTTGTGGGGTCTGCCACGCCTCTTTCTGGGTGTTACACACATTTCCTCTTTGCACTAAACTAATAGACCCTTTTTACTTTTTTAAAGTAAAGGGTCTAAAAATCTCGCGCGCTCAGGCGCGCTCGACCTGACATTCGGGCAAGCCCGACTGTCTTATACCCTGTGCCACAGCTCGCGCTGCGCGCTCGCCCGTTCAGTATATAATAAAATTCTTTAAATATAATTTAATCTATCTTGATTAAAACGATCTGACAAGGTGGCAACGCTACCGCCAAAACTCAATTTGGCACATGGCGATGAAGGTGGCGCTCGAACACGCTTGGTCTATGACGTCACGCGTCACAGACTTTTGTTCTTTTGCGCAATCTTATTTTGGCACCTTGCAATTGGTGTTGTTTACATGCGTACATGCACACATACATGTATGGTATTCGTCTATTCTACATGTATGTGTGTTTGTGTTTATACATACACACATACACTTGCTGGGCTGCAGGGCCTGTGCGAAGCAATACGTGCAGTATTGAGTAGCTTATATCTCCTCTGTTTATTAACCGATTTTAATGCGCTTTTCAGGATAGTTAAATATAATAGAAGAGAGTATAAATACCAAATAACAACATTCTATGTTTAATATTACGCTTGTTTTTGAACATTTAAGTTCAACTTTTTTGAAGCTTATATCTCCTGTGTTTCTTAACCAATTTCAATGCGCTTTTCAGAATAGTTAAATATAATAGTAGAAAGCTTATGTTCCGACTAACAACATTCTATGTTTAATATTACGCTTGTTATTCAACTTTTTGTGTTAAAAAACACGAGGTTGTGTGAGTTTTACTGATTTTTGGGCGTGAAGGGGGCGTGGCATCAACGATTTGAAATAAACTTGATCTGCGTATGGTATATACCTACCTATAGCAACAAAAACGGCTGCTCTAGCTTTTATAGTTTCCGAAATCGACGCGTTCATACAGACAGACGGACGGACGGACGGACGGACGGACAGACGGACGGACAGACAGACGGACATCGCTAAATCGACTCAGCTCGTCATCCTGATCAAGTATATATATACTTTGTGGGGTCTGCCACGCCTCCTTCTGCCTGTTACATACATTCGCACAAAGTTATTAACCCTGTTTTTCCCATTTTCTATGGGTACAGGGTATAATAAAGGGCACAGGGTATTCTACAGTCGGGCCCGTCCGACTGATCTGCCCCGTCCGACTGATTTGCCCCGTCCACATTTTTGTTATTGTATTTGTTGTTGTTGCTGTTGCTATTGTGTTTTTTGTTGTCGTACGGGTTTAATATGAAAACGTTGGCGTTTATTAAATTTTGTTTTTGGCCGTGCACAGGGAGAAAAGTTTTCGATTCGCACATTGCATGTGCAGTTGACATCTTTATGTGTATGTGCGAGTGTGTGTGTGTGAGTGTTGAATGGCTGCCGAGTTGCTGTTGTTGTTGTTTATGTTGCTGTTGTGTTATACTTGCTCGTTGACATTTTCAACGTCAAAGTGGTGCTTGGCCAAAAGTGTCTGCTGTTGCCGCTGCCATTGCTTTGTGTGTATGTCCATGTGTGTGTGAGCTCATGTGTGTGTGTGTGTGGTGTGAAAGAAACTTTCATATTTTACAAATTTGTGGCACAGATTTTAAAACCTTTTTCAATTATGCAGCTGCTGCTGAGCAAAAGTTTAATTGCATGCCACAACTATTATGCTTTGCTCTTCAAAACGAAAGCCAAATTTATTAAAAATAAAAAACGAGCATAAATGAAATCTTTAGCAATTAATTACACATGAGAGCAGCAACAACAGCAGCAATATCCACAACAAATATGCGTTTGAAGCACGCACCAAAGTTGGCAACAACTCGCAGCTCATATTTCAGCAGATAATAACGAAAAGGTTGAAAGCAATACGCCTTGGCAAAGGGAGAGCCATGAATATATTATAGCCAACTGTGTGTGCCTGTGTGTGTGTGTGTGCGCGCCTTCTAATTGCCATTGTTTCAGTGTATGTGTGTATGTGTGTGCGAATGGTGTAACAGGTGCGCATTTTGGCATTTTGTTGTTGAAATGTATTCTCAACCATAAATTAAATAACGGGGCCATAAAAAGTTTACAGCGCTCAACGCGAACGAAAGTGTTTAGAAACCGTTTTTTTTTCGCTCTCTTTTTGGCCAGCTGTAAATTCCAGCAGTCAGCTGAAAACTCATTTAAAATGGCCCCGGCTGGCAAGCATGTCTGTGTGTTTGTGTAGCAGTGCGAACTGCCTGATAAGTGCCACATTTATGCTGTTTGGGTCCTTGATTACGCGCGGGTTTGCCTTAAGCAACAGAAACTGCAAATACCCCAAGAAACTAAGCTGTGGCAACTAAGATTTGGCTAAGATCGAACACAGCTGAACATCAAGTAATCAAAATAGAATAAATTTTATTTGTATATAATTTTCAACTATATTTTTGACAGTTTATTGACAGTTTTTTTCTTTTATTTAATTTAATTATATATTTTTATTTTCAATTATAATCAACAAGCAAAAATTGCTATAAATATCAATTCCTAATCCTCGTCGGATTTACCTAAGATAAACTTCTTTAAATCGGCCTTATGTGAGATTAAAATAACTAGAGAAACAAAAAAATTTACTTTCATTTTTGTTCAATTATTTATTCATAAATTATCGTTAGTTTAATATTGAAATTTAATTCAAGATTAATTCTAAGCTGTAGACTAGCTTCAGAAGACATTAAAGAAATTGGTAAATATACAATTTGTAATTCTATATGTATTGATATATCAAACATTCTGTCCATACTTTTTTCTGCAGGGTAACTGCTAGCTTAGCTGTTTTCATTTGTTGTTTTCGCGCTGTCATAAGCTCACTTCTGTGCTTAACTTATGTCTTTTAATAAAGCATTTAAAAAGCGCCATAAATTGCTTAACTCTAAACGAGTTTTGCTCATTTGCGCAGTGCCATTGCCAGCGCCATTCATAATTTTTTGTAAGGCTTTCGGCCCGAGGCGTGGCAGGAATGGCGCTGCAATGCAATGCGTTGCAATGGCTGCGTCGAGTAGGTGTCGATGTATGCATGAGCTTTAGGGCATGACAACGTACACATACACCTACAGAAGTTGCAGGGAGTTTTACATATAGAGTCAACAACGGAGTGTCTATGCCCTTACCTGCCCCTCTCCGTCTTATTCCACCTGACCTGACAGACACTTGAAGCGTGCGCGTGACACTCGGCGACTGTGTGACAGGCGGCCCCTCCTTGGCGCCCCTCCTTGGCGTCCCTCCCACTGGCCTCTCGCTGGCAGTATTTGAATAATGCCCGTCAAGTGGCAATGCCATTGTTGGGCCTTTATTTCGTCTGGCTTCGATGCTCGCTGCCGCCTGCCCTTGGGGCACATCCTGCACCCCGAACTGTGATTGACGATACGATTTTATATTGAATTCATGCCTTCTGCCTTCAAGTCTGCTGATGCCTGTCGAACACTGAACACTGCGCGTGGCAGTTATTAAATGTGCTGATTAAGTGTAAAATACAAAGTCAAAGGTCTGGAGCAGAGGCAGCAGCACAAGTACATTGAATATTTATAATTATCACTTTCAGCATAATTATGACAAATTGATTTGATGTACTCGCTCACAATGATCTGCAAATAAAAGCATTACTTCACGTCTTATTACCAGCAGCGGAATTATTTTTTATTTACATTTTTCATATGTTTTTGTAGTATTTTTATTTAACTGAGATGTCAGCGTGTGATACTCAATACACATCTCTTCAAATGATTGAAAAACAACAGCTGACAAAAGCAGAATTTTACAAAGTTGATGAAGAATTTGGGTTGAAATATAATTTAAGCTTTAAAGTTGCATACAATTATGATATAATTGCCAGCTGGCACTTCAAAGTGGTATTATTTATGTGAAATCAGAGCATGTAATGATGTGTTTTTAATGCACTTATTAAACTGAAAGTCCCAATAAGTATGCTATAAATTCAGGGCAAATGAGCTTGCTGGTCAACGGTTTGTAAGCTCAGAGTTCACTGAATTCACTTTTGTTATAAGCTTTAATTCCGGAATATGCATATCTGTATGTGTGTATATGTAAGTCTGTCTGTCTGTGTGTCTATCTGTCTGCTTGTATGCAGAGTTATATCTCACTTGAACACGCAACACAATTAAGCAGCATTTAAATGCTCGACTGGGTTTTTGTGCTCGAAAATATTGCAATGTGCTCGAAATAATTGATATTTTCAATGGGCCAGGCCTCTTCAAAGATGCAGGGCACAAAGAGGCGGCAGCAAAGAAGGAGAATGCATATGGGTTGTTTGATATTGTAAGGGCGGCTTACACTTAATGTTGATGTATTTTTACTTTGATTGCATTTATTGTTGCAAAAGCGTTAAGCGGATTTTATAAAGTGCAACAAATGCCAATAAGTGTGCAGATCGTGACTCGATGCAAAGATGGAAGCCAAGAGTAACCAGGAGCAACCAGGAGCAACCGGGAGCAACCACAAGCAGCGGGCACGTGCTTCGCATAAATCGATAGCGTTGGCAGCGCCAAAGGAATTATATTTATGCATGCACATTGCGAATGGAATATCAATTCTGCAACAGTGTGCGTGAGCGTGTGTATGTGGTGTTAATGCATATCGATGTTTGTTTGCTGCCAAATCAACTAACTAGCTAGATAATCAAATAGATGTCTGAGGGTTAAGTGCACACAGCCCTTCTGCCGCCTCCCGTGGGCAACACTTGGGCTCCATTTCATGCCTTGTCTCCGGCTCATTGGCAGTGGGGGCGCAACACTTTGGCAACACGTAAAATTATGCAAATTGGCGAGGCTCGTTTTACCAATATGCTCATTTGCATATTGCGGCCGCATTGTTTACCACAGTTTGTGGTCCATATTGAGGCAGGGTCTGTGGCAAGAATTTCCCTCAGCTTCTCTTGCCGCAGGCTCCTTATTATGCGAGGCACACAGCCAGCGGCCAAGTTATGCGTTCACCCATGTAATTTTTCTGTGTGCACTCGCCAGTAAGTCAGTCAGTCAGTCAGTCAGTCAGTCAGTCAATAAGTCCATCATTTGACTTATTAATGCCAGGCATATCAAAGGTTCAACTCTTTGCCATGCCTCCCCCACTAAAGTGTTAAAAGTGCCAGCTGTTTGCTCATCCATCTCAATGCATCTTCCTTTAAAGTCCGGCATGCTGTTAACTTGGCTCTATTGTTAACAGCAAATCTGTTGTCTGTTGTCTGCTGTCTGTTGCCTGTTTACCTGCTACTATTTCAACCTCTAATGATGCCACACACGAATGGCAAACACACGAACAATGGATCACTTGGCTGTAAAATTTATGTGCATGTTGGGGGCAAAGGCAAGCGAAGCATGATTTTGGCTGCTGGGCTTTCGAGGTGTCCGTGCTCCGTGACTGGGCTTAGACCCGCCTGTGTGGCCAAAACGAACATTTCTATTAGCTTAAATGAGTTTTGAGGCAATTTAAAGAGCTCATAGTTTGTACGCAATATTTACACAAGGAATGTAGATGGATACATATTTACGGTTATTATTTTGCTTTAAGCTTATTGTTTGCTATGTTATTTAAACTTTTGAAATGTGCAAAGTTCGGGTTTTGCTTATGAACTGCTCTTTAATTTGAATGCCGAAACTCAGTTTGCTTTGTTAATTCAAGCCAAAGTCCCCATTCAATTTGCGCTGCTTTGCTTTTTAATGCAAAAGCCAATATAGCAGTTTGGGTTTTATTGCCATTTGCCATTTGTCAGTTGGCATTTTCCAGCTTCCATTTCTGCAACAGTGCATAACCATAACCACTTTGCGTTTGCGAAATTCTGAACCACAGTTGTCGTCAGGACAACGCTTAGTTAGCCACTCTGAACTGCAGTCGCCGCGGGTTTTCGGTGGTTGGAGAGGCAGGGAAGTCGGGGAAAAGGGGGGACGCGGGGGCTGTGGCCAACGGCAAAAATAATTACTCAATTTTGACACAGCATGACAGACAATTAACAAATAAATTGGTTGCCATTCGCATATGCTTTGTGGTTGCGCATAAATTGCGCATACGCCCGGTTGGCGGCTGGCGCGTTTAGTGCACACAAATCGTTAATGTAATTTTGATATTACAAAAATTCTTCAAGTGGCAGCAGAACCAGAAAATAAAGCGAATTTTATGCTGCAATCGCTGTCAGCTTTTTTAGCCTGACACACAATGAAGCCAACCAAGCAGAATGTCTGCTGAGATCTTTTGTGTTAGGTCGCTAGATTGCCATCTTATTAGTGCCGGCATCAGATTGAAGTTTCAGCTCAATTTTATGCATATTAAAATTTGCGTAAGCGCATTTAAACGACTTAATTAGCCGCTGTCTCCAGTTCCATTTCCCCTATTCTACTTACCGGCCAGCTAATTGAGCAATTTAAGTAGGCTTAATGCGCTCCGCCCATTAATCGCTGTGCATTGGGGCGTAAGTGAAATATTAAATTTTGCCTTAGCAAATTTGGCTGCCTTTTCAAGTTCAAGTTCATCAATGCGGCTGCTGCTTCTGCTGCTGCTGGGCAGTGTATCAAAATTTAAATATGGCCAGTTGGCTTTAAGCAGTGGCAACAACGACAACAAGAAGCAGCTGCAAAGCAATTTGTTTCGCCACCGAGTAATTTGTCTTCAAAAGCAAATGTTTTGCAATTTGTTAACAAGAACATTTCTTTGCGTTTCTGCGTCTTGGCCTTGTTTGCAGTCGCTTGGTTTGCTACGTTTTTCTTTTCCCCCATGTTTTTGGCTTCCTTTTTTTGGTTGTTGCCCCAACACTTGTTTACATTGTTTGCGCCGCTCTGTTTGTTATTTGCCTCTTGTAGTGGCAGCTCCTATCTGAGGCTCTGGCTCTGTTTTTTGGCTCTGGTTCAGTGTCTCTGGGATCTCTTTGCAAATGAAAATTGTACACGAATGCTGCCTAAGTGATAAGCGGCAAATGCCTGCGTATTGTGTGTGTGTGTGTGTGTGTTTGCTGTCTGCTTTGGTCTTTGGCTTTCAATGTAATAAATGATTTTTGAGTCCAAAATTGAAAGTAAATATATATTGATAGGCTAAGCAAAGAAAGAGTGTTACAAGAACCGCAGCTAGACCAATAATATACTCTATTAAGATTCTTAATCAAGTGCAAGTTGAAAAGTCTTTCAAAACATAAAGTAAAATTTGTATAGTAAATTAATTATTTGTTGTTATTAAATGAATACAAAAAATAAATAAAAAATAACTAAGAAATAATAAAAAATAAGAAGATAACAAATCAATTAGATAAAAATGCCTTTTTATTGTTCTCCTTTTGTATATTGCATATTAATTTAGCCAAGTTTAAACATTTAATATACCCTAGTCCCTTGTGCCTGCTCTATTTGCAGAGCCATGTTTGGGAAATTATCTTGCTGCCTTTTGGCTGTTGCCGGAAACACATGTATCTGGCAGCTACTTTAAGCTGGCAACTAGCATAGCGTTTTCTCTGCTCCCCCCACCCCCCGATGACAGCTGGTGAACTTCGGCTGTAACAAGCTGCTAAGAGTCTTAACATGTTTGACTGCCAAATTTGAACAGCGAAGGAAAAGTTTGGCACTTGGAGAAGTTCGAACGGATATTTCACTTGTTGGACATATCGAGCATTGATTAAATCAATGTAAACGGAAACGCCGCCATTGCTGTTTAACAATGTGCTGCATAATTGAATGCCATGTGAATATTGTAATATTTTTTTTATTGAATCGCAAATGTGTTACAATAAATAAATATATGAATATATGAGAATATGTGTACACGTGCATAAATATGCATGGATAAGTTCTGTGCGCTCATGTGCATAAATTCAATTAGCATCATGACCGGAAACGCTAATTGGCCTTTAAAACATGTTGCTGTAATGCTATGGGAATTGTACCGAGTTTTTTTCTGCACAGATACATTTGTATAATGTTCAGTCACAGCTCAATAGCTACGGGTATATGTTACTAAAAGAAACGAGCAGTTAAGGCAAATGATATGCAGCAGAGAAAATATACTTTTATATACAGAAAAAAAGCTGACCAAAAGTAACAAGTTGAGCGTTCTACAGAAATATGCAACTGATAGATACCCTATACTGCTCAAAGATATCATTTAACAGCAGCTGTAGCAACTCGTCCAAAGGTTTCATCTGCACAGCATATGAAAGGATAAAAACCTGCTTTTGTCAGTTGAAAAATGTTGAAATTTGTTGCAAACTTTGCAGAGTTTTTGATAAATCCGTATCCGCAGCTACCTTTTAATGGACGTGTGTGCATTTTACCATGTTTGCCAAGCATCTTTCACAGAGTTTACTGAGCTGGTAGCGGTTGCAATTCGAGCAGAGCATTGATTTGGGGCTTTTACTCTAAATGCTAGCAATTTAATAAATAACACGTAGCAAACATGCATCTAAGTCCCGGTAGGTGTTCTCTCTGTGTGTCTGTGAGCCTGTAACATGCTGTCAGCTGCATAAAAAACTATTTGCATAGACTAAAAGGTAACAAAATGGTTTCAAAAAAAAATACTTTCCGCTCATATTATATGCTGAGTAATCATGAGAGTGAAATGGCAGCGGCGACAGTGTCTGCAGGAGATAAGAGAGAGGTGAGGACGCACTCATAAAACGTCACAATTTGAACTTTAACACCTTCAATGACAACTACCGAGACTGACCCCGGGCGCAATTTTGTGTAAATAACATGAAAATAAGAAAAACCAGCTTCGGGCCAGCACAAGAAAACCTCCTAAGCCAACCATAGCCAACAAGAACTACTCACGAACAGTGTTGGCAAATGTTGCAAGAAAAAAAGCTTATTTTGGATGGAACAAAAAAACTTAAAAAAAAAACAATTTGGGAAAAAACATCAGAATGAAGCTAAGTTATTTCTTATTATATGATTTTAATTCAAGTTGTTAAGAAGCAAATATTGAACAAAATAATAGTTATTTATTTAGCATAAATTTTTTAAAATTTAGGAAAGACCTGACAAAAAGCTAAATTATTAAAAATCGGAATTAAAAACCACTCATATCTGGCGAGAAACAAGCGAATTTGGCAACACTGCTCACGACTAACATTTTGCTTTTGCCTTTTTATGAGTGTAGCTACTGTAGTTGTTGTAGTTGTCTTCTGCTACTTCTTGCCCTTGTTCCCCTTGTTCTGCTTGTTCGGCTTGTTGTTGTAGTTGGCCATTATGCGCATAAAATATAAGAGGGTTGTTCATATCCAAGACACAATAGAAACACAGCGCCTGATGCACACTGCCAAGGCATAAATCTGAGCTGCTTTATAACCCACAAACAGAGACAGCCATAATCAAAGCTAAGCGAGAGAGAGAGAGAGAGAGAGAGAGCGTTAGCGAAAGGGCCAGAAATTGAAACTTCACTTTAGCATAGCATAATAAAAAACAAAAAAAAAAACACAGCGCACAAGGAATGAAGCGGAGCCAAAAAGATTTATTCTAACATTTTTATTATTAGTTTCTCGGTCGTAAGTTTTGTGGTCATGCCGCGTTAGCTTTTGCCTTCCATCAACATCAACGCAAATTGCTACAAAATCACATCGCAAATTATGTTAAATTTAAGGCACTTCATTTCAGAGTTGATTGCCTGAAAATTGAAAGCATTTACAGTGTTATATGCACACGCTTTCTGTATTTTAAATAGTTCGACTGGAACTGCAACTATAATGACACGTGCTGAAAACTAGAGATGTAACTAAAGCTTGCTTAATTAAAAAGCTTTTAGTTAGAAAGCTAAATAGGAGAGCAACTATAGCTATCATAAATATTATTTTAAATCATGTTCAAATAAATTATATATTTATATGTACTTTGCAAAAGCTGCTTGGATACGCAGCTTTATCAATTAATACTTTCAGCTTACTGCAGGTAAAAGTTTCTTTAGCGGCTTCAGCCAATGTCATTACAAAGCTTTCAACACACACTTTGCTATTAAGCTGGCCATGCCAAAGCTTATGAATTGGCTTTTCCAACTGAACGCCTGTTTGTGTGTGTGTGTGTGTCTGTGTATGTGTGTGCGTATATGTGTGCGTGTATGTAGTATTTTGAGTATGAACCCAATGTCAGCTGTCAGTGTCCATAAGTTCGGTTTATTGTTTGCCGTTAAGCTGCCAAAATAACTGAAATAGCTGGTTGAATATTTTCCTCTCGGCTTCCGAGGCTTTTGTTTGCGTGTGTTACTGTGTGTAAGTGTGTGTGCGTGTGTGTGGACCGTGCCTGCTGTGACCCTTTTGTCTTACTTTGAGCACGATTTTATGCTTGACAATTTCATTTCCTAACTACGAAATGGCCTGAAATTGAACAGTTTTCTTAGTAATTGAGGCAGTCACAGTCACAGCAGGCTTCAACTTGTTGCCTTGTTCGTAAGGCCTGGCATTGGCATTGGTATTGGTATTGGTATTGGCATGGGCATTGGGATTTCCTTGTTATCCATGCTAAATACGAAATGTGTGGGCTTAATGCGCATTAAAATCCTTTCGCCGAGTATCTAGAGTGCAGGCAACAATGTCCATAAAAGCTGGCGCTGACCTTCTTCATACATTTGTAAGTGTTGTAAATTTTCAATTTTCTTTATGCGCTGATTGAGTGCGCCTGGGGGAAGGAGGGGGAAACGGATCCATTTAGTTTTTTACTTTTTACTTTTTCATTTGCTGTTTTACGGCATTTGCCTTTTTTCCACACGCTTTTCTTTCTGCTGACTCGTGCGCCTAATTGTCAGTAACAAGCAAACAATTTTCAGCTGAGCAAATGGCAATGAAAATGGAAATGAGAATGGAAATGCGCTACTCTAAACTCGCACAGATAGACAGATAGACAGCGAGTGCGACCGAGTAAAAATGTGTGTGTGTGTATGAGAGAGAAGAAAATAAATGACGGTGCAAAAAAAATCTTGGCAAACGCTTTTCACGCTTGATTAATTTCCGCCTTTTTCTTATACATATTTTTTTTTATATGAATTTTTGTTAAATTATTTTCTTGCTTATTTTATTGCCATTCATTTTTAATGGCAAAGTGTTAAGTTTGACAGTTGGGCAACAGTTTTTTGGCCAAAAGCACATTATGCACACTTGATTAAATATGCCACCAGCTGAATTCAAACGAAACTCGTTACAAAAAGTGCCAACAGGCAACTTTCGAAAAACCTTCAGCTTGTTTCCTCGCTGTTAATTAATGCAGTTAAAAGTTAAGAGCAGCATATGTCCAGTTTCTTATAGTATATATAAATAGCAGCAGAAGTCTAATGCTATAAATATGTTGTAAGTCGCTCAGTGAGCTGCAGTGATGCCAATTTTATTAGCGGGAACGGCACAGAAAAGCTAAACAAAAAATCGTAAAAAATGCAGTAAGTATTAAATTATTTATTATATTAGCATGAGTTTTGTAAAATTTAGGAAAAAGCTGGCAAAACGCTGAATTATTTTTGATAAAAATCCAAAATCAGCGCTTACCCTAATTTCACAAATTTTCCACCCGTTGCTATTTAAACACAGCTAGATCTTGCGGGAAAAAAGCAGATTTAGCAACAGTGGTGAGCAGCTCATTAAACTCGAATGATTTCCAGGCTGAGGTAAATGCTAAAATGCTAAGGTTCAAGTGCTACTGGAGCTCTGTGATTTGCTCTCCTCACTCTTGATTTGATTGAATGTTGAGCTGTGCTGAAAAGCTTCCACAACTCGTTTACTTAACAGTCATGTCTGTCTATCTGTCTGTCTGTCTGTTTTGTCTGTCTGTCGATGTGTGTATACATTTATGTTAGTGTCTTGACTGCACGCATACAAATTGTTGCCGTAGTCCTCGTCTTCGTCTACATAATAGCAGCGTACTTGGCTTTCAATTTACTAATGCACCGCTGCTGCCAAGCCAAAAGTCAAAGGTTGACTAGCTGCCGGCACACTCAGAAATGAAGATGTTTTTCAAAAGCCCCCCCCAAATACCCTGCAAGAGCTTGTCAAATGCTACATGTTGCCCATAACCAATCGATATATCACATGGAGATAGAAGCAACGAATCGATGTCTTAAAATTCGACAAGTAATAATATCTACAGGGTATCTGCTGTTCGTGCCAGCTGCTTAGCTCTTGTCCTGCGCTGTTGTGTATTATTATCGAGCGTAGCAAAAGTCGAGCACATTGCATTGTAATCAGGGCTATGGAATCTGTAACTGTGCCAGAGAATAACTTCGTACACATGCTCATAAAAAAGTTAAATCCCATCGCTTCAATGGAAAAATAATTGCAAATCAAAACGCATTAAACAGCCGCAAAACAAAGTTCTGTTTTAAATTGAGTTTTTTATCAAAGTAAATAAAATGTGTATAATTTGTTAAATGCAGTTTTTTATTTAATTGAATTTAAGAGCAAACATTTGCGGTTATGCTAGCGAAAGTATAATTATATCGCGTGTTTTTGGCCACAAAACTGCATGCCAATTCGTTGATTTGCTTTAATTAATTGGCCTATGCGGCTGGTGTGGCGTATGCGCAATATGCGATTTAATCAACAGTATATTTGAGCTCTGGTATACCTAATGCGTCTGAAATTTAACACACTCGCTTGTGTGATTGTATAGAATACTTATATAGCTATATTTACCTGGCATATCAAGTGTTTGCTTAGCTATCATCAGGTGTTGTAGTCCTTGTAGTTAGCAATTTTGGTCAGCTGCAGGGGCAGAGTTATTAATTAGTGCGCCTAAAATTTCATTAAATTGATCTGAATTTAGCAGCTGGTAAAGTTCTGCATTCTACATTCTGTTGCGTCTTCAATTCATTTAAATAATACACACAGCGAGCCAGGGCAATGAAAATAAATGGGAACTCATCAAAATAAAACGCTGAAAATTAAGAAAAATGCTTGCTACCAACAGCTGGACAGGCGGACAGCTCGAACAAAAAAAAATAAGGAAAATAAAATATACGTAACAGCGAAAAAAAAACTAAACAGCCAAGAGTGTGCTAGGCGTAGCAGCACGACTTTAAGATACCCCGCAGTCTAATCAAGAAACATTCGATTGCCTAGGAGCTATTTTATTTATACCCTTTACTACAAACTCGAATTTTTCAGCTCGAAAATTGATTTTGGAAGCTCGAGCAGCCAAAGTATTTTGCAGGGTATTTTATTTCTAATTTTTACTTTAATATTAGTTTGAACAGCATGCAAATTAATATGCCCATTGATGCTAGAATTTTATTGCAGAGTATAATAAAAAGAAAATGAATTTAAAGCGAGTCGCAGGTGCGGGCATTAAGTCGCCTCAGTCAAAACAAATTGGTTTTCGTATTTAAATATTTCCGGCAACAGTTGCGACAGCTTAAAGCCCAACCCAAGCTGATTTAGCTGCTGAAATCAAAATTTTTGATAAATTCGAGCAAATGCCCAACGCAACGAGCCAGCAAGGTTAGGCAAAGCAGGCAAAGCAAGGATGCAAATCGCAATAAGAGTAGAGATGGGGATGGGGGACGAGCGATGTGGCATGTGGCATGTTCGGCGCTCTTTGCCCTCTGTGTGGCGTTTTGTATTTGTGCAACGTGGCATGAATGTAAGCTTGCCACGCCTACAAGCGCGCACACACACACACAGCTGAGACTTTCGCCCATCAGCTGCTGTCAAGCTGGTTGGCCTGCAGTTGAAGTGCAAATGTGCAGTGTAATTAAAACTGTATGCGTGTGTGTGTATATGTTAGTGTGTGTGAGTGTATACAGGTGTGTGCGGCACATAGCAATTGAAAGCACAAATGACAAAAAACAACAACAACAACGCCAGAAACAAAGAAAGGCCAAGAAGAAAGATAGAGAAAACTGTGGGCAGCCGGCAATACCCTGTAAATGTTCGCATACATGTATGTATGTGTGTGCTCTTAAAAATTATGTCCTTGTCATAGATATAACCACTTTATACCCTAACCAAATGTGAAAGCCAGCCAAACGGGTACTCAGCTTTTATGTGCCGACTGAAAAACTCAAGACAATTGTGCAGCAAAAGTTTTGCTGAAATGCAAATGGAAAATGGCAAAAGTTTTCTGCAATCATTGTGCATCGTCAAAGTTTTATCTTGATATATATACAACATATATATATATGTATAAACAACATCAGCATTTGTTAGTTTTAACCTACATAAATATTAAAACAACAGCAGTTGTACTCAATTTATTTTGTATCCGTGCCGTATGAGAAATATCTTTTTAATTTATTTATGATTGTCCCTAGAGCATTTCATGGCCATAATTTGTTAGTTATTTTTGTCTAGCTTTTTTTCCCCCATTTTTTTGCTGCTGCTTTTTGCAGTTTGTTTTTTAGTTTGGTTGCCCTTTTGATTCTGGCTTTGGGCGCAGACGACGACAACTTTAGCCTGCTGCTCGGTGGCAAGTGGCATGTGGCATGTGGGTAATTTTCAGAAATATGAACTCAACTCCATGCTGCTCGCTCGCTGGCAAACTGATTGCTGGCGGCCTATTTAAACGCCATAAGCCGAACAGAACAGCACAGAACAGGGCCGGCCAGGACAGCACTTTGAACAAACGTTAGCGTTATCTAAAACGGGAAATGGTCAGCAAAAGTAAAAATAATGGAATGAACCATAATGTCGTCTGCCGAGCCAGTCAAGCTGGCCTTTTTAATTAACATTTGGCCAACATAAACCGAAATGGGCAGTAACAGAGCAAAGGCGTCCTTGATCGTCTCGTCTCGTCTCGTCTCGTCTGTTATGGCCTGGTCTCATCTCGTCAGAGTTAGCCGTAAATTAGTTTTAGCAGGTGAAGCGCACTTGGCCTGAATATATGTGATAATTGAGTTTCGGGCCATTCAATGAACTCATAGACTAATTGCATGGCATTCAGCATTCGGCATACTGTCCTGTCCGGTCCGGTTCAAAAGCCGAACAAAGCACAAAAATTGCATAAAATTTGCAAAATAACTTTACGCACATGTATTGGCAAGGCAAATATTTGGCCAATACAAAGCAAACATGAAAATACATATTTTTATAGAAACAAATTTAATGCAAACAAATCAGTTTGAACTTTGTACATTGTATTTTCAGCCTGGCAGACATATAAATTGCAATGCGCAATTTATGGCAATTTTTTATGGGCATGTTTTAATTTCAATAAATGAATTTAAGGCCCCATTGTGCAATGCAAAGCCAAATGACTGAAATAGATATAGAAATTGCACACAAGTGGCAAGTGTCCGGGGTCTTTGGCCATTTTAAAACGGAGCCGCTGTAAAAGTGCGAACCAAAGTATAAATCTCGCCAAACACACAATGGTCCCGAAACCGAGACGACGCACAGTGGCTCAAACGCTGCATTTGGAGTGCAAAAAATGATATCCCGCTGTCAAAATTTGCTCGTAAGATATAGGAATAATAAAAATGAATAGAGACAAAATATTAGTTAATTTAATTTGGATATTTAATAGCCACCCAAATTTGAAATTCTTGGGATTATTTTGCTAACTGCCTGTTTTTGGAAAGATTATTTAACTTTGAATGGAGACTACATTATTTAGTTTCATTCAGCATCATTTATTGCAATTTGTATGATGTAAATATGTACATCCGTTTAAGTGCTATGATTTTTCGCCGATTGAGCCACTGTTCGAGGCTCTTTTGCCAAACTGGGAACAAAGCAAAGGCAGTCAGAAGAGCAGCTATAGCTATTGGGGACCCAAACACCGAAGCACTTAGCCATGCCTCTGCAGCTGCCTAATTTATGGGCTTGTCTGAAAGCGCTGGCCCAGACAACTCCCACGTCTCCCACCTCCCCGCCATCTCCTCCTCTCTCCACACACACACACACACATGCCACATAGACAACGCCAGAGCAAATAGCAGCAGATTAGCCACAGACGATTGCACTGAAACAATGCAAAATGCATACCGAATGGACTGCAGAGGGGGCGTAGGGAGGCGCAGGGACGACAGGGCTTGCCGGGATATGTGGAAAATTTTTGATGCTGCACGGCCGTGTTATGCATGCCACGCATTGATGCCATTCAAATCGATTTGTGGCGCCACAAACACTTGGGAATACAGCATGTATGCAGGCGTATAGTCTGTGTGTATTTATGTGTGTGTGTGTGTAAAAGTACAAATTGATATAATTGAATTGCGTAATGCTCGACTGATAATGGTTAAATGAGACGAGTTGCAAGTGGAGCAGCATGGCATAAAATTACTTTTACTAAATGCCCGAAGAGCTGAAGAGCGTTCAGCGTTAAGCTCTCTGTTTAAATTATATTATTTATATATTTACTATTTAATATTTATTTATTTATTATTTATTACAATAAATATCATTTGAATAAAAGAAGCAAGTGGTTATTTAATTTAATTCTTAATTAAATTCCCCATAAAAATGCAATTTAAATTATTAGCATAATTATGCCAAAACCCTTTTGAAAAGTATAATTTTAACTAAAACTCTACACTGAAATACAACTCGGAGTATGTTGTAATTGTCAGGTGCTGTCGTAGCCTAACAGGGCATAACTTTTTTATGCGACTGACGAGTCTCGTTTTATTGTTATGGTTATAACTTTTATTTGGCCAACTCCACTGACATTTATTGCAAAAAGTAAATGTTTGATGATAGTCACGTAGTTGCTACTAAACAACGACAGTCAACAAAATGTACGGCAAAAAAACAGCAAGTAAAAGAAAAACGAGAATAAAGCGCAAAGACTAGAACAGCACAGAACGGAAGAGAGAGAGAGAGAGAGAGAGAGAGGGAGAATAGCAGAGAACAGCGAGAGAACAGCAGGAGAGTTCAAAAGTTGGCGGCACATGACATGCAAAAACAAAATCCCAAAACACTGAAACGTGCCTTTTTGACATTTAGCCATATGAGTGTGTATGTATTAGTGTGTGTATGTGTGTGCGGTTGTGGAGTGAGGCACGTGCGGCTGTATGTGTGTTGGCAAATTGAATTTTGCTGCCAAAAAATTGTTGTATTGATTTAAAAGAAGGCAACAGGCAGGCAGCAGGCAGCAGCAAGCAGCAGCAGGCATTAGGTTCAATTACCGCTGCAAAGTGACTTCAATGATAAAAATCAAAGGACAGAGACAACAGCATAATGCTAACTGCTCACACTCACACACACATATGCAGTATATATATGTATAGTTGGTTTACAGTTGGAGTGCTATTGTATTACTTTCATTATCTGCGCAAATATTTGCCAGAAATGGCAGTTGCCAGTTGCCATTGCCAGTTGCCAGCTCAACACTTTTGGGCCAAGTTTTTAAGCCGCTTAGAGAGGCCCCTAAGTGAAAGTTATTGTGTGTTGTCAACACACACACACAGACACACTCACACACGCATTTTGGTGCACATTTCATAAATGTGCTAAAAGACAAACTATTTTTTATGCGTTTTCAGTTTGCTGTTGTTGCTTGCGCTTTTGATGAAGTTTCCTGCCAGTTTAAAACCCAACTGGCTCTTGCCCCCAGCGCAGCCAAGTCCGAACTCAACTTTCACATATGAAACTATGCACACGAGGGCCACAATCTTGTATCTCGCTCCCTGCCCTGCCCTCCCCTACCCTCCCCCACCAACACCTACACCTGCGCCTTGCTGCAAATATTTGCCTTTGTGGCATGGCATAGACGACAGCGCAAACATCTCAGACAACTCCCCCCTGACAGCTTGCCACCTCGCTGCGTATTTGAGTTACAAAACTCACACACACACACACACACACAGCTACACCTAGCAAAATGGCTGGCACCTGAAGCGTTGTGTGTGTGCCAAAGCCAACAAGAAAGTCAATTTATGCGGCAAGCAGCAAGTACGAGCGGACAACACATGGCGTATGAGTAATAAATTGCAAAATTTCAATTTGCCACATGCAACGTATTGGAAAATGCAAACAAAACCACATTTTATGCACGAGAAAGCTAATTAACATCATTTTTATGAGGCATAAACTTGCCGACAATAAACGCATTTATTTTCTGGCGCAGAATAAACAAAAGGAAATGTTTTGACGCCGCGTTGTATATTACTTTATATACAGCAAACAACGACAGCTCAAGCAGATGGAGACAGAGGTGGAGAGAGAGGTGGAGAGAGATGTGTGTGTAAATTTACGACACACTCATCAAGGGCGTCAGGGATCAAGGCAGAGACAGCGCTTGAGAGGGGGTCTAAAGACAGGCAGACAGACAGAGCGCCTGCTGGTACTTAACAACTTGGCGTATTTATTTAGCACGTGTTTTAGGGCTCCTTGAATTTTTGTTGTATTTGTGTTTTTTCTTTTTTTGGCTGGCATATTTGTTGCTTGCTTGCTTTTAATTAACAAATGCCTCTGACTCTCATTTTTGTAATGATTGCGCTGCTTAATTAGACATAAAAGTCTAGCTCTAAATTAGTGACCAGGTTTTAACGAGAGGCGCCAACAAAAAGCCATAAAGCTTAAAAAAAAAACCCAGTTAGGACGGGGCACATCGGTCGGACTGCAGCCTACAGTCGGAAGTAACTGAGATTACAAGAATTTTCAATCAAGCGTAATGATTCACCTCTATTATATTAGTTTATTAAACACAGAACTTAAATTCTAGCAAACGCAAAAATGACAAATTCAATTAGTGTAATAATAACTGTTACTTGCATTCATCGCGCGCACTTAATTAAAATGTCAAGCACATTTCAATTGCACATTTAATGGCAATTTTTGGCTTTAGCACTGCATGTAAAAACATTTAAGCTATGGATATATTGACCATGCTGTTTAGCTTTAAATTAAATGCATTTGCATTTGCATAATCAATTAAAAGCGACATCGAACATGATTCGCATTTTATGCATGCTAATTGCATTATGTTCGACAATTAAACTGTCATCAATAGTTAAACATTTAAAACAATCGAAACCTGTTAATTAAACACAATTGACCATTCAAATACAAATGTATTTGCTCTAAGCACACAGCTGACACATAATACTCAATTAAGGCCATATGCCACTGGCCATTGCCATTTTTCCACAGACTTCTTCTGGTTTTTTATTTTATTTGCTGTGTCAAGTGCAGCTCGGGCCACTTGAGATGTGTGCTCCAAGTCTACTTCTTCACGCGCAGACACTGTACTTATCAGAGCAGTATCTAATTGTAGTTAAACATCTGCTCGACAAGTGCCCTATAATAGTCTTGAGCACGGCTTATCAGTCAGCTGAGTCAATAGTTGGATTTATAGGAAATCTTCAGCTCAAGTGCTGCAAACATATTCAATGGAATCCTCCTGAGAACTCGAATGAGTCAGAGAAAAAAGAGTGGGAAGAGGCATTGCAATTTAAATTCAAATTAAAAGCAGCAATGAAAGTATAAATAGAAATAGAAATAGAAGTAGAGATAGAGAAGTGGAAGTAAAAGGCAGAGCTATACAAAGAAGCAACATTCTGGATATACTGAAATAAAAATAATATAACAAATTATATGTATAAACAAATGGATATAATAATATTAAATGTGAATTTCAATCAGTATTAATTATTATTATTAACTAGAAAAGAATTCGAAGGCAAAATGTAAAGGCAGAAATAAATACAAATAAATCAAAATAAATAGATAAAGGAAATTTATGCATTGTTTGTTTTAGATTCGCTTTATCTTTTTTATTGTCGATGCTTCAGAATGAATTTTCCTGTGACACAGACTTTATTCGGATTTATCTAAGCGAAATGAATAGTTGGAAGCAGCTGAGTTATAGCCAGCCTTATTCATGCTCATATCGAGAAAATCTCTAGGCATTCATTGAACAGAGTTGTTGATGATGTGTCGTCTGCTCTTGTGGTAGGTTAAGTGCTGAGTGGATAGACAGACAGAAATACAGAGACAGAGACAGAGAGATAAGGCGGCTCAAAAGTGCTGGAGACACACGCCAGTGCACAGTACACAGAGTACAGAGTACAGAGCAGTTCCAGAAGAATAACAGATGATTGATCAAAAGTTTGCTCGCTATCAATAACTTATTACATAACACGTCGCAGCCATCGTCGATGCACTTTCAGCCAGGCTTTCGAGTGTGTGCACTTCATAGCTAATCGACACACGACTGACAGAGGGAGAGGGGGGGGCAGGGAGAGTGCAGGAACAAGTGCTTGATATAAAAGGCCGTCTTGCCAGAGTCCATGGTACAGTGAACGTACGTGCGTTGCAAAATCAACACGCGAACAAAGAGCAATAGAAGCAACAGCAGAAGAATGAAAGCGCCAGTTGTAGTTGTTATTGTGGTTATAGTGCTAAGTCTGTTGTCCTTGGCAGCAGCATTGGCCATGGACAGAAAACCAATGGCCGCACGCTACGACAATTTCAGAGTGTACCGTGCTTTCGTCAAGGATAACGAGCAGCTGGAGGAGTTTAAAAAAATTCATCAGCACATACAAGTGGGTAATATGCCCCTTGGGCCACAAAACGGATTCAACTCAATTTCTGGCCAACGTACAGTGGTCGGATACGATATTTTCAAGATCATTTAATTTTAATATTTGTGCCCAAAAAAAAAATAATCCAAAATTTAAACTACAAAAAATCTGTGTTTCGTAAATGATCAACTTGCTTTAAAAATAAAGTTTTATTTACCTGTTTTTTACTTTTCGTCGACCACTGTGCAACGTTTAGGTTCATATACTGCACGAGATTCGTGGTGCCAATCGCAGCTATGACGTCATCGTTGCCCCCGCCCACCAAGCCGCCTTCGAGCAGACGCTCAACTATCTGGAGGTGGAGTTCGAGATAATCATCGATGACTTGCAGGCGTAAGAGCTCAGTAAATTGGACAGCAAGCAAGCTCTCTGACTTTGATAGAAATCTTATGTTTTCAGACTGCTCGACGCGTCTCTGTACGATGCGAGTGCGCCCATGGACTGGGACTCTTATCATCCGTTGGATAAAATCTACGAGTGGCTGGATGAGCAGTGCGCTGCTCATGCCCAACTGGAGTGTAAGGTCATAGGTCACTCCCACGAGGGGCGGCCCATCAGAAGCGTACGCCTGTCGAAGCGGGCGGGCAACAAGGCCATACTCATTGAGGGCAACATTCACGCCATGGAATGGATTTCATCTGCCACAGTTACGTACATTCTGAATGAGTTAATCAACTCCAGAGACCCGGAGATACAGCGCCTGACCGAGGAGTACGATTGGATTGTGCTGCCCATGATGAATCCCGATGGGTTTGTCTACACGCATGAGGTGGAGCGTTTGTGGCGCAAGAACCGACGTCCCAATGGCCACAGCAACTCGACGGGCGCCTGTTACGGCATCGACATGAATCGCAACTTCGACTTCCATTGGGGCGGCGCGGGCTGGGGCATTGAGGATCCCTGCGATCATTGGTTTGGTGGCGAGCAGCCCAATACTGAAGCAGAGATTCTAGCGCTGCAGCAATTCGTCAGCTCCTTTGAGGAGGGCTATATACGCGCCTACATGGCATTCCATGCCTACGGACAATATGTGCTCCTGCCCTACGGACACTCGAATACGGAATTCCCGCCCAACTACGATCAGATGATGCGCATTGCTGCCGCTTTCGCTGATGGTGCCTCTGATGCCTTTGGCTCTGAGTTTACCTATGGCGCCAGCGGTTTATTGAACTGTAAGTGTGCAACTTTTCAGCTTTATCAAGCTTAAATTGAAATCTGAAAATGAAATGTTATTGACCTTACGCTCTGCAGACGTTGTCTCGGGCGCTGCCAAGGACTGGGCCTATGGAGTGAAAAAGATTCCCTTCACCTGCACCGTGGAGCTGCGTGATAAGGGCGCATTTGGCTTCTTCCTGCCATCCAATCAAATTACGGAAGTCGGCGTTGAGGTCACCGAAGGTCTTAAATCTCTTGTTGTCAAGGCAGCCGAAGAGGGCATTTTCGATTAAGCGCACACTTGATGACTTTTGTTGAATATTTTAAAAATCGAAATGACAATCAAATGTATTATTTTAAATTATTAATAAATAAATAAATTGTTATAGCTTTTAAGCAATCAAATTGTAATACACTGCGTATGCTTAATCTTTTTGTCATACATTCATAAAGCAGTGCAATTACAGTGCACTGCTTGCTTATTTTGGTTTGTGTCTTAGCTAAATAATAAATGTGTGTAGCGCCTCATACGGCAATGAACCGTACTATCTGGTTTCGGTTAGTACATTGTGCCGCCGCTGATTTGTAGGCGCCATCTGCCGGCATAGAAAGTAAACTTGCTGTTACTTCGAATTTTCACCGCTAGTGGCGACGAACAATTGCGGTTCAAAAGGAAACGTTTTAAAAAGCGAATGATATTTAAATCCATCTAAAGGATCTAGTAAATTCCGAAAAAAAGATACTTGCACCGGTATCCAATCAGTTTAAAATGTAGTTTTAGATTATGATTGACTTTAATAGAGCTTGAATGTTCAACAATCTAGATTAACAAATTTCTAAACAGATAACTTTATGGCCACGTAACAATAAACCAAATTCCTTTATTAGCAACAAGCGTTTGATAGCTTTAATAATTTAGCATAAAATCCACGCGATTGAGTGGAGATTCGTTGAATTTGTATTGAGGTATCTTTTGTTTAAATATCCGCGCCCAGCGCATGCAGATCGTTGAGCACTTCCAGCACCGTTCCAATGCTCCAGGCCTGGGTGCGGCAGGAGTCGTGGCAGTAGCTACCGTTGTCATTGGTCAACTCGGGCAGACCACGCCAGTGGGAGGTCTGGAGCTCGCGGAGATGGGCGCGCAGTATGGCCCAGGTTTCGGCTATGGTCTCGTCCAGGTGTCCGCATTTCCGGGCAAAGATCAGGCGGGCACGCAGGTAGAAGCCAATGGGCCAGACCCACTCGGGACCCTGGTGATAGTTGGCGCCGTGGGCCACGGTGCAGTCTGTTGAGTCGTTGGAGTTGTCGTAGTTGGCTCTGTAGTTCCAGTCGTCGGGATCCAAGGTCTTCATGCCCAACGGGCCCAGCAGATACTTCTTGGCATTCTCCAGAGCGCTCCAGGCATTCTGTGGATTGCACAGCTCAGAGGCGACTGTCAGGGTTATGGGGAAATTGCAACGCAGCTGGAAGTCCGTCCAGTCCTGTGTGGCGCCATAGCTGTCCTTGTAGATGCCCTTCTTGTTGGCCACCGCGGTTCTGTCCGTCTCCTTCACAAAGAAATATTGATCGAAGCTCTGCTGTATGCGATCGGCCCAGTCCTTGTAGCTCCACTTTGTCAGCTCCCCGGACGGACCCTTTCGCTCCACGCCCGAATACGGCAGCACCTGACGCTCGCTGAGACCCTGCATGAAACGCAATACGGCGTACTCCAAGCCCACCAGCTCCACGGCCGAACCGTCACGTGGTGTGCTCGGACGTCCCCGGTTGCCCGCCTTCTCCGAGGAGCCCATTTTGTCCATCCAAGTGCCGCAGTTGGCACTGTTGCCGCCGAACACAAAGCCCGTTTCCGGATGCACGCCAATGTGATTGTTGAATCCCTGATCCACCATATGGGCATCGATCTCGTGGCCCGCATTGCGCTCACGGTACTGCAAGCCCTGGAAATGCACCTGCAGAGCCTCCTGCATAACGTCATACAGCAGCTGATCAAAGGCGCCCGGCGCATGCGGCTCCGAATCATCATAGGGGAATATGCGCGACACCTTATCCTTAAGTATATCAGCACCCTTCGGCGCCTCCTCCACGTACTGCTTGATGCTGTGCATCCACCACCAAACAGCATCCCGACAATTGAAGCGCGGCTTGGCTCCATTGTCCAGCAGATTGGGTATCAAGCCATGACGCAGGCAAGCGGCAAAGCCAAGTATGATGAAGCGCGCCTCCTGGAATCTGCCCGTCAACAGCATTGTGCCACGCAGGGCAATGAACGTGTCGCGACCCCAGCAGCGCATATAACCTGCAAGAAACAATATCAATATATGCCACAACTGCCAAAGTAATGAGCATTTACTTACCTGTGGAGAAGTGCGGCAATCCGGCGGATAACGTGACACATTGCTTGGGCGGCTTTGGTGGAGCCAGAGCCAGACTGAAGCCGGGCAGATTGGCAGACTTGCAGACAGCCAAGAACTGCAGCGTGGAGAGCGCCAGCGACTGCGTAAAGTGATGGCCATCACGTATGAAGCTGTAACCAAAAAGTAATCAATCAAACGCTTGAATCTTTACAAAAGCGTACAAAGCTCACCTAGGCATCAAACGGTTCACCTGATTGACCAAAACATTGTAGACGCCACTGACGATGGCATCGAAGTAGCAAGGTACGAGGTAGCGTGGCACATTCTTCAGCGGCTCAAAGGCAGCCTTCAGCCAAACGGAGAGCGGCTTCAAGTCGTCGAAATGCTGCAAACGATCCGCAATGTAATCTGCAAGATAGAATCATTAAATATGTTGTATGGTTACAGATGCAGCCTTTGTGCTCACCCATCATCCAGTTGCCATCGCGCAAATTGTTGCACAGCGGATGACCCAGATCGTCGCGTGGTGAGATTTCCGTCAACAGTGAGACAAATCCCTGCAGGCCACAGTAGACAATGGGTCCAAAGTTGGGTATATCGTAGGCGGATCCGCCCTGTCCCATGTCCCGCTCCTCCTGATCGCAGTTGAAGAGCGCGCGACTCAGCGCAACCAGATCCAACTTGGATACGATGGCCTGCAGATCCTCGCATTGAGCACCGGAATTCACGCGCAGATTATTGGTCAACAGCTGCAGCTGATCGAAACTCCTGCGTGCCGATTGGTACATGGACACACGTATGGCCACCACGGTGCCAGGACGCAGATTCACAAAGTTCAGCTGAGTGTTGTTGCCATCCACGTAGCTGCTCGTCTCGAATACTTGGGATTTGGTGAGTGGTATGTGCTCCTGCAGCGACAGCTGAAACTGTGTGAATCCATTGATTACATGTTCGTCCTTCTTGAACGGCGCCGGACGATCGTAGGGCTTGTCGCTCTTCATGTCGAGATGCGCCTCGAGTATTATCTCATCCAGCACACCCTCGAAGCGCAGGGGACGCACGTTGGTGGCACCCGCATTGGGATGCGGATAGCCAAAGGCTGTGTGAGCCACCAAGATGACTGTCTGATGCGTGCTGGGCGAGTGACGGGTGACGGCCACCACATTGGGATCCATCTGATCTACGTACACCTGACTGAAACCCTCCTCCGCCAGCTGACCGTGCAGAATATTCAACGCACGCTTGGCGGCCACAATGCCGGAGCCAAAGTCCACGCCCTTGCCCCATTCCTGGTAACAGCGCTCCTCGTCCACCACGTGTATCTAAAAGGAATTTGGAAAGGTTATATTCATATATTTATATCATTTTAAAAGGGTGGAACCTGGAACTTACGTGATGGGGCACCAGCTCATCGTAGCCACGATTGCTGCCGGTGGCACAGCAGGCCATGGCCACCAATGCAGAAGAGGGCAGCAGATCGTAGACGGAACGCTTCTCCACGGCGGAGGGATTGTCGTGCGTCAGATCCATGAAGAGCGCATGCGCCACACACGGTGCAGCATCGCGATTGGGATTGGCATAGAAACCTCCAACTGGCACTCCGCCGTAGCGATAGACCAGACGTCCCTGCTCATGGGAATCCCAGGCGGAGAGCGCTTCACGTATCAGCGAAGTAATGCCCAGACGATTGACAAACACATTGTCGGTGCTATCGGCATTGGTGAACAGCTCCGCCACAACGTACAATTCGGGATTGATCTTGCGAGCGGCATCCAGCAGATACTCGGCCACATGGAGCGGCGTGGAGTGGCAATTATCCAGACGCACGCCATCAAAGATGCGAGCAGTGGTCTCCACATACTCCGTCATGTGCTTCCACAGATAGGGACTGTCCTCAGGTCGCTTGCCGAAGCGCAGCTTGACACTGTCGCCCCAGGCGATGAGCTCTCGCTTGATGTAGACGTTGGCATGTCCCGGTTGTTGCTCAGCAAAGTCCAGCAGCGGATCACTGGAGCCCATGACCCAGCCATTGTGGGCCATAAAGAATTCACCCGCCTTGCCGTACATGTCCAGCTCAATCTCCTTCAACGACTTGCCCTCGGTGCCCGTGTGGGTGAAGTAGGTCATGAAGACCGAATGTTTTACGGATATTTCACGCACGTGAGGTCCGTCGCCCTGCACACGCTCGTAACGCACGCCGGCGAGGCAATTGTCGATGGCATAGCCGAGATAGCCCTGGATCTCGGCACGCACTTGCTCGTTGAGAGCGTCGAGGTGATGGCGTAGGGTCTCGGCGCATTTGCGGAAGCGTGCCTCCTCATCGAAGCAGTCGCCATGGAAAGCATTAAAGATATCCAATGCCAGCTCGAAGTCGATGGTGCTACCCAAGCGACGATATTCCGGATCCTGTATCAATTTGATCTCCTGGAATCGCGACTGTTTCGCGACGTTCTTCGGTGGCTCACGATTGCGCACCTGAGCCATGAAATCGTTCACGTACTTCATGACATCGCATTGATACAGTTCGTGTATATTGACCTTGGATAGATACGTATTGTGCAGTTGGTACTTTAAAGCTTCCAAATGGCATTCCTGCTCAATGACCTGAGGCACGCCCACATGCTCCAGACTGCCAGCGGCAATGTCTGCGCCACATTGAGCCAAGACCGCATCGAACAGAAAAGCCGGCCGCAAATAGGGGCAGGTGGCACAGGAATATGTGGCATCTGGATGCTCAATTAACCACTCGGACTCATTGGCCGTATGATTCAGCACAATGTCGCAAATGGAGGCCACCTAACGGGATTGATGTAAGATATTAGTGAGCTCTGCTATGTTGTGAAATTTGTTATACTCACGCCCCATTCCTGGCGACATTTCTTGATAACTTTCTCCACATCCTCGAAGGTGACCTTGTCGCCCTTTTTAGCCGCAAAGTGCGAATTGACACGCAGCTGATCACGCAAGGAGTAGGCGGAACGTGAGCCTCCCAGCTCCTGTATGGGCGTAAAGTGGATGACATTATAGCCGGATTCCTTGGCCACACGCAGCTTAGACTCCCAGGTATTCAGAGGACCCAACAGCTTGGTCAACACCGTCTGACAACGCACAGAGTTCAGAGGTATAATCTTCTGTGCCCCAGGAGGACCCACATGCAGTGTAGGCTCCACCTGCACATAGAGAGCACCGTCGGCAGGCGCATTAACGTTTGCCTCGCTGTAAAAAAAATACATATTAATGGGAAGTATAGGAATAATAGGACATTTCTATGAACCAAACTTATTTACGTCATTCGTCAAAAATCGAATCTCTTCTATACAAAACCCTACCTCCATTAATGAATGAAGTATACTTACCGATCGGCAAAGCTAAAGTAAAAACGATATGTTCCAGACATATTCAACTGCAGCTCGCTGTAAACATCCGTGTCCACCACATGCACCTCGGGATGCTCCACAGACGTTGCCTGTTTGCCATCTTTCAACTGCCAGCCCAGCACTCGATACTCCGTGCGCACAAACTTCTTGCCCTCCGCCGGATAGTTGGTCAGCAATAGAATCTTACGGCCCAGCAAAGCGACATCCGGATGCACACACAATTTGGAGCCGCGTTTCAGGCGATAGAGCACGTGCTCGGCATTTGTGCCCTCCGCAATCGCAATGCTATGCGTATCCGTATCCTTGCTCATTGTCAACGACTGCAGAGGGGAGAGATTGACATATTATATAGTATATTTCTACATATTCATATAAATTGATTTATAAACAGAGCCGAACATATAAAGCTTTACGCTTGACACAATCTATTTGCTGCGCTTCGATTCAACTCAATTCGCGCTCAATGTCACCCCAATCAAAAGATAAAGTTAATAGATGGAAGCTTGATGAAGAAACTCAGCTAGAACTAATCAACAAACAAGAATTTTTGACAATTATTTGGCTGGCAGAAACCGAACTTAACGGGTTTAATTAATATATATCTAATTGATTTAGCTATAAAGTGTTTAATGAATGAAATCATAGAGTTTTTATTTTTTTTTTATTTATTTTTATTTCGACTGTTATGCATAATATATATTTTTTAATTAGGATATTTTAAGAGAGCTTAATCAGTATCGCCAAGCTTTTTACCCTCCATAAAAATATTTAAATAGTGCAGTTAAAGTTAGATTAGTTCTAAGCAGTTTAACAACTGCAACTGTACTAGTATTAATACCTCTGCTTGGGTCATAAAGATTCTAATGGGGCAGGCGCCAGTCTATTTATAGCCAAGTTAAGTTTAGAAATCCCATTAGCTTATGTAACCAGAATGACGCGCCCGACTGTAGAATACCCTGTATCCTATATTTTAAATGTACATAGTTTAAAATCGCATAATTTAGTACTCTGTGCAATGCTTTAATAGCTGCGCTGCCAAAAGCGAACAAGGAAAATCCTGTAATATTGTGTTTTTAATATCTTCTGTGTTTCGTAAGCGATTTTAATAAACTTTTCAGGATAATGTTTGAGATCTCAGCACTCATACAGACAGACGGACAGACAGGGCTAAATCCACTCAGCTCGTCACCCTACTCAACATACTTTATGGGGTCTGCCGCGCCTCCCTCTGCCTAATCATACATTCTCCCAAAGTTATTAACCCTATTGTTACCCATTTTCAAGCAAAGGGTATAAAGAGCGATAACATCAATACAACCACACACACACACACGCAATTAATCACTTACAACACCACAGTGGAAGCACTTTATAGAATATAGATTTCTATGCCAATTGAGGTCCAAATATTAGAACACGAGGAGCACACGGCACAGACTGATGCTCCGGCTGTTGCTGGACGAGCATTTTGATGAAAGGTTTGCATTCAATACAATCATAGACAATACATATATATACATATGTATATACATATATGCATATTACAGATTTAGCGCATAATTTTGATCGTTATCAGCGATCGGACATGCATACCTCACTGTGGTGTTGACGTTCAGATTTAATGAAGCTGCTGTTGCTGCAGCTGCGATTGCGTTTGGGACTGGGATTGCGATTGCGATTGCCCCTGCGACTGCGACTGCGGCTCTCTGCACCTCCCATAGCGACACAAAGCTTATTAGCACTAATCTCAACTGATTTCTCTTCCTCTGCTGCTGCTGCTTCTTCTTCTTGCTCCTCTTTTGCTGCTGCTTCTTGAACTTGGGCATTCGCCTTATCAGTAGCCGGCACTTGTTGCATTCGCGTAGTTACTTGCGCATAGGAATCGAGCAGCCAATGAAGCAGAATTTGGAGCAGCGCTTGGATATTACGCTTAACGCTCAGATAGAGCCACTCGAAGCCCTCGGCTAACATATTCTACTGAGCTTATCAATTCCAATTGGCAGTCAAACTTTAGCGCTGCAATTCAAAGCGTTTCTAATTTTGTTAATATTGCTGCCGGCGCTGCTGTTAATTACTAAAGCTTGGCAAGCATGAAGCTTAAATCATATTCCAAAAGAAATAAACAATAACAAACAAGTGTGTGTGCATGCGTGTGTGTATGTTTGTGTGTGTGTGACGGCTTAGAGCTTCAGCGCGACTTGAAAGCTTTGGCTTTACGTTGTTTTCGTTGCGTACTTTGCATGCAGAGCTTACGTGCTGCAGTTTGAAATGACGTTAGATAACAGCAACTTCAAATTTCATACGTAGTTTCAGCTGATTTCATCAGAATGAATATGTTAACAGCTTTAAATTACTTGATTTCATCAGAATACAAATAATACACACTTAAAGCATAAATGTATCTTCAATCGATTAATCCAGCATCCTATGCCGGTTTTTAATTTGAATTTCCTATCTTACGTATTAGATAATTGATGCAAAATTGTCGCTTCGTTTGTTTTGATTTTGCATTCGCACCATGGGCAAACATTTCAAGTTAATTGCTTAAAAATAGCAACAGTTCATGGCGTACATTGACCCACATACAAACACGCAATATTTAACACTTTTTATGCATTATTTATTCCTTTCGCCATTTGCACAAATTGAGCATGAAAATACAAGCAAAATATGCTTATAATTTATAGCACTCTTATATGTATAAGCAGCCAAATTGTAGTTGAGTTTTCACACCCAATTCGCATTAGTTTCGTTGGCTTTTTTATGTTTTTAATCTTTGTATGTTTTATAGTTCTTATTGAACGCATACTAACATTGTGATTTTAATAAATTTGTACACCAATAACTATGAACCGCCGCCTGAACAACACTTGACCAGCAAATAAATTCTTCAATTCTTTTTTTATTGAGCTCAAGGTGACCTTTCAAGTTTTCGTGCGTGCATCATATGTTTTGGCTTGGGCATGTACCCACAGTTGAGCGTAAACAAATATCAGCTGATCGGCCATGTGTTTACGTTTGGTGGTGTGCGTGCACACACACACGCCATAGTTGCCACCTGTTCATTTAAAAATCCTAAAAAAATACTCGCTGTAAGACCGCCGCATTTATCGATAACAGCACGTAAATTAAACTAATTCAGCAGTTACTGCGTTAACAGCTGCGCTCTAGTGTTAACCATTCAAAATCTACAATTTATTTACTGTTTGCAAAGTTGTGCAAAGCTGTTTTTAAGCTCTAACAAAAATGTAAGACTGTCAAATTTATCGATAGCTTGAACTGCGCAACGTAAACGTAACCAGCTTAGCAGCTGTTGCGTAACGTAAGCAGCTGCGCGCCAACGTAAACAAATTCAAACTATTAGAACTTGTTTACTTTTTGCAAAATTGTTTATTTCAATTTATAAATATAGTGTATATATATATGTAATCTTTGAGCTTGTTTTTAAAGCTTTTTTTCGTATCATTAAATATAATTGTCTTAATTGTCATATGCATACTGTTATATGTGTATGTCTGCATGCATATTAAATTCATAATAATAGTAGAGTGTATATAGAGTAGTTGAACAATTAAATCTCTAAAACGACAACGATAAACGCGTTGAACTTGAACTAAGTACAGCCTAATTTGTAACATCATCATTATTTTTACTGGCACTAAGTAAAAAGCACATTTTGAATTTCCTTGCCATGATAACAATTGCTCCAATTGTTCCAATTGCTGCATCTGCTATCATTTGCGCACAGTAAATACTAGGGGCGCGGACTCATCCTCCTGCTGCTCCAGCAGTGTGGTGCGTATGGAACGGATCGTGGGATGGGGCTGAGCCTCGATATCCTCGTAATCGATGGAGGACGAGCGCAGCAATTGAAATTGCGAGGTTGAATCGTTTTTGGTGATGATCAGAGATGCGGGTCGGGGTCCTAAAGAAGCTCAGATAATTATTTGTTTTGGATAAAATTACATATATCAGGGATAGTAATTATAACAAATTTTAAATATAGATTATAAAATAAAAGTTATTTGTTAAGCTATATCAAAGAATTAAATGGAATATCTTAGTTCGATCGGGAGCTCTGTCAGCGCGAGTTCGGGCAACAAGAGTTCGGGCAATGAGAGTTCGGCCAACGAGATTTGGGCTAGCGAAAGTTGAGCCAGCGAGAGCAGAGCCAGCGAGAGCTGAGCCAGCGAGAGCTAAGCCAGCGAGAGCTGAGCCAGCAAGAATTGGGTCAGCGAGAGCTGAGCTAGTAAGAATTGGGCCGGCGAGAGTTGGGCCTGCTAGTTGGGTCTGCGAGAGTTCGAACAGCGAAAGGTCGGCCAGCGAGAGTTCGGCATGGGCGAGTTCGGCCAGCGAGAGATGAGCCAACAAGACTTCAGCTAACGAACCTCAGGCTAACGAGAGTTCGGCCATCGATAGTACGGCAGTCAGAGTTTCACATTATTTAAGGTTTTTTTTTTTCCTTTTTCTTTAGCTTATAATTTTTATTGGCGATCTCTGATATTTATGAATATATTTGAAATACCTGTAGGTGGTTTGGTGGTTAGGCGCCCCTTGCTGCTGCCTGCCGCCTCCAATTGCCGCTCCGACACGTACTCCACATTTGGCGTTATGTTGGCGTTATTGTTGTTGTTGTTGCTTGCCACCAGATTGCTGCCGCTGAGCGTTTGCTTAATGGACACTCGCTTCTCCGACTTGACGCTGCCTTGTTGCTTCAATATGGAATCCCGACGCTGCTGCAAGGGCGAACCTGAATTGAGCAGCGTTGGAGTCAATGCAGACAAATCCAGGTCTAGAAATGGCATTAAAAAATGGTTAATATATAGAAAAATCAGAAATAATTACAAAAAGAATTAATTAAAAAGAAGAGTATTGAGTTGATGTCGTTTGATTTCTCCACTTTGATGTTGGTTTTGCTGAATCGCGCCCTTATCCGGGTTTAAACTTAATTAAAACGTACCCACACCTTGTACTAATTTATATACAAGCTAAACTAAGCTACTAAGGAGTATAATAATAAAACATGCAGCGTAATGTAAACGTATAGTTATTTGATTTACCAGTTAATCCAATCCATTAAGCGTTAACAAGTTTTTAACACAATAACTACAATAAAATGCATTTTTCAAAAGTTGTTCGTATAATGTTTTATTAAAAGCCCGCAGGTTAGCTTTGTTAGTTTATCATTTATTAATTTGTTTATTTGGCAACTTAAAACTACATTTTTAAATAAACGTGCAGTCGTTTTTGGTTTTTAATACACAAAGGAAAACGAAATGAATTTCCGATACATTCAGAATTAGTCAAAAAACGCTTGGGGCGGATCTATTTCATTAGATTTTGCTATGGAAAATGGGCAAGTTGAAAAGCATATTAATAACAGAAAATAAAAGTATATATTATACATTTGCAGTAAAAGCCACAATTCTATGCTAGTTTGTCTATTGAAGCGTTGTTTAAATGATAGTTTTGTAAGCGTTTCAATGGCACAGATATAGTTTGTTATCCAGCTAATTAGTATTTGGTATTTGGTTAATCAGTTACAACTTAAAACATATAGTATATGTATATGTATATATTTACTTAAGAGCTAGCACTATGTTTTAACCAGACCTCAAGTTACACGCTTCACTAATTGGTATAAATATTATAAATATTATTTGCTTAAACACGTATAAAAAGTGTTTTTGTTTTTTCGTAGGAAGCTCGTAGTTATTTCGCTCTGTTTTCGTGACAGATATGTTTAGCTATAGCTAGAGTTGATCTTAGAGCTGCGTATCGTCGTATGTCTTATCACTGTTGGGCACCACCACCACCGTTGGCACCACCGTCGAGTACGGCGTCATGGGCTCAATCAGCAGCTCATCGACAATCGAATTCGGACGCGTGAGGCGCGCATTATAATAAACACTACCAACACCACCAACACCTGCACCACCCGCACCACCATAGCCCCCAGCAACATTTATTAGATCGGTGGTGCTGCCGTTACCCAGACGCATCTGTAGGCCACTTGCAGCGCCTCCGCCTCCTCCTCCTCCTCCGCCAGCTCCTAGACTCTGCAATGAGGCCGAACTGGCGCTACGATTGTAATCGGAATTCAGATATTTGGTCTGCTGTGAGGAGTTGCCGTTGTTGTTGCTGTTGCTGCTGCTGTTGTTGTTGTTATTGTTGTTGTTGTTGTTCATGTTGTACTGCAGCAAATTGTTTATTTTCTGCTCATCGGAGGGCGAACCGAACTCGGAGCTCTCACGTATGGGGGCTAATTGCAGTTGTGCGGCTGCGGCTAACATCTCACCTGTTGGCAAACCGGACGGACTCGGCCTCTCGCTGCTTGCCACATCCTCGAAGGCCTCCTCGTTCAACGTCTGCAGGGCGCCGCAAATCATTTGCTCCTCGAGCGTTACCTAGGTGAAAGAGGAATAGCCGATTAATATCACGTTGTAATCAACAGATAAATATAAATCAGGGCTGCAAACGGAATTTTAATATAAATATTCAGTTTTCATTGAATATATCTATAAAAGTTCTTTGTCCTGACTGACTTGCTGTCAAGAGTTTGGCCAGCAAGAGTTCGGCCATCGAGCTAAACCAAAAGCAAACGTTTGAGATGTTAAAGAAACCATTATCCTAAAAAAATTTGTATAAACGACCTTCAAACCATTTTAACAGATCTACAATGCTTTTGGGTTTGCAGCCCTGGCATAAATAGAATTTTGGGCGCTACGCCTTTACCTGCAGATACTCATAATCGTGTATCTTCGGCTGCTTTTGGCAAGCATGTTTTAACAGAGTTTAAACAAAGTTATATAAAAGCAGCTACAATCAAATAGACTTTCCTAAAGCCAACGTTTCTTACCTGCTTCTCCATGTGACTAACGGAGTTACGGCGTGATAGCGAGGGCGGGGGCAACGCGTCCGTTACATCCCGCAGCACGGGCACATTGGCTGGTATTTCCGTGATGGCCGCTTGGGAGCGTATCTTGCGTGGCAATCGCTCCACATCACGCAGCGTGGTGATCAGCAAACGGAACAGCTCCCAATGGCCAAAGCTGAGACCGAGCACCTGCCGAAATTCAATTTAATTAAATTTAGTTTATAGCTTATAAAGTGCAAGCTGTTAAAAAACTCTTACCGCTTTCAGATCTGTTAACTCGCAGTGCTTGAGCACGCGTCCATTGATGGCATTCTCACGCAGGACGGGCGCAAGTTTCTGCAGCGTGGGCTTCAGATCCTCGATGCGTTCCAGCAGACTGATGACGCCCTCAACGGTGAGATCGGTGAGCTTCGTTTGCAGTATATCATCCTGATCAAAAGAATAATCATTCAAATCACATTCTAAATATTTTAATTGCATTCAACTCACGCCAAAGGAGTCACTGGGCGATGGTATCAGCGGTGTTGTGGGCTCTATGGAGCTGAGATTGCGCGAACGCAGCTCGTTGCCCATAAAGTCGTTTTGCAGCATCTGATAAGGCGGATACATTTGGGGCGAAGGCACGTAGGTGGTGGGCGTGGGCTGGGGCCGTATGCTGTGCGAAACGCTGGGACGTGTGTGCAGCACCAGCGAACCCTCATCCTCAATGACTTGTTGATCCTCTGTGAAGTTTAGAGATTAATAAAATAAACTCTTTGAAAATTCAACTATATTGCTCGTTTACCTTTTAGCACTTTACGCAAATACGGATCCAGATTGATGGTAAATGGCAGAAAGATGCGCAAGTCGGCGACCAGCAAATCTGATTTATGCAGCTGCAGAAAGGCATCCAGCTTACGCTCATCCCGATCCAGCTCCAGCAACGGCGCCGCCTCACGCAGACAGGCCAGCTTGGGACGCACTCTGGAAGATAAAGAAAAGAAGATAAAGATTCTATATGATTCTAGCTAGATTCTTGCTCAACTTACTTTTCGTACACGCTTTGCAGCGATATGTTTTCATCGGCATTCGAATCCATGTACTGATCGTGATGCAGCACAATCATGCTGGCGCGCAGAGGCCACTGCTCGGTGAGATTGATCCAGGAACTGAGGCGATACCAACTGAAGTCGATCTGGAATGCTTTCAGCAGGCGCACAGTTATGTAGATGACGTTCATGAGGCGTCGCATGCTACGCGGATTCACATCGCTGAAGTAGTCATCGGTTAACACAATTCGTGACAGGTCCAACACACCCTGCGGATTCTGGCCCAATCGATGCAGATTGGAGCCAATGGAGCTGGCCACAGACTCCGACATGCGCAGCTTCTTGCCACCGCCTCCGCCACGTGGCGGTGCACGTAATTTCTCCTGACTGGACATGATCTCAGAGGCGTTAGAAAGACGGCGGGCGGATACCGAATGACCCAACGTGGGTCCATCGTCGATTTGGTAGTCGGTTCCACTGCGTTTATAAAGCAGCGCCGTCATCTGCGCCCGCTGCACCTTACGCAGTCCCGAATTCTGCAAGTACACCGGCAGGTGAACCAGATTACGCAGGAAATCGTGGCCTCCAATGCCGCCCTCGGTGAACAGACGCCGGCTGTTGGCCTCCGCTGCCTTGGCAATCACATGCGGATCCACCGAGATGAGCAGCACAAAGGGTCGATTTGGAGCCGAGAGCAGCGTCTGTACAGCATTCAACAGAGTCAGAATACGCTCCGTGTCACACGAGTCCAAAGCATCCACAACGCCCACCAGACGACTCTGCTGATTCGTAAACGCATCCAAACACTTGACCATATCCGTGAGCACCGCCACCTCGGCACCTAGCATGGTCAGGGGCGCATTCTCATTGGAGCGCACCACCGCCCGCTTCAGCTGGCGCTTGTGCGAGATGAAGAGCGAGCCGCAGATCTTGGCCAACACATGCAGATGAGTGCAGATGAGCGTCACCAGCACAGCGGCTATCACATAGATGGCCACCAGTATCTGATCCTGTTCCCTGGCACTTGCGTGCGTAAAGTAGGCCACAATCAGCGAGATGCCAACCACCAGCGTGATCAGGCCAAACTCAAACAGCAGCACGATGGGCAAACAGCACATGCGACGCCAACGCCAGCCCACATCCAGCTTCAGGCACTTGGGACGAAAGGCACGGTACAAACGCGTCGCCAGCCAGCCATAATGTGATTCTGCAAGACCAAAAACATTTGATTAAAAGGTCAACCGAATTTCTGCTCGAGCATAGAGAGCTGTATATCGATTTAGTCTTACCTACAGCTTCCAAGAGTGCAGCCAGCATATGGGCCACGGCGCCATCTCCCGTGGGTGAAGCGCTGCTGGCTTCTGCGAAGTGAAAACGCACCGGCTTCGGTTGTGAGTCCGCCTGTGGACCGGGTGGATGGCAGAAGGCCACCTGCATGATGAGACGCAGGCGGGTGATGCGCTTCTCCAGGCCATGCAGCACGGAGTACGCCCAATACATGTCCATCTGATAGTTGCAATACTTGGCTGCCGCCAGCACCAAATAGGCGAGTATTAGAAACAGAATTGCTGCCAATGAGCCCCAGAGAGCCGACCAGCTGCTGAGGCCCACGATGGTGCCGATGAGCAGGGATATATGCAGGCAGACAATGAAGAGCAGACCGCCGATCTTTGGCGGCGGTTCGGCCCATTGTTTGGCAAAGTTGTTCATCTCCTCGCGCAGTTTGTTCAGCAGAAAACTCTTGCCGCTGCCCCACTTGGCGTACAGACCCACCGTAATCGGTGTGGTTAAGGTGGGCTCGCTGAGCACATCAGCCAACGCCGAGGAATACAGCTCATAGCCCAGCATGCCCTCGGAGTCCTCGTTGGTGTTGAGGCGACGGGCGCCAAAGACCTGTCCCAGGATGGTCTTCTGATGCAGCGAATCAATGTTGTAAGGCGTCTCTCCCGCCTTGTTGGCACGATAGAGCAGCTGACTGTGCTTGGGGTTACGCAGCAAGGCCTCCACAATAGCCTTGGATCTGGCACGCATGGCAATGTGCAGGCAGGTGTCCCCTCGCTTGTCGCTGGCCGTCACCTTGGCCTTGCGATCGAGCAGCATGTGCACAATCTCCAGATTGCGATTGCGTACGGCGCGCAGCAGCGGCGTGTCCCCATCCTTGGTGGAGGACTCCAGATCGGGATTGGTGGACAGCAGCATTTTCACGATTTGCGTGTGTCCCTTCTCCACGGCCGTGTAGATCGCAGTCTTGCGATCCTTGCCCTGAATATCGACATCGGCGTGCTTCTTCAACAGCGCCTCCACCACGGTTCGATGTCCACCCTTGACCGCATGTATCAGCGGCGTATCCCCTCCACGATCTTGAATATTGATGTAGGCGCCGGCAGCGATTAGAGCAGCGGCAATATCCTGGAAACCCTCGCGACTTGCTATGCACAGCGCCGTCATGCCATCCTTATCCAAAGCATTCACATTTGGCTTCTTCTCCAGTAAGGAACTCACGCAGTCCGTATGCCCACCCGATGCGGCAACCAACAGCGGTGTCCAGGAGTACATGCCAGCGGTGTCCACATTGGCGCCAGCCTTCAGCAAAGTGTCAACAATCTCCACATTGCCCCGACGACAGGCCCAGACCAGCGCTGTGGTACCATATTTGTCGCCCACATTCACCTTGGCGCCACGCTGCACCAGCAGCTCCACAATATCCTTAAAGCCACGCCCAGCCGCCCAGAGCAAGGCGCCCAAATGGTAGTTGCCATGAGCATTGCCATCGGCGCCCTTATCCAGCAGCAAACGCACCAGTTCCGTATGCCCACGATACGCCGCCCACATAAGCGAAGTCCAGCCACCCTAGAAGAAAGAATATTATCTATATTATCGACAGTTGACAAATAAATTGATTGTTTAAGCTTGTATCGATTTTGGTTTGAATCGATAAATTAGCAATCGATTAAACCAATTCGAATCGAATTTTTATGATTATTATCAACGCTACTATCGATTGCTGATATTATCGTCGATGTTTTACACTTGACTCACCATATCACGGTGTTCTACATCAGCGCCATGATCTAGCAGTAACTGCACCACATCCAAGTGGCCATTGCGAGCGGCACACAGCAAGGCCGTCCAGTTGTCCAAATCCTCGGCCTGCACATCGGCACCACGAGCTAGGAATTCACGTACAAATGGGGTCAGACCACGTCCGGCCACAACCATAAGCACCGTAGTGGCATTCTAGAGGGAGAAGAGATAACCAATGTTGTATAACCTACGATATTACGATTTAACTATTGCCTTACCTCATCGCGATCATCGATAGTTAGATGACGGCTATCAAGTATTGCACGTAGACCAGATATATCATTGTTATCGATGTACTGCAGCAACGCCCGATGTCCAAGTGAACCCATGGAATCTC